>CAWUFW010004496.1:0-600000 GCA_963921515.1 Calotriton arnoldi
TTACGCCGGGTATCGTAATGGGCCCCTAAAATACATAACAACTATATTTTTGCAAACGATATTAATGACTCCGATATTCTTTAAAACGATATTAATGACTTCGATATTGTTAAAAACGATATTACTTACCTTATACTCGATATTCTTTACAACGATATTTTGACAGTCGATGTTTTTGTATACTGATATTTTGCACTCGATATTAGTGCAAGTCGAAATAAAACACTCGATATTCTGTCTGTTTACCGTGGGTGCTATTCTCTTGCAGAAGGATAAAGGTGGTGAGAAAACGGGTGCCTTTGTCTCCCGCACATTGACTGATTCTGAAAGGAATTATTCAGTCATTGAAAGAGAAGCGTTGGTGCCCGCATGGGGGGTGGAATATTTTCAAACACATTTGTGGGGAACACACTTTATTTTGAGATCAGACCTTAAGCCCCTGGTTAAGATACTTCTTCCTGGTGGGACTGATAAGGGCTCTGTGAGGTTGGCGAGGCTTGTTGCCAGGCTCCAGGTATATCGCTATGTGATGAAACACATTCAAGGTCTGAGAAACATGCAAGCTGATTGTTTGTCCAGCTTATCTGTGGACTGGCATTTAGTGAATGCCCCTGTGGTGAATGATCATGAAGGGGCGGTTGCTTCTATACAATATGTTGTATTAGAGTGAGCTGGTGCTTTCACGAATTAAGAGTGGTGTCAAGCTATGGATGTGGATGAGTCTCTTGAAGAGGTGATGCGCATGGTTATTTCTGGGAAAAATGTGTTTCCATTTCTGTACGGCCATTTGTCAAGTTGTTGGATCAGCTATCCATGTATGGTAGTAGTGTTTTGATGAGGGGTGAGAAATTTGTGCCGCCAGTGAACCGGAGACCTAGACTTGTAGCTATGGCACATGAATGTCATTTGGGACAGAGCTTGACACAAAATGGTTGTAACAGGATTGGGTGATGGAGAAAAGGTTAGGGAACGTAGGCCACCTAAGTACATGAAAGATGATGTTTGTTGAACTTGCTATCTTACTGCATTATTTTCATTTTTTTAATAATTGATTTTTTCTTTGTGCTATCTGAGCTGTTTTAGCGATACTTTGCTCTTTCCTTGTTTTTTTCCCTTATTTTCTCCTATTGTATCTTTTCTTGTTTTTGTGGATATATTTGATGTTTTACATTAGAAGGAAAGGAGATGTGTTGTAAATTCTCCAAGTTTGTTTTGACTATCCTGTGGTGGAATCTCATGGCCTTGAGATTCCACAGCATTGTTTTAAGTGTGGTGCGTTCCTGAGTGGACAGCTGATAACTGGCCAGCTGGGAATCGGACTGCTATTTGTTGCTACCTCGAAATAAAGAAACTTACCTGCTATCATCATGTTGTCCCGCAAACTTCATTTATGGCACCTTACAATCCTTGTCGCATCTTTTGTTATGGGACATTTATCAGACTATTGTGTCATAAATCAATATCCATAAATATAAGCCATATACTCGGATTACTGGGTATTGAGAATCGAATTTTCACAGAGACTTCATCCTTGGACAGCACAACACTCTCATGCGGAAGCAGACTGATATTAAATGTAATAAGTATGACACTCATTAGCCACCTCCACACATTGGTTCCTCAAATGTGAGACCAGCCCTTACCCCAAAATGTTCTCAGACACACCAGTCACATCTCACATACAATGTGGGTTGGATTACTGATTAGGGGGTACGCTTCCCATACACTCCATATAACCCACCTACATGTGCCATGTTCTCTAGGCTGGGTATCGTGAAGGCAATATAATCATCTATATTATTCAATGCACTAGCAGAACCTACAAGACCTGCGGTTGAATATTTAAGCCTAAGAGCCCTAGAACAATGGACATATAGGGGCCGATTCCGATTCGGGACGGAAATCTCACCGACCGAGTCGGATTCGGAGAGATATCCGACCAAACCGGACTCTAGCAGTCCGACCGAACGAGTACGATGCGGACGCATGCTATCGGACTCGATTCGGTCGGACTCCCATTGAAGTCAATGGGAGACGGTCGTACGACGCGTACACGGGCTCCCATTGACTCAATGGGTGCGTCGCGAACAAGGGCCCGCCCTACAGCGGGTACGCGTCGGTGCGACTCGCGCAGGACATGCATGTGTAGGGGGGACCCATGGGTCCCTCCTGTGTGCGACTCGCGCGGCTACGCGTACAGAGCGGTCCGACATGGACCCCCGAAGTCCAGCTCCGACTGCTCTTTCGAGCCGGACGGCGCGAGTCAGTCGGACTGTTCGAGGCGCGCATCGTACTTGCCCGGTCGGGGAACGTCTCCATTGCGTGGTGCGAGTCGAGTCCGTACGAGTCGGTCGGAGCGGTTCGGAGCCGGGAACGAGTCGGTCGGGGATTTCGCGTACGCTCGCATCGTACTAGCTCGCGCGGATGGGTGTTCGAATCGGCCGGACACAGGGCGTCCGAATCGGATCCGGTAAAGCCGAATCCGATTCGGTGCCCTACCGGCCGAGATCGGAATCGGCCCCATAGTCTGCTTTTACTATGAGCCATTCAAGATATTATATTATAATCCATTTGGGAATTATTGCTAACTCGTCTGTTCAGCAAAAAACTTGCTAGCAATGGCAAGCATTGAGGAATTTGCTCTCTTTTTACTTTTTCTAAATTCAATCTATTCATACTGATCAATGGTGAAAGGATCCAATCTGCCAAGTTGTGAACCCCTAAACATTTACTTTGCTACACTCGATTCTGATGTCTCCCTCCTGTGCTTTGACTGCTTGTGTGCTGTTCTTTCCATGCACAATTGATGCATGCAGGCATCGTGATCAGCATCTAGATAAATAAATGGAATTGTGTTAATTCCAGCAGCTCTGTTGTGGTTTTCTCCCTAACGTTTTGCCTTCAGACCTCCTGTTTTTGCTGGCCTTAGGAATCTGCACATTTCACCACTGCTAACCAGTGCTAAAGTGCTTGTGCTCTCTCCTTAAAAGATGCTAGATTGGCATATACCCACATATCTCCACACAAAGGGCCGCATACCATCTGTAGTTAGTCTGGAGCCAGGAAGGCAGGGCACCTGGGCACTACAAAGGACTGCTGTTAAAGCTTCTCTCCACTTCAAATGCACAACTGGGTATAAATAGTGGAATTCAGACACCACACATCTGTACACTTCTGGACCTGTGGATACTCTGCCAGGAAGAAGGACTGCTGTGCTGCTGACCTGCTGCTCTGAAGGAACTGCTGCCCTGCTATGCTGACCTGCTGCCATCTTGCCTGGGTGAGAAGGACTGATCTGCATCTCTTTAACCCAGAAGCCAGAGTGACTCCAAGGGCTAGTTGGCTGGCCTCCTGATCTGAAGCCTCAGTGACATAACAGGCTTCCAACAAGGCTTGCACCTGGATTCCGCCATCTGTGAGTCTACCCTGCCAAGTGATGCCACCACAGCCCTGGACCCTTAGAAGGGGGCTTAAGGTGCTCTGCCAGCCTGTCGATCTAGCAGAACCGACAAAGCTCCTCTGCTGAGCGGCGCAAATCTGATGCATCTCCACTGCTGCATAGATAGGACCTGTCGCAAAGACCCACAGTGCATTGAAGCCTCTCTGAAACCACCACTGCGTAACGCATCCTCTGTGCAGGCCCTAGCATCTCTAGTCTACACCAGCCAGGACAACTATGCCGGATTCCGCATCACAGCCTTGCAGCTCCTCGAAACCGAGGCATCACCCTGAATGCACACCGCATCCTGTGCAGTGGAAGTCACATCACATGCCCCATCAACAGGATCCTCAATAATGAGGCAGGCCCTCTCATTGCAGCCTCACCACATCTTGGAACTAACGCATCTTTGACACGGATCCTCACAACGCCCCGCAAACTAGGGTTAAGGTACTCTGTTCAGCGGGCCTAAATGGGTCCCTGTAGCACGCCCATGCTCCATCGTGGTCGGCCTGAACTTGTGACTTTGTTCTGGTCTGGCGTGACCACATATCCATAGTTGGCGCTTTGTGATTTTTGGGCACTATTTTCACTTAATTCTTTAACATTGCACATCTAGTGTTCTACTAATTGAATTTTTGTCGTGTTGGTCTTGTTTTATTTATTAAAGCAGGTTCCATTTTTAGGTCTCGCCTACTCAGTGCGCATGTGCTGCATTGGAGGAGACCTTTAGGAATAGATTAGCTTTTTCTGCCAAAAACGTGCACGCTTTGCATTGCTTTCAATGGCAACGCGTGCACGTTTGGCGATTCCCTTGCGGGAGCGAGCTTTGGCGACATCTGTTTGTAATTAACTTTCAAACAGATGGTGCCCCTCCTCGCTCCCGCAAGGGAAACGCTGTGTGTGCTCTTGGCCGCACTCCCCCCACCCCTCCCACTTGTTAACCCGCGGGTTTCGCTTCTCTCCCTCAGAGCCCCGCGAGAAGTGGTAAAACGCTCCTGTATTTGTCGTAACAATGCTCGCTTTATATTTGTGCTTGCATATTCCTCATCCGTTTTAACAATACTTCCTGAGAGTTTTTTGAACGCATGCCTACGACTTAAGAACATTAGCCATTCTTAGTACGATTTCTAATAATATTAATGCTCGCTTTATATTTGTGCTTGCATACTCCTCATCCGTTTTAACAATACTTCCCGAGAGTTTTTTTAATGCATGCCTACGACTTAAGAACATTAGCCATTCTTAGTACGATTTCTAATAATATTAAGAGAAGGATTAACGCCGTCCCCAAACTGGGCAACAATGAAATTACAGGCCGCTTTGAGCCGGAAGAATGCCTCATTGTGGGGAGATTTGCATTTAGTAATTGTTGCTTTCAGGGCCCGTGGAGATAAAGAACGCACAGGCAGGCACAAGCAGACATCAAGGCCCGCTTGCTTATCGCAAGGAAACGTAGAACAAAGCGCCCAACTGCTCATTAAAAAGCGGCAAAGACATACTAAACATGGGCGACTGAAGCGCGCCACTGCCACCAGCCGGCTTCGCCATCCCAGCGGCCTTCTACGGATCCGGCGCCCACCAGCCACGAGCCCTCATTGGCTTGCGGCAGCACCGGAAATGATTCCACCTCAGGTCCCCTGTGCGTGGAGAGCTAGCACGGGGCATCAGCAGCTAAAATGCAAGGCATGGGATTTGCATACATAAATAAAACACACAGATGTGCGGGCGCAGCAGTGCGATTAACTTTTTTTGGTTCTCAATCGAAAAGCAAAAAAGTGGTTGGAAAATGTAGCTATTATAACGCCCAAGTCTAAAGCAAGTGGGAGACAGCGCTAAAGCCAGCAGACACCGCTGTGGGACAACGTTTCATCTAAGCAACATAATATCTTGTACCGTTGGCATGACTCATTCATGGCACTCTAACATCCAACAGCAGCACACATTAGATGGAATGCGTCAGCTGACTCCAGTTCTGCCTACAGCCAGTTAGTCAGTAGTCCACCACAGCCAGTGCTTAATTTGTAAAGAAATAAGTACCAGGGCTTTCGTCAGGAGGCATCTGCAGCTTGCACCGCCCATTGCCCCGGCCAGCGCTGCCAGTGACATTACAAACA
The DNA here is from genome assembly GCA_963921515.1 of Calotriton arnoldi. Classification (NCBI taxonomy): domain Eukaryota; kingdom Metazoa; phylum Chordata; class Amphibia; order Caudata; family Salamandridae; genus Calotriton; species Calotriton arnoldi. The sequence continues at coordinate 5,557 of CAWUFW010004496.1, forward strand.
CACCTACGAACATCAAGTGTGGCACTTCAGAATAACACATAAGGTCCCAAAAGCGAGACCTATTGGCTATGCCAATGCTTGTTTAACATGGCGTGGGACCCTTTTTTGTGGCGTTTTCACTTTGTTACGGTTGGTAGTGTTGCACAAATACTTTAAATACTGCCTCCAAGTTAAGCCTGACTGCTCTGCGCCAAGCTAATAGGGTGTTGAGCACAGGTTAATTTGGGTTTTGTTTGTGCCTTACCCCGACAAGGATTGTGGTAGCTGCTTGACCAGGGCTCACACCCCAGTCTAGCGGTAACCCAACTGGACACAAATTGTTTGTAATGTTTACATCGTCAGGCCCTATTAATATGAAAATATAAATATATTTGTAAATTTTGCTTAAATATATACTTTTTAAATGAGTTTTGCCTGATAATGCTTCCAAGTCAAAAGATAGAACTTGTCACATTAATTCAGTATGCTACAATGCGCATTGTCACTCTGCTTTTTATCGTTAATTATTTCATGTGCGGTATTTAATGAGTGTAAACTCTGCCAAAGAAGTCGAGTCACCAAAATACCGTAGGTAGCAGAGATGACATCACATGACTCTTTGACGCTGGTGATGTCACTGGAAGTGGTGTCACATGACCTGTGATCCAAGTGGCACCATTGTCATTAAAGTTGTATTTTACCTACCTCTCAATATGGACTATCATTTACCATTATTTACTATAGTTTCAGCCATGCTATGCTTGAGGTGTCGCCTTGATAGGTCAAGGTTGATGCAAACACCTGTGCTGATAGAACAACATATTTCAGAGTGTCACAATCAGCCCCAGGCAGCGCTGCACTTGTCAAACACAGTCGCACATTTCTAGGCACTTTCCTGGAGGACAAGCAACAGGTTCAAATGCCCAGCACAGTGGCAAAAGTGCAGGCAGCGCCCTCGTGGCCGAATGGTGCCCTAAGGGTAAGGGTTTAACACAAGACCCAGTGGCAGACACAACATTCAGTGGCCCCATGAAGCCTCAAAGGCACACACACGACCATTATCACAAACTTACAGCATACATCAGATAAGTACACCACAGCTAACTGCAGGGTAAAGAAGAGATACAGAAAGGCAGCCTCGTTTCAAGCACTCGTGCTGCTGCTGGAATACACCTAGCCTGTTGTGGAGGGATGGTCTGGCTTCTTCTTGTCTAGAAAACTGAGTGTCCAAGTTCTACTGATACACGAAAGGGGGACAGAAAATATAACAGCATCACGCCTCACACCTGATCTTTTGTATCGAGTTTTCTTTTTATCCCCACATCTGTTGTGTGTGTCATTTTCATGCACCATTAAGAAACACACCTGCCTCCATCGCTCCACACTGGCTGCTAGGACACCAGTTCCCCTGTTCATCTTCAGGTTATACTTGCCTGAATATTTTTCTAAACCATCATGAACAGCCCAGTTACTTCCAGAGGAAATTCATTTTTAAAACTATTTCGATGACAAAATGTGCTGCTAGGACGAATTTATGTTGCGCTAAAATTGCAAACAATGCATTGGAAAGTAGTTATTTCAAACAGCACTTCAAGGCGAATTTTTCCACAGTCCACACCAGTACGAAAATGACCACCAGATGTACTGGAAGGTAAAGGGAGAACTGAAAGGGCTTTCGTAAGCGATAAAATAAGAGTTGGTACAAGCTCCCAGGCATTTCCGAGCTGAACACTTTTGATTGGCTGACCTGTGGGTCGCGCTTTAATTAGTCAAGCTGCGCCTTCCTGAAAAGCGATGAAGGGGTGTATATATATTTTACATATTGGGTCTTCAAGGTTGACGAAGAGCAACTATAGCGATTAAAGGTGTACATACATGTTTTACATATTTTATCTCCAGGTTGACGAAGAGCAACTGGGATAAATACACGGGGTATTGTGGACGCGTACACAAACCCCGGGAAGGTGGCGGCCGGTATGCTATAAGGGGGCAACCACCGGGTAAATATCCCTGAGGTTCCGTATTTGTGAGCAGTGATATAAAGAAATACACGCTTTGTGTGGAGCGATCTCTATGTGAGCATTGTGTAACTCAGTGTTTTATGTTTGGGTCTATTATCCCTAGGTATTTGATTGCAATTTACAGTGTGGCGAGGATTGACCCCTAGCCCTGAAGAAATTGCCGAAAAGCATTAAAAGGCAATGAAACATGTTGGCTTCTCTTATCAAACTGATGGAGCACGACAGTAGGTCTTGTTTTTAACGTGAGCAAACACACAGCAGTGATTAAAATTGGAAATAGTGCCAGTGACTGTTTAGGTTCGATTTTATAGTGCAGGAGCTAGAGAAATCTCTCTCTATTGCTCTTGTAGTAAGGGGTCAGGGTTGATAGGCACATGAATATATTTCTGGGTGCTTATTTTACCTTTTTTCACACTTTCATTTCAATTTAGTTGTGCACATCTTTTCACATATATTTTTTTGGTGTGGAGGCTGCCAATGATGATAAGCGGAGCACACTGATGAGAACCTATCAGTAGCTCCCTGGTTGGTGTTTCCGTGAGGTGCCTTCACACCTTTCACACATTTTTTGGTGTTGGATGTGAGAAAATTGTGGGGGTGAGAGAAACACATACAATTTAATTCCTGGGGAGATAGACACTTGTGAGAATTTTAAATAGGGATAGGAGCACCCAGTGTGTACAGCATTGTTGAGCTAGTACCGAAATAGTTTAACCATGAATGGGTTTGGGGTATGCTCATGATGTTGATCCCGAGACATGAGCAGGTTTTGTTGATGAAAGAATGAACTCGAAGTACCACAAATGCAACTCCAGAGAGCGTTAAAAAAAAAAAAGGATGCCTGTTATTCGGATTTCCTGTGACTGTAAGGAAGTTAAGGCCCTCCAGAAAAAAATATTTCTTTAGATTAAAAAACAGAAGTGCCTACCCCAAGTGACTCAGGGCCAGATGCATCAAGGCAAAAACCGGTAGCAAACGGGCAGATTTGCAGAATCTGCCCCTTTGCGACCGGTATTTTTGCATTTGGGATGCATCATCCCAAATGCAAAAATCGCAATTTAAGTAATCGCAAAAATTGCGATTACTTAAATTGCGATTGCATTTAAGGAATCGCAAATTGCGATTCCTTAAATGCAATGCATGAAGCAAATTGAAATAGCGATTTCGCTATTAGGGGTTGCAAATTACCATCAAATGAAACTGGACGGTAATTTGCAAAAACTTTGAAAAATGCACTAAAGTGCATTTTCAAAGTTACATGTTACACACACACATGCCGTTGGGGCATGTATGTGTGCAACATGTGGTCACAGGGCAATTTCAGTGGTGCAACAGGGTGTCCTTTTAGCTCCCTTGCACCCTTGAAATTGCATGCGCAATTTGCGAGTACCTATTTGGTACTCGCAAATTGCGCATGCAATTTCCATTGATTCCTATGGGCCTCTAGGCCCATAGGAATGAATGGGTAGCAATTCCTTAATTGTGACTCGCAATTTGCGAGTCGCAATTAAGGAGTGGCAAAATTTTTTGCGATTCCTACATGCATAGGTAATTGCGATTCTTTAATTGCGATTCTTTAAAAATCGCAATTAAAGAATCGCAGTTGTCTATCTTGATGCATGTGCACCTCAATGCAGTAATTGCGAGTTTAATTTAGAATTCTCTGACCTTTCTTCTCATTCAGTTTTACTTCCCTGTCAGATCGTTCTCAGGGGGAGTTGTGATGTGCATGCGCTCTAGAAACTAAGGGCCTCATTTAGAGCTTGGGGCAAGAGTGCTCCATCACAATCGTGATAGAAGTGGATTTGCCAGTAAAGGCTTGAGTCAAACTTGTCTGATGACTGGCACTGGCTCAGCTCGAGGTTCTCTTGAGTCATCCAATGCAAAATGAGCTACACCTTCTCGCGTCTTCTATCTGCCAGCCACGCTCTAACCTCGTGCCCCAAGAATTAAAAAACAAGGATTTGCAATGCAGTCGGTCTCACATTTGCGAGAGTTAGAGGTATTGACGTTGTAAATGACAATGTCTTTTACCCATGTGTTTTTGGTTTGGAGTGGAGTGGATGTATCTGGTTTGAAATTGAATGATGCGGGTAGCTTTTTGAGGTGGACAATTACTGCCACTAAATTTGCTCATATCAAGACCTGCTATTCCCAGTGCTTAGAAGCAGCAGGAGTGCGCTTTAGAGTGCAAGCTCAAGACAAGTTATTATTAGCATTATTATGAGCACATCTCTCCAGGGCTTTTTGCCCATGTGCCTGTAGAACAGTTTTCTCGTTAGAGTGCTGGAGGAGGAGTGGGGTGGGGTATCTCCTCTCATCAGCAGAAGCTCCAGGGTGATGGTGGTCGCGGCGCGACCAGACAGCACAAGACCCAGGGCCGGTCCTAGGATATGTGGGGCCCCGGGCAGAATAGGAACATGCGAGGCCCCTATAATTTGCATAAGATTTAACATCACAGGAAGTGACATCAAAGGAAGTAATATCAATTGGCCATTATTTATCTGACATTGATGAAGCTGCTTTGCAAGAAGCTACTTACCTAGTTTGGATATCAGTACCATGGTTAAAATAGCATTAATAATCCTAATAAAATACGTACATAGATATTAAATCGCTATTAAGTAGATTAAATGAAGTTTAAATGTAGTTTAAATGAATTAAACTTGGTTATTGTTCTATTGAATGGGATGAATGAAAATGATTTGCTAACCGGTCATTCTGATTCTGGCACTAAGAGATGTCCAAAAGAGAGGTGCAGACTTTACTAATGTGGAGAAAAGACAGTTTTGAGTGTTTTTCCAAACGACTGGAGTTACACCATAGCTCAAGAGGGAGATAGTTCTAGTCCTGCACAACTAAAAAGGAGAAGGATCTGCCTCCAATCAGGGCCATCTAAATTTTAGGATGGCACAGGAGTTTGGTTGGCACAGAGTATGGGGTTCTGGACTGAACCTAAGGAGTGCTGTAGAAAGATAGATCCTTTTTAATGCAGTGCACAACGACAAATGGATAGTGGCCTTGCAGATAGAGGGTTTCGAACCAAAAACCCAGCAGGCAGCATAAAGGTGAGAAGAAATGGCATAGCGATGCAGATATCTCAGATGAGGAGCCTAGCAAGGTTCTGAATGATTTGAAGGGTACTGAATGCAAGAAGGCAGGAAGCCCAAAAAAAAGGGCATTTGCTTAATCTAGTGAGAAGATAATTGACTGTACAAGAGCCTCTTGGTAGTGAGAGGGCAGAAAAGGAATGATTTTCTGTTTCTTATTGATCTAGTAAAGGCAAGTGAATGAAAAATGGTTATTATATTCTGAAAACAAGAGAAGATACTGGGAAATGAATCCAAGATTTTTTTGCTGACTCTGCCAATGTGGGCGGTTGACTTACTTCCACCAGCCACCAAAGAGAACACCATATGGTATGAGATCCTTTAAAAATGAGAACCCTTGATGTGTCACTTTAAGGTTTTAATGAATTTGTCTTCATTCAGAAATCAACTGCTAGCATGCACGTACAAACATATTCTTCGGCAGAGACCTGATTGCCACTGAGGGAAATCATGTTTGGGTATCAAGATATCAGCAAGAAACCAGAAATATAACAAAAAAATGACATACACCTAAAAACAGCCAGGACTATGGGTTTTGTCAATGGTTGTTAGCTGTTTAAGCTAAATGAGTAACAACAATAAATTATTTTACTTTTACCTTGTTATTTTGACCAATAAGTAGCTCCTTCACACACATTTGCATAGAATCATAACTGGAATGCAGGACCATTGCTCTTTGTGCTCTGCAGAGAGGCCATATTTTGAATGATCATGCAATCTGAACACCTTTTTGACCCACAGACAGGCACAGTGTGAAATTTGTACTGGCTGCAGCCTCAACTCCAAAATGCTCAACTGTAGCCTGTTATAAACACCTGGAGGCGACTCAGTACAAAGGGTGCGTCATCCAAGAGTAATATGCTGTGAAATGAAATATAGTAACACACATGCTGGAAATAGCTAGCACTCTTGGGGAATGCAAGATTAAGTAAAGCATGGGAAATATAAACAGGAACAAAATTACTGCCATGGATTACCCTAACATCAGGACCGCTGGAATTATGCAGTAGGAGAGGGCTAAATTAGGTGGCAGGGTGAGTAAATTATGCAACAAGAAAAGGCAAATTATGCTGCATAATGTGGCACATTTGAAATAGTATTACTTCATTTTTTTGCCATTTTTAAACTAGTTTACACTGTTTGGGCATTGGTTGCACCCCATTAGTACAATTTAACACCCAAATTTAGCATCGGGAACAGAAAGTTGACTATTCCAGCTTTTCAAAGGGCCTTCCCACATGCGTCGACATGTCGCTGCATTTTTAGTAACTTTTGAACCCTTTGAGATAGAAAGCAATTTTGTTAAAATCTGTAGATTATGCAGCAGATGATGGATTATGTGGCACATGCATAATTATGCAAAAATTGCCGCCACCGCACAATCGCATAATTCTAGTGGCCCTGCCTAACATGCAGCATCAGACTGGGACAGAAAATAGGGCCTGTACCAAAATAAAAGGGGCCCCCATTAGTGAGTTAGTTAGCTAGAAAAGTGTCCCATGTTTGCAAACTAGGACAGTTTTCAACTTGTAAAGACATGCGGTATAAGTTTTTGTAAGGTATGGAAGACTGCACTGATTTGAGTTTGCTGCAGGCAATGTTTGCTTTAATATCATAAAAATCAACAGTAAAAACCGGCTCACCCGACGATAAAGCAGGCCAACAACTAGCCAAACAAGCATTTGCAATGCAATAGGTCTCACATTTACGCGAGTTTGAGCTATTGAAATTGCAAATAACAATGCCTTTTATTTTTGTTTTCATTTTTAAAACATAAATAAAAGGAATTGTCATTTACAATGCCAATAGCTTAAACTCGCATAAATGCGAGACCTATTGCAGTGCAAATGCTTGTTGTAACCGTGTCGGAGGACATACAGTTTCTGTTGGGACCACCTGGTCGCTACACACATACAGTCTTAGGCCCAATTCCCCCAGTCCCCTGCAGATGAAGGTGCAGATAACACGTACCCCTACATGGGTGGGGCCCTGGATAAAGCCAAGACAATTAGGTGGCAGGCGAGGCACACACCGATCAAATCCAGAAGGGGTGGGCGTCACAAAGCCCCTGTCCCCACTCGTTGTCCCAGTTTGTAGATGTCCATACATCATGAGCTGTAGCCCTTCTGAGACAGCAGTCCAGCCCCATGAACCAAGGCTGAGTGCAAACACAAGTGGAACAAAGACAAGCAGGGTAGGAGGCCCAGCAGTGATTCAGGCACCCATGGTGTCCCCCAGCTACGGCCTCACCTCGGAGAGCAAGCCACAGCCAACAGTCAGACTCCCTTCCAGAGATTCCCAAATGTCCACCTCATGGGTTGGTCCACCAGGCCATCGGGCCCCATTTGTCTCAGATCCAAATGCAGGTCTCCCTCTGGATCTGTGTAGCCTGACTACAACCCCTCCACTCTGGCATCCTTGCACTGGGTGCAAGACACCACCTAGTTGCATCACAGTCCACTGCAGAAGCAAGCCTGTTGGTCAGAATCCAAGGGCAGCAGTGTGGACGGGAACCCAGCTCAAGTCGCTGTCCCAAACCTCCCATTTTACAAGGTATGCCATGGCGCCCTGTAGCAGTCCTCAGACGCCGACTCTCCTGAGGGAAGGACTTCTGCTTCAGAAAGCCCCCAGATCACGGTCTGGGCAAAATGTTCATGGGCCTACAGAGTCTGACTCAGTCCAACATGGTCCGAGGGGTAGGTCACCTCATCTGCCCGGACACCAAACTATCATGGTGGGGCAAGTTGGAACACTGTAGATTCAGGAGAATTGTTATTACTGGCGGGCCACACTGGGAACTTTCTGCTAAGCAACTTGTCCAGCCGCTATCTTGGTCACTCCCAAGAATTTATAGGGCGCGCTATCCCTGAAGAGAGGGAAAGCGGAGATCAAGCGAATTATGATGTGCAGGTTAAAATTTAGGTTTTCAGTTTTTGTCTGACCCCAAGATGGGAAATGATTCCACAAAGCTCACGAGGGAAGAGTTCCATAGAGAATAGGGCAAGAATATAAAAAGTTAGTCTTGTGGAATGGAGAAGTCTGGACAGAGTATAAGAAATAAGGTTTTTGGAAATTACTTTTTGTGAGTGATGAAATAAGGTGCAGTGTAAAGTACACAAAACTTTGAACGAAGTTCTGACATGAATCGGCAGCTAATAAAGTTGGTGAAGGATGATTTGCAGAACTGAGTAGCAGAGATTTTAGGTTGTACTGTTTGGTTCTGAAGCGATCGAATCTGGGTGAGTTAAGGGAATTTAATGCCAAAGTAAGTCCTGTTACATTAGTCCAGCAAAGAGACTAGTGGGGTGGTGATCTTCCAGGATGAGATAATGTAGATTTTTGAGCATTTTTCTCATCTATGGGTGGAGGAGGACACTAGAGATGCCGTGTGGGAAGACATTTGCAAACAGGGATCAGTCATGACGGCAAGACTTTTGACCATCGGATAAGGGGCAGGACTTTAGCCAAAGTCGGCTGGCAAGAACAGCACTTCTGCTTAACGACCAGAAGGAATCGAATGAATCGCCATCTTCTCAATATTTAGCTTCAGTGAATGACATTTCATCTATTCCTTGACCTTTTGTAGGCAATTTGGAAAGTGTTTATTATTGGAATGGCCTGAAAGTCTGAACAAATTACGAGAATCTTATGTGTAGTAGTAAAAGGTTAAACTCAAGGTCTGGATTAGTTTGGTAGGGGAAGTACGTAGAGATTAAAGAGGTAAGGGGGGGGCACAGTAAGAAATGCACGGAATGAGTTAAGGATGGTAGTGTATATGCTTATTTTCTGAAGTTCAAGAAGGAGGGCATTGTCAACAGTGTCAAATTATCGCTGATAGGTCTAGTAAAATCAGGGTGATTACACTGTACACAGTGGATGCCAAATGCAGATTGTCTAGTAAGGAAAAGGCTAGTTCAGAGCTCATTTTAGGGCACAAACCAGCTTCCAACGCATTTGAAGATTCCAGAAAAGAGCATCATTGCTAATAGATGTGGGATTCAAGCTGTTTTTCTGCAGCCGGGAAAGCGGTAATAAGGTGATTATTAGGAGGAGCTGAAAATAGTTTTCTACAGCAATGGGATAAAAGTGCCTGCTTTGAAGGGTACAGACATCACTCCTTCAGTGAGCGACTTACTAAGGACATCAAGAAGGAAAGTTTGCAGTGTGTCTTTGAAGAGGGGAAGGAAACAAACAGGGATGTGGTTGGATGGAGAACCCCGTGTGCGGTTAATGATACATTTCTCAAGAACATCAGGTCCAGGGGTTGTGCGGTGGGGGCAAAAGCTTCCCAACAAATGTAAATACCTGTATTGGATATGTTTTGACATTGTAAGTGCTAGAAGTCCTTGGAACTTGTATTTCTGTTGTCTGTTTTGGAGGTAAGTAGAGAGGTGAGTTCATTGCTATAAGACTGAGAGGAGTAGACAGCTGTGGAAAGATGGCGGACAGAAGATAGTTCATCCACAATCATGAAGATGATTTCTGTTGGTGCGGAAGTTGAGAATTTTAGCAAAGTAGTTTTTTGAGAGAGCTTGACGAATAGCAAATGTATAATTGTTTAAAGCATCTTTCTATGGGAAGGGCCATAATTTGAGTGCCCCAATGTTCACCTTATAGTAAAGTGCTTTTTAGATTATTCAAAGAGTCATTGTACCAAAGTGCAGATTTAGTGTGAATTTTGATTAACCTATTGCTAATAGTGGAAAGAAAATCTAGGCTGTTGGAGATCTAATTGCAGTGACTTTCATATTTAAGAGAAGGAGCATTACCAAGGCGGTTAAGATTTAAGGAGCCTTCTAGAAAAGGATGAATAGTTGCAAGTGAGATTTTCCTCCAATAGCAAGTAAGCTTATTATGCTTATGGATGTGAGTTAAGGATTATGAGATGAATAGAGAGAGAGATTTAAAATCGGAGATGGTTTCCACAGCTGGGCCAGTCTGAAGGGGTTGTGGCGACCAAAGTGATAGAGCTTTGAGACATGGGCCTTTTGAGACATAGGTCTGGGGAATTCTGCAGAGGTGATGCTCCGTTACTACTAATTCGAATGGGATTTTGGCAAATTTGAGGTATGGGTTTATGACTTTGTCAACGGTCGAAAGGAATGCTTATGTTTGTATGAGAGAGGTTTTGGAATATGGAGTCATATCTATTAGAATTATGCTTCACGCAATCCTTGTGGTTGGGACCAGCATACAGAAAAGGGGGGCTGTGCCCGGAATAGAGGAGACAAAAGGGTTAGCATGGTTCGGTGATGGGGAAGGTAATGCTATTGACCTGCTGCAGGCCTTGTTGTAGGCCTTGTTATAGGGCACAGGACAAGAGTCTTGTTGTAGGCCTTGTTGTAGGGCACATGACAAGAGCCAGCTTGGAAATGTATTTCAGCCTCAGCTTTTACGAACTATAATTTTGTGTCTGTTTTAAATAATTCTATATTCAAATAACGTTTCCCTCCGGATTAGTTGATTACCAAGAAAACGGAACACCTTTATAGCGCTAAAGCCATAATTATTCATCTTTAGTGTTTATTTCGTGACGCCACTAACTACTTTAGTCAGCAACCACTGCGACCCCTCCCTCCTCTGGCGCTTAATGCCCGCGGCCAGTGATTGCGCACGTCATGCTCTGAATTCGAAACCCATAAGTGATTCTTTTGTCAATATCGTCGCGTATGGTGTGATTGCGTATTTCTGCACATCATTTGTAATTAAATGCGTTTGTATAAAATGAAAACAGTTTACCCTTGATAGCTGTTCTCGAGCTCTGGTGGATAATTGTCTCTTTCTCGCCAAACCCTATTATAATTGGTAGCCCAGAAGGCAGTTGTATTTTAAGAATGGAATTTCTATAGATGACTGCATTGGAGCGTGGGAGAGTAAACATGTTCCTACTCGTGCAAAAAATCTCCCGATGCAGCCGGAGTGCTTGGTAAAGGCTCGTAGATAGACAGTAAGAACACAGGCGTTCTGCATTTGCGCTGCTTTACATTTCTGCAGTTGCATTTCGTATGTATGTCTCTGATTTAAAAAAAAGATTGGGACTGACCTCAGTGGTATAAACTTCATTTTATGTATATATTAAAAAGTATGAAACACAAACGTTGTCTATAGAGAGAACAGACATTTTAATGAAGTACCTACCCTTCAGTCGCCCGATTTGTAAACTGCATTACATTACTCTACAGAAAGAAAGCATAATTACAGACACATCATAGCATTTCAGATTAAATAAGCTTTGGCAAACCGCTTGGTTTGGACTGCATGGATGGATGAATAGGAAAGCGGCCGCGTGCGCCACTGTCACATTCTGGCATTAACCCATTCACACATCTACACACGTACAAACTCACCAACCAATGAAGCAGCACTTTCGGATCTCAAACAAGCCAGACCGCTTGGTTTTGGCAGTGTTTGTTTTCATAGAGTTCACTACTTGAATTGAGCATGTTTCTAAGCGCTCCCAGTGTTTGCACCTTCCATTCTCAGAGCCAGTCTGTTATCAAGAAGATGGAGCAGGAAGGACTGCTCAGTGAGTTAAAAGCTCCCGGCAGACATGTGCTATATATTGTGAAGGTCACATATTCGAATCCGAGCCATGAAGACTAGTCTTTCATACTTCTGAGGCTTGTAAATCTAGCCCCAAACATGTGATAACAATCCAACTTAAATAAACAAGCACTGGCAAAGCCAAAAAGTCGGACATTCACTGCCAGCTTTTTGCGCTGCCAAGGCTTGTTCTGCTCTTCTACCAAAAAACAAGCCCAATCCTCCGTAAAACAAAGCCCAAACCCAAACAAACATCCTACTAAAAAGAAGCCCAAATGACGGTCGAAAGCGAAAATTGCTTAAAAGCCTAAAAAATATAACCACGAAGAGGAGGCATGGCGAAAAAAGTGCCCCCAATAAAACTGTGGAATTAGGAGGTGGGAGGGAGGAAATCTATATTTAAATGTAATCAGCTATGGTGCCGAAACTACACACAGGCAAACAGAAACAGAGCAGGAAACAAAGAAATAAAGTAGTCCCCCAGAGAACAGACAAAGAACTGTAGTGTGATGAGACAGTACTTAGTCCCTGCTGCAAGGGAGGAACGGCAGAGAGAAAGGAGGGACAAAGAGGCAGGACTGACCACTGGCAAGCAAGGATTTTTGAGGGCACTGAAACAAACAAATCAAAAGCTGGGGGATGGCTTTAACCCAACATAAGAAATTACAATAGGTCTCGAATGCTCGACCTAAAAAATGGCCTACATACTGACCTGACAGCAGGGCTTTAAGTGGGATGAAAAAACTGAGGGGGTCTTTCAAAGGGGCATGGCTGATGTAATTAAGGGCGTGGCTTAAAAACATGGAAGCTATAAATCTATGCATTGCATAGTGTGCCGCCCGACTGGTATTTTGCTGCTTCATTCATTGCCTCCAGATAAATAATACAACAAGTAACATTACACCTACAACTATTGGCTTTGTCAGTGGTTATTAGTTGCATAAGATGAATAAGCAACATCTACAGCTTCCTTGTATATAATATTGAAAATGCTCCAGTTCCGACATGATGAGACTCTGAAAGAACTATAACGAGTCTCATTGAAGTTACATTAAAGGGAACGAAGGGTGGCACTGCTGCAGAGTTAAGATTTTTTTTTTCACTCAGAGGGTGAGGGTGAAAATGGAGAGTGGGCCCGTCTCATCACCTGCTTTTTAGAACTTTCAGTCATTGTGCAGACACTGGATCAATTCTTTTGCAGGCAAAGTTGAGGACATGAATATAGGGCCCCTTTTCAATGTCCATTTTAATTTACTACCGGGTCTAAGACTTGAGTGACTCAGCACACTTTAAACCCTGCTCCATCCACTTTTGCATGCGGATTCTGCTCCTCTAAGTGCACCTCTTGTCTCACTGCCGCACTCACACTTATCTGCTCCCCCACCCCACCCCACCCCCCCACACCCACTTTATTCCGTTTGTCTTGCCCCTTTTATTCGTCTCTCTGCTCCCTTTCCACTTGTCCTGGGTGAGCAGTTTCCATTGTGATGCACCGCCATTCTATCTTTTGCTCTGCCCCTGCAGTATATTTCTGCCTTTTATTCATACTGGGGCAGGGCACCCTTCACACACAAGGGCACTTTAATTAACTGTCTGATTGCCGTCATCAACATGCAGATGCAGCCATTAGGCCCACAGAGATGGGCCAGCAGGGGAGAGTGATAAAAAAAGAAATAATGTAAACTCTTAGGGGGCCCCCTGGGCCTCAAAACTCTGGAGTCTTTAAAGGTGCGAGGCCCCATGGGTGCGAGCAGGCGCGGGGCCCTGGGCAGCTGCCCACACTGCCCATGCCTAGCGCCGGCCCTGACAAGACCACCTAAATGTATCGAAGGGATATGGGTGCATGGTGCACACCTGTGTTACTGAGAGCTGCACCTCAGAATCATGACGTGGAAATAACCAGAGTCTCCATGAACTGTTTATGTCTGCTCTGCCTGGATAGGGATAAGTTAGTAAACAAAGAGAGCTCTTAGAAGGAAGACTGTTGAGGTTTCTATCTAATGACTATGTCAACAGAATTTCCCTTGTGTCCTGCCCGCCTAGGAAATAAGCAGCACATTAATATTGAAATCTAAGTAAAACAGATTCTTACATACCCAGTGTCCTACAGGTATTAACTTCAGTAAATTGCGGCAATATATTTGAACATAATTTGCTCATTAGAGGGTAACCGGAACCTCAGCTCATGGTGACTTTGCATACGATTTGAGAGTTACTAAGTCTTCAAAGGTGCTTCTGATGGAGTTGCAGTACTAATCTTTAGACGTCATATATTACGTCAGCAGCATGAGCTTCCGGTGTTAAAGTAAGCTTTAGTATGCAGCTGAGCTGACTGCGCCTTGCTTGTGCATCGTTTATTAGGGCCGTATTTCCAAACCTTTTAACTGTATTGCAAAGGCGCACAGACCTCAACTGAAGATGTGTGATTTTATCAATAGGAAGGACACATGTCTCATGCTTGGACATCCATTTCTCTCTGTATAGTCAAGTGTTTCAATAGAATGGATCAGCACCCATAAGCCGCATGAATCTTCCACGTACAAGTCTTTTGTGCATATAGAGGGGGGCCACAGCAGAGCTGTGGGTCCAACCTGCCACCCACGACAAGAAGGCGAGAAGGCTTCAAAACCGGCATCAGTAGGTTTACGTGGACTCATGGAGCTACCTCAATGAGTCCACGCAAACCGAGTAACGTATGAAATACAAGTCATGAAAGGTACGCAGTAGGGATGTGCAGTGAATAACAAAGTCCATCTCATCGCCGGAGTGTTTCGTGCCCAAAGGTTTGGGATCGGTCCCTATAGATTGCAAGCAATCTGCCAGGACCTATAGATTTCCTTATCAATACTGCATACCTTAGACCAGCAGTGTGCAGTAATACTGCAAAGTACACAGCCTTTATATTGACATAAACGGGATGTCTATTATCTATACTCCACTGAACTGGTGGCTGGCTACTCCACTTCAGACAGAACAATCTCTTTCTGTAGTCACAGGTGAGCTCTGGACTTCTACCCAATCTGTCTCAGCAGTCACAAGTGAGCTCTGGACTTCTACCCAATCTGTCTCAGCAGTCACAGGTGAGCTCTGGACTTCTACTTCTCAATCTGTCTCAGCAATCACAGGTGAGCTCTGGACTTCTACCCAATCTGTCTCAGCAGTCACAGGTGAGCTCTTGACTTCTACCCAATCTGTCTCAGCAGTCACAGGTGAGCTCTGGACTTCTACCCAATCTGTCTCAGCAGTCACAGGTGAGCTCTGGACTTCTACCCAATCTGTCTCAGCAGTCACAGGTGAGCTCTGGACTTCTACCCAATCTTTCTCAGCAGTCACAGGTGAGCTCTGGACTTCTACTACTCAATCTGTCTCAGCAATCACAGGTGGGCTCTGGACTTCTACTCCACAATCTGTCTCAGCAGTCACAGGTGAGCTCTGGACTCCTACTCCACAATCCCCTTTCAGAGAAACTGCTTATTCTAACAGTGTCATCTCTTTGAGGGCTTTGACAATGCCTCCTCAGCAGCTTACTTTCATCAGTCCTCCCAAATGTGGTTTAAATTGGATTCAGCACACAATCTATTTACACTCAAAATGACTTTTTGTGACACAAAATGTCTGCTTTCATCGCCATCGACACAGAGGCTTGCTCTAAGTTTTCTTTCCGAGAGGCACGATTTCACAATCACTGTAACTAATGACTATGTAAAGGTTTACCTAAAAGGCATCTCATTGCATTAAGATTGACCATCGCTGCTAAATGGGAGCTGATGATCTATGTAAAGAGGCTTCACCTGGGAAGCTTGTTGGGGCATTTAGCCACAGCACATATCAATCAATCAGGATTTTTAAAGCGCGGCTAATCACCCGATAGGGTATCCAGGCGCTTACAGACCCCAGAGGCTTATTCAAACAGCCAGGTCTTGAGGGCCAATCGGAATTCTGGAAGTGAGGTGATGGTCCAGGGGTGTCTGGAGAGGCTGTTCCAGTCTTTGCTGCGATGTGGGACAAGGAGCGTCCTCCTCTTCTGCTTTGGTAGATGTGGGGAGTATGAGCAAGTGAAAGGGAGGCGCAGCATAGTCTGGTTGGTGGACGTTCAGGTCGTGGTTAATGTATGCATGTACTTGATTGTATAGAGCCTTATGTGCATGGGTCAGCAGCTTGAATTGACATCTCTTCTGTACGGGGATCCAGTGGAGTTTCCTGAGGTGGGGTGTGTTTTGGGTTGGTCGGGAAAGGCCGAGGATGAGTCTGTCTGCGGCATTCTGTATGGTCTGAAGTCTCTGTAGAAGGTGTGTGGCGATTCCTACGTAGAGGGCATTGCCATAGTCCAGTCGGCTGGTGATGATGAAGGCTTGTGTCACTGTGTGTTGCGTGTGTAGGAGTGGCCACTTGAAGATCTTATGTAGCAAGTGCAGAGTGGAAAAGCAGGTGGAGGAAACGGCATTGATCTGTGATTTCATGGTGAGTTTGTTGTTAATGATGATTCAGAGGTTTCTGGTGTGGTTGGAGGGATTGGGTGTGGGTCCTAAGTCTGATGGCCAACAAGAGTTGTTCCATGTGTTGCTGCTGTTGCCAAAGATCAGTGCTTCCACCTTGTCTGTGTTCAGATGCAGGCAGTTGTTCTTCACCCAGTTGGCGACGTTTGTCATGCATCTGTGGAAGCTGGCTCTGGTGGTAGTGGGTTGTCGGTGAGTGAGAGAATGAGTTGGGTGTCATCTGTGTAGGAAATTATGTTGTGACCGTGGGATCGGACAATATTCTCCAGCGGGTCATATTTGTGTTGAAGAGTGTGGGGCTGAAGAACTTCTGGTTGAAGAGAAGATGGCGGACTGACGCCGCCGCCGAGAGCCACATAAATGTAAATGTAAATGTCCAGTATTTGTAAAGCGCACAGCTACCTCCGGAGAGGTGTCCCGGCGCTGGGGGCCGTCGGGAAGATTAAGCGAGCTATTGCCCAGAGTCACATGGTGCTGGGCTGACCTGCCGCCGGTGCCGGGGATTGAACTGTGAGCCCCAGGATCCAGAGTCAGTCGCCCTCGCCGCTGCGCCACACCTCTTCCCACATCCTGAGTAGCCGCGGTACTACAGCAGCACCATGACCCCCTGATCGAGGGAAAGGAAAAAAGCACACCGCTATGACCCCTTGATCGAGAACAGAGAAAAAAAGCGACAAAGTCGTAGGGGGAGCCGCTTATTGCTACTAAAAAATTACAGTTGCCACATTTCAGCGCGTTGGATTTACCTGATGTTGCTCCGTGTCGCTGGGAAGCTGCCGCAGGTCTGGAGCTTCATCCGGTGCTCTTCTTTCGCTTGGTCTCCCCTGCCTAGGGCACCTGGTTGCATCCCACAGTGCGGAATGGCACAGCCGAAGGCAACGGCTCAGAAGGCGGCCCGAGCTGGAGCTCACGCTGCCGCAGCCATTTCCGATCAAGCATCGCCTACCTTAAGGGATGAGATATAGGCACAGCCACAAAAGGTAATGCAATGCTCTTGACCTCCTCCAGAGTAGGACGTCCCATCCTTAAAATCCTACACTCAGGTAAAGCTAACGATGTAATCTACCCCGGGGGGTCTGCAAATCTACCACCAGAATGGGAGATGGTGGAGGCATTAATGGAGGCAGTCCTCAATGTGTCAAAGGAGATACCAACCGCGCCTTTGGTCCACATTTCTCAATAAATGCACAAAGCTCCCCAGGCTTGGATTTTTTCACTGCATAAGCCCCTAAGTTCTGTTGGAGAGTGTGAGATTTCTGGGTCACCTGGGCAAGGGCTGATTGAAAGAACACTAACCTGGCCACCCTTGAGAGTAGTACTAAAAGGGGTGCAGGCGAGTGATGGAATATCTAACCAATGTGATATTGCAGGGGCCGCGCAACCAGGAGACTCTCCACCATTGTCTATTCACCAAGCAGGCTCGGGACAACATTCCAATACAGATAAGGTTATCTTGCCTGACAAAGAAAGCGATCTTAAGAACCTACAGCAAGACAGAGATCTCAGCACAAGAGCAGTAGGTGCGGAGATTGATGATCATAATGATGCCTCTGTGACCAAGCTGGATCAAGCTACAACCTCCCCAACTACTGTTAGTGACACAGCATGCCGCCGTAAGGATGATACTTTCGATACCATTGGCACAGCTGTAAGTGACTTAAGGGAATCGTTTTGCGGCGATACGCAGCTAGTAGATGAGCCAATTAGCTTATCCAGCGGAAAGAAAAAAGGCAACTCTAATGCTAAAAATACAAGATGTCACAAAAAGTGTAGCGACAGAAAAAGCGACCTACGGGATGGTAAGACCACTACCGGCAAACTGGGTATAACCAGTAGCCCACTGCGCAAATGGGTCACAGCGAAAGGGGAAGTGAAAAATTTGATCTCAAGACTCTCTGGCTTAGTCCTGAGGCCAGGGGCGGGCTACGGCTCTACATTCTTAAATCAATAGAATCTGTCGAGAATCAAGTTTGTCTCCGGAAACAGCGCTATCAGCAGACTGCGGCCGGAAAGAAGCAGTGACTTCTCCTATTTTTACATCTCTCCCAGCTCCTGTCCAGGGTGAAGCTCAACTAAATGTTTCAACCGCTGGGTTGCTGGTATCCTCTGCCGGAGCAATACTTCAAGCATTACAGGCCCAAAGAGAAGAAGCCCAGGAATACTACACACAGGCTAAAGCAGATAGATCAGCGATCAAAGAGGCTCTTGCTGAGGTAAACAATAAAGTAGTGGCATAATAACGGATATCGTAGAGCTGCAGCAATGAGTAGCGGACACAGAAGATTACACGATGAGGGCTGCTAAAATCTCCGATGCACATGAAAATCAACTTACATTTTTGCAAGGCAAAGTGGAGGATTTAGAGAACAGGCAACGACGCAATAACCACCGCCACTTTGGAGTACCAGAAAGTGAGGAGGGTGCTGATCCCCATGCATTTGTGGTACAACTACTCCAGAGAGCATTTCCCAACCTGGATGACTGGGACTGGGACAGCCAAGTGCAAAGGGGACATAGATTACCGGTTGCCCTCAACAGACCCGCTGGTCACTTTCCTCGGCCATTCCTCGTCTATTTTGGAAACTTTCTCTTACAACAAGCAGTTTCCATTAAGGCACGCCCTGCTACCTCTATTGGAATGGGTTCATATTCCATCTTCTGCAGGTCGGATTTTTGTAAGAGCACGATGGAAAGACATTGGAAACTGCACCAATTTATAGATCCTTTCAAGTCCGCAGGAGCACAGGTCTTTCTACAGGAACCGGCCCGTTTAAAAGTCATCAAAAATGGCCAAGCTCAAATGGTGCATACAGAGAAAGATGCTCAGCAGATTTTGGCCAAGTGGAAACAAGGAGCTAAATAGCCCCTTTCTTTCTCTCTCTCTCCGTTCTAAAGTTATTTAGGGTGCTGGGAGGGGTTGGGTTTAGGGGGCAAGCTAGAAGCAAAGGGGATATGAAAAATGTGTGGCAGGGAGTAGCCAACAATTCCCAACTTTTGAGTTTTTTTTTTTAATTAACAAGGTTTGCACCTATAAGAATTATACTAAAAACTGTATGTGTTTATCAGGAAAATCAATATATTGTGTACAACTCTTGAAAACTTATGGTGTTACTTAGATGCCTCTGTTGGAATGTCTCTGGTTTAAATGCTGGTAGGAAACGTCAGCTGGCTTGCGAAGAGCTAAATTTATATAAACTTCATCTTGTATTCTTATCAGAAACCCATTTAACTCATAAAGACAGGGGGCTGCTTAATCAGTTAAAATTCCAAACAATAGTATGCACTTCGCAAAGCACTTCGATCAGAGGAACTGCAATCCTAGCTAGTAAAATGCTTATATACAACACACAGGGTCTTAGCAGATCCAAGAGGAGGGTGGGTAATTGCTCAGCTGGCTATGTTTGATGTAGAATATGTTTTGGTTAAAATTTATGGGCCTAATACCAATGATCCTGAGGTTTTTAACGTGTTAATGCTAATACTATTGGAATTGCAAGAGGTTTTAATAATCATGGGCGATTTTAACTTCGTGATGAATTGTTCTATCGACTCTACTAGTCGCCGTATGACTGCAAGGATACAGAAAGTAAGGACATCGATTTTGGAATCAGCGCGCTTGCATAATGTTAATGATGTATGGAGAACTTTACACCTAGACCTCCCAGGCTACACACATTACTCATGTTCGCACAGGCAATATTCCAGGATCAATATGGTTTGGGCTCACGATTTGATACTTCAGACAGGCACGATTTAGCTGTGTCCAAAAATTACATCGGATCATAACCCTATCATTCTTAGCTTCAAAACGCAGTCGACAAGTAAAACTAGACCCTCTTTCTCTTTCCCACGATACCTATTGACAAACAATGAGTATATTGCATATATTGAAAGATTTTTAGTAGAATTTATTCATTTTAATATTAACTCTACTAATTTTTGTACTCTTTGGGACTCAATGAAGGCATATATTAGGGGCATCACACAGTAATTTATACGGCGAGGAAATAAAGCCTGAGAAGGTATTACTAAAGCCACTTGTGTGGAACTTGCTTACTTTGAAAGATGTCATGCAATGGCTGTTAACCAAAACGACCGTAGGCAATTCCAGGTTTACACTGACCTTGTTACAAAAGGGCTTTGGCTGGGCAGACTTTAAAGGAGAAAGTAGCTGCGAGTTATGACAAACACCGGTCTGCGCAGTATGAATACGTCGAACAGGTGGGGAAGATACTCGCATACCAACTGGCAGATAAAAAGGCCAAAAACTCAATAAAGGCCATTAAAGGGGCTGAGAATACACTTCAAACTGGGACCCACATGATTCTTAAACAGTTTATAGCGTTCTATGAAACTCTATATGCCGAGTCAGATCCAATAAATACCGAGGAATTTGTTAAATATCTAGAGATGGCAGCTCTACCCCTCTTGCAGGAGGAGGTTGCCTCCCAGTTGACTTCTGAGGTTTCTCAAGAGGAACTCTTTGTGGCCCTCTCGGCATTGCCACCAGGTAAAGCAGCTGGGGATGATTCGATTCCTGTTGAATTTTATAAACTGTTTAGGAATATCACAGTACCATTGCTTGCCAAGGTCATACAAGAGGTAGGCACTACTGGGATAACACCATTAACCTGGGACACTTCAAATATTATATATATTTTTTTAAAAGGTAAGCCATCTGATGAATGCGGCTCGTATCGGCCAATATCTCTCATTAACACGGATGCTAAGCTCTATGCCAAGGTGTTGGCTAATTGGCTGGCCCCCCCTGATGCCAGGCCTGGTTTCAGGATAACAACACGGCTTTATAATGGGCTGAGGAACTACGGCACACACCAACAAAGCTATCATGGCCTTTGATTATGCCAAACAAGCAGGGAGCAACTTAGGTATGATATTTTTAGATGCAGAAAAGGCCGTTTACCGTGTAGCTTGGAGTTGTCTTTGGCCTACTCAGGCCACATTTGGAATTACCGGCCGATTTCTTACGTGGATACAGGCCCTATACCGCATACTGAAGGTCAAATTGAGCTATCTGGCCACTCAGTCAGCACCTTTTTTTATACACAGAGGCACACGGCAGGGGTGCCCTTTGTCCCCACCTCTGTTTGAATTATACATTGAGCCCTTCATACGGATACTGATGATTAATGAAAATATCACACCACTACGGTCTGGAATTAGTGCCCTTAAGGTCACTGCCTACGCAGACGATATTGCTGTTTTTACAGCTGACCCAACAGCCTCATTAGAAATAATCATGAATGAAGCAAGAACCTTTGGGTCATTTTCCGGGTACAAATTAAACCCCAGTAAGACACAGGTGATTATAAAATTCAAATCTGCTAGGCCTATAGCTGGAGTATGCCGGAGTATTCCCTGTAGCGACTTATCTCGGAGTTCGTATCACTTTGCAAATAGAAAACATCTTAAATCTGAACTACGATACTCAGTTACAAGATGTCACCAAAAACTTAAAACTATGGCATAAGCTGCCTATAAGCATTATCGGCAGAAGCAACATTATAAAGATGTCGATATTGCCTTAATTGTTATACTTATTTCGCGCCATTCCCTTTAGAGTCCCTAACCTCTTCTTTAAAAAACTAGATGGTATAATAAGCAGCTTTATGTGGGGGTATAAGCGAGCACGACGAGCTAATAAGTTTATAAAATACCCATATAAGCAAGGGGGTCTTCAATTGCATGATTTTAAATTATACTTTTGGGCCTCTTTATTGGGTCGCTTACATAGCCTTCTCTCAAGTAAGAATCAAGATTTTAGCCACCAGCTTCTACTGGGCCAAGACAGTAGTAGGTTTCTTTACCGCACCCAAGATCCGAACTATTACAAACGTGTCCGCTTTAAGACAATCAGAGATACAGTTACTGTTTGGCAGGACATTCATTCTGGTTATTCACTCCCAATATTCCATGACAGGTTCCCTTTATGGAATAATTCCTTTTTACCTGGGATTTTTAATGACACTGTGGCGAAGGGGTGGGCCATGCTCGGAGTGGAAAGACTTGGACACTTGTATGACATCCAAAGTCTTCAGAATACGTTCTCACTCCCACGGCAATATTATTATAATGCTAACAAATTAGATATTTTTTTGTGAGATCACAAGGGGTTACTTCCATAGCTGCGTATGAGAGTCTGACACTTATGCAAGAAATACCCCGGAAACACTCAATTCGCATTGCTTACCAACACTTATCCCAGGATAGAACCGATCCATGCATCCAGTTCACACTGAAGTGGAGTCGAATGCTGGAGACTGACATTACCGCTATAGCAATAAATGATGCTTTTATGACACTAAAAGATGCAATAGTTTCGTTTAACTTAAAGCACCAACAATTTAGGACATTGTGCATGCTATATTACACTCCTGAGAAGATAGCAGGCTGGTGGGAGAAGGGTGGTGGTCAATCCCCTGGTGATAGAACGAAATGTCCCAAATGTGGAGTCTTTGAGGCTAATATTGTACTTACGTTCGCTACCTGCCCCTCAATCTAGGCATTTTGGGAGGGCGTTAGATACCTCTGTAAAGATAGATTTGGCTTCTACTTAACTTTTACTGTATAGGAGATTATGATGGGATACAAGGCTGACTCCAGCCCTGCACCTAGAGTACTTTTTGCTATCATATTAGTCACTGCCAGGCTTACCATTGCAAGGGCCTGGATTTCTCCCAAAACCTGCAGTACGGTGTAATGGTGGGCAATACTGGTTGAGATTTCTGAGAGAGAAAAAGCTTTGGCCAAAACCAGAGGTATACGTTCAATGCAGAAATTCAAAGCCGTTTGGCACAGACTACTCGTGGATTAATAATACAACTTGATTTTCCTGTCATTTTCTATTTTTATATTATGGATTGGCCTATGTAAATTATATGTTTGTGAAGCTGAATTTTGTATGAAATACGAGATCTCCTTTGCTCTACTAAAAATTTTAAAAGAAAAAAAATGAAGAGCGTGGGGCTGAGGAAGGAGCTCTGCGAGACACTGCAGTGATCTCTTTGGGTTCAGAGGTGAAAGGTGGGAGGTGAATTCTCTTGGCTCTTTCGATGAGGAAGGAGGTGATCCATCTGAGCACATACCCTTGGATGCCGATGTGGTGGAGTCTCTTGAACAGTGTACGGTGGGATACGGTATCGAATTCTGCAAAGAGGTCGAGGAGGATCAAAGCTGCTGTTTTCCTCTGTCAAGGATGGTTCGTATGTCAATGGTGGCTGCGATCAGGGCAGTTTAGGTGCTGTGATTGCTGCAGAAGCCAGATTGGGAGGCCTCAAGTCACTGATTCTGCTCCAGGTGTGTCATGAGTTGATTGTTTTTTTTGTGTTTTTTTTAAAATTGATTTTCAACAATTATACAAGAAAATTATAGCAATAATAAAATGCGTATGGTTACATTGACAGGTTTAACAGCAGTGTCACCGGGGTGCTTAGACAGCTATATAGATCATATATTACATTCCAACATTAACAATTTTACTCCGCAGGTTCATATTGTGATCATTACGATAATAACAATAACAACAGTGTCTCTCCGAGGGTGTCCGTCTATGTCTACAATCTATTCTATCATTTAACTTGGTCGCAGGTAAGCATATTTTTGTGAGTTAATATATATTTGAGGTGGCCCCAAGGGGAAGACCCCACCCTTCCTATCAGTAGACACATTATTACCGCCAATTACTTATCTGATGTCATACGTATAGTGTGCGGGTGACTGTATCATATATTAGTATGTATAATACGATGTCTAGGGAGTGTGAAACCTTGAGACGTTCTAAGTTGCGGCTGGGATACTGGGGCTTAATTTTGCTTCTATGGTGGTTAAATAGGCTCGCCATTGCCCTGGGTCTTTTGTTGGTAGTTGCCGTAAGGCGCTGGCCTGTTGTGACTCATTCTCTGATATAAGTGGCCTCTGGAGGTCCATCATCCATGTATGTGCTGTGGGGCCCGTTGACGACTTCCAAGCCTTAGCAATTCTGCGCTTTGCCAATCCTAGAGCCAAGTCCACAAATGTATTGAAGTTCTTGCGTTTGGCGTTGCGTTTTGTTAGTCCTAACAGGAAGTGTTGACCCTGGGCTATTATCGAGGCGTCATCTGTGTCTTTCAGCGCTCCGGCCACCTCATTCCAAAACGTCTGGATACGGGGGCAAGTCCATCACATGTGTGGAAAGGTGGCATCAGTGGCTAGACATCTAGGACATATATCAGAGAATGTGGGGTACATGCGTGCCAATCTGTGTGGCGTGAGGTACGTGTGATGGAGATAATTAAATTGTGTGTACTTCAGCCTGGTGTTCATAGATATAGTCATAGGATGTCCCACACATTGTGCCCATTGCTTATCCGTAATATTAATAGACAGTGCAGCATCCCAGTATTCACGTAATGATACTAATAAAGGCGTTGAGTCAGGCCTG
This sequence comes from Calotriton arnoldi, assembly GCA_963921515.1. Classification (NCBI taxonomy): domain Eukaryota; kingdom Metazoa; phylum Chordata; class Amphibia; order Caudata; family Salamandridae; genus Calotriton; species Calotriton arnoldi. The sequence goes on from CAWUFW010004496.1 coordinate 30,146, forward strand.
AGGGAATTATAGATCGCAGTGATCGCCTTTTTACCGCAACCGTGCGTCAATAAGGTCTGCAGTACCACGGAGGTAGTGGGGTCCGTGCCCACATTGCCCCAAGTCTGAAAAAATTGCTGTGTCAGTGTTTCATACAATAAGAAAGACCCAGGTGATATACCGAAGTAATCTATTAACTTCGTAAAGTCACATAGTTTTGAGTCTGTAAATAGGTCCGCCCACACTTCCAAGCCAGTCTCTGGCCAGGCTTCAAGTTCAGGGCACCTAGGACATACATAGAGGCCAGGGAGTACTTCAAGAGGAATATTAGGAGCATATGTTAGGGGAGAGGAGTTGGCCTAACAGCTAGGGCGGTCGATCTCGAATCTGGGGAACTGGGTTCGAGTCTCGGCAATGACGCTGAACATCCTGTGATTCTGGGAAAATCACTTAATCTCCCCGTGCCTAAGAAAAATGAATGTATCCTCATGTAATGCAACTGGTGCTATGTAAAGCGCTCTGATACCCAATAGGGGTCAAGTTCGCGCTATATAAAACTCTGTAAAAAAAATATGTTGCGGACTGACCGCGCAGCAGGACATATGTTATGTTATAGATTTTTATAGAGCGCACGGCTGCCCCAGCAAAGGGGCGTCCCAGCGCTGAGCGCAGAAAACTACAAAGCAAATCACAGAACGAGACAGCTTATAACGGAGGGAAGAGGTATGTTTTCACAGTTTTCCGAAAAGGCAGGTAGGACTTTAAACTGCGAATGGAGATGGGGAGCGCATTCTAGAGCTTCGAGGCCAACACACGAAAGGAGCGCCCACCAGCACGCGCCCTCCTGAACCTGGGGACAGCCACAAGATTCTGTCCCATGGAAGGAAGTTGGCGAGAGGGGATATAGAAGGTATGAAGATTAGTCAAGATGCAAGGAGATGAAAAATTAAGGATTTTAAAAGTAATGCAGAGGGCCTTGAACTCTGAACGCTTGGCCACGGGCAGCCAATGAAGGCGGCGGATGGCATTAGATGTAGGACACCTCCTCGGCAGACCAAGGAGAGCTCGAGCCGCTGCATTCTGAACCCTTTGTAATCTGACAATCTCAGACTGGTTGACCCCCAAATAGAGGGAACTGGCATAGTCCAGTCTTGACAGAATCAAGGCCTGAATGATAACCTGCCTAATAGGGGATCAAAAAAGCCCACCAGGGGTTTGAGCCCTCGCAATAGCCCAAAACAAGTCCCTGCCACCTTCTTGGTTTGGGTTCGAAAGCAGAGGGCGGTGTCTATCCAAAACCCTAGGATTTTTACAACCTGTTTGGGAACAGGTGCTGACCCCATCGTGGCAGGCCACCAGTGCTCACTCCACAGCTCTGCATCTCTCCCCACCAGCAGTACTTCAGACTTGCTGGCGTTGAGCTGGAGACAGTTGGCAGTCATCCACTCCGAAATGGCCTCAAGATCGCTACGAAACTTACAAGCGTCCCGGGTAATGTCATCGGAGAGTGTGACCACCAACTGAGTGTCGTCTGCATACGACACTATCGTAAGCCCTCTGTTCTTAGCCACTCTTGCCAGCGGTTGAAAGTACAAATTAAAAAGGGTAGGGCTCAGAGCAGAGCCCTGCGGTACACCCTGCTTGATGGCAATAACTCTAGAGGTAAAGGGAGGAGCGGCAACCTGGAAGGTCCTTCTAGAGAGAAAGGAAGCAAACCAATCCAGGGCGGAGCCCGTTATACCCGCCTCCTCCAAACGCCTCAACAGGATCTGATGGGAGACCGTATCGAACGCGGCACTGAGATCAAGCAGAATCAGTGCTGACGTGCGGCCCTCATTTAAGGCCCATCTCAGATGTTCGGTAACAGCAAGAAGAGCAGATTCCGTACTGTGACCCGCACGGAAACCATTCTGAGAGGGGTCTAGTATGTTATTTTCCTCCAGATACCCCGTCAAGATGGAATTGACATAGACCTCAGAAAGTTTAGAGACCCAGGGCAGGAGGGAGATGGGGCGGAAGCTCTCCAGTTTGGCCGCATCCATGTTAGGCTTTTTTAGCAGGGGAACCACCTTAGCATGTTTCCAAGTACTCTGTACGACAGCCGTAGAGAGAGATAAGTTGATCACATGGCTCAAAGGAGGAATGAGCACAGGTAGGATTTTCAACGCATCGGCCGGCTTGAGAGGATCGGATGGGGAGCCAGACTTGACTTTGCTGCATAACACAGACAGAATCTCATGAGAGATAGCAGGAAAAGTAGTCAGAGTGTAAGGAGTGGGGGAACGAGGCACAAGATCTGGAACAGGCGCAATCTGGGGGAAGGAATTATAAATCTTCTCAACCTTCTCCACAAAGAAGGAGGCCAGAGCGTCACATTGCTCATCAGATGAAATCGGAGTGGCGGCCAGGGCAGTGGATGATTTGAGCTCCTTCAGTATCGAAAAGATACTTTTAGAGGGATTAGCACTGCTCTTGATCTCCTCCGCATAGTAAGTGGCCCGTACCGACTGGATGGATCTATGATATTGCTTAATGGCTGTACTATAGGGCTTCTTTAGATTAGGGTCATAGCTCCTTCTCCATGCTCTCTCTAACCTCTTACACTCTTTACGCAAGCAAGTAAGCTCAGCGTTGTACCAAGGACTGGATTTGGTGCTACGACCTTTAGACCAATTTACTTTACATACTACATACTTCAGCCAGCCGCGTCTGGCTGCCGACATTAAAATATTGCCCTGCGTCTTTTGCAGTGGTGATTTGAAGCCTGACAGTCATTCCAACAGGGATGGTTGCTGTATTGACGCCGCCCAAGAATCTAATTCGGCGAGGTTCTGGCTTGCGAGCCACCGCAGGGGCCATTGTAGCTGTGCAGCTGCATAGTGTTCGTAATCCGGTGCCCCCAGTCCCCCCTCAGATATAGGCAGATACAGTTTCTGAAGTGCCACCCTGGGTCTGGAGCCGCCCCAGATCAGAGATACCAGGAGTGATTGTAGGTCATTAAAGAATTTGTGTGGTAACTTGTATGGAAGCACAGAAAAAAAGTACAAAAGTCGAGGGAGAAAGAGCATCTTAGAAATAGCAATCCGTCCCACAGGGGATAGAGGTAAGTTTGTCCTGAATGGGAGAGCAGCTCGAGCTCGGGTGACCGCCTTCCATAGATTACCCTCTATCATATCAGTCTTAGAATGGTAGATTTGAACCCCCAGGTATTTCAAGGTATTGTAAGCCCAGGTGAGTGGAGTGTTGGGTAAATTATGCCTTCGTTCAAAGTCCAAGGTTCCCATAGGGAATACCACTGATTTAGACCAGTTGACTCTGAGGCCAGAAATTCGGGCGTGGTCGTCTAGGAGTTTCATTAGTTCTTGTAAAACTATGCAGCTACCTCGCAGCTAAATTAATGCGTCATCTGCATAAAGAGATACTATGTGCCACTGCTCGTACGTGCGAATACCCCAGTCTATAGCGCGACAGTGTAGCCTACACGCCAGAGGCTCCATAGCAAGCGCGAAAAGGATGGGCAATAAGGGGCGTCCCTGCCTAGTACTTCGTCCTATATCGAAAGGGGGAGAGGCGATGCAGCCGGTCTTAACTCTGGCCTGCGGTTTTGCATACAATATCTTTACCCATTTCAGAAAATTAGGGCCCATGCCAAATCCTGCCAAAACAGTTGTTAAATATTGCCAACTCAGGGTGTCGAATGCGTTTTCAACATCTAGTGCCGCTATCCACGGCAAATTTGTTTCTGTCCGGGCCCACTCTAGTAGTTTAAAAGGCCGGCGCAAGTTCAAGCCGGTATTTCTCCCTGGGATGAACCCATTTTGGTCATCATGCACCAATGTTTGAACTACATTCGTTGACCTATTAGCAAATATCTTGCCCAGGATTTAGTAGTCTGAGTTCAATAACGACAGAGGGCGATATAAGCTCATTTGTAGTGGGTCTCTGCCTGGTTTTGGTAAAACGACCAGCACCGCTTCCCTCAGTGAGGGCGATAGCTCCCTTCGCTCAAATGCCTCCCCGTATACTGCACATAGCCTCGGGCTAAGTTGTTCAGAGTATGTTGTATAGCTCTCCGAAGGCCATCCGTCTGTCCCTGGGGCCTTGCCCGCAGGCAATTGCTTGATGGTGTCAACTACCGAAATAGGGGCCTCCAGTGTTTCGTAGTGGTCTTGCGTTATCTGTGGGAGATTAACATGGGACAAAAACTGATGAATAATCAAGGGAGTAACAAAGTCGGGCTGTATAAAGAGATGTGTAGTGCTTGAAAAATTAGTCATTGATTCTTTCTTGCGTATTCATCAAGTAGCCCTCAGAGGTGTGTATTGCCATAATGGAGGGCTGCGAGGCATCGGTTTTTAACAACCAGGCCAACATCTTGCCCGCCTTGTCTCCCTTCCTATGTTGCTGGGCTATATATTGCTTGTAGTCCAGGGCACAGAGGCTATCCAAAGTCTCTTTATACTCTAGGCGAGTCTTAGCCAATAAAGGAGCAATACTTGGATCTGTGGGGGATAGTTGCTCACAACGCTGTATTTCCAGCTCATGACATTGGAGCTCTTCCGTAAGTGCCATACAAGAGCCATAAACTGCTTTAATCAACTGTCCTCGGAGGACAGTCTTGAATGCGTCCCATTCAATGCCGATGTGAGAGGCAGAGTATCAATAGATTGCCTTATGATTGCACTTAACGCTGCATCTTTGAGTACCTCCAGAGGAAGGCGCCATGTCAGGATGCTAGTTTTATGTGTTCCTGAGGACAGTTGTAGCAATAACGGGTGGTGGTCTGATAATGTACGAGCTAAGTACTCCGCCTGTGATACCCTCGCTATGGCATTCTCAGAGCAGAATATGGCATCAATTCTAGTGTGTAAATCGTGTATTTGTAATAGTGCGAATAGATCCATGATGTGGAATGGGCGCTGCGCCAGGCTTCAGTAGCTTGCATGTTGTTGATCCAATTTTTCATATGCTGTGTCAAGGCTATGGATTGCGCTCCTGGGAGTGGCGGGCGTAAGCAGTCTGGTACCAGATCAGGAATGCAGTTATAGTCTCCCCCTCAGTATGTTGGTGCCGTTGGGTCTCTGAGCAGTGATGGTTGTAACATCTGTAAGAATAAGGCCTGTCTTGAGTTTGGTGCATAGAGCGAGACTAAGGCTAGTGGGGAGCCGTCTAACAGTCCCTCCAAAATCGTATACCGGCCTTCAGGGTCTACCCGGGTATGCGAAATCTGCAGGGGCGTACCTGGGGCTATCTAGATTAAGGTGCCTCTGGCACAGCCTGAGTATGTGGTACCTATCACCGTACCTCTCCAGCGCATATGTAAGGATGTAAGGGTTTGTGTAGTGAGGTGAGTTTCCTGAATCAGCGCTATTGTGATCTTGTGACTTCGTAAGTATTGGTACACCTTATGGCGCTTAACACAGCCAGCCAGACCTCGAACGTTCCAGGTTGTCAGAAGATAATTAGTTCTTGTTGTAATTTACGTCAGTACCCAAAAGCAATTAGCAGGAGTAACCGGGGGCCACGGGAGCACGTGGCCCCCGGTTACTCTTGAAAACGGCAGCGTGTCACCCCTGTGTCCACCCCCTTGATGATGGTGCGACTAACATTGTGTTGTATAACAGAACAGACAGACCTCTGTAAACATTTGTAAAACCCAACTCCCCACCCCAGGCCGGCTTGCCAACGGGCAATAGGCCATCTGCACTGAAATGCAAGTGAACGAAAAGACTATAATTAATATAGAAAGGAGAGACAGAGGAGAAATCATTCAGTCGAAAATAATCCAGAAGAGAAAAGATTTTAACAGATGAGCAAAAAGAGAAAGAAAGACAAGAAAGAAGAATATAGGGGTGCTATATCAGCCACTTATCGTGCGTGAGGGCGCGGCTATTCTTCGTTGCCACCTGCTTAAAGGCCGCCTTAACAGTTTGTGCCTGCCATAATTGTGGTAAAATCCAGCAATCGCTGTACTCAGACCAATGTCTTGATTCCTGCAGGGATGGTGTATTCGTGTCTTGCTGTTGGGAGATTATAAGTTACACAGCAGAGGATCATCCGAGCTCGTCGGCTGTTTGCGGGGTGACTGTAGGAGCCCCTTCCATCAGCGATGCTTGCTGTGTGGCCGTCATCTGCAATGTTCGATCTGTATTTGTATCAGAGTCGGACTCAGATCTGGAGGGGGTTGTAGACTGTCCAAGGTGCTCTGCCTGTTTAATAGCTGCTCCCGTTCCATTGCTGCTTGGGTTTTGGAAGGGCACAGCGCTCGCCCCCTGCCGCGATATCTGCGTGTGCCTGCGGTTCGCCATGGTGGACGAGAGTCTGATGAGGGAGTACCCGGAGCATGTGCAAAACCATTCTGGTCCATCCAGGTACAGGCTTCTTCGGGAGTGTAGCAAAGGATAGTGCCGCCCTTATGTCGAATGCGCAACTTTGCAGGGTATTGCAGCGAGTATTGAATTTCATGTTTGCTAAGGCATTTTTTGACTTCCATATAAGAAGACCTGTGGTGTTGCACCATTAGCATAAAGTCTAGGTAGATGTACACTGTAGCATTTTCGACTCGCCACGGACCGCGGGTCCTTGTCACCTGAAGAATGTGGTCCCTATCCCAGTAATTAAAGAGTCTGGCGATCACTGGTCTAGGGGGATTGCCCGGAAGGGGGGGGGCACCTTGTACTCTGTGTGCCATCGAGGACCTCCGTAGCGAACCACTATTCCAGGTACAGCTCCATTCTTTTGGTCTTCTATCCATTCCGGTAGGCCCACTATAAGAACGTTGTTTCTCCGAGATCTGCCTTCCTGGTCCTCCGTCCGGTTTTTCAGGAATTCCACCTCTTTCTGGAGGGATCTGATCTGATCTGTGGCTGCTGAGAAGGTGGGCCGCAGAGTTGCCAATGTCGACTCCGACTCCTCTACTCTGTCCTTAAGTTTCTTGTGATCCTTTGTGCAGGAATCCCATTTCAGTACAGAGAGAGTCTATTTTGGGACCCAGAGTGCACTTGATATCTAGTATCGCCGCCATGAGCTCGTCGAAGCGATGCGAGTGAACGACTTGACCTGTAGGTGCCATGGCCGTTGTTTGCGCAGGGTTCTCTGTGATATGCGCCGTGGGCGTCTGTGAGAGCGATTTGTCTGCTTTTGGTTTTCCCATTTCGTGGCTATATATTGAAACGTGTGGTGCACTAGAAATATTGCTGGTGTCAGTGGTCATCCAGGAGCAGTGCGGATATCCCCCTGTTTAGGCAGGCGTGTGCAGAGTCAGCGGTTTCCGGATAGTCTTTACATGGGAGGCGAAGATCCTCCTAACATGATGGTAGTGATTTGGGCACTCTAGGATGAACTGGGCATGTTGGAAAGTTCATGGGGGGGTGTCACCATCAGCAGTGTATATGTGACCTGACCTGTTGCTTATGTGGCGGGTCCAGATGATCAGCAGTTAAAGATGCAACGTCGACAAGGAGGGCAGGTGGACAAACGTGTAGGAGTGTCAAAATGTGCTTAATAATGGTCGTGCAGCCCTGGGTACCGAGCAGCACTTGAAACCCGGAGGGTCTCTGGGTTGTCTACACGCATCCGTGCTGGAGACATTAATCAATAGGCCCAGCATATGAATATGTCTAGTGTGTTGTTGGTCACTTTGTGGCCCTCGCAGGTATGTTCCTTACGGTCAAATTCTGGGGAGGCCTCAATGGGCAGAGGGGGAGCTCATGCTTATGACTTTATTTCGTACTTACATAGACCCTGGAGGAGGCGTCAGTCGAGAGTCAAGAGAATGGGGCTTAGACCCTGCCCCTCCACTGGAATCTGCCCAGCCAGACGTGCGTGCAGGGTGAATCCACTGCACCACCTTCGTGGTCAGCGCAGTGCAGGGCTGCGCTCGTTTAGGGTATTTGACTGGCTGCGGCCCCAGCACTCACCTCCCCTGAGCCTCCGAGCAAGGAGACACATAGGCTGCAAGCTGCTGCGCAGAAGGTCATCTAGTGCCCAGGCCCTCTTTCATCGGCCTCCGGGGGGCGCCCGCGTATGCCCGCTGCGGCCCCAGGGGTGAGCAACTTACTGCGCCAAGTGGTGCACGTCCGCCACATCTTGTAATGGTGGAATGGCGTCCCTCTTGGAGCGCGGGTGTACCTAGGCCGAAGGCCCCATCCCAAACAAATGGCCGCCCATCAATTGTTTCTTTTGCATTTGTCGCCCTAAGTGGGAAGGGTATGCCCAGACGTGGGTCCCGTGCTCACTACACCACTGGATTCAAGCTAGCCTGGCTGAAGAAGGGTGATGCCCTGAAACCGGTCCTAGGATGCTTGTTTCCGGTCTAGGGAGGACCTGGCTTGGCAGTTCGGGCTGGACTGTTCCCACAAGGAACAGGGTCAAGACTGATTTGCATATGGCTGGGTCCAAACTGGGGTGGTGTGGTGAGCAAAAGAATGATGGATTTAACCCAGATCCTTGTGACTGGGGGATGAATGTTTGCATTGTCCAGCATTCCGTCCATCAATTGTTTCTTTTGCATTTGCCGGTGCAGCCGACAGCAGCGTCGCACCCCAGTTGTAGGTCACCACATTTCGGACCCTTTCCAGACGGCCCGATGCTCCCAGGACGCTGCCTCGGCAATCGCACCCACTCTGCTGAGGTGTCGGTGTTTTTCTCCGGGATCTCCTGCGTTTACGGGTCTGCGCTGGTATAGGCGGTCGCGGCTCCTCCCTCCGGCTTTGTGCTACTCAAGTCCGAGGTTTGCGTGGCCTGTCTTCAGGTCGCTGAGACGCTGGCCCTCTAACTTCTCCGGACAGCCACGAAGCCACTCATGCAGCGCCCCGGGGGCTCCTGCCACCTTCAACGTCCCCCCGCTGTGGGAGATGTGTTCTCAGGTAGGCTGTAAGGCATGCATTTACAGGATTATTTGGCGTGCTTGTTGCGGGGCATTTTACAGCACGTCCGCACTCGCCGCCATCTTGGCCACGCCCCCGATGAATTGATTGTTGATGATCTTCTCCAGTACCTTTGCTAGGAATGTGAGCAGGGAGATTGGCCGGTAGTTTTTGACTTCGCTGGAGTTGGCAGAGGGTTTTCTGAGTAGTGGTCTGACTTCGGTGTGTTTCTAGGTGTCGGGAAATGTTATGGTGTTGAGTATTGTGGTGAGTTCCTGGCCGATCCTTTGATTTCCGAGGTTGAAGATGTGGTGCAGGCATGAGTCTGAGGGAGCTCCCAAGTAAATGGATTTCATGGTGGAGTTCCAGGTGGTCAGTGTGTGGTTCGTGTAGGTTACGGTGGTGGCGTATCTGTTGAAGAAGTCCATAGGTGTGGGTTGGGGTTTGAAGTTTCTGTATATGGTTGCAATCTTATCATGAAAGAAGTGGGCAAGGTTGTCGCACAGCTCCTGTGAAGGTGTGATGTTGCTTTCGCTGGCAGCCAGGTTGGAGAATTCCTTAACAATGTGGAAAAGTTCCTTGGTGTTGTTGGCGCTGGTTTCGATACGCGCAGCAAGGGCTGTCTTCTTTGTTGCTCTCAGCAGGCGGGGGTAGAGGTTCAGGGAAGTCTTAAAGGCTGCCCTGCTTAAATGCACAAGCTGTAGTTGTGGTGAATAACATTATTTCTCTAATTTTTGGTCCCTTGGCACAGTTCGGGGTGAGTAGATGGTACATAAGATGCTGGACACCGCACCAGGAGCAAGGACTTCAATGCTCAGCCACTATTCAACTTAACAATCCTCAATTCAACACTCACATCACAAAATACAACTACAAATTCTATATCATCAATGAGTAATGTACAGACACAGGAATGTAGAGGTAGATAAGTACACTCTACCCTCAGGATGCTAATATGTACAACTCCTTATCTATAACAGCACCCATACATAGGATAGTTTGCAATCATACCTAGAGCAAGTAATACCTTCTTGAGTAGGTGGGCGGTGCCTCTTCATTGGCTTTGCCGTTTGTCTGTGCAGAAGAACGCTGAATAGAGGTGTCCTGGGACACTAACCACACATTCTCATGATGACCGGTAGCCCTACTTAAAGGAGCAGCCACTCCAGAAGCGATGATGGCAAAAGGATCAGCCCCTTCCCTCAACTGATGGATCAACAGTAAACCAAGGACCACAAGGACATAAACACATGAAGTACATCATCCACTAAGATGACACCTCTGAAACATGCCACAATAGCCAAGGACAGTACAAGATGCTAAATATCTTTCCCCTTTACAACCAGGAATCTCTACCCCAACATCGACGCACATAAAGTACATAGATATTAAAGTGCAACAAACACCCAACCCAAAGCAATTCACAACCCTCAAGCTGCATCTGTGGAGGATGTTATGGAGGATGTTACACTCAATTGTATACAGTAGAATTAGAAAGAATGGAACATACAACAAAGGCAGGTTTTGCATTATGCCTCTGGAGGCTGTCTTTCATCGAGTTAGGAGGTTCTCCTGGGAGATTGATTGGACATATAAAGAAAGCGTATAATTATCAAGCTGAAACTTGTAGTGGCGTAACGCAAAACGATGGGTCCCCATGCTGAATATGAAGAGGGGCCCAACATTCTCCCACATCTCACATATATTCATTGGCTTTGGATTGAATGGGCCCCCCCCCCCCCTGAAGGATTGGGGGCCCTGAAGGATTGGAGGCCCCTCTGCACCACAAGCGATGCAGGGACCTGTGTTACACCCCCGGAAACATGGGGCACTCCCTAAAACCAATACAGTGTGTGATGTATAGGAGACACACAAGAACAATAGCCTAGGCTAAAGCACAGAAGATTATGAATGTGTGATTATGTGTGATCCCCTTTGTCAAGTGTTAAAGCTGGTGATTACGCCGATTCTTATCTAATTATCTATAAGAACCTTCTGGTCGCCAAGATCTTTTTACCTGTTGAATAGTGTAAAGGAGAGAATCTCATCCGGTTATATAACAGCATTCATTTTGTCTGAAAGGACCACTGACTCCGAATTCAAGTTTGAGAATTTATTATCGCCAAAAATAACTGAACGTGCAAGCACCTCAACACGAGGTTAAAGAAATAGATGGGCACTAATACAAATAATAATCTACGCAGAAATCTCATCCGACTCAGGATAAGGAGAATAGAAAGTTCTAGGAGGACCAACCAGACTATGATTGCTCCTATTTCTAAGTTGTTCTTCATGGGCCTAAACAAGCTCAAAATCAATTGCTGTCCCTACACTAACGCTAAGTGACATCCCTGCATAACGATTTTCCCAGTGCAAGAAAGAATAAAAGGTGTCAGCTGTGAAGAGCTTCCTAAGAAGTGCAATCACCATATACCTAAGCTCAGCTCTGTCCTTCTCTCAGGTCTCCCCTACCGCTTCTCTGGCTTCCTCCCTCGGGGCACTATCCCTAATACAAAACCATACTACAAAGGTACACGCCTTGTTTACGCCCTCTTGGCCAGGTCTTCTTTCTTGTGCTTTTCCATTGAAACGGTGACTTCATCCTGGACGGTTTCGTTGACCTTGAGTCCCAGGCGCCTTCTCCGCTGAAAGTATCATCCCTAAATTCCATTGCACTCCCCGTACCATGCCTCCCATCTTTCTAACTTCTGAAAACAAAGAGTTAGTCTTTACTAACGAGACATGTGTCCTTGCACCTGCAACAAAAGATACGTTCAACAGAAACCTTCTACTGTGCTAATTAAATCTACCGTTTGTGCCCAGAGAGCCTTTCCAAGAGAAACCCTTTTCGGCCTACATTATAAGCTAACATAAGAATATACCAGGCCTTCCTTAAGCATATATGTAGTCAGGCCCTTACATATAACTTTTAAACACACATCTTACTTTTCCCTATAAGCATATTCATTACGATTCTTTATGCAAACAATGAATTACATGTGCAACTTTAATATGGTGCACGTTTAAACTACTGCAATTACATTACATACACAAACTAATTCCTCTATGCATTATGTTCACACAATTCAAAAAGCATTACATTACATCATTATCCTAACACCATTATACTGCTGAGTTCACTTCGTCTCAGTGAACTATTCATTCTTTGCTAAACATGCATGAGTATACAATGGATATAAACGAATATATGTCTGAATACATGTGGGTGCGGCCTATCAGTGATTATGATGCACCCCTACAATTCACAAGAACATTTCGCTCTATCAGTTCCCCCTTTGATGACTCCTGTCATCACATCCCATTCTACTCCCTCGGAGAAGGAACCGACCTAAACAGAACTTGTTCCCATCTTCCCTGATCTGAAATTCTCCATGCTCTTGAGCCTTTGATACTGATTGTCCTGCAATCTTGCCAATCTCATGTCATTTTCCCTCAAAGCTCTCTTGACTCGGCCTGCTCGATACCATTTGTAGGCCTTGATCATAATCCACAAGCCAGCCACACAAACCACCAAGATAAGGAGTGGTCTCAGGAAGTACCCAAGGAATCCCTTTCCTAGGTTTGCAAACCAACCTCCCACTTGACCAAAACCCTTTCCGACCTTTTCCCAGGCCCCTTCTTCGGTCAAATCCGCTATCTTTGTGTGGACCATAGTGATGTTACTTATATATTTCTCCAGATCCTTGCTACGGTCTGGTATATAAGTGCAGCACTCTTGAACCTTCAGCATTTTACAGACTCCGCCCTCTTTTGCCAATAGGACATCCAAAGCAAGGCGATTCTGCAAAACCATTCCCCTTATCGACAACATCTCTCCTTCCACCAACACCAACGATTTTGCTGTGTTCATCGAAAATTCATCCACCACAGTCGCTAACCTCCGGATCTTCACATCATTCAAGACTACTCCTAGACTAGGTATCATAGCTCCAAAGATATCCCCCACAACGATTCCTGCACTTGCAGCTCTTCTCGCTCTTGAATGCTCTCCACCTTCCAGAAGATTTAAGTCTTCTGTATGGTAAATCTTTGGAAATATTATTGACAAATAACATGTTCCATACCAATTTGCAGGCAACCTCACGTAAGCATTCTTCCCACATACGTAATACACCGTAGGTATCACTTGTACAGGACCTTGGAGAAAATCTTTTGCCTCATCTGCCATGGTGAAAACGTGATCACAAGTACTCTGTCCCACTGGAACCTTTTCGTAGTAAGTCTGATAACGCCTTATACACAACTTACCCCTCTGCTCCTTATCTAACGCTATAGGACCATAGCTTCCCTTGGTCTTATGCAACCGTTCCTCCTCTGTCCAATCTGTCCTGTGATGCCCTAAATCTCGGGATTCAGTCAGCTTTCTATACCTATCTTCAACCTGATCTACAAACTTTCTCTCTACATCCGACATCAAGCAAGTCAGATTGTGTCTGTGTGCGAATGCTGTATCCAATTCCAAACTCGGTATGAAGTACTTCCTCAGTCTGTCCTCGGTTTTGTAATAATCATACTTATTCAAATGCTTGTAAGCTGGGACTTCAGGAAGCACTGCGTCGAAGTTGGAAAAGAAATACTCGAACTGATCTCTCTCATAAAACAAACTAAGCAAAAGACTACATGAAATACCATAAGTCAGTGGAAGATGATGATACCTAATACCCTCATCCACCGAAGTAGGCAACTGCATACACACATAACAATCTTTCGCATCCATCACGTCAACATACTCATACAACAACTTAGCATACGCATTAAGCTTAAAATCACCCTTAGACAAATCTACATGTAATCTACGACTTTCTTCTAAAATCATAGCTCTATCAGCTGCCCTGTCTACCCCCTTCTGACTAGGTGTGATAGGTGTGGGTGTCCCTGTCACTGCCTCTACTTCTGGCTCGTGCGAACCAGTATATGAGACTACAACTACTATGATTATAGAAATTATCACACTACTTATAAGAATGCCTATAATCCATTTTGCTCTACGATTGGGATTTCCCGGCTCCATGATTTCGAAAGTTCTCAAAAAGTCTTGGTTATCGCAAAGAACTCAGAAAAGTCTCTGTCCTTTATTTATGACTTGCTTAACCAGCTCGAGCAACCATGAAATCTCCGGGCTTTCCCTTTCCGATCACAACTTATTTACACAGTCCAGAAAAAGACTTCCCTAGTTTTCGTTCCTCTTCTTGTGGAAAGTCCCTAAGTTTATTCTTCTTCCACTCGGACCTAGGTTATCTTCTTCTTTTAGACTTTTATTTACAGTTCATTACTGATCCATAATGAGATCCTCATTAAGCACGACCAGAACGTGATACAAAAGTTCAAGACGCAAAAGCAGCACTTCGTGTGAAAACGGCTCAGCTCCGAAAGGCGGGAACTCGACCCGATGCAAAAGCAATTTTCGGACTTCACTCAGAAGTGGGGATTCGGAATCGTGAGTGTCAGTGTTCCGTCTATCTCGAACCCTGGCATCCGCAGCACCACCTTCACCACCAGTCTCGGGCTCCGACTGAACACCTCCACTGACTTCAGTCTCCCTGTATTCACCACCCCCTGCATCAAACACAGTGTAAGTCCACTCAGGGGTAGAGTATCTGTGACAAGGCACTCTTGTTCTCTTAGACCTTCGCCGACTGTCTTGTGCTTGGTCTTCGTCGCTTGCTTCGGTTTCAGATACTTCGGACACTGGAGCAAGGTCTCTCTCAGGTGCTAACCTCAGGTTCAGTCGCCTCTGTCTTTCAGGCCAACCTTCAGCACTTCTGTTCTTTCGTCTGCCTTCCCCTTCTATACCCAGTGCACTATTTCCTCTTTCTGCTGCTTTTGACTCTTCTCCGCCCACTGCACCTTCTCTTTCTTCAGTGCCTGAATCAGGGTTCGAACTGTGGAAACCCCCTTCAGCTTGCTCTAGTGCACCACCAGCTGTGTCAGCGACCCTTACAGCTTGACTTGTCCTCTCATGTGGCCCTACCACTTCAGCTGGGTTTTCATTTACGAGAGGAGCTGTTTCCTCCAAGGGTGCTGGAACTCTGCGGGTATGGGAAGCATGCACCCAGTTCGGCAATCCTCCACACTTTACTGCTGTGTTCGTGATAAGTATCACCTGATACGGGCCACGCCAACGGGCATCCAAGCAACTCTTCCTCACGTGCTTCCGGACGAGCACCCAGTCACCGGGACACAAGTCGTGGCACAGATCACTCGAGGCTGGAACCACAGCTGCTTGCACCTGCTGGGATACAGAACGGACCACATCAGAGAGTCCTTTACAATAATCGAGAATCAAATCATCAGTGATGTTTATCAAGGCTGTAGTTGGTACTGCTGGCAGTCTCATTGCCCTCCCCATTATTATTTCATGGGGGACAACCCGGTCCTTCTGTCTGGGACACTTCGCATGCTCATGAGCACCAGTGGCAAGGCGTCGGGCCATTTCAGGGATGTTGAAGAACACATTTTTGCCATCCGGGCTTTCAACGTTCCATTAACTTGTTCCACCATCCCAGAAGCCTCTGGTCTGTAGCTACAGTGGAGTCTCTGGTCAATGTTCAATGCTGCACAAAGTAACTTCATGATTTCGCTATGGAAGTGCCCACCTCTATCTGATTCCAAAGAGGTCGGAATCCCGAATCTAGGGATAAGCTCCCTCAACAATAATTTAGCCACTGTCAGAGTGTCACACCTGCGTGTGGGGTAAGCCTCCACCCACCGTGAGAATACACATACTATCACTAGAATGTACCTCAATCTATTGCACCTAGGCATCTCCACGAAATCCAGCTGTAATCTATTGAAGGGCCCTCCTGACCTTCCAATATGACTCAGTGTAACTACAGTTTTCTTTCCAGCATTCATCTGTTGACATGTAACACACCTCTGACATACCGTCTCAGCCATTGCTCGGAACCGTGGGTTATACCACGTCTGTCTGAACACCCTCATCATTGCGTCTCTACCCAGGTGTGCCTGTCCATGTATCAATCTTGCCATCGGACTCAGCAATTCTTCCGGCAACACAGCTCTCCCATCGTTTGATACCCACACATCCACGTCTCCTTTCACACACCCAGCTTTGATCCAGCCCTCTCTTTCCTTGGTTGAGACTTCATCTTGCAATCTCTTAAGCTCTTCCCAAGTGTCTGCCATGGTCAACATTATGCTGAGATCGGTTCCCTCTTGGCTCTCTTCTATCTCCCTGCCTGTGTATATGCATCCTTGTTCGGCGCAGAAGCGGGCTACCTCATCTGCGTAGTTATTACCCAAGGATACAAAGTCCTCCCCCTTCCCATGGGCTGAACACTTTACAACAGCAATTTCTTTCGGATGCTGTAACGCTTCTAACAATTGTCTTACATATTCTCCATTACGAATGGGTGAGCCAGATGATGTCAAAAATCCCCTCTGAGACCATAACTGCCCGAAGTCATGCACCACGCCAAAGCCGTATTGGCTATCTGTGTAAATCGTGATTCGAATTCGATCAGCGGCCAAACAGGCACGGGTCAAGGCAATGATCTCAGCTACCTGCGCGGAGCGTACTCCTTCCAGGCAAGCGGCGTCGACCACTCCTGAAATAGTACATACAGCAAACGCTGCTCTCAATTGCCCCACACTGTCTCTTAAGCATGAACCATCGACAAAGAAAATTTCATCTGGGTCATCCAATGGCTCATCGACAATGTCAGGTCTCGGTTTGGTGCAAAGTTCGGTCACATCGAGACAATCATGGTCCTCACAATCTTCATCATCTGTGTTCGGTATAGGCATCAATGTCGCAGGGTTCAAGATGGAGCACCTTTTCAGAGTCACATTCTCTGCGGCAAGTATGACTTGCTCGTACCTTGTTAACCTATTGTTCGTTAGGTGCTGGGTCTTGGTCCTGGTCATTAATAACTCAACCGAATGTGGTACATGTACAGTCAATGGATGTCCCATTACAATGCTTTCACATCTTTCAATGCTGACACCTGTTGCAGCAACGGATCTTAGACATCCGGGCAACGCAGAAGCTACTGGATCTAAAGTAGCTGAAAAATAAGCAACTGGTCTACGGACACCTCCATGGTTCTGAGCTAACACTGCTAATGCACATCCTCCTCTCTCGTAACAAAACAATGAAAAGGCCTTGTTGTAATCAGGCATTCCCAGTGCGGGAGCCCTGCACAAATCATCTCTCAACTGCAGGAATGACATCAAGCACTCCTCGTCCCATGGTACCGGATCACTCACATCCTTGTGCGTAAGCCTCTGCAGAGGCTTTGCTCTCAAGGAGAAACTAGGAATCCACTGTCGACAATAGCCAACCATTCCCAGAAACATCCTAACTTCCCTCTGTGTAGTGGGTACCGCCATGCTCATTATTGCCTCAATTCGATCTGGTGACACCTTCCTCTTGCCTTTTTCTAATCTGTGTCCCAAGTACTGTACCTCATTCAAACAGTACTGCAGCTTGTTCGGGGACACCTTATGTCCATTCTCTGCTAAGTGGTTCAACAAGGCTACTGTGTCAATTCTGCAAGCATCTTCTGTTTCTGAGGCAATGAGCAAGTCATCTATGTACTGCACGAGAACTGAGTTCTGCGGCAACACAAGACTCTCAAGGTTCTTCTTCAGGATCTGGTTAAAGATCGATGGACTTTCCGTATACCCTTGAGGGATACGACACCATGTTAACACGCGATTCTCTAGCCTAAATGCAAAAAGAAATTGGCTTTCCTCGTGGAGCGGTATCGAAAAGAAGGCTTGACACAAATCGATAACCGTAAACCACTCGGCTTCACATGGGATCTGGAACAGTATTACTGAAGGATTCGGTACCACTGGACAACAAGGGACAACTATCATGTTGACCTTTCGCAGGTCTTGCACGATCCTGTATTTCCCGCTCGGTTTCTGTATTCCCATTATGGGTGAATTACAGGGACTACCTCTGATCTCCTTCAAAATACCCTTCTCAATGAAAGTCTCGATCACAGGTTTTATTCCTGCAATTGTTTCTATCGATAAATTGTATTGAGGTGTTCTTGGGAAATCAACATTCTGTTTCACCTCAATCCGCACTGGTTCAACCCCTCTGATTAAACCTATTTCGTCTCCTGCGAAATCCCACACCACAGGCGACACTGCGTCTCTCAGATCATGTGGAAGTTCTTCCACAGTCACCATTGGGTACAGATCTATACACAGATGCTGATTGGCCATCTTAAAGTCAGCATCATCATCTCTCGTCTGGACCTCCACTCCTCGTGGTGTACAATAAATCGTGCAGTTCAATTTGCACAACAGATCTCTTCCCAAAAGACAAACTGGACTCGTGTCACATACTACAAACTGATGTCTAGTTTGGAAAGTACCTATCTTTACTAAGATCGGTTCTGTCAATGGGCTGCTCATCTTCTTGTTCGCTACTCCGACAACCTGGATTGATTGTCCCGAGAGGGGTAGGTTAGGGACTACTGCAGATCTTACAGTAGACCGGGTAGCTCCAGTATCAACCAAAAGTGTTGCAGGATTGCCCTCAATCTCTGCCTCTACAAAAGGTCCTCTCTGGTCTACCTCCAAGACCGCTCCAAGTGTGCAGTCTTCCTCCCCCTCAGGCACCGTCAGGATAAAGGGTCTAAGCTATCCTCAGCATATCGTTCGAACAGGGGCATCTGTTGATATGTTCGTGTTCCTTGTGAAAACCTTGGAGCTTGGGGAATCTGAGCTTGAGAATTGTAAACCCCCCTTTCATCGTTCTAGGTCTCGTTATTGTGTTAACCACCTCTTGCGCGGGTACCTGAGCCCCCTCTTCCTCTTCCTGTACCTGATTAGCTGGGTTCAAAGGACACTCGCGTTTCCAATGTCCGACCTGGCGACAAAGATGACACGCAGTGGTCTTCTTTAGTGTGGCCACGTCCACTCCTGTCTTGGGGTCTACTGGTTTTCCCTTTCCCTGTACCTGCCCATTCTGGTTTCCCTGGAAATTTCCTTGCTTTCTCCCCAAGGTCCCTCCACTAGGCTGATTCTGTGCTGTCTGCATCTGGACAAGCATCAATTTGTCTTTTAGCTTTCGATGTTTTGAATCCACCTCATCACTACAGTACCTCGCGTACCGCAAGAATTTCATCTAGTGGCTTGTTCTGCCAGCAGATCAAATGGTGCTGTATCATGAGGCTGATTTCCCCTCTCAGACCCGTTACAAACTTTGAGACAAACTGTCCCATATCCTTAGGGTCCAAAACATCTAACCCACTATACTGTTTAAAAACTTGCAGAAGTCTTTCATAGTATTCATGCACCGTTTCCTTGGGTTCTTGTACAGTCCGATCTATCTTAACCCAATCTATATCCTGAGGTGAAATCTTCGACTTCAACCATGTAATCACCTGCTCATATTTTTTCATGACATCAGGTGATGGACCATTTGTAACCGCCTCTCTTTTTGGTTCCGAAGTCGGCCACTCAATAGCGACTTTACATGCTGTCCACAAATCTCCTGGTACCACTATGTCAAACAAGGTGTTCAAATCAATCCACAATACTTTTGAAATCTTCACAAACCGCTCAACCTGCTTGTACCACTCCACCGGTTTTTCCCTCAGCCGAGGAAAATCATTTGTAAATGCAGCCAAATCACCTCTATTCCACGGTACATGCACGTACCCTCCATTCTGTACTTCCCGTAAAGGAAAATTTCCTACACCCGTCGCCCCCCTCCTGGCGGCGGCGTTTCCCCTTCTGCTCTCTTTACTGGTTTCTTTTTGGACCACCTTTCTTCCCATTTGTCCAACAAAATCCATATTCTCATTCCTATGATCAGGTCTCTGGTGTGCGTCTTTAATCCTGTGATTCTTTTCTCCTCCAACTCCTGATCACTGTAATGCAATCTATGTGGTCCCTGTAACGCTTTAGTTTTGTTCAGGTCCACCTCATATCTCTTGGCCAATTCCTTCAATCTATCATGTGCCATTCTAGCTTTTCGAGTCACATCTTTTGCTACAAACAGCAGCTCATCTGATCCATAAATTTCTATCCTTTCCAAAGGCAGACCCCCACTGATCATTTCGTCTACCTCTGCTTTCAGCCTCACTACGTCTAGCAACCTTGCCTGTACTGCACTCCTCAGTACGTCTCGACAACCTGAGCCGTCCCGCTCATCACAATTACTATTCTGTCCTTGTGACCTATTCCCTTCCATATTCCTGGAACCTGGTCTGTCTTCCGAGACATTTTGTGCCCTATCTCTTTGCATCCTATCCTCTTGGTTCGTTACTGTTGGTGTCCACTCCCTCAAAGCTGACTTAGATTCCCGTAAAGACCTCGGTCTTTCCGGTCTCTCCTCTTCTTGTCCACATGAAGAGTCCGCAGTAGCCGGTAACGGCGTACTTGTCTCTATTGGTCTTGGGAAATGAACCACCCTTACTCCAAACCCATTCCCACTCTCACTGTTTCCTTCTTCCCTTCTCATCGGCACGGAGCTCCCTTCTCTCACTCGGTCTGGGTCATATACCGGTACTATAGGGCCAATGGTAACCGGTACTGTCAAGGAGTCCGGTAATCTTGTGTTCCCCGCAGGAGGCTGTGTTATCATAGACGCCGTAGCCCCCTCCGTTCCTGTGGAAATTCTTCCCACTACTCTCATGCTGGTCTGGTTCTGGCTCTCATCAACTATTGCCACTGCTGGGGTTGTCTTTCCCTCTTCTGAATCTGGATTAAATGGTGGTGGCCTCTCCGCCAACATCCTATCCAACAGACTGTCATCTAAATCACTGTCGTCCTCATCGATTCTTGTAATCTTTCCATTTTGTATCAGCAGTGGGTATAACTTATCTCCGTCTATCGTATCCGCTCTCCACTTTTTCTCCAATGCATCCCACCTTGCATCTTGGAATGCCCTGACCGATTTCTTCACCCTTTCTTGACACCTTTCCTTTTTTCTATCATACGCTGCTCTTATCCACGCATGTAGTGCCTCAAACTGTGTCGGTCTAGGTAGTGGTCGTATTGAAGCCATTACACTCTTGAGCTGGTACAGCACCTCTAACCTGAAAGTACCATATCGAGGGAACGACAAATCTCCTTCTGTTTCTGTCATTTTATGCCAATTCTCAAGCCAAATTATGGTATGCAATCCTACATTCTTTGCCATATAATGTGCTGGTGTGTCCTCAGGAGGAGCTTCCTCTCCCTCCCGAACAACCACATGTCTATCACCTCTACAAAGTTCCCTTAAAGCTTTAAAACATTTCATGATGAATCAACTTTGTATTTGCACTCAAAATGTCCGCTTTTACTTCCTGATTCCAATCCACCAATCCCAGCGCGGTTCACACCAACCGGCCTATCGCAGCGCGGCACTAGTCTGACGTCACGTTTCCTCCGCTCGCAGCAGTTCCCCTCCTTTCTAATTCACTTGTTCTCACTCGCATCCGTCCCAATTATACTCTGAAATAATGTTCGTCCTACCGAACAATTTCCTCTCTGACCGTCAGTCTTACCAATGACCGATCAGTCTCTTGAGCTTGTTGACCTCAATCTGGCAACCGTCTGTCCACGAACGACCGGACAATCGCCTCTAATACACTCGATAGGATTCAATCACTCGATGTTCTGCACACAATAACCTACGACCTGCGTTGGTTATTCACACACTCACACATGTGTCCCTATCTTCTGTGGGTCTGTCAATGACGTCTCGTGACCCCCACAACTCTGGTCAACGTTCTCAACTCTGGGTGTATTCTACACCACAATAAATCTCCCGGTCCCGCGCGCGCTCACGGTCCGTTTCTCAATCACTCAACTTTCGTTCCAACTCCGCAAGACATCACACAACAATATAACACCGCAATCTACCAAACATCACTCTTTTCATACTCACTCTACTACGAACTGCTACTTCCGCCGCACCGTCACTCTCCGTCAGTTTTCCATACCCTCCGACATCCGTCTCTCGTGGTTCTCTGGATCTGCGTCACTCGGGCTCTATGGGGCAACCTAATCTCTTATCTTGCTCTAGATCTCCCCTTACCATCAAAGGTAACCATCCTACTCTGCTACCAACTGATTACGCCGATTCTTATCTAATTATCTATAAGAACCTTCTGGTCGCCAAGATCTTTTTACCTGTTGAATAGTGTAAAGGAGAGAATCTCATCCGGTTATATAACAGCATTCATTTTGTCTGAAAGGACCACTGACTCCGAATTCAAGTTTGAGAATTTATTATCGCCAAAAATAACTGAACGTGCAAGCACCTCAACACGAGGTTAAAGAAATAGATGGGCACTAATACAAATAATAATCTACGCAGAAATCTCATCCGACTCAGGATAAGGAGAATAGAAAGTTCTAGGAGGACCAACCAGACTATGATTGCTCCTATTTCTAAGTTGTTCTTCATGGGCCTAAACAAGCTCAAAATCAATTGCTGTCCCTACACTAACGCTAAGTGACATCCCTGCATAACGATTTTCCCAGTGCAAGAAAGAATAAAAGGTGTCAGCTGTGAAAGCTTCCTAAGAAGTGCAATCACCATATACCTAAGCTCAGCTCTGTCCTTCTCTCAGGTCTCCCCTACCGCTTCTCTGGCTTCCTCCCTCGGGGCACTATCCCTAATACAAAACCATACTACAAAGGTACACGCCTTGTTTACGCCCTCTTGGCCAGGTCTTCTTTCTTGTGCTTTTCCATTGAAACGGTGACTTCATCCTGGACGGTTTCGTTGACCTTGAGTCCCAGGCGCCTTCTCCGCTGAAAGTATCATCCCTAAATTCCATTGCACTCCCCGTACCATGCCTCCCATCTTTCTAACTTCTGAAAACAAAGAGTTAGTCTTTACTAACGAGACATGTGTCCTTGCACCTGCAACAAAAGATACGTTCAACAGAAACCTTCTACTGTGCTAATTAAATCTACCGTTTGTGACCAGAGAGCCTTTCCAAGAGAAACCCTTTTCGGCCTACATTATAAGCTAACATAAGAATATACCAGGCCTTCCTTAAGCATATATGTAGTCAGGCCCTTACATATAACTTTTAAACACACATCTTACTTTTCCCTATAAGCATATTCATTACGATTCTTTATGCAAACAATGAATTACATGTGCAACTTTAATATGGTGCACGTTTAAACTACTGCAATTACATTACATACACAAACTAATTCCTCTATGCATTATGTTCACACAATTCAAAAAGCATTACATTACATCATTATCCTAACACCATTATACTGCTGAGTTCACTTCGTCTCAGTGAACTATTCATTCTTTGCTAAACATGCATGAGTATACAATGGATATAAACGAATATATGTCTGAATACATGTGGGTGCGGCCTATCAGTGATTATGATGCACCCCTACAATTCACAAGAACATTTCGCTCTATCACTGGGACGTAAAAAATTGAACCAGCTAGTAAACAAAAAATATCGGTGCAGAGTGATCATCTGCCCCCTTGAATTATTCAGCACTAGGCACTAGGAGAGAGATGATATGGGATGCTAAAAAAGATGTAAACAACAGTAATTCAAATTTGGAAAAAATAACATTAGAATATGCTCATTT
Source organism: Calotriton arnoldi (assembly GCA_963921515.1). NCBI lineage: Eukaryota > Metazoa > Chordata > Amphibia > Caudata > Salamandridae > Calotriton > Calotriton arnoldi. Next base: position 53,566 of record CAWUFW010004496.1, read on the forward strand.
GAAACATACGCGATGGTATGATAATCAAAGATCTCAAGCACATTTCTGCAAAGTGTGGCCTTGTATGAATTCAAAATGGATACTATCATTGGTACAGTACAGATGCGCGGGTTTTAAATCTGTCATGTTGTGGATTTAAAAATGTGAACTAAGATGGATGAGCTAATACCTCTAGAAGGCACTGATCTTTTTAAAAAAGACGTCATTTTTCTTTCTATATGTCCTTTAGTTATAAGGTTAATATATAACGTGTGTGAAAGTGTCTGTAAATGTAGTTGTATCAGTCTTAGAAAACTGTTTTCTTAAAAACAGAAAGAAAGGCAACACGTGTGAGACCAGAAATGTGCTAAACACAATGCACAGGTCAACGTATGATCCAGAGGACAGCAGAAGGGTTCAAGAAATCGCTCACTGAATCCATCACAGAAATATGTTGGCACTCAGATTGACAATACATGGTTGCCATGGCGACCATAGAACTTCTAATTGGTTCTCAGGGAATTTCAGATGCCAAGCATGCATTTTTGGAGACCTAGCCATTCGGGTTAAGGTGCATTTTAATGAATGTACCAAGAGTTCTTTTTCGATACTGTTTGCTACACGGGAGGTAAAAGAAAAGTCCCTGCCCACATATTAAAAGAAACTGATCCCTTATTCCATCGAAGAGCTGAAATGGAAAGTGATTATTAGAATCTAGTGACTTATTCTATAAAATGCATAATTAAAAAAAACTAACACAACTTTATATCTAAGTAGCTGGTTCAAGTGCCAGTTAATAACAGACTGCCATCTATGATGCCCTGTACAAGCGTGCCAGCTTCACCTTTAAGGAGGCAAATGTGGATTCCATTGCCAGAAATAAAATGTCATTTCAACTAAAGAAGCAGGCATCCTTTCACCTGTCCTTGACACGTCATTAAACCTAGTGTTAACAGCAGGTTTTATTTCGCAGAGGGCAGTTTGTGATTTCTTCACTGCCACCAAGAATTTTGTAAGAAAATGTCAGAGCGAAGGCAAGAAAGGTTGAACAGAGTACTTATTACACCTGACTTACTTTTCAGGAATCCTACTGAGAACATTGAAAGCAGGAAACTGAAAAATGTAAATGTTCTATATCTGACAGAAGTCTGAAAAATAGTGCTTAACACTTTTACACGGCAGTGGGTTTGTCTCTTTGCTAAGGGAAGTGTTTGGTAATAGTTGAGCAACTTGTGTGCTTCCCCAGATATTCTAGTAAGAAAATGACCTAATGGGGCAGCATCTGTGGTACAATCATATGGGAGCTGGAAGTAGGGCCCTCTGTAGAACAGACTATATTAGCAGAGTGAAGCTGTACCCGTCAGGAAGAGTGATATGAAAAGGGGCCAGAAGATGATGTTTGCCTTTGCAAATGGTGAACTTGAAAGACAAGTAAAGCTGAAATTCTCTTGGGGCAACTATTATATAAAAAACCTTTCTCCTCACAACATCTATTGAGACTATTCATATACAACCAACATTCTTACTCATTCTTCGACTGAAACATATATATCAATTAATAAATGAACCCTAAAAACAATTGTCAAAATATTCAACCATACAGATATGGCTATTTTATATGAAAATAATTTTTATTAATGTTCATTAAAAATATTCATTGAAAAAGGATTTTATATTAAAAATTTCAATACAGTACAATATCACAAATGTAGCCATACAAAATAATATCACAAATTTAACAATATACAAAAAAAAATTATATTTTGAGACAAAAACCATGTGAAACATTAAAACATCATAAAAATGGTTATCCCAATTGGAATCAATCAATCACGAAAAAGGAGGTCCACTATTCAATAGTTAAGTGGGACCCTAAAAGTTCCTAGGGTATAACTTTCAACCAACAGGGCGTCGACGCGTTTCGGTGGTATTTAACCAAGTTTATATAACCACCTTCTTCAGGACAATTAATAAATAGCCTCTCTCACAGTTGTCATCAATTCATTTCACCTATTAAAAACACAAAAAGTTTTTTAAAAAAACCTTAAAAACAACATATATCGAGAAACAATACTTTTATTAAAAAATAGATTTTCTAATAATTGATGCCTCTAAGCATAGTTAAACTGGATGGAACCCTTATAAACAATTGTTAGATGATTTGACCATAATAATGAACAGTAATACTATGAATCATGTTGTTTTGAATTTAACTATGCTTAGAGGAATCAATTATTAGAAAATCTATTTTTTAATAAAAGTATTGTTTCTCGATATATGTTGTTTTTAAGGTTTTTTTAAAAATCCTTTTTCAATGAATATTTTTAATGAACATTAATAAAAATTATTTTCATATAAAATAGCCATATCTGTGTGGTTGAATATTTTGACAATTGTTTTTAGGGTTCATTTATTAATTGATATATATGTTTCAGTCGAAGAATGAGTAAGAATGTTGGTTGTATATGAATAGTCTCAATAGATGTTGTGAGGAGAAAGGTATTTTATATAATAGTTGCCCCAAGAGAATTTCTGCTTTCTTACCTTTGGTACCCTGTCTCTTGGCTAGTGGGGTCACTCCCTTTTATTTCCCATGAACTTGAAAGACAGACAAACAGCATATGGCATAGAAGATACTGTAGACAAAAGGCTAGTATTTGTGTTGCATTTTTAAGAAAGCAAAGGCTTTTTCTTTGTGACCAAAAAAGCAGTCCATCTAGCAACACGTAAAACAAATGTACTTGCAAGGGCAATTCATTAGAAGCACTGTACCTTTATGATAAACAAAAGCATCCCAAATAGAACACACTTCCTCAAATAAAAAGACACAATTCAGCAATTCAGAATATAATTCCGTCAGCAAAGTAAATGAAATGAACACACACTGGCTCTCAATTACAACCTACATGTCATGCCACATATGCAGTCTGAGAAAAGGGCATCCTTATGCCCTATCAGCAAAAACTAATGGAAGCACAAATGGGACGCTGTAACTATCCACAAAATGCTGCTGCTCTAAGTAACAGCCCATCGCAGCAATAGGAAACCAAGAAAAAGGCATAAAGGACATTGGCTAAAGAGTAATGATTCTGACCCACTCTCTGTACACTTCTTACTGTACTCTTTGAAGAGTTGATGACATGAGGTCAATTAATGTCTGAAGCTATTTATAGCCAGCCATAAGAAGATAAAGTATTAGCAAACAGCACCAGGCGGTATAGCTTGCACAAGCCAATACTGTTGCACTGTAACAGTAAGTCTTGATTCTACCATGACTTTCAAGCAATTAAAGGCCAGCATCAATACAGCAAAAAAAGATTCACCTTCATCTATGAGTATCCTCAGTTCTCATCGAATGTACTATGGTATGCCACGCATTGTATCTTATGTGTTGTGTAGTGTTGTGTAATATTAAGTAATGCCCTTTTTAGCACCATAGACCAGTGCCATGGTCTATGTGATATATAGGGGCATATTATCAAGGGCTGGCGATAACATTATCGCCACTTTAGCGTCCGTTTTCGGGCGAAAAGCGGCGATAATATTATCGCTTTATTAACAAGGACACGCTAGCGCGTGTTTCCTTGCCTTAGCGTCCGTTGTCAGCACGCCTCACATCGCATCATTAATGAGATGCAAAGGAGGCGTGCCTGACAAAACTCCATGGGAAAATATCGCTAACCCAGCTTCGCGATATCATCAAGGAGGGGTAGCGATATTTGAAATCGCGTTAACTATGCCTTAACGCTGGAATTTAACGTCTGTTAAATTCCAGACTAAGGCATACCTAACATGGGGGGTGGATTGTGTGGCTAAGACCACAGGCCCTATCATCAAAGATATCGCCGTTTTCCATGGAACATCGCTGGAAAACCAGCGATGTTCCATGGAAAACACCGCTATCGCTGGAATAATTATCGCCATTGCGCTAAGCATTGTTAATACAGCGCTAGCATGGCGATAACAAAACTCACGCTAAGCGTGGCCAGCGATAATCATCGCTGCCGCTTGATAATATGCCCCATAGTTCGTAAAGAGCAGAAACTGGCGTTGGCTTTGGGATGCTGGCAGATGTGGGGGAGGGAGTAACATGTTGGTGTTGTTTGTAAGGACCACCACGTGGATGACAGTGGTCTGCTATGAATGCAAGGATGAGTACCGATGCTCCAGCCGGTAGAAAATAACTGTGCTGGTTGAGATTTTAGTAAAATTGAAGGAGTGTGAGGGAAACACACAAAACGGTCTTCAGGCGCAGGAAGAAAACTCCCTTTTTCCCATTGCTTTTTCGTTTTATGAAGACAAACTCCGGCTTTGGGAGTTTGTGTTTAAAAAAAACTGAGCCATGCAGATGAATCAATATTTAATGTGCCAATTCGACAAAGAAACAGGAGCTTCAACAGAGCTGTAACACAGAGGCTTGAATCTCTATGGCAGATACACCTCTGCGAGGGCGGCAGAGTCCGTAGATTCTGCTGACTTTGCAGGACAGCAGGTAACGCTTCACCTCTAAATGGCCCCTTCAGGCTTTTTTCAGGGGTTAAAAAGCCCTAAGCAGCACAAGGATGCTGTAGCCAGCGAGGGCTCCAGAAATCTGGATACTTCTTTTCAGGTGACCCTCTGACCCTTGCATTTGGATCCAAAAGCTTCCTACAAGCCAAACTTAAAAACTTGAATAAGGGAAAAAATATTGCTTTTTGTTTCCAGAAAGCAACCCGACTAGCAGGCGTAAGGTAACTTCACTCTAAAAGGGAATTATTCTAATGGACCAGACACAAAAACAAAGAAGGACCAACCCCCCACCCCACCCCCACCTACCCCGTGCTTCATTCGTGGCGGGGTTTTCCAGGGCTCAGCACCAGCCCTTAATTCTTAACATCGGCACTTTCTTCTGACACGCTACCACATGGTGGCGCTGTGTGTCTATTTTCAGCAAAATACATTAGTTTAACCGCTTCGCCGCGATCGGAATTCCGCCCAGGTGCTGGACATTCCGATCGCGGGTGTGGTCGTGACGAGCTCAGCTCGTCATGCGCACAGCGCGACCGCGCAGCATGACGAGCTGAGCTCGTCATGAGCATCGAAGGGGTTAACATTTAAAATACACTAAAAAATAATAACAGTGGCATATATTTTTTGCAGTTGTATATACACACGGAACTCAACCCAGAGGTGTTGGAGCGCTTTACATGAGCACCAGTTAGATAACGCATGGTCACATTTATTTAATTTGTGGGCACGGTGAGAAGTGATCGCCTCAGAATTACTGAACGTTGAGCCAACCTCGAGACTCGAACCTGGTTCGCAAGGTCTAAAGTCGGCAGCCCTTATCGTACTGCCACATCCTCTCTGAATGCAGTACATCACTGCTAGGGGCAGTCGGTGATGCAAGCAGGCATGGACTCCGAAGTAACACCTTCGGCCATGGCACTTACAATTTTACAAATTAAGCACGTGTACCCCCCCATACATAACTCGAGTTTCATTTGGCCTGGCACTTCCGATACGGGAATTTAGTAGTAACGTTGTGTGATGTGTTATTGCAGGCCCACTAATCGTGTCTCTGCATTATTAAAACTCGTAATATGCTAAAATTAATCTTAGCCCCTTTTGCTTCTCTGACCTCCCCCTAACTCTCAAAATTGAACAAGCCAGCTCCCCAGTTTAATACTGGAAGCACTGAACTAGCTTGAGTTGCAGCATAAATATTGGAAGGACAACAAAAGTATCATTGTGAATTGTGTAGACAATTCTGTGTGCGCAGAACACAACGGTTCAAGTCAGTGTAAATAAGGAAGGGAATAAAAGCAAACTATAAATATTCACTCTTAGGAGCAGATTTACAAGCCCCTTGCGCCACCGGTGTAGGAAGGTGGAATCTGACTATATGGTTGCCCCCACTTTTTTTATGGTGTTTTGCTGGTTTATGACTTAGTTGGACTGGGATCCTGCTATTCAGGGCCCCAGTCTATCTGCTTTCTCTGTAAAAAGGTTTCCATGTGCCTTAGGCACATCTCTGATTGGAATCTGGAGTGCCCTTATAAGTCCCTAGTATATGGTATACTATGTACCAAGGGCATAGGTACCTCAGAGGCCTACCAGGGGCTGCAGCATGTATTATGCCACCCCTGAAAGGCCATCCAAACTGACACCACAGGTCTGCTACTGCAGCCTGGGTAAGGTGGTGCATGCACTCCTTACTGTGATATAGGTTAACTATATCACTAAATACATACACACATATAAACCTATAAGTCACTCCTAAGGCAGGCCTTATCAATCCTAAAGGCAGAGTGCATGGTTCCTATGTGAGAGGGTGCCCTGCATGAGCAGGGCCCCTCTGCAGCATTCGGAGACCCTTCTCTGATGCTGTTTGTAGTGCAGCCTGACCCTATACTCTTAAGCGCATTATAACCTCGCGTTAAATGCTAACTTTGGAATGGCTGCACCTAAACATGTCGTGTTTGGTGTCAAACATCTTGGAATACTACCCCCCGCCAATTCTGGCGGCGGGGGTAGCATTCCACCCTTCTAGAGGAGAGACATCTTAACCCTGGCCTGGCCGGTAACTTCTTTCTAAAGCCTGGCATCACAAAATGGATGCTACTGCCACAGACACAAGTCTGGCCTCCTGCTGCTGGACGAAACTCCGGCAGGGGAGGCCTGGACAATAGGTTTCCTGTCCCAGGGAGGTGTGACCACCTCCCCAGACAGGATAATGTGTATTGGGGCTGGGCGGGAGCACTTTCTGGTGCTTTGAAGTCCTGCACTGGGGGCACACTTGGTGTCCCTGTGCATACCCCAGTTCAAACCGGATCAGGGGCTTGCAGCCCCTGCTTTGGCGCAAACTGGACAAAGGGAAAGGGGTGTAGCCACCCCTCTGCCCTGACCCACCCATAGGTGGGGCCACAGAGTAGTCCAACCCTAAACTTAGTATAAGTATAGGAACCCAGTCCTTAGGACTTTAGATTATCCCTGGACGAAACTCTGAAACTGAATCCTGGACCTTTGACGCTCTACTCACGATTAGAGGACAGAAGAATCTCCCTTGGGGTCAAGGAGTGACTCCCCTGCTTGGCAGGCACCAAAGAAGCATCTGTCCGGTTCGCATTTCTGAAGCTCCCGCCGGACGCCGAAGTCATCGCATCACCAGAGGTGGATTCTCAGACTTCCCCGAGGCCACCCTGAGTCCCCAGCAAAGCTGAGGCCCGTAGCTATCGTGGGTGACTTGAGACCGTGACCCCTGGACACCGAGCACATTTGCAAGTGCATCCTCTTCTGGGTCTCCCACGAAGTCGTGCTTTGGGCTCCGAGTAGCCCTAGCCTCCAGCACCAACTGCACCGAAGATCACTGGCCTCCACTCCACGAGTGTCCTGTGAGCCAGATCCACGTGCGACGTCTCGAGGCTCCTTTGCGGTCGCTAGCCTGTTGGCTAGTAGCCCTTAATGAAGGCCAATCTTTTTCTTACTTGGCATCCTGGTCGCTCCAGGCCTGCCCTCACTTACCCTCGCTGGGTGAGTTCCCCAGACTTTGCTGGTCTGCACCATCGACGATCTTCCTCTGCATCGAGACTTGCCGTTGCCAAGGCTTGTTGGGTCCAATCCGGTCGCCGACACCTCAGCACTCGACAAACATTGTGTACCAGCCCGAATCCTGCTCCTGGTCACCGACAACGCCTCCTGGACCTCGTGGCTGAAGAGTCAAGACGACCGTCAACGCACCTGAAGCACTCGACATCGGTGGGCATCTGTCCATCGCCTTCCTGGTCACTGGCTAGTGACCCAGACTCTGTCCCCTCTGCTTTCAGGTTCTTCAGAACTCCGATCCACTCTTGGATCCACCCGGACACTTTTCACTTGGTCGCCAGCAGCACTTTGCAGCAGATCGCCATTCAAATCGACGACGAAACCCGACCCCGAAAGGCACCTATGCACCCGGCTTCCCTGGGTGAGGTAACACGAGTACTCCGGTGCTCCCGTGGGTAGAGACTCTTCAAAGTCCTAGATCTCAAAGGGTTTGCTCCAAGTCCTCCTTTAAGTGTCCCTTTTCTTTAATTTCCCGATCACGACTTTCTCCATAGAAGTCAACGGCGTATCGCGGTTGTGTATTTACACTGCACGCGTCCCCCGTGGGTCCCCTGTGTCACTACCTTGGGTGGTTCCTTGTGGTCCAAGCACTTCTAGAGGCTCTAGGCCTAGTGTCTAGTTCAGTCGTGGTTCTTATACCACTTTATTGGTATATGGTTTGGTACGTCCCTAGAGCCCAAACGTGTATTTGTGCTATTACTGTGTTTAAATAACTTCTAACTTATGTACTTCGAACTCTAGCCTCATAAAGAGACTAGAGGGGTGTGTTTAGTAATAAATACATATATTTTGAATATATACCTGGTGTGGTGCTCTTTCATTTGATCACTCAAGAGATTATAGACTGGTAAAACAAGCAGCTTTACATTCCTTCAAGACTTAGCCTGAAGGCTGCTCTCCATAGCTACCACTAGGATAGCTTTCAATAAGGTTGTCTTTAACCTATCTCCAATAAGGGGTTGTTTGGACTGGTGCAAGGTGCCCACTATAATTAGTGGACAGCATATACCAGGCCAACTTCTCACATTACGTTTTGTGTCGTACCGGTGGCGCATTTAACTGCTCCATATTTACAAGGACAGGAAAAGGCACCCTGCGTGACTTTTCCTGTCCTTGTAAATACGGCCCCTTTGCACGCAGCACTTTGCGTCAAAGGGGTGTTTAATGGGTGTTGCTGTGGGTGTTCCCACGCAACACCCATGGTACCAGACACATTTCTAGATTTACGAGGAATCGTAAATCTGGAAATGCGTGTGAATGCTACGCCTCCCCAGGGGAGGCGTAGGGAGGCGCAACGAGGAGAAATGCATTCTGCAGCACACATAGAAAGAGGAAATCACCTCTAATGATTGTTTTTGTTCAGGAAAAGTTCCCTTCCTGGCCATAAACAATCATTGAAACAATGCAGTTTTTCAACTTTTATGTGTGCTAATGCAGCACACATATAAATTGAAAAACAGCATTTCAGATTATTTTTGTGCAGGAAGGGAACCCTTCCTGACCAAAAACAATCTCCCCACGACGCAGGCATCCTTGCACCATGGTGCAAGGGTGCCTGCGCCGGCGCATGGCAGCAGTTTGTGCGCCAGCACAGGGAGAAGCACAGAGATGTGACATATTGTTATAAATATGTTGCATCCCTGTGCTTTGAAAGTGACTTAGTTCGGCGCATCCAAATGGCTTGCAGCACGCACTGAGTCACTTTCTTGTGAATCTGCCCCTTAGTTGTTAGGTTCGCCTGCACAGCGCTTGCGCTGTGCTTGTGAAATCTATTGTTATTAATATAAACTTAAAAGAGACTTACATCCGACCCCTCTCTTTCCTGGCTTCTCATTGGTTCCTGTGCATGAGTGTGCCCAGGGCATGTAAATCATATGCTACTAGTGGGCCTGCAGCACTGGTTGTGCCACCCACACAAGTAGCCTTTCAAATGTGTCTCAGACTGCCACTGTAGTGTCTGCGCGCACAGTTTTTAACTGCCATGTCGACCTGGCAAGAGCTCCCACTTGCCAGGCCCTAACCTTCCCTTTTTATTTATTTAATTAGAGTTTTATAATGTGCTAGCTAGACCCGAAGGTATCCAAGCGCTTTACAAGTAGTGTGCATAGGATAATTTGAGATACATGTGATGATACGTGTAGGTCAAAAGAAGTCAGCGGGAGCTAAAAACAGAACATATTAAAAAAATAGTGAGCAAACAGCCAAAGTACAATAATACAGCACCACAGTAATGACGTTACATAATACAGCCAAAAGTTAATGACATTAGTACCAGAGTGGGACTGACTGGATCAGGTGGCTGCAACAAGAGAGTCTGTGGAGTGGAGTAATGTTTTTGGGAAATGTAGGTGACTTGTGTGCAAGTTGACACAATTGTTTAGTAGCCAAGATTTGAGATCTCTTTTAAAGCAGTAGAAGGAGGGGTTACATCTGAGATATTTGGGGGGTGCGTTCTATATCCTGGGGGCATTTCCTGAGAAGGCGCATTTCTGGGTGGAATTCTTTTTCAGCTTAGGGGATATGAGAAGAAGTTCGCTGGAACTTCAGTGCTCCGCGTGTGCCAGCTCTGGAAAGTTTGGTTGCTAGGTATAAGGTTTTTTTTGTATGAAGGGCTTTCTGGGTGATGCAGGTGGTTTTGAGGATGCATCTTCCTTCAATGGGAAGCCTACTGAGACTCTTAAGGGCCGTAGTGATGTGGTCAAACCGTTTTATTCCTGTGAGGAGTGTCACCGCCGCATTGAGAGTGGCTCTCAGGGGTGCAAGATGACTTTTTGGAGTTCCAGTGATGATGGTGTGGCCATAGTCCAGTTTAGAGAGGACGAGCGATTGCACTACAGTCTTAATGTCATTGTTGGGGATAAAAGGTTTAAGGTTTTATTTAGGTGTTTTAGTGTGGGAAGGGCACCTATAGCGGAGTTGTTGATGTGCTCCTTCATTAACATGTTTCTATCCAGGGTGACACCTAAGGATTGGAAAGTGAAAGAGAGCAGTCTAGTGCGTTCAGGTTTTTGAGCCATTCTTGGATTGATAGGGGATTGTTTTTAGGAGAGAGGAGTAGCAGTTCAGTCTTGCTGGGGTTCAGCTTTAGGTAGTTGGAGCTTAACCAGTTTTGTATCTTGTTAAGTGTGGCATTCAAATAGGTCCACTCTCTCCCCGCAGCTCCGCTGTGCCGTCTCTTGTCTCCAGACCCCGAGCTCCTTCTTGGGAGGTTCGAGGCTGCTGCCCGCTCCTGCACCTGCTGCCCGCTCCAACTGGGACCAGACTGCCTGCAACCACCGTAACCTTTCTCAGCCGTTTTTTTTCTTAATTTTTCCCTGTTGTGCCACTGTTATTGTGCCCATCTGTGTCTTGCTCTAATTCCACCACTGTTTTAATTTCTCTTGCCTGCCTGTTCCTTTCACCTTTCGCCGCTGCTGCCCCTGCGGCCCCTCCCCCCCGGAATTTCTCACCGGAATTCCCCTCCGGAATTCCCCCACACCCGCCTCCCAGCCTCTCCTCCCTCCCACCTCCCCTACTTAATGGCGGCCGCTGCGCGGTTGCGCAGCGGACGCGCACAGCGGTCACGCCGCCGGCGCGCCAAAGGCAAGCCCGTCTACGCCCGGCCGCGACCCGACTGCGGCCAGCGCCAGGAACTCTGGACCTCCCACTACCCATCGCTACGACACCACCACTCTCCTCGCATTCAACCCTGGAAGACTTAGAGAATGCCAACAGGCCTCGCCGAACACGACCCACGGCCAGTTCTCCTGCCTCCACTGCTGCCAGACCCTCACCGCCACCCCGGCCACCAACACCACCGACCCCAGCACCGGGGACACCCTAAAATGCATCCTCCTCAACGTACGCTCCGTACACAAAAACGCCATGGAAATCTGGAACCTACTCGACTCTCTCTCGCCCGACATCGCCTTCTTCACAGAGACCTGGACCAACACATCCTTCGCCCCCGACATCAGCACCGCCATCCCAGACGGATACAAGATCCAGAGGAAAGACTGCCCCAACCACCCAGGAGGGGGCCTCGCCATCGCCCACAAGAGCACCCTCTGCCTCACCACCTCCAGCGAAACCTTCCCCTCTGCCGAACACCTGCACTTCCAGATCCAGACCACCCCCAAAGCCACACTCCGAGGAACCCTCATCTACAGACCCCACGGCCCGAACACCCTTCGCCACCACCATCACCGACTTCATCGCACCCCAAGCCATTGCCTCAACAAAATACATACTCATTGGAGACCTGAACTTCCACCTCGACAACCCCAGCGACCCTAACTCTACTATCCTTCGTGACAACCTCGCCATCATCGGACTTAAGCAACTCATCAACACACCGACCCACAGAGCAGGACACACTCTCGACCCCATCTTCGCGGCACGAAACAGCGTCCAATTCAGCCACACAACGCAGCCGCCATGGACCGACCACCACTGCGTACACTTCTCCATCAACAAACCCAAGGCACCCAAACCAGCCCCACGCCCACCTCGAAGGAACTGGAGCAAGGTTACCGACGAGCAACTTAACTCCACCCTCACCCGAGACAACCACACCTGGGCACCCGACGCAAATGACGCAGCCAGAGAACTCCACACCTGGATCTCCAACTGCGCAGACGAGCTCGCCCCGCTACGCAAACCCAACAGACAACGTCCCAGGAAAGCCGCCTGGTTCACCACCGCTCTCCAAGAAGCCAGACACACCTGCAGACACCTGGAGAAGAGCTGGAGAAACACCAAGACAACCGAAAACCACACCACCTACAAGGACGCCATGACGGACTACCACAACCAGATCAGAGCCACCAAGAGGAACTTCATCCACAACAAAATCCTGGCCAACTCCACCAACTCCAAGGAACTTTTCAGTGTCATTCAAGAATTCACCAACCCACGCAGCAAAGTCACAGACATCACCCCATCCCAAGACCTCTGCGACAAGCTTGGAACCTATTTCCACCTCAAGATCAAAAACCTCTACAACAACTTCATTGACCATCCAGCAGGCGCCACAGACACCCCCCCCCACACCCCAGAAACACCAGCCAGCCCACCATCTCCAACTGGACACCGATCACGGCCGAAGACACCGCCTCGACCATGAAAAGCATCCACTCGGGGCCCCCACCGACCCAGCCCCCCTCACATCTACCACAAAGCCGCGGCCGCCATCGCACCCGAACTACAACGCACCATCAACACCACCTTCAAAACAGGCACCTTCCCAGACGACTGGCAGCGCGCAGAAGTCAGACCCCTGCTCAAGAAGCCCACAGCTGACCCCACCGACCTCAAGAACTATCGGCCCATCTCGCTCCTCCCCTTCGCAGCCAAAGTTGCAGAGATAACAGTCAACAGGAAACTGACACGATTCATTGAAGAGAACGCCGTCCTCGACCCATCCCAATCCGGATTCTGAAGCAACCACAGCACAGAGACCACCCTACTCGCCGCCACAGACATCCGCACCCTCCTGAACCAAGGCCACTCCACAGCCCTCATCCTACTCGACCTATCAGCGGCCTTCGACACCGTCTCCCACCGCACACTAGTCGCCAGACTACACGACGCAGGCATACAAGGCACAGCCCTGGCATGGATCCGATCATTCCTCACCGGAAGAAGCCAAAGGAACAGACTCCCACCCTTCCTCTCCGACCCCACGAAAATCACCTGCGGAGTCCCACAGGGTTCATCACTGAGCCCCACCCTCTTCAACATCTACATGGCCCCCCTCCAGCCGTCCGACAACACAGCCTCAACATCGTATCCTACGCCGACGACACCCAGCTATCCTCTCCCTCACCAAAGACCCCACCACTGCCAAACAACTTCCAGAAAGGAATGCAAGATGTCACAGTCTGGATGACCAACAGCTGCCTGAAACTCAACACCGAGAAGACAGAAGTCCTCATCCTCGGTACCACCCCTTCTGCATGGGACAGCACCTGGTGACCGACCGCCCTCGAAGCCCACCTACCCCCTCAGACCACGCCAAGAACCTCGGCATCGTACTCGACTCATCACTCACCATGAACTGACAGGTCATCGCCGTCAACTCCAGCTGCTTCAACACCCTCCGCATCCTCCGCAAGACCTTCAAGTGGATCCCCCCTGAATCAAGGAAGACAGTCACCCACGCACTCATCACCAGCAGACTGGACTATGGAAACGCACTCTACGCCGGCATCAACAAGTCCCTACTCCGCAAACTCCAGAAAATACAGAATACCGCCGCCAGACTCGTCCTCAGCATCCCCGACACAAACACATCAGCCAACACCTACGAAGTGTCCACTGGCTCTCCGTGGAGAAAAGAGTCACTTTCAAAATCCTCACTCACGCCTACAAATGCCTACACAACAACGGACCCAAATACCTCAACGACAGAATCAACTTCCACGTACCCAAAAGAAACCTCCGATCTTCCAACCTCGCACTGGCCGAAACCCAGCGCCTCCACAGAGCCAGAGCAGGCGGAAGATCCTTCTCTCACATTGCAGTCAAGACCTGGAACGAACTACCGGCAGACATCAGACGTGCCCCCTGCCTGAACACCTTCAGGAAGACCCTCAAGACCGGGCTCTTCGGCTAAACCGATCTGCGGACCCCGCCCCCCTCAGCGCCTTGAGACCCTCACGGGTGAGTAGCGCGCTTACAATTCCCTTATTGATTGATTGATTGAGTTGTGTGTCGTTAGCATATAGGTGATATTTGACCCCTGCTTGTTTCAGAATAATTGAGAGAGGTTCCATGAAGAGATTAAATAGGGCAGGAGAATAGATTGAACCTTGAGGAACACCTTGTGGCACTAGCACAGGTTTCGAAAGACAACTGTTGATTTTTATTTGTTGAGACCGATGTTGCAGGTAGGATGAGAACCATTTCAAGACTGTGCCGCTGATACCAGGGCGACTCTTGAGGGTCTTGAATAGAGCCGGATGGTTCACTGTGTCAAAAGCCAGAGATAAGTAGAATAAGGAGGCAAGAGTCACCTTCATCTAGGGATTTGTGAATGTCATTAGCAATATTGAGCAGAGCAGTGCTGCAGCCTTTCCTGAAGCCTGACTGGAAAGTGCTGAGCAGGTTGAATTCCTCAATATGGTGGTTGAGATGAAGCAGGACACATTTCTCGATCTTTTTAGCTAGGAAGGAAAGGTTGGTGATCGGTCTGAGGTTATTGAAGTTGTTGGGGTCAGTACCTGTTTTTTTAAGGATGGGTGTGACTTGTCTTAGTTGGAGGGAATCGGGGACTCTGCCGGATGAGAGAGAGGCTTTAATGATTTCAGTCCTAAAAGGGAAGATAATATGGTTGAGGTTCTGTACTAAGGCGTAGGGGGAGCAGGTCCGTAGTGTGGGATGTGGGCTTCAAATCTGCAATTATTTTGAAGAATTCATCTTCTATCATCAGTTTGAAATCAGTCCATTTAGCATAGTTTTTAGTTAGAGGTGGTCAATGATGGTAATGGTATTTCTTGGGGCCCCCCAGTTCTTAGTTGAGTTATGTGAGGCAGTTTCCATGGAGCTTTGCATGTCGGTGGAGTAGTCCGGCTGGGATGATGGTCTTGAGTCTGGGATAAGTGAAAGTTTGATTTCAGCAACTTTGTCAGAGAAGAAGATGGCTATTTTTTCACACCGTTTGTTGGTGGCTATTGTTTTGTGTTGGGGGTAAGGATGGTTTGTAGTATGATGATACTGAATAGCGCCCTTGGTCTGTTTTTCGCACAGTCAAGATGGTTGCAAAGAAAGTAGCTTTTTCCCTGAAGATGTGTTTTTTGTAGGAGAGACATTCGGACCTGAGGAGTGCGCTGTGTGACGGTGAAGGGTTCTGCCTCCATAGCCTCGGTCAATCTTAGTTGTCTCCTCTCATCATTAAGGATTGAGTTAAACCAGAATCTGGATTGTATTTTTCTAGAACTCTTTAGTTTGAGAGGGGCCACTTTATCAAGAACATCAGTTGACAGTGAGCTATAGAGGGTGGTTAGGTCATCTACAGAGATAAGGTTAGGGGAGAGTTTAGATGGGCGTTAAGCCTGGATTACAGCTCTGTAAGTGGGATTTACTTGAAATTCCTTTTCCAGTGCTTAAGTTTTTTGGCTGATGCTGGAGAAGGACTGGGGTTTGCCTTGAAATAGAACTGTATTAGGTGGTGGTCAGACCAGTCGATGGGCATGATGGATTGAAGGGAGATAAGATTGTTTCCGGTAATTATTGCATCTAGCATAGAGCATTTATTGTGGGTTGTTTAAGGTCATTCAATTCGAGAAGGTTTATAAGATTACTGACTGTGGTGTCTTCTGTGTCATTCCAGTACAGATTGTAACCACCTAGAAACACATCTTTGGTGTCAGTAAGGGAGAACTTTGTTATTAGGTCGGCTAGTTCTTTAGTGAAGAGTGAGTGATCATCAGGTAGGTGATAGATCATGTGGAGTGAGATAGGGATATCACCTTTTATTGTGAGATCAACTCCGAGATATTCGAAGATTGAGTAGTCCATGGATTCTAATTATGTTCAATCTGATTTCATCTTTGTGGATGATCGCTAGTCCACCCCCTGTTTGTATAGGTCTATCTCGTCTAGTGATCGAATATCCGATGGGAGTAATCAGGTCCAACATGGGGGTTGAGTGGCCGTTAAGCCAGGTTTCCGTTAAGAAGGTGATGTCAATGCCATTGGCTAAAATGGTTTCTGATATTTCTGTTGCATATTTAACTGCCGATCTGCAGTTAAGAAGCATGCAGGCAAGGGAGATTGAGTTGTTAAGAGCAGTGTGTAGCTTCTGAATCGTGGTGTATTAGGCAGGTCGTCTGGGTGACATATTAACTTGAGGGATTCTATTTGTGCTCAAGATTACTGGGATTGAGAACGGAGAAGTGAGATCTACTTGTTGAGTATTTGTTTTATGATTTGCAAAGTGATTCAATTTCAAGTTGGGATAGGGGATTGAGAGCTCAGTAGGGTCTATGGGACAGGTGGTGCAGGGTGATGGAGGTCGTGCAGAGGTGGCTGCTGACATAGGAAGAGCCTTTCAGGTGAGTCTATTTCTCTATCTTTGGAGTGGGGTGGCGTGTTAATTTGGCCTGGTTCGCTAGATCACATTTTATTTGATGGAGGTCATTAATTTGCGAATCAAGCTTTTTTTCTATGCAATTGAGAAATAGGGTAAGTATGTCAGGGAGGGATCCTGTTCCATAGGGTGGAGGACAAGTGGAAGGCTCCATGTCTAGAGAGGGCGGGTGGAGTTCAAATGGGAGGAGAGCAGTGTCACTGAAGCTGGAACTTGAAAGGGATGGTTTGGGTTGGGAGGGTCCCAAATTGGGAGTGGGTGTAGTGATCCAGGTGGGTTCAAAAGGGAGAGAGATAGACTTGGGATTGGTACTATCGTGGCCAGTGACAGTATCTGAGAGCTACATGCTGTTGTGGGTTTTCCCTGGGGTTGGTGTAGTGGTGGGAAACAGGTGTGCTCCAGAATAGGGAGTGTGATCGGGAGTGTTGCTGAGGTGCATGGTACATCATTGGAGTCCCTGGGGAAAAATAATTTTGGTATAGTGAGGATTGAAGAGATGGGAAGTGTCAGTCAAAAATAGAAAGATGACGGTCGTTCCCTTGTACTAGGATGTTACACATCCTGAAAATAGATATATAGACCTACCCTCTAAAACTTTGGGAAGGAGCTGTTGTGAGTATTGTGCCATGGGGAATTTTGACAGTTTTTGTAACTTGTAGGTGGAGGAGAAAGGTTTTTCTCCATTTTGTTGGGTGTTTAGAGTAGAAAAAGAAGTTGGTCTTTTTATTGCCATTGACTGTGTTAAGGTAGGTATCAGCAATTAGTTTTTCTGGATGTTGTTTCAGTAGGTTGTGTTTAAACATTTTTCAAGCATCACTTGAGAGATTAATTGGATATTTTATGCTCCAGGAGTTGGGGCCATACCTCTCGAAGTGGGGTGCCGTGGGGGTGAGAGTAAGTCATCAGTGCTGTAACTGAACCTCTGCGGAGGTGCTCGGGAGAAATTTGAGTGGTCATCAAGCAGGTAGCAGGCAAGCAGCTCCGCTCAAAGGTAGGAGATCAGTTGGTGGAGGTTCAGTGGATTTCAGCGACAGTCGCATGTTCGCAAGGCGCCCGTTGACAATAACTGATAGTGGAGGAGGGGTAGGAGTGTCAAAAATGTAGTCCAGTACTGCCAAACAGATACTAGGCACATTCATGAGTGGTAGTAGAAGAGGCTGCAAAGTTATTGTAGGTACACTTGGATTAGTTCAGAGAATGTAATTAGGGATAAACCATTCCAAGATGGCCGCTCCTTAGTGCAGACTTAATGTTGAAGATAAAGTCTTACTTTGCTCTTAGTGAGACTGCATGTAGAAGTCCTATTTCGGTTTCTATTGGGAAAGGCCGCCATCTTAGGAGCGAGATCCAATGAGATGGGGATCCAAAATGGATGCGGGGCCACCCTAGCAAGACTCCTGCTGGCCAACAGGAGTTTGGTGGGGACAACAACAAAGATGAAAATGAATAACAGCACTCAAATCCACCGCAAAGTTCTGGGACTCTGGTGGAAGTATAGGGGACCATCAGGAGATGGGAAGCGCCAGTAGCAGCCACAACTTATTCCACTCGACATGAGGCTGGACTGAGATGACAGAGGTAAAGACTCGCGGCACAGCACGTCAGATTCAAGTCAGGGAAGGCAGCTCTCAATAGCTGCACGACGGGAGAGCTCGCAATCCAGAATCCGCCCCTCATTCAGGGGCAAGCACTGTGGGACCCCAGCTCTAATCTGCCTCAGTGTAGAAAAGACCTCCTCGGAGTCTAATCACTTCCACTCACAGAAGACGGGGGGCATCAATAGACCGAGCGGGCCGGGAGGAGGTAGCACTCACCGGACTCCTCAAACCACTCTGCTGCGGGATTCGTCCACACCGATGACCTCATCCAAGAAACTCGGTGAGTTGGAGGCAGGTGGGTGGGGCAGCCAGGCTACAGGCCTGGTCTGAATCCTCAGGAGGCTCTGATAAGTCTTATGGGTGAAGACTTTGGCTGTTTTTTACCGGCAACTATCCACTGACCGGCCGGCAAGGAGGGCTGGGGGAGCAGCTGCAGGGGGTCTGTCTTAGCCGCGAAGGTCAGAGCGGCTCCAGGTGGTACCCAGATTGGGTTTCTATTCAGCAGCACTACATGCAGGCAGAGCTGGACCCATAGAATGTGACTCCTGGTTGCCTGTCGTTCCGTCGTTATGAAGGTAGACTGCAATGCTGCGGATTTTAGGGTATATCAGGGATAAATATCGATTTTTTTAATCCCAGACCCAAGAGCTTCCTTGTCGGCACTCCATACCAGCAGCCATCTTGAGTTATACATGTAAGGCACCCCTAAAGTAAGCCCAAGGTAGCCCCATGGGCAGAATGCAGTGTATGTGAAAGGTAGGACATGTTCTGTGTATTTTACATGTCCTGATAGTGAATTGCTGCCAAATTCCTGTCTCGCTATTGAAAGGCTAACTCTCCTATAGGTTATCATTGGCCTTGTAACCGTTTACAAGTGTAACTTTCAATTGGGAAGAGATAGGGATCTGGAGTTTAGGTTCCCTGAACCAGGAATTTAAAAATACATCTGGTAGTGAATATGGTTTTGAAATTGTGTGTTTTAAAATGCCACTTTTAGAAAGTGGGCATTTTCTTGTTTAACCATTCTGTGTGCCTCTGCCTGCGTGTGGATTCACTGTCTGGTTTTAGACTGACAGTGGTTGGTTGTGCATTCACTCCACACAAAATGAGCAGAGGTTAGCCCTGCACATGCTGATGAGCTATCCTGGGATAGAGTGGTGGGAAGAGTTGTCACTAGCACCTGAATAGGCTGTGGCTGCTCAGCACAATGCTGTTCCAACCTCCTGTAGTGACACTGAACCAGGGAGGACAGAACTGGTTTTACTGAGCAAGAGAGACTTTCTGAACAAAGGCTTCAAAGAGAAAAATGGGTTTAAGGAGTAGACCTAAAACCCCAGAATTTTGGATTACTTCTGGAATCAGGAGGAGCCTCTGCCAAGGAAGAAGCTGTGAGGAGGAGGACATTAGTCCCTTTGCTGTGTGTTGCTTTGCTGGGTTGGCCTGCAGTTGCTGATTCTGCCAAAGAGAGGACAATGACTAGACTTTGCTATGAAACCTGCTTGCGAAGACTCTCCAAGGGCTAGTGTGTGCTTGCTTCCTGTTCTGAAGTATCAGGGACACAAATATTTCACCACCAGCTTCCTTGAACTCCAGTGCAGGGAGTTCTGACTTGCCTGGGGGTGCCTATTCCTGTTCTGGGCCCCTGCAGGTGGTTCCTGCTACAGAGAACTGTAAAGTACTGAAGAAACTACAAAACTGATGCATCTCCCTTCTTGCTGGTATTTTATACGATGATGCACCGCGGTGCGGGAGAAAATTCCGACGCACGGCCCCATGTGGCCAAAGAATTGATGCAGCGCCTGTCAGTGGCCCAAAAAACTGCCACAAACCGAGTTCCGTGCACCGATCTCCGAAGTCAGAGATCACCACACCGACTACGGTGCAAGCCCTGCTGTGCGGCTAAAAAGAATCAACGCATCGTTGGACCATGTCTGAAGAAATCGACTCAGCGCCTGTGTGACTGCCACCGCATCGACCACCAGCGCGTCCGGATTTCCATGTATTGCACCTGTGTGCCAAATCTCTATCAACGCTGGGCCTGCAGTGAGACACTGTTCCATCAACTCCCCGCACAGTAAGAAACCTGCGCATCGCATCATCTCTCGTAAAGAACCGCCGCATCACCCCACCTGGAGCAAGGTACCGACACTTCACCTTCCCTGCATGTAAGGAACTGACACATCACCTTCCCTGCGCTTGTTTTGCTTGTGATTTTTGACGCATCCCAGGTACTTTGCAACAAAAGTGACGGATCCATAGTTTTCTATGGACAGAACTGTTTTCACCTTTTAAAAGTCATATTTTGATATCTGTATGTTGGACTTTTGTCGTTTTGGTCTTGTGCAGTTTACATAAAGATACTTAATTTTCCAAACTGGCGTGGTGTCTATTTGTGGCATTTTCACTGTGTTACTGTTGGTTATATAGAAATGCATTACTGGGGAGAGGAGTTGGCCTAACGGCTAGGGCGGTCGTCCTTAAATCTGGGGATCTGGGTTCGAGTCTCGGCAAGGACGCTGAACATCCTGTGATTCTGGGCAAATCACTTAATCTCCCCGTGCCTAACAAAAATGAATGTGTCCTCATGTAACGCAACTGGTGCTATGTAAAGCGCTCTGATACCCGATACCTTTGGGTCAAGTTCGCGCTATATAAAACTCTGTAAAATAAAAATAAAAAATTTTAAAAAATTACACATTGCCTCTGTAGTTTCGCCTGACTGTTCTGTACCAAGCTACCAGAGTGTCAGCACGTGCAAACTCAGGTGTGTACTTTACTCATCCTGACTAGAAGGAAGTGTCCCTACTTACACAGGGTGTATAACACTGCAAACTAGAAACCCCCATTTTAAAACAAAGGTTTAATATTCTGACCCGAAAAACATTTCAACCATGTCGAAATCCAGATTGAAATATATAATTTTGTTAGGAAATTAAAACTAGCGAAGCTACATGCCTCAAAGTAAAAGCACACAGTAGAAGGTCAAGGGGATCAACATCATCAAGAATCACAGATAATGATTGACTAGCACTGGATTTCAAAAGTTTATTTGACCTAATGTATGATTTGGAAGGTAACAAATTCACTCACAATTAAATCTTAATGGAGTTAGGGATTGACATTACCAAACACAAATACAGTAAAACCTCTGACCCTTGGTCGAAGGCATACTCTCTCCCCAGCAGCTCCGCTCATACTTCACCGCCGTTGAGCCTCGAGCCCCCTCCTGGGAGGGTTCGAGACCCTTTGCCTGCCAGTGTTCCTTCCGTGTGCCCTGCCTGTTGCCTCTGCCTGACTCCGCCCCTAGCGGCTCGTAATTCCTGGTATTGTCTGGTCTGTTTTTATTCCTGCTATTGTCGTGTAATTTTATTCCTGGTATTGTTTGTGACTTTTATTTCACTTTTTCATACTCCTGTTGTGCCCATTCTCGCCACTTCCATCTCCCGCCGCTGCTGCCCCTGCGGCCCCCGCCCTGTCCTCATCCGCTCCCGCCTCCCAGCTGCTCGTCCCTCCCCCCTCCCCTACTTAATGGCGGCCGCTGCGGGGGAGCGTGAGTAAAACCTCTGACCCTTGGTCGAAGGCATACTCTCTCCCCAGCAACTCCGCTCATACTTCACCGCCGTTGAGCATCGAGCCCCCTCCTGGGAGGGTTTGAGACCCCTTGCCTACCAGTGTTCCTTCCGTGTGCCCTGCCTGTTGCCTCTGCCTGACTCCGCCCCTTGGGGCTCGTAATTCCTGGTATTGTCGTGTCTGTTTTTATTCCTGCTATTGTTGTGTAATTTTATTCCTGCTATTGTTTTGTGACTTTTATTTCACTTTTTCATACTCCTGTTGTGCCCATTCTCGCCGCTTTCATCTCCCGCTGCTGCTGCCCCTGCAGCCCCGCCCCCCTGTCCTCATCCACTCCCGCCTCCCGCCTCCCAGCTGCTCCCACCTCCCCCCTCGCCTACTTAATGGCGGCCGCTGCGCGGTCGCGCCGCTGGCGCGCCAAAGGCGCGTCTAAGGCAAGCCCGTCTGCGCCCGTCCGCGTCCCGACCGCAACCAGCGCCAGGAACCCTGGATCTACTGCCTTCCATTGCTACGACCCCACCGCACTCCTCGCTCTCAACCCCGGAAGACCCACAGACTGCCAACAGGCCTCACCGAACATGACCCATGGCCAGTTCTCCTGCCTCCGCTGCCGCCGGACCTTCACCACCACCCCGACCCGAAACACCACCAACGCCAGCACCGAGGACGCCCTCAGTTGCATCCTCCTCAATGTGCGCTCCGTACACAAACACGCCATGGAAATCTGGAACCTACTCGACTCTCTCTCGCCCGACATCGCCTTCTTCACAGAGACCTGGACCAACGCCGCCTCCACCCCCGACATCAACACGGCCATCCTGGACGGTTACAAGATCCAGAGAAAGGACCGCCCCAACCACCCGGGAGGAGGCCTCGCCATATTCCACAAAAGCACCCTCCGCCTCACCACCTCCAGCAAAACCCTCCCCTCCGCCGAACACCTGCATTTCCAGATCCAGACCAGCCCTAAGACCACACTCTGTGGAACACTCATCTACAGACCCCCCGGCCCCCGGACACCATTCGCCACCACCATCACTGACTTCATCGCACCCCACGCCATTGCATCAATGAACTACATACTCATTGGAGACCTCAACTTCCACCTCGACAACCCCAGCGACCCGAACTCCACCATCCTGCGTGACAACCTCGCGAACATTGGACTCAACCAACTAGTCAACACACCGAAACATAGAGCAGGACACACCCTCGACCCCATCTTCAATGCAGGAAACAGCATCCTCTACAGCCACACAACGCAGCCACCTTGGACCGACCACCACTGCGTCCACTTCACTGTCGACAAACCCAAAGCACCTAAACCAGCCCCCCGCCCGCCACGAAGAAACTGGAGCAAGGTCACCGACGAGCAACTGAACTACACCCTCTTCCGAGACAACCACACCTGGGCCACCATCTCCAACTGGACACCAATCACGACCATGGACACCGCCGTGGCCATGAAAGGCATCCACTCAGGGGCCCCCACTGACCCCTGCCCCCCGCACTTCTACCACAGAGCCGCAGACACCATCACGCCCCAATTGCAACACACCATCAACACCACCTTCAAAACAGACACCTTCCCAGACAACTGGAAGCGCGCCGAAGTCAGGCCCCTGCTCAAGAAGCCCACGGCCGACCCCACCGACCTCAAAAACTACCGTACCATCTCGCTTCTCCCCTTCGCAGCCAAAGTGGCAGAGAAAACAGTCAACAGGGAACTGACGCGATTCATCAAAGAGCACGCCGTCCTCGACCCGTCCCAATCCGGATTCCGAGCCGACCACAGCACCGAGACCGCCATACTCACGGCCACAGACGACATCCGCACCCAAGGCCACTCCGCAGCCCTCATCCTCCTCGCCCTGTCTGCAGCCTTCGACACCGTCTCTCACCGCACACTAGCCGCTAGACTACACGACGCCGGCATACAAGGAACTGCCCTAGACTGGATCTGCTCGTTCCTCACCGGAAGAAGCCAAAGGATCAGACTACCGCCCTTCCTCTCCACCCCCACGGAAATCACCTGCGGAGTCCCACAGGGGTCATCTCTGAGCCCGACCCTCTTCAACATCTACATGGCCCCCCTCACAGACATCGTCCGACAACACGGCCTTAACATCGTATCCTACGCCGACGACACCCAGCTCATCCTCTCCCTCACCAAAGACCCCACCACCGCAAAACTCAACTTCCAAAGAGGAATGCAAGAAGTCGCAGTCTGGATGACCAACAGCTGCTTAAAACTCAACGCCGAGAAGACAGAAGTCCTCGTCCTTGGAACCACCCCTTCAGCATGGGAGAACACCTGGTGGTCCACCGCCCTCGGAAGCCCCCCTACCCCCTCAGACCACGCCAAGAACCTCGGCATCATACTCGATTCATCACTCACCATGAGCCGACAGGTCAACGCCGTCACCTCCAGCTGCTTCAACACCCTCTGCATCCTCCGAAAGACCTTCAAATGGATCCCCCCCGAGTCGAGGAAAACAGTCACCCACGCACTCATCACCAGCAACCTCGACTATGGCAACGCACTCTACCCCGGCAAATCTCACCATGGCGTGGTGGGAAAGAGAAGTAGCTTGGGTACCTGGCAATGAAAAATATATGAATAACGTCCTTTTTTGGTCACAATACATTGATGACCTATCTATAATATGGCATGGATCCGAAGATCAGTTCCTTGAATATTTTAATGCTCTAAACGATGATTGTGGGTTGAAATTCACTTACACTACAGGTAAAGAAAGGATAAACTTCTTAGATGTAACTTTATAGATGGAGAACAACATGATCGAAACCACTGTCTTTAGGAAGCCAATGAATAGTGTCTTGCACGGCACCAGTTTCCATCCAAGAGCATTTGCCAGAATCATCCCATAAGGGGAATTGTTGCAAATGAGAAGGATGTGCTCAAATGATAAAGACCTCACTGTAGAATGCAAGTAATTCGCCAAGAGATTCGCCAGAACAGGATATAAATGGGGTGATTTAAAAAAAGGCTTAAAATGAGTTAAACAAACCACACTCACACACACATATATATATAAGTCAAACCAATACCCTTACAGGCTTAGAGTGCTGCATAAATTGTGCAAAAACTGTAGCAAGGAACTCTGGGTATTTTTCAAGTTTAGGTGGAGAGCAGCACCTATCACCCTAAAACCCCAGTGACACTCAATCTGCTTACCTCAATAACAAAATCACTGCTACTGCCTGCCATCATCTTTTCAGCATGTAATCAGCTTTGTACGTGTCTCATCCTGTACGCAAACTATTCATGCACCAAAAACTTTGGAAGCACAATTTTGGCAGCCAATTATGCGCCAGCGCAGGGGAAAGCACACGGCTCGGCCGTATTGCTGTTAATATGACACATTCCTGTGCTTTTAAAATTGCCCAGCTCGGTGCAGCAAAATTGCTTATGGTGTTGCGCTGCGTCATTTTCCAGTAAATGCGGCCCAGTGGATTTTGTTACTGCTCCATGGTAAGATCTGGCAATAATTGGACTATAATACATGGCAGATTGCAATGCCAGTAGAAGAGCCCGTCTCTAATTTGCTTATTACAGGCTTCTTGTAATGCATGTAGTTACCCATAATAAAGAAACTATGTAGACACTGTGATAAATGGACACAGTTGAGTTCTGACATCACTATGTCTGCTGCCAGCAGCCAGGGAGAAAGGCAGGTCACAGAGTATAATCACAGTTGTGCTTTAAAAAAGAAAAACAGGAACTGCCTTTTCCTTCTGATATCTTTTTCTAAAATGAAAAGCAATCAGCAGAAAGGAGATATATATGCAAGATGTTTCTTTACACGCTATAGATTATTATAGGACTGATAGAATCTCTGCCTACCTAAACACAATCTGAGTCACAATATGTTTTAAAACTAACTTACATGAAACTAAGCCTAATATCTTTTGGCAAAATGTATTGCTTTTTGGTGTGTATTATTTTGCAGTACAGATTCTGCATTTATTCTTCATGTCAGCAATGAACATGAAATTGAAGACATTATTTAGTTTGTGGAAAGGGTGAAGGCGTGGCCATGTATTATAAGGAATGAAATATCCACTGCCATACATTAAAAGCATATTTGAAGTCACCTTGGAGTTCTGTGACCTTATAAAGGAACTCCTATGTGGCTTTTAATTCCCATATGATGTCACTTTCACAGGCTTTTCTTTAGCGTTCTGCAGCACACTATTTTATTGAGAGTTAATATTCACCAGGCCTCACCTATTGGGTCTAGGGTGATTTCTCATGAGAGCCTGTCCTTGTATATTATGTAGAGATATTTGTCCAGCAATTTAGGTATCCGAAGGGCACCATGGATGGTAACTGCGTAATGTGAATCTGTGGGCTTGTGGTATATTATGTGATTTCAGAGACTATATCATTCTTTCTTAAATGCAATTGGTTCAATCGTACAGTTCTTGCACAATTGTATAACTGATAGGTTTTCATTACATTTTGCTTTATCAAAGAAGTCCATCGCATAGAATAGTGGGCTCACTTTCCAGTCATCTTTAGTAGGCAACAATATGTCCAATTGAACTCTGATTTATGACTTCTTTTAACTGAGCTGAACTATATTTTGTTCTGCTATATTATTGTTTACATTTCATTCAGAGCTTCATGCTATTATTTGATTTAAAGGCCTAATTGACTGGCACCTACCCATTTATTTTGTTTTCTATAATGATTTAAATCTTTAATAAGCCTTCATAATTTGATTATACTACTTGTCAGTCTTCATTGTAAAGCCAAATGTGCTTTAATTTAATTTTGAAATGATATTGAATATCGAATTTAATTGTTGACCAGATCTAGTGAGCAGCAACAAAATTCTGAAGAGATTAACATTGCTACTGGTTCATCAGCGGCACTTTAATGTGACATACCAAGAAATAGAGCCAGCAACCATGCTACCGCCCCATCCATCCTCCATCCACAGGCTTCCCTCCTGCCCTCCAGTTTGTTGAGCTTCACAGCCGCTCTTGCTTGTCCTGCATGGCTGGCTTGCTGCCCCTGCTTTCCTCCCACCCTGCCCTCCGTGGTCCATTGGTCTGCCACTTACCCACCTGTCTAACCCTACATGGTCCATTGTGTTGCCACTGCCCCTCCTGCCTGCCCATCATGGTCAGTGTGCTGCCTCTACTCTCTGTGCACTGCCCTCCGTTGTCCAAGTCTGAGCCACTGCCCCTTCCCTCCACACAGTGCACTAATGAACAACTAGAGCACAATCATTCTGTAGCTAGGACAAAAGTGTGGCACACTTGAAGTCATCTTGATGGAATCAAAATTGTAAAACCGAAAGCATTTTGTTTAGTAATGAAGAAAATAAGAGGGTTCT
The DNA here is from genome assembly GCA_963921515.1 of Calotriton arnoldi. Taxonomy (NCBI): domain Eukaryota; kingdom Metazoa; phylum Chordata; class Amphibia; order Caudata; family Salamandridae; genus Calotriton; species Calotriton arnoldi. The sequence goes on from CAWUFW010004496.1 coordinate 80,736, forward strand.
TTATACAAATTAGGGTTAGAACTCTAGAAAGCTAAACTAGGAACGCAATTTCTGAGTTCTCAAGTCGTGAGTAGTTGGATTGACTCATGGCTCTGCATTAAGCCCTACTTTATTCAATGTCTATCTCACACCTCTGGCAGCGTTAGCCGAGACATTGGGGTGAAGGTAATATCATATGCTGATGGTACCTAACTGCTTTTCACACGTGAAAAAGGGGCAGAGCTGTATGGAGGAACGATTAAAACGTGCCTCGCTAACATGTTTAAATGACTGTCCACTAACCAACTAAAATGCAATACTGACAAGACAGTGATTGTATTATTTGGCTCCACCCCACCTGATTTTTGAGAACTTGTTGGCCTCAGGGTACCCCCTTCCCTGGCCCACAACAGAGCACAGTAAAAAACGTAGGTGTCAAATTGACAGTGCTCTGTCTTTTCAGCCTCAGTTCAGGCTCTGGTGGGTTCCTGTTTTGGGCTGCTACACTCCCTGAAAAAATTCTTACCTCTCCTGTCTGTTGACTCCAAGATAATGGTAATTCAGGCCCTAATTCCTTCCAGACATGACAATGGAAATGCACTTTACTTGGGTCTTCCGGAATACCTTCTTAGGAGACTCCAAGTGGTGCAAAATGCAGCAACCAGAATGATTCTGAACCTTGCTCCTAGAACTCCTATGACCCCACATCTCAAATCGCTCAACTGGCTCCCTATTAAAAAGAGGATTCTCTTTAAAACTTTGATCCTGGTTCATAAAGCCATTCATGAGAATGGAGCAGTGTACTTAAGGAAGAGGATTTTTGCATATGTCCCTTCCAGGAACATACGGTCAACGTATGGCTTCTAAGACAAAGTTCCCAAAACATGCCGGAGCAGAATTGGAGGCAGATCCTTTTTCTACCTTGGCTCGCTGGCACGGTACAATCTCCCCTTGGAACTTCTGTCCATCTCTGAGCTATCAGTCTTCAGGAAAAAGTTAAAGACCTTGCTCTTTCAACGTGATTGAAGGGACGTTTAGCAAAGGCTCTGCAGGCACCCCTTCAATCTAGCGCCGAGACACTCCTTGGAGTATGCATGCGCTATACAAATGCCTTTTCATTCATTTATTCAATTAGTGGGGAAGGGCTTTTAAACTAGTTGCTATTTTTATGGTTTTTAGCTAATTGATCACTTGATTATGTGTTGCAAGAGCTACTTTAGCCGTTTGCACTCTTCTATCATTGGGCTATTTTGAGGCTACATTTGGGTGCCTTTGAACTATGTTTGTGATCTATTTTTCTCAGGAGGTCATCTTGGGAGACTTGTTTTGTTATCCAGCTCTCTCGTTTCTTCATTGTTGCAAAGTCATCCTGTGCCCTGGGCACCCCCCAACTTTTTGCTGACTGATACTGGTGGTAACTGACTCTGACTGACCCTGGGCTCTGCCTAACCAGGCCCAGGGCCAGTGCAACGCTGAAAGAGACACATTAGAATACAGTTAAAACACCTACATAAACTAGGGTACACAATGGTATGGTGGGGTACCCCTGTGATTGGCATGACCTACCCCATAAGCCCCTAGTATATAATAGGGCAGGGGGATTGAAACTACCTAGAAGTCCCTAGTACCCTAGGGCATGGCAGTTTAAGAGGCCAGCAGCCTTTCTGCACTTGCATGTGTGCACTGCTGAGGCCTGAGGTCAGTTTTATAAGCAGCCCTGGGTGTCATCAATTCATTTCACCTATTAAAAACACAAAATGTTTTTTAAAAAAACCTTAAAAACAACATATATCGAGAAACAATACTTTTATTAAAAAATAGATTTTCTAATAATTGATTCCTCTAAGCATAGTTAAACTGGATGGAACCCTTATAAACAATTGTTAGATGATTTGACCATAATAATGAACAGTAATACTATGAATCATGTTGTTTTGAATTTAACTATGCTTAGAGGAATCAATTATTAGAAAATCTATTTTTTAATAAAAGTATTGTTTCTCGATATATGTTGTTTTTAAGGTTTTTAAAAAAAACGTTTTGTGTTTTTAATAGGTGAAATGAATTGATGACAACTGTGAGAGAGACTATTTATTAATTGTCCTGAAGAAGGTGGTTATATAAACTGGTTAAATACCACGGAAACGCGTCGACGCCCTGTTGGTTGAAAGTTATACCCTAGGAACTTTTAGGGTCCCACTTAACTATTGAATAGTGGACATCCTTTTTCGTGATTGATTGATTCCAATTGGGATAACCATTTTTATGATGTTTTAATGTTTCACATGGTTTTTGTCTCTCAAAATATAAAAATTATTTGTATATTGTTAAATTTGTGATATTATTTTGTATGGCTACATTTGTGATATTGTACTGTATTGACATTTTTAATATAAAATCCTTTTTCAATGAATATTTTTAATGAACATTAATAAAAATTATTTTCATATAAAATAGCCATATCTGTATGGTTGAATATTTTGACAATTGTTTTTAGGGTTCATTTATTAATTGATATATATGTTTCAGTCGAAGAATGAGTAAGAATGTTGGTTGTATATGAATAGTCTCAATAGATGTTGTGAGGAGAAAGGTTTTTTATATAATAGTTGCCCCAAGAGAATTTCTGCTTTCTTACCTTTGGTACCCTGTCTCTTGGCTAGTGGGGTCACTCCCTTTTATTTCCCATGAACTTGAAAGACAGACAAACAGCATATGGCATAGAAGATACTGTAGACAAAAGGCTAGTATTTATGTTGCATTTTTAAGAAAGCAAAGGCTTTTTCTTTGTGACCAAAAAAGCAGTCCATCTAGCAACACGTAAAACAAATGTACTTGCAAGGGCAATTCATTAGAAGCACTGTACCTTTATGATAAACAAAAGCATCCCAAATAGAACACACTTCCTCAAATAAAAAGACACAATTCAGAAATTCAGAATATAATTCTGTCAGCAAAGTAAATGAAATGAACACACACTGGCTCTCAATTACAACCTACATGTCATGCCACATATGCAGTCTGAGAAAAGGGCATCCTTATGCCCTATCAGCAAAAACTAATGGAAGCACAAATGGGACGCTGTAACTATCCACAAAATGCTGCTGCTTTAAGTAACAGCCCATCGCAGCAATAGGAAACCAAGAAAAAGGCATAAAGGACATTGGCTAAAGAGTAATGACTCTGACCCACTCTCTGTACACTTCTTACTGTACTCTTTGAAGAGTTGATGACATGAGGTCAATTAATGTCTGAAGCTATTTATAGCCAGCCATAAGAAGATAAAGTATTAGCAAACAGCACCAGGCGGTATAGCTTGCACAAGCCAATACTGTTGCACTGTAACAGTAAGTCTTGATTCTACCATGACTTTCAAGCAATTAAAGGCCAGCATCAATACAGCAAAAAAGATTCACCTTCATCTATGAGTATCCTCAGTTCTCATCGAATGTACTATGGTATGCCACGCATTGTATCTTATGTGTTGTGTAGTGTTGTGTAATATTAAGTAATGCCCTTTTTAGCACCATAGACCAGTGCCATGGTCTATGTGATATATAGGGGCATATTATCAAGGGCTGGCGATAACATTATCGCCACTTTAGCGTCCGTTTTCGTGCGAAAAGCGGCGATAATATTATCGCTTTATTAACAAGGACACGCTAGTGCGTGTTTCCTTGCCTTAGCGTCCGTTGTCAGCACGCCTCGCATCGCATCGTTAATGAGATTCAAAGGAGGCGTGCCTGACAAAACTCCATGGGAAAATATCGCTAACCCAGCTTCGCGATATCATCAAGGAGGGGTAGCGATATTTGAAATCGCGTTAACTATGCCTTAACGCTGGAATTTAACGTCTGTTAAATTCCAGACTAAGGCATACCTAACATGGGGGGTGGATTGTGTGGCTAAGACCACAGGCCCTATCATCAAAGATATCGCCGTTTTCCATGGAACATCGCTGGAAAACCAGCGATGTTCCATGGAAAACACCGATATCGCTGGAATAATTATCGCCATTGCGCTAAGCATTGTTAATACAGCGCTAGCATGGCGATAACAGAACTCACGCTAAGCGCGGCCAGTGATAATCATCGCTGCCGCTTGATAATATGCCCCATAGTTCGTAAAGAGCAGAAACTGGCGTTGGCTTTGGGATGCTGGCAGATGTGGGGGAGGGAGTAACATGTTGGTGTTGTTTGTAAGGACCACCACGTGGATGACAGTGGTCTGCTATGAATGCAAGGATGAGTACCGATGCTCCAGCAGGTAGAAAATAACTGTGCTGGTTGAGATTTTAGTAAAATTGAAGGAGTGTGAGGGAAACACACAAAACGGTCTTCAGGCGCAGGAAGAAAACTCCCTTTTTCCCATTGCTTTTTCGTTTTATGAAGACAAACTCCGGCTTTGGGAGTTTGTGTTTAAAAAAAACTGAGCCATGCAAATGAATCAATATTTAATGTGCCAATTCGACAAAGAAACAGGAGCTTCAACAGAGCTGCAACACAGAGGCTTGAATCTCTATGGCAGATACACCTCTGCGAGGGCGGCAGAGTCCGTAGATTCTGCTGACTTTGCAGGACAGCAGGCAACGCTTCACCTCTAAATGGCCCCTTCAGGCTTTTTTCAGGGGTTAAAAAGCCCTAAGCAGCACAAGGATGCTGTAGCCAGCGAGGGCTCCAGAAATCTGGATACTTCTTTTCAGGTGACCCTCTGACCCTTGCATTTGGATCCAAAAGCTTCAAGCAAGCCAAACTTAAAAACTTGAATAAGGGAAAAAATATTGTTTTTTGTTTCCAGAAAGCAACCCGACTAGCAGGCGTAAGGTAACTTCTCTCTAAAAGGGAATTATTCTAATGGACCAGACACAAAAACAAAGAAGGACCAACCACCCACCCCACCCCCACCTACCCCGTGCTTCATTCGTGGCGGGGTTTTCCAGGGCTCAGCACCAGCCCTTAATTCTTAACATCGGCACTTTTTTCTGACACGCTACCACATGGTGGCGCTGTGTGTCTATTTTCAGCAAAATACATTAGTTTAACAGTTAAAATACACTAAAAAATAATAACAGTGGCATATATTTTTTGCAGTTGTATATACACACGGAACTCAACCCAGAGGTGTTGGAGCGCTTTACATGAGCACCAGTTAGATAACGCATGGTCACATTTATTTAATTTGTGGGCACGGTGAGAAGTGATCGCCTCAGAATTACTGAACGTTGAGCCGACCTCGAGACTCGAACCTGGTTCGCAAGGTCCAAAGTCGGCAGCCCTTATCGTACTGCCACATCCTCTCTGAATGCAGTACATCACTGCTAGGGGCAGTCGGTGATGCAAGCAGGCATGGACTCCGAAGTAACACCTTCGGCCATGGCACTTACAATTTTACAAATTAAGCACGTGTACCCCCCCATACATAACTCGAGTTTCATTTGGCCTGGCACTTCCGATACGGGAATTTAGTAGTAACGTTGTGTGATGTGTTATTGCAGGCCCACTAATCGTGTCTCTGGATTATTAAAACTCATAATATGCTAAAATTAATCTTAGCCCCTTTTGCTTCTCTGACCTCCCCCTAACTCTCAAAATTGAACAAGCCAGCTCCCCAGTTTAATACTGGAAGCACTGAACTAGCTTGAGTGGCAGCATAAATATTGGAAGGACAACAAAAGTATCATTGTGAATTGTGTAGACAATTCTGTGTGCGCAGAACACAACGGTTCAAGTCAATGTAAATAAGGAAGGGAATAAAAGCAAACTATAAATATTCACTCTTAGGAGCAGATTTACAAGCCCCTTGCGCCACCGGTACGTCACGTTTTGTGTCGTACCGGTGGCGCATTTACCTGCTCCATATTTACAAGGACAGGAAAAGGCACCCTGCGTGACTTTTCCTGTCCTTGTAAATACGGCCCCTTTGCACGCAGCACTTTGCGTCAAAGGGGTGTTCAATGGGTGTTGCTGTGGGTGTTCCCACGCAACACCCATAGTACCAGACACATTTCCAGATTTACGAGGAATCGTAAATCTGGAAATGCGTGTGAATGCTACGCCTCCCCAGGGGAGGCGTAGGGAGGCGCAACGAGGAGAAATGCATTCTGCAGCACACATAGAAAGAGGAAATCACCTCTAATGATTGTTTTTGTTCAGGAAGAGTTCCCTTCCTGGCCATAAACAATCATTGAAACAATGCAGTTTTTCAACTTCTATGTGTGCTAATGCAGCACACATATAAATTGAAAAACAGCATTTCAGATTATTTTTGTGCAGGAAGGGAACCCTTCCTGACCAAAAACAATCTCCCCACGACGCAGGCATCCTTGCACCATGGTGCAAGGGTGCCTGCGCCGGCGCATGGCAGCAGTTTGTGCGCCAGCACAGGGAGAAGCACAGAGATGTGACATATTGTTATAAATATGTCGCATCCCTGTGCTTTGAAAGTGACTTAGTTCGGCGCATCCAAATGGCTTGCAGCACGTCCTGAGTCATTTTCTTGTAAATCTGCCCCTTAGTTGTTAGGTTCGCCTGCACAGCGCTTGCGCTGTGCTTGTGAAATCTATTGTTATTAATATAAACTTAAAAGAGACTTACATCCGACCCCTCTCTTTCCTGGCTTCTCATTGGTTCCTGTGCATGAGTGTGCCCAGGGCATGTAAATCATATGCTACTAGTGGGCCTGCAGCACTGGTTGTGCCACCCACACAAGTAGCCTTTCAAATGTGTCTCAGACTGCCACTGTAGTGTCTGCGCGCACAGTTTTTAACTGCCATGTCAACCTGGCAAGAGCTCCCACTTGCCAGGCCCTAACCTTCCCTTTTTATTTATTTAATTAGAGTTTTATAATGTGCTAGCTAGACCCGAAGGTATCCGAGCGCTTTACAAGTAGTGTGCATAGGATAATTTGAGATACATGTGATGATACGTGTAGGTCAAAAGAAGTCAGCAGGAGCTAAAAACAGAACATATTAAAAAAATAGTGAGCAAACAGCCAAAGTACAATAATACAGCACCACAGTAATTACGTTACATAATACAGCCAAAAGTTAATGACATTAGTACCAGAGTGGGACTGCCTGGATCAGGTGGCTGCAACAAGAGAGTCTGTGGAGTGGAGTAATGTTTTTGGGAAATGTAGGTGACTTGTGTGCAAGTTGACGCAATTGTTTAGTAGCCAAGATTTGAGATCTCTTTTAAAGCAGTAGAAGGAGGGGTTACATCTGAGATATTTGGGGGGTGCGTTCTATATCCCGGGGGCATTTCCTGAGAAGGCGCATTTCTGGGTGGATTTCTTTTTCAGCTTAGGGGGTATGAGAAGAAGTTCGCTGGAACTTCAGTGCTCGGCTTGTGCCAGCTCTGGAAAGTTTGGTTGCTTAGGTATAAGGTTTTTTTTGTATGAAGGGCTTTCTGGGTGATGCAGGTGGTTTTGAGGATGCATCTTCCTTCAATGGGAAGCCTACTGAGACTCTTAAGGGCCGGAGAGATGTGGTCAAACCGTTTTATTCCTGTGAGGAGTGTCACCGCCGCATTGAGAGTGGCTCTCAGGGGTGCAAGATGACTTTTTGGAGTTCCAGTGATGATGGTGTGGCCATAGTCCAGTTTAGAGAGGACGAGCGATTGCACTACAGTCTTAATGTCATTGTTGGGGATAAAAGGTTTGAGTTTTTATTTAGTTGTTTTAGTGTGGGAAGGGCACCTATAGCGGAGTTGTTGATGTGCTCCTTCATTAACATGTTTCTATCCAGGGTGACACCTAAGGATTGGAAAGTGAAAGAGAGCAGTCTAGTGCGTTTAGGTTTTTGAGCCATTCTTGGATTGATAGGGGATTGTTTTTAGGAGAGAGGAGTAGCAGTTCAGTCTTGCTGGGGTTCAACTTTAGGTAGTTGGAGCTTAACCAGTTTTGTATCTTGTTAAGTGTGGCATTCAAATAGGTCCACTCTCTCCCCGCAGCTCCGCTGTGCCGTCTCTTGTCTCCAGACCCCGAGCTCCTCCTTGGGAGGTTCGAGGCTGCTGCCCGCTCCTGCACCTGCTGCCCGCTCCAACTGGGACCAGACTGCCTGCAACCACCGTAACCTTTCTCAGCCGTTTTTTTCTTAATTTTTCCCTGTTGTGCCACTGTTATTGTGCCCATCTGTGTCTTGCTCTAATTCCACCACTGTTTTAATTTCTCTTGCCTGCCTGTTCCTTTCACCTTTTGCCGCTGCTGCCCCTCCCCCCCGGAATTCCCCCCCAGAATTCCCCTCCGGAATTCCCCCACTCCCGCCTCCCAGCCTCTCCTCCCTCCCACCTCCCCTACTTAATGGCGGCCGCTGCGCGGTTGCGCAGCAGACGCGCACAGCGGTCACGCCGCCGGCGCGCCAAAGGCAAGCCCGTCTACGCCCGTCCGCGACCCGACTGCGGCCAGCGCCAGGAACTCTGGACCTCCCACTACCCATCGCTACGACACCACCACTCTCCTCGCATTCAACCCTGGAAGACTTAGAGGATGCCAACAGGCCTCGCCGAACACGACCCACGGCCAGTTCTCCTGCCTCCACTGCTGCCAGACCCTCACCGCCACCCCGGCCACCAACACCACCGACGCCAGCACCGGGGACACCCTAAAATGCATCCTCCTCAACGTACGCTCCGTACACAAAAACGCCATGGAAATCTGGAACCTACTCGACTCTCTCTCGCCCGACATCGCCTTCTTCACAGAGACCTGGACCAACACATCCTTCACCCCCGACATCAGCACCGCCATCCCAGACGGATACAAGATCCAGAGGAAAGACTGCCCCAACCACCCAGGAGGGGGCCTCGCCATCACCCACAAGAGCACCCTCTGCCTCACCACCTCCAGCGAAACCTTCCCCTCTGCCGAACACCTGCACTTCCAGATCCAGACCACCCCCAAAGCCACACTCCGAGGAACCCTCATCTACAGACCCCACGGCCCGAACACCCTTCGCCACCACCATCACCGACTTCATCGCACCCCACGCCATCGCCTCAACAAAATACATACTCATTGGAGACCTGAACTTCCACCTCGACAACCCCAGCGACCCTAACTTTACTATCCTTCGTGACAACCTCGCCATCATCGGACTTAAGCAACTCATCAACACACCGACCCACAGAGCAGGACACACCCTCGACCCCATCTTCGCGGCACGAAACAGCGTCCAATTCAGCCACACAATGCAGCCGCCATGGACCGACCACCACTGCGTACACTTCTCCATCAACAAACCCAAGGCACCCAAACCAGCCCCACGCCCACCTCGAAGGAACTGGAGCAAGGTTACCGACGAGCAACTTAACTCCACCCTCACCCGAGACAACCACACCTGGGCACCCGACGCAAATGACGCAGCCAGAGAACTCCACACCTGGATCTCCAACTGCGCAGACGAGCTCACCCCGCTACGCAAACCCAACAGACAACGCCCCAGGAAAGCCTCCTGGTTCACCACTGCTCTCCAAGAAGCCAGACACACCTGCAGAGACCTGGAGAAGAGCTGGAGAAACACCAAGACAACCGAAAACCACACCACCTACAAGGACGCCATGACGGACTACCACAACCAGATCAGAGCCACCAAGAGGAACTTCATCCACAACAAAATCCTGGCCAACTCCACCAACTCCAAGGAACTTTTCAGTGTCATTCAAGAATTCACCAACCCACGCAGCAAAGTCATAGACATCACCCCATCCCAAGACCTCTGCGACAAGCTTGGAACCTATTTCCACCTCAAGATCAAAAACCTCTACAACAGCTTCATCGACCATCCACCAGGCGCCACAGACACCCCCCCCACACCCCAGAAACACCAGCCAGCCCACCATCTCCAACTGGACACCGATCACGGCCGAAGACAAAGGCTCGACCATGAAAAGCATCCACTCGGGGGCCCCCACCGACCCAGCCCCCCTCACATCTACCACAAAGCCGCGGCCGCCATCGCACCCGAACTACAACGCATCATCAACACCACCTTCAAAACAGGCACCTTCCCAGACGACTGGAAGCGCGCAGAAGTCAGACCCCTGCTCAAGAAGCCAACAGCTGACCCCACCGACCTCAAGAACTATCGGCCCATCTCGCTCCTCCCCTTCGCAGCCAAAGTTGCAGAGATAACAGTCAACAGGAAACTGACACGATTCATTGAAGAGAACGCCGTCCTCGACCCATCCCAATCCGGATTCTGAAGCAACCACAGCACAGAGACCACCCTACTCGCCGCCACAGACATCCGCACCCTCCTGAGCCAAGGCCACTCCACAGCCCTCATCCTACTCGACCTATCAGCGGCCTTCGACACCGTCTCCCACCGCACACTAGTCGCCAGACTACACGACGCAGGCATACAAGGAACAGCCCTGGCATGGATCCGATCATTCCTCACCGGAAGAAGCCAAAGGAACAGACTCCCACCCTTCCTCTCCGACCCCACGAAAATCACCTGCGGAGTCCCACAGGGTTCATCACTGAGCCCCACCCTCTTCAACATCTACATGGCCCCCCTCGCAGCCATCGTCCGACAACACAGCCTCAACATCGTATCCTACGCCGACGACACCCAGCTATCCTCTCCCTCACCAAAGACCCCACCACTGCCAAACTCAACTTCCAGAAAGGAATGCAAGATGTCACAGTCTGGATGACCAACAGCTGCCTGAAACTCAACGCCGAGAAGACAGAAGTCCTCATCCTCGGTACCACCCCTTCTGCATGGGACAGCACCTGGTGGCCGACCGTCCTCGAAGCCCACCTACCCCCTCAGACCACGCCAAGAACCTCGGCATCGTACTCGACTCATCACTCACCATGAACTGACAGGTCATCGCCGTCACCTCCAGCTGCTTCAACACCCTCCGCATCCTCCGCAAGACCTTCAAGTGGATCCCCCCTTAATCAAGGAAGACAGTCACCCACGCACTCATCACCAGCAGACTGGACTATGGAAACGCACTCTACGCCGGCATCAACAAGTCCCTACTCCGCAAACTCCAGAAAATACAGAATACCGCCGCCAGACTCGTCCTCAGCAACCCCGACACAAACACATCAGCCAACACCTACGAAGTGTCCACTGGCTCTCCGTGGAGAAAAGAGTCACTTTCAAAATCCTCACTCACGCCTACAAATGCCTACAGAACAACGGACCCAAATACCTCAACGACAGAATCAACTTCCATGTACCCAAAAGAAACCTCCGATCTTCCAACCTCGCACTGGCCGAAACCCCGCGCATCCACAGAGCCAGAGCAGGCGGAAGATCCTTCTCTCACATTGCAGCCAAGACCTGGAACGAACTACCAGCAGACATCAGACGTGCCCCCTGCCTGAACACCTTCAGGAAGACCCTCAAGACCGGGCTCTTCGGCTAAACCGATCTGCGGACCCCGCCCCCCTCAGCGCCTTGAGACCCTCACGGGTGAGTAGCGCGCTTACAATTCCCTGATTGATTGATTGAGTTGTGTGTCGTTAGCATATAGGTGATATTTGACCCCTGCTTGTTTCAGAATAATTGAGAGAGGTTCCATGAAGAGATTAAATAGGGCAGGAGAATAGATTGAACCTTGAGGAACACCTTGTGGCACTAGCACAGGTTTCGAAAGACAACTGTTGATTTTTATTTGTTGAGACCGATGTTGCAGGTAGGATGAGAACCATTTCAAGACTGTGCCGCTGATACCAGGGCGACTCTTGAGGGTCTTGAATAGAGCCGGATGGTTCACTGTGTCAAAAGCCAGAGATAAGTAGAATAAGGAGGCAAGAGTCACCTTCATCTAGGAATTTGTGAATGTCATTAGCAATATTGAGCAGAGCAGTATCAGTGCTGCAGCCTTTCCTGAAGCCTGACTGGAAAGTGCTGAGCAGGTTGAATTCCTCAATATGGTGGTTGAGATGAAGCAGGACACATTTCTCGATCTTTTTAGCTAGGAAGGAAAGGTTGGTGATCGGTCTGAGGTTATTGAAGTTGTTGGGGTCAGTACCTGTTTTTTTAAGGATGGGTGTGACTTGTCTTAGTTGGAGGGAATCGGGGACTCTGCCGGATGAGAGAGAGGCATTAATGATTTCAGTCCTAAAAGGGAAGATAATATGGTTGAGGTTCTGTACTAAGGCGTAGGGGAGCAGGTCCGTAGTGTGGGATGTGGGCTTCAAATTTGCAATTATTTTGAAGACTTCATCTTCTATCATCAGTTTGAAATCAGTCCATTTAGCATAGTTTTTAGTTAGAGGTGGTCAATGATGGTAATGGTATTTCTTGGGGCCCCCCAGTTCTTAGTTGAGTTATGTGAGGCAGTTTCCATGGAGCTTTGCATATCGGTGGAGTAGTCCGGCTGGGATGATGGTCTTGAGTCTGGGATAAGTGAAAGTTTGATTTCAGCAACTTTGTCAGAGAAGAAGATGGCTATTTTTTCACACCGTTTGTTGGTGGCTATTGTTTTGTGTTGGGGGGTAAGGATGGTTTGTAGAATGATGATACTGAATAGCGCCCTTGGTCTGTTTTTCGCACAGTCAAGATGGTTGCAAAAGAAAGTAGCTTTTTCCCTGAAGATGTGTTTTTTGTAGGAGAGACATTCGGACCTGAGGAGTGCGCTGTGTGACGGTGAAGGGTTCTGCCTCCATAGCCTCGGTCAATCTTAGTTGTCTCCTCTCATCATTAAGGATTGAGTTAAACCAGAATCTGGATTGTATTTTTCTAGAACTCTTTAGTTTGAGAGGGGCCACTTTATCAAGAACATCAGTTGACAGTGAGCTATAGAGGGTGGTTAGGTCATCTACAGAGATAAGGTTAGGGGAGAGTGTAGATGGGCGTTAAGCCTGGATTACAGCTCTGTAAGTGGGATTTACTTGAAATTCCTTTTCCAGTGCTTAAGTTTTTTGGCTGATGCTGGAGAAGGACTGGGGTTTGTCTTGAAATAGAACTGTATTAGGTGGTGGTCAGACCAGTCGATGGGCATGATGAATTGAAGGGAGATAAGATTGTTTCCGTTAATTATTGCATCTAGCATAGAGCATTTATTGTGGGTTGTTTAAGGTCATTCAATTCGAGAAGGTTTATAAGATTACTGACTGTGGTGTCTTCTGTGTCATTCCAGTACAGATTGTAGCCACCTAGAAACACATCTTTGGTGTCAGTAAGGGAGAACTTTGTTATTAGGTCGGCTAGTTCTTTAGTGAAGAGTGAGTGATCATCAGGTAGGTGATAGATCATGTGGAGTGAGATAGGGATATCACCTTTTATTGTGAGATCAACTCCGAGATATTCGAAGATTGAGTAGTCCATGGATTCTAATTATGTTCAATCTGATTTCATCTTTGTGGATGATCGCTAGTCCACCCCCTGTTTGTATAGGTCTATCTCGTCTAGTGATCGAATATCCGATGGGAGTAATCAGGTCCAACATGGGGGTTGAGTGGCCGTTAAGCCAAGTTTCCGTTAAGAAAGTGATGTCAATGCCATTGGCTAAAATGGTTTCTGATATTTCTGTTGCATATTTAACTGCCGATCTGCAGTTAAGAAGCATGCAGGCAAGGGAGTTTGAGTTGTTAAGAGCAGTGTGTAGCTTCTGACTCGTGGTGTATTAGGCAGGTCGTCTGGGTGACATATTAACTTGAGGGATTCTATTTGTGCTCAAGATTACTGGGATTGAGAACGGAGAAGTGAGGTCTACTTGTTGAGTATTTGTTTTATGATTTGCAAAGTGATTCAATTTCAAGTTGGGATAGGGGATTGAGAGCTCAGTAGGGTCTATGGGACAGGTGGTGCAGGGTGATGGAGGTCGTGCAGAGGTGGCTGCTGACATAGGAAGAGCCTTTCTGGTGAGTCTATTTCTCTATCTTTGGAGTGGGGTGGCGTGTTAATTTGGCCTGGTTCGCTAGATCACATTTTATTTGATGGAGGTCATTAATTTGAGAATCAAGCTTTTTTTCTATGCAATTGAGAAATAGGGTAAGTATGTCAGGGAGGGATCCTGTTCCATAGGGTGGAGGACAAGTGGAAGGCTCCATGTCTAGAGAGGGCGGGTGGAGTTCAAATGGGAGGAGAGCAGTGTCACTGAAGCTGGAACTTGAAAGGGATGGTTTGGGTTGGGAGGGTCCCAAATTGGGAGTGGGTGTAGTGATCCAGGTGGGTTCAAAAGGGAGAGAGATAGACTTGGGATTGGTACTATCGTGGCCAGTGACGGTATCTGAGAGCTACATGCTGTTGTGGGTTTTCCCTGGGGTTGGTGTAGTGGTGGGAAACAGGTGTGCTCCAGAATAGGGAGTGTGATCGGGAGTGTTGCTGAGGTGCATGGTACATCATTGGAGTCCCTGGGAAAAAATAATTTTGGTACAGTGAGGATTGAAGAGATGGGAAGTGTCAGTCAAAAATAGAAAGATGACGGTCGTTCCCTTGTACTAGGATGTTACACATCCTGAAAATAGATATATAGAGACCTACCCTCTAAAACTTTGGGAAGGAGCTGTTGTGAGTATTGTGCCATAGGGAATTTTGACAGTTTTTGTAACTTGTAGGTGGAGGAGAAAGGTTTTTCTCCATTTTGTTGGGTGTTTAGAGTAGAAAAAGAAGTTGGTCTTTTTATTGCCATTGACTGTGTTAAGGTAGGTATCAGCAATTAGTTTTTCTGGATGTTGTTTCAGTAGGTTGTGTTTAAACATTTTTCAAGCATCACTTGAGAGATTAATTGGATATTTTATGCTCCAGGAGTTGGGGCCATACCTCTCGAAGTGGGGTGCCGTGGGGGTGAGAGTAAGTCATCAGTGCTGTAACTGAACCTCTGCGGAGGTGCTCGGGAGAAATTTGAGTGGTCATCAAGCAAGTAGCAGGCAAGCAGCTCCGCTCAAAGGTAGGAGATCTGTTGGTGGAGGTTCAGTGGATTTCAGCGACAGTCGCATGTTCGCAAGGCGCCCGTTGACAATAACTGATAGTGGAGGAGGGGTAGGAGTGTCAAAAATGTAGTCCAGTACTGCCAAACAGATACTAGGCACATTCATGAGTGGTAGTAGAAGAGGCTGCAAAGTTATTGTAGGTACACTTGGATTAGTTCAGAGAATGTAATTAGGGATAAACCATTCCAAGATGGCCGCTCCTTAGTGCAGACTTAATGTTGAAGATAAAGTCTTACTTTGCTCTTAGTGAGACTGCATGTAGAAGTCCTATTTCGGTTTCTATTGGGAAAGGCCGCCATCTTAGGAGCGAGATCCAATGAGATGGGGATCCAAAATGGATGCGGGGCCACCCTAACAACACTCCTGCTGGCCAACAGGAGTTTGGTGGGGACAACAACAAAGATGAAAATGAATAACAGCACTCAAATCCACCGCAAAGTTCTGGGACTCTGGTGGAAGTATAGGGGACCATCAGGAGATGGGAAGCGCCAGTAGCAGCCACAACGTATTCCACTCGACATGAGGCTGGACTGAGATGA
Organism: Calotriton arnoldi; assembly: GCA_963921515.1. Lineage (NCBI taxonomy): Eukaryota > Metazoa > Chordata > Amphibia > Caudata > Salamandridae > Calotriton > Calotriton arnoldi. The sequence goes on from CAWUFW010004496.1 coordinate 96,149, forward strand.
CAGAGGTAAAGACTCGCGGCACAGCACGTCAGATTCAAGTCGGGGAAGGCAGCTCTCAATAGCTGCACGACGGGAGAGCTCGCAGTCCAGAACCCGCCCCATTCAGGGGCAAGCACTGTGGGACCCCAGCTCTAATCTGCCTCAGTGTAGAAAAGACCTCCTCGGAGTCTAATCACTTCCTCTCCCAGAAGACGGGGGGCATCAATAGACCTTGCGGGCCGGGAGGAGGTAGCACTCACCGGACTCCTCAAACCACTCTGCTGCGGGATTCGTCCACATCGATGACCTCATCCAAGAAACTCGGTGAGTTGGAGGCAGGTGGGTGGAGCAGCCAGGCTACAGGCCTGGTCTGAATCCTCAGGAGGCTCTGATAAGTCTTATGGGTGAAGACTTTGGCTGTTTTTTACCGGCAACTATCCACTGACCGGCCGGCAAGGAGGGCTGGGGGAGCAGCTGCAGGGGGTCTGTCTTAGCCGCGAAGGTCAGAGCGGCTCCAGGTGGTACCCAGATTGGTTTCTATTCAGCAGCACTACATGCAGGCAGAGCTGGACCCATAGAATGTGACTCCTGGTTGCCTGTCGTTCCGTCGTTATGAAGGTAGACTGCAATGCTGCGGATTTTAGGGTATATCAGGGATAAATATCGATTTTTTTAATCCCAGACCCAAGAGCTTCCTTGTCGGCACTCCATACCAGCAGCCATCCTGAGTTATACATGTAAGGCACCCCTAAAGTAAGCCCAAGGTAGCCCCATGGGCAGAATGCAGTGTATGTGAAAGGTAGGACATGTTCTGTGTATTTTACATGTCCTGATAGTGAATTGCTGCCAAATTCCTGTCTCGCTATTGAAAGGCTAACTCTCCTATAGGTTATCATTGGCCTTGTAACCGTTTACAAGTGTAACTTTCAATTGGGAAGAGATAGGGATCTGGAGTTTAGGTTCCCTGAACCAGGAATTTAAAAATACATCTGGTAGTGAATATGGTTTTGAAATTGTGTGTTTGAAAATGCCACTTTTAGAAAGTGGGCATTTTCTTGTTTAACCATTCTGTGTGCCTCTGCCTGCGTGTGGATTCACTGTCTGGTTTTAGACTGACAGTGGTTGGTTGTGCATTCACTCCACACAAAATGAGCAGAGGTTAGCCCTGCACATGCTGATGAGCTATCCTGGGATAGAGTGGTGGGAAGAGTTGTCACTAGCACCTGAATAGGCTGTGGCTGCTCAGCACAATGCTGTTCCAACCTCCTGTAGTGACACTGAACCAGGGAGGACAGAACTGGTTTTACTGAGCAAGAGAGACTTTCTGAACAAAGGCTTCAAAGAGAAAAATGGGTTTAAGGAGTAGACCTAAAACCCCAGAATTTTGGATTACTTCTGGAATCAGGAGGAGCCTCTGCCAAGGAAGAAGCTGTGAGGAGGAGGACATTAGTCCCTTTGCTGTGTGTTGCTTTGCTGGGTTGGCCTGCAGCTGCTGATTCTGCCAAGGAGAGGACAATGAGTAGACTTTGCTATGAAACCTGCTTGTGAAGACTCTCCAAGGGCTAGTGTGTGCTTGCTTCCTGTTCTGAAGTATCAGGGACACAAATATTTCACCACCAGCTTCCTTGAACTCCAGTGCAGGGAGTTCTGACTTGCCTGCGGGTACCTATTCCAGTTCTGGGCCCCTGCAGGTGGTTCCTGCTACCGAGAACTGTAAAGTACTGAAGAAACTACAAAACTGATGCATCTCCCTTCTTGCTGGTATTTTATACGATGATGCACCGCGGTGCGGGAGAAAATTCCGACGCACGGCCCCATGTGGCCAAAGAATTGATGCAGCGTCTGTCAGTGGCCCAAAAAACTGCCACAAACCGAGTCCCGTGCACCGATCTCCGAAGTCAGAGATCACCACACCGACTACGGTGCAAGCCCTGCTGTGCGGCTAAAAGAATCAACGCATCGTTGGACCATGTCTGAAGAAATCGACTCAGCGCCTGTGTGACTGCCACCGCATCGACCACCAGCGCGTCCGGATTTCCATGTATTGCACCTGTGTGCCAAATCTCTATCAACGCTGGGCCTGCAGTGAGACACTGTTCCATCAACTCCCCGCACAGTAAGAAACCTGCGCATCGCATCATCTCTCGTAAAGAACCGCCGCATCACCCCACCTGGAGCAAGGTACCGACACTTCACCTTCCCTGCATGTAAGGAACTGACACATCACCTTCCCTGCGCTTGTTTTGCTTGTGATTTTTGACGCATCCCAGGTACTTTGCAACAAAAGTGACGGATCCATAGTTTTCTATGGACAGAACTGTTTTCACCTTTTAAAAGTCATATTTTGATATCTGTATGTTGGACTTTTGTCGTTTTGGTCTTGTGCAGTTTACATAAAGATACTTAATTTTCCAAACTGGCGTGGTGTCCATTTGTGGCATTTTCACTGTGTTACTGTTGGTTATATAGAAATGCATTACTGGGGAGAGGAGTTGGCCTAACGGCTAGGGTGGTCGTCCTTGAATCTGGGGATCTGGGTTCGAGTCTCGGCAAGGACGCTGGGCAAATCACTTAATCTCCTCGTGCCTAACAAAAATGAATGTGTCCTCATGTAACGCAGCTGGTGCTATGTAAAGCGCTCTGATACCCGATACCTTTGGGTCAAGTTCGCACTATATAAAACTCTGTAAAATAAAAAATAAAATTTAAAAAAAATTACACATTGCCTCTGTAGTTTCGCCTAACTGTTCTGTACCAAGCTACCAGAGTGTCAGCACAGGCAAACTCAGGTGTGTACTTTACTCATCCTGACTAGAAGGAAGTGTCCCTACTTACACAGGGTGTATAACACTGCAAACTAGAAACCCCCATTTTAAAACAAAGGTTTAATATTCTGACCCGAAAAACATTTCAACCATGTCGAAATCCAGATTGAAATATATAATTTTGTTAGGAAATTAAAACTAGCGAAGCTACATCCCTCAAAGTAAAAGCACACAGTAGAAGGTCAAGGGGATCAACACCAGCAAGAATCACAGATAATGATTGACTAGCACTGGATTTCAAAAGTTTATTTGACCTAATGTATGATTTGGAAGGTAACAAATTCACTCACAATTAAATCTTAGTGGAGTTAGGAATTGACATTACCAAACACAAATACAGTAAAACCTCTGACCCTTGGTCGAAGGCATACTCTCTCCCCAGCAGCTCCGCTCATACTTCACCGCCGTTGAGCCTCGAGCCCCCTCCTGGGAGGGTTTGAGACCCTTTGCCTGCCAGTGTTCCTTCCGTGTGCCCTGCCTGTTGCCTCTGCCTGACTCCGCCCCTAGCGGCTCGTAATACCTGGTATTGTCGTGTCTGTTTTTATTCCTGCTATTGTTGTGTAATTTTATTCCTGGTTCTGTTTTGTGACTTTTATTTCACTTTTTCATACTCCTGTTGTGCCCAATCTCGCCGCTTTCATCTCCCGCTGCTGCTGCCCCTGCAGCCCCGCCCCCCTGTCCTCATCCACTCCCGCCTCCCAGCTGCTCCCACCTCCCCCCTCGCCTACTTAATGGCGGCCGCTGCGCGATCGCGCCGCTGGCGCGTCTAAGGCAAGCCCGTCTGCGCCCGTCCGCGTCCCGACCGCAACCAGCGCCTGGAACCCAGGATCTACTGCCTTCCATCGCTACGACCCCACCGCACTCCTCGCTCTCAACCCCGGAAGACCCACAGACTGCCAGCAGGCCTCACCGAACATGACCCACGGCCAGTTCTCCTGCCTCCGCTGCCGCCGGACCTTCACCACCACCCCGACCCGCAACACCACCAACGCCAGCACCGAGGACGCCCTCAGTTGCATCCTCCTCAATGTGCGCTCCGTACACAAACACGCCATGGAAATCTGGAACCTACTCGACTCTCTCTCGCCCGACATCGCCTTCTTCACAGAGACCTGGACCAACGCCGCCTCCACCCCCGACATCAACACGGCCATCCTGGACGGTTACAAGATCCAGAGAAAGGACCGCCCCAACCACCCGGGAGGAGGCCTCGCCATAGTCCACAAAAGCACCCTCCGCCTCACCACCTCCAGCAAAACCCTCCCCTCCGCCGAACACCTGCATTTCCAGATCCAGACCAGCCCTAAGACTGTGGAACACTCATCTACAGACCCCTCCGGCCCCCGGACACCATTCGCCACCACCATCACCGACTTCATCGCACCCCACGCCATCGCATCAATGAACTACATACTCATTGGAGACCTCAACTTCCACCTCGACAACCCCAGCGACCCGAACTCCACCATCCTGCGTGACAACCTCGCCAACATTGGACTCAACCAACTAGTCAACACACCGAAACATAGAGCAGGACACACCCTCGACCCCATCTTCGCTGCAGGAAACAGCGTCCTCTTCAGCCACACAACGCAGCCACCTTGGACCGACCACCACTGCGTCCACTTCACTGTCGACAAACCCAAAGCACCTAAACCAGCCCTCCGCCCGCCACGAAGGAACTGGAGCAAGGTCACCGACGAGCAACTGAACTACACCCTCTTCCGAGACAACCACACCTGGGCCACCATCTCCAACTGGACACCAATCACGACCATGGACACCGCCGTGGCCATGAAAGGCATCCACTCAGGGGCCCCCACTGACCCCTGCCCCCGCACATCTACCACAGAGCCGCAGACACCATCACGCCCCAATTGCAACACACCATCAACACCACCTTCAAAACAGACACCTTCCCAGACAACTGAAAGCGCGCCGAAGTCAGGCCCCTGCTCAAGAAGCCCATGGCCGACCCCACCGACCTCAAAAACTACCGTCCCATCTCGCTTCTCCCCTTCGCAGCCAAAGTGGCAGAGAAAACAGTCAACAGGGAACTGACGCGATTCATCGAAGAGCACGCCGTCCTCGACCCATCCCAATCCGGATTCCGAGCCGACCACAGCACCGAGACCGCCATACTCACGGCCACAGACGACATCCGCACCCTCCTGGACCAAGGCCACTCCGCAACCCTCATCCTCCTCGCCCTGTCTGCAGGCTTCGACACCGTCTCTCACGGCACACTAGCCGCTAGACTACACGACGCCGGCATACAAGGAACTGCCCTAGACTGGATCCGCTCGTTCCTCACCGGAAGAAGCCAAAGGATCAGACTACCGTCCTTCCTCTCCACCCCCACGGAAATCACCTGCGGAGTCCCACAGGGGTCATCTCTGAGCCGGACCCTCTTCAACATCTACATGGCCCCTCTCACAGACATCGTCCGACAACACGGCCTTAACATCGTATCCTACGCCGACGACACCCAGCTCATCCTCTCCCTCACCAAAGACCCCACCACCGCAAAACTTAACTTCCAAAGAGGAATGCAAGAAGTCGCAGTCTGGATGACCAACAGCTGCCTAAAACTCAACGCCGAGAAGACAGAAGTCCTCGTCCTTGGAACCACCCCTTCAGCATGGGAGAACACCTGGTGGTCCACCGCCCTCGGAAGCCCCCTTACCCCCTCAGACCACGCCAAGAACCTCGGCATCATACTCGATTCATCACTCACCATGAGCCGACAGGTCAACGCCGTCACCTCCAGCTGCTTCAACACCCTCCGCATCCTCCGAAAGACCTTCAAATGGATCCCCCCCGAGTCGAGGAAAACAGTCACCCACGCACTCATCACCAGCAAACTCGACAATGGCAACGCACTCTACCCCGGCAAATCTCACCATGGCGTGGTGGGAAAGAGAAGTAGCTTGGGTACCTGGCAATGAAAAATATATGAATAACGTCCTTTTTTGGTCACAATACATTGATGACCTATCTATAATATGGCATGGATCCGAAGATCAGTTCCTTGAATATTTTAATGCTCTAAACGATGATTGTGGGTTGAAATTCACTTACACTAAAGGTAAAGAAAGGATAAACTTCTTAGATGTAACTTTATAGATGGAGAACAACATGATCGAAACCACTGTCTTTAGGGAGCCAATGAATAGTGTCTTGCACGGCACCAGTTTCCATCCAAGAGCATTTGCCAGAATCATCCCATAAGGGGAACTGTTGCAAATGAGAAGGATGTGCTCAAATGATAAAGACCTCACTGTAGAATGCAAGTAATTCGCCAAGAGATTCGCCAGAACAGGATATAAATGGGGTGATTTAAAAAAAGGCTTAAAATGAGTTAAACAAACCACACTCACACACACATATATATAAGTCAAACCAATACCCTTACAGGCTTAGAGTGCTGCATAAATTGTGCAAAAACTGTAGCAAGGAACTCTGGGTATTTTTCAAGTTTAGGTGGAGAGCAGCACCTATCACCCTAAAACACCAGTGACACTCAATCTGCTTACCTCAATAACAAAATCACTGCTACTGCCTGCCATCATCTTTTCAGCATGTAATCAGCTTTGTACGTGTCTCATCCTGTACGCAAACTATTCATGCACCAAAAACTTTGGAAGCACAATTTTGGCAGCCAATTATGCGCCAGCGCAGGGGAAAGCACACGGCTCTGCCGTATTGCTGTTAATATGACACATTCCTGTGCTTTTAAAATTGCCCAGCTCGGTGCAGCAAAATTGCTTATGGTGTTGCGCTGCGTCATTTTCCAGTAAATGCGGCCCAGTGGATTTTGTTACTGCTCCATGGTAAGATCTGGCAATAATTGGACTATAATACATGGCAGATTGCAATGCCAGTAGAAGAGCCCGTCTCTAATTTGCTTATTACAGGCTTCTTGTACTGCATGTAGTTACCCATAATAAAGAAACTATGTAGACACTGTGATAAGTGGACACAGTTGAGTTCTGACATCACAATGTCTGCTGCCAGCAGCCAGGGAGAAAGGCAGGTCACAGAGTATAATCACAGTTGTGCTTTAAAAAAGAAAAACAGGAACTGCCTTTTCCTTCTGATAACTTTTTCTAAAATGAAAAGCAATCAGCAGAAAGGAGATATATATGCAAGATGTTTCTTTACACACTATAGATTATTATAGGACTGATAGAATCTCTGCCTACCTAAGCACAATCTGAGTCACAATATGTTTTAAAACTAACTTACATGAAACTAAGCCCAATATCTTTTGGCAAAATGTATTGCTTTTTGGTGTGTATTATTTTGCAGTACAAATTCTGCATTTATTCTTCATGTCAGCAATGAACATGAAATTGAAGATATTATTTAGTTTGTGGAAAGGGTGAAGGCGTGGCCATGTATTATAAGGAATGAAATATCCACTGCCATACATTAAAAGCATATTTGAAGTCACCTTGGAGTTCTGTGACCTTATAAAGGAACTCCTATGTGGCTTTTAATTCCCATATGATGTCACTTTCACAGGCTTTTCTTTAGCGTTCTGCAGCACACTATTTTATTGAGAGTTAATATTCACCAGGCCTCACCTATTGGGTCTACGGTGATTTCTCATGAGAACCTGTCCTTGTATATTATATAGAGATATTTGTCCAGCAATTTAGGTATCCGAAGGGCACCATGGATGGTAACTGCGTAATGTGAATCTGTGGGCTTGTGGTATATTATGTGATTTCAGAGACTATATCATTCTTTCTTAAATGCAATTGGTTCAATCGTACAGTTCTTGCACAATTGTATAACTGATAGGTTTTCATTACATTTTGCTTTATCAAAGAAGTCCATCGCAAAGAATAGTGGGCTCACTTTCCAGTCATCTTTAGTAGGCAACAATATGTCCAATTGAACTCTGATTTATGACTTCTTTTAACTGAGCTGAACTATATTTTGTCCTGCTATATTATTGTTTACATTTCATTCAGAGCTTCATGCTATTATTTGATTTAAAGGCCTAATTGACTGGCACCTACCCATTTATTTTGTTTTGTATAATGATTTAAATCTTTAATAAGCCTTCATAATTTAATTATACTACTTGTCAGTCTTCATTGTAAAGCCAAATGTGCTTTAATTTAATTTTGAAATGATATTGAATATCGAATTTAATTTTTGACCAGATCTAGTGAGCAGCAACAAAATTCTGAAGAGATTAACATTGCTACTGGTTCATCAGCGGCACTTTAATGTGACATACCAAGAAATAGAGCCAGCAACCATGCTACCGCCCCATCCATCCTCCATCCACAGGCTTCCCTCCTGCCCTCCAGTTTGTTGAGCTTCACAGCCGCTCTTGCTTGTCCTGCATGGCTGGCTTGCTGCCCCTGCTTTCCTCCCACCCTGCCCTCCGTGGTCTATTGGTCTGCCACTTACCCACCTGTCTAACCCTACATGGTCCATTGTGTTGCCACTGCCCCTCCTGCCTGCCCATCATGGTCAGTGTGCTGCCTCTACTCTCTGTGCACTACCCTCCGTTGTCCAAGTCTGAGCCACTGCCCCTTCCCTCCACACAGTGCACTAATGAACAACTAGAGCACAATCATTCTGTAGCTAGGACAAAAGTGTGGCTCACCTGAAGTCATCTTGAAGGAATCAAAATTGCAAAACCGAAAGCATTTTGTTTAGTAATGAAGAAAATAAGAGGGTTCTTTATACAAATTAGGGTTAGAACTCTAGAAAGCTAAACTATGAACGCAATTTCTGAGTTCTCAAGTCGTGAGTCAGCAGTTGGAATGCCTCATGGCTCTGCATTAAGCCCTACTTTATTCAATGTCTATCTCACACCTCTGGCAGCGTTAGCCGAGACATTGGGGTGAAGGTAATATCATATGCTGATGGTACACAACTGCTTTTCACACGTGAAAAAGGGGAAGAGCTGTATGGAGGAACGATTAAAACGTGCCTCGCTAACGTGTTTAAATGACTGTCCACTAACCAACTAAAATGCAATACTGACAAGACAGTGATTGTATTATTTGGCTCCACCCCACCTGATTTTTGAGAACTTGTTGGCCTCAGGGTATCCCCTTCCCTGGCCCACAACAGAGCACAGTAAAAAACGTAGGTGTCAAATTGACAGTGCTCTGTCTTTTCAGCCTCAGTTCAGGCTCTGGTGGGTTCCTGTTTTGGGCTGCTACACTCCCTGAAAAAATTCTTACCTCTCCTGTCTGTTGACTCCAAGATAATGGTAATTCAGGCCCTAATTCCTTCCAGACATGACAATGGAAATGCACTTTACTTGGGTCTTCCGGAATACCTTCTTAGGAGACTCCAAGTGGTGCAAAATGCAGCAACCAGAATGATTCTGAACCTTGCTCCTAGAACTCCTATGACCCCACATCTCAAATCGCTCCACTGGCTCCCTATTAAAAAGAGGATTCTCTTTAAAACTTTGATCCTGGTTCATAAAGCCATTCATGAGAATGGAGCAGTGTACTTAAGGAAGAGGATTTTTGCATATGTCCCTTCCAGGAACATACGGTCAACTTATGGCTCCTAAGACAAAGTTCCCAAAACATGCCGGAGCAGAATTGGATGCAGATCCTTTTTCTACCTTGGCTCGCTGGCACGGTACAATCTCCCCTTGGAACTTCTGTCCATCTCTGAGCTATCAGTCTTCAGGAAAAAGTTAAAGACCTTGCTCTTTCAACGTGATTGAAGGGACGTTTAGCAAAGGCTCTGCAGGCACCCCTTCAATCTAGCGCCGAGACACTCCTTGGAGTATGCATGCGCTATACAAATGCCTTTTCATTCATTTATTCAATTAGTGGGGAAGGGCTTTTAAACTAGTTGCTATTTTTATGGTTTTTAGCTAATTGATCACTTGATTATGTGTTGCAAGAGCTACTTTAGCCGTTTGCACTCTTCTATCATTGGGCTATTTTGAGGCTACATTTGGGTGCCTTTGAACTATGTTTGTGATCTATTTTTCTCAGGAGGTCATCTTGGGAGACTTGTTTTGTTATCAAGCTCTCTCGTTTCTTCATTGTTGCAAAGTCATCCTGTGCCCTGGGCACCCCCCAACTTTTTGCTAACTGATACTGGTGGTAACTGACTCTGACTGACCCTGGGCTCTGCCTAACCAGGCCCAGGGCCAGTGCAACGCTGAAAGAGACACATTAGAATACAGTTAAATCACCTACATACACTAGGGTACACAATGGTATGGTGGGGTACCCCTGTGATTGGCATGACCTACCCCATAAGCCCCTAGTATATAATAGGGCAGGGGGATTGAAACTACCTAGAAGTCCCTAGTACCCTAGGGCATGGCAGTTTAAGAGGCCAGCAGCCTTTCTGCACTTGCATGTGTGCACTGCTGAGGCCTGAGGTCAGTTTTAAAAGCAGCCCTGGGTGCCATGACTGCTTTTAAAAAGTAAATTGTGCCCAAACTCGACTTTGGGGTTTGGGGCACTTACAAATGGATAACCTACAATGTTTTGGCATATTAGGGACCCCCAGGGTCTCCCCTAGGTATCCCAGGGATGGGGGGTCAGATATTTATAAGGTACACCCTTATAAAATGAGTTTTTATATGCCAGGGTTAAGGGAAATTTCACATTTCACTCCCACATTGTGGTAAAGTGCTGCCCAAATTCGACTTTGATGCTAGGAGCACTGTGAAGTGAGGATCTGCAATATGTTTGCAGATTCAGAACCCCTAAAGTCTCCCCTAGTTGTCCTATGGGGTAGGGGTCCTGTAGATATAAGCAAAGTACTTATAAAATATGTTTTTGTAAGTCCTGGTGCTGGAAAAATGGCCCAAGTCATTTTTCCCATTGCAAATACCCTGTTACATAGGTTAACATGGTAGGAAGTTATTAATTAATTACTCTTTATAGGAGAGGGCTAGAGATGCCATTCAAAGATTTCCCCGAATGGTATTAATAAATCCAACAATATGATATTGTTGAATTTCTCCTAAAGTGTACCTACAAGAAGTTATAAGACTTTCTTGTTTGTAAGTCCAGATTCAGCCTTCCAGTGGTCTGCCCTGATTGGTCAGAGTTAAGTGGATTAGCCAGCCTGCCTGGAGAGTTGATAAAGAGCCCCTGGGGTTATGCAGCTGGGCTGGGAGGGCAGTGTGCTGGTCCACAGGAATGCCAGGCCAGGGGGAGGGGTTGTAAACCATGGGCTTCAAAGAGAAAAGCAGAACCCAGTGACATTTACAACTCTGAACTTTCTACCTCAGGCAGATGGGGGGATTAAGGAAGGTATGAGCAGATGCAGGGGGAGAGTCTAAGTAAATTAGCCATCCTAGGGGTGTGTTTAGCCAGCTCTTGCCTCCTTGCTGGAAATTCTGCCATTATGGATTTGGAAGATTTGATGCACTCTGGGATAAAATAATGCCACACTCTACAGGAAGTGGTCATATTTTTGAGGAGTTACCCTGCTCCCATTGGTCAGGAGTGACCTCCTGTCTGACCCAGAGAACATGGAATAAGTATCTGAGAGGGGCAGAGCCCTCCAGATCTACTGCTTGAAACTTACTGAAGCAAGACATTGCCAAGCTGAGAAGATTTTGCTGTGCAAAGATTTCTAAGGCCTGACCTCTGAAAACTGCACCATCTGAAACTACAGCCCTGCGGTTTATTTTGCTGAAAAAGAACTAAAGAGTGGACTCCCTGAAAGCTACAGGTTAAAAGAGCTCATCTGGAACATCACCAACTAAATCTGCACCTTGGAGAACTACCAGTGGATTTGTAAGAGTGACGTCCCAGTGGATTGTGGGAACTGAAGTCCTCAACTTTCAAGGACCATCTTGGAGCTTCCAGACCCTTGGAGTGAGTTTGAGACACTTTGTGACACTTTGAGGAACTTCAGGAGGAAGTTCAAGAAGTTTGGAGAACTTTGGAGGAACTTTGAAAAAAAGCTCCATAGAGGGACCAACTCAACCTGGTCAGCCAAGCCGCCTGCCTTCAACCGGGAGTCGGCCAAGCCATCCAGGTTCGTCCTGCTAAAAGCTCAGTCGGTCCGACTTCCAGAGTTTGACCGGGAGTAGAAGAAATCTGAAGCCGGCGAACCTCACCGGATTCGCCTACATGAGGAGCATCGAGAGACCCTGCGAGAAAAAGCTCCAGAAAAGTTTCTAAGTCCGCTCGTAGAAAAGGTGACCGGGAGCAACCGTGAGAGCCAAGCCGCCTGTCTTCCATCGCGTGTCGGCCTGGGCTCCTGGGTTTCCCCGCTGAAGCGCTAAAGAAAAAGTTTCTAAGTCCGCTCCAGGGAAGTTGACCGGGAGTTCGTCGAAAGGCAAGCCGGCGAACCCTCCCCGGATCCGGACTGGCTGGGAGCTTCGAGGTACCTCGCGAGAAAAAGCTCCAGAAAAGTTTCTAAGTGTGAAGGTAGAAACTGAGACCGGGACCTGCCGCAAGCTGTAGCCGCCCAGGGCTCCATCGCGGTTGGCCTGAAACTTTGACTTTGCCCCGGTCTATCGCGAGTAGGTATCCCAATATGGTGCTATAAACTTCTAAGTGCTATATTTTATTAAATTTTTGAAAATTCATATCTCCGGTTCCCTACTTTGGATTTGGATTTTTGTCGTTTTGGTGTCATTTTAAAGATAAAAAATATTTCCTATTTTTATAAATAGGTGTTGGATTTTTAGTATGTGTTGTGTCTTAATTATTTACTGAATTGGTGTTTTTAAATGCTTTACATACCTGTCTTTGAAGTTAAGACTGTCTGCTCGCAGCCACGTTACCAAGGGTTGAGCATAGGAATAGTTTTCTAAGACCTATGCTGAGTCCTATCATGTGTTAGTGGCCTTATTGCCAGTGGCAGACCTACATTTGCCCCTACCAATAATCCACTTTCCAACATTTGGTGCTCAGCGGTGTGGATGAGGACTTGTGTTTAAAAGTACACCTTTCAGTAAAGTGAATTAAGATTATAAAAATCCTCTAAATTGCCTTAGAACAAAACTTTTGAGTTTGATTTTTGGAATTTGGACTAAACTGTTTTTAATCCATTGTTTTGATTTTTCGAAATTGTTCTAAGTCTGTTGGGCCTAGTTTTTGTGACCCAAAACTAGGGAACCATGGAGCTGGACCTGGCTAAACTGTCCCAGTTTAAGATGGCTGATCTTAGGGAACAGTGTAGGCTTAAGAGGCTGCCTGCTTGCAGGAAGCTTAGGAAGGTAGGGTTACTTGAGTCCCTAAAAGCCTGGGCTAGGGCAGCTGAGGAGACTCAAGGGGGGATAGAGGGTGTCCCCCCAACCTCATCCAAGAGGAGATTGAGGATGATGCCTCTTCCATTTTAACTAGTGTTAGCCAATTGAATCCAGATGGTGGGAGTGGGGAAGGGTCCCTAACTCAGGGACCACCACCGTCCCTTGCAGAGAGACCGCTTAAGGCTCAATTAGCTTTGATAGCTTTGGAGCAGACGAAACTGGACTTGGCTGAGAAGAGATGGGAGAGGGAGGAGGCAATGAAAAGAAATGGTGGCAGTGAAAACGATGAAGATTTTGAAATGTCCAGGGGTGGTGCATTTGATCACAAACTTCCCAAGGGTAGAGTACCCAAGTACACTGAGGGGGATGACATTGACAAGTGGCTAGCAGCTTTTGAGAGGGCCCTTAGAATGAGTAGGGTCCACTCTAAGTATTGGGGTGCACTCCTGTGGGAGTTGATTCCAGTATCTGGGAGGGATAGGCTCCTGACCCTGAAGGGAGAGGATGCAGAATCATACCATCAGATGAAGGCATGCTTAGTCAAGAGGTTTGGTCTGACCCCAGAGCAGTACTGGGTGAAGTTTAGAGGCACCCAGAAATTGAGTTCAAAGTCTTGGGTAGACTTTGTGGACGTTTCAGTGAAGGCACTGGAAGGCTGGATTGTTGGTAACAAAGTTGACACATATGAGGGATTGTATAATTTGTTTTTGAAAGAACACATTTTGACTCATTGTGCAGAAGAGAAGTTAGGCCAGTATCTAGTGGACTCTAAGCTGACAGACCCCAGAGAGCTGGGCGTAGCAGCTGATGAGTGGGTGAGAACCCGGGTTTCCATAAAGCACCAGGTGGGTGACCAGAAGAAAGGAGGACAGGTCCCTCCCCAGGGGAAAGCCCAAGGGAAAGAAGGTCAAAACCAGAAGGAGTCCTCCAAAGACCCACAAAAACCTGCACAAGGAGGGGGGGCCCCGAGCCAACCCAAATCCAAAGGGAGGTGGAATCAGGGAAAGAATGGTAGGTTCTTTGATCCCTCAAAAGTGGGTAAGTGCTTTGACTGTAACCAGCCAGGGCACAAGCAGGGAGATGCTGTCTGCGCCAAGAAACTCCCCCCTAAGGGGCCATCCACAGGGATTGCCAGTGTCCATGTAGGGGTGGAGAGTGGTGCCCCAGTGAGGAGTAGTCAGGTGGTGGAAGCAACCTTAGTGTCCCTGGGTGGGGTGAATATTGCAACCCTTACTGCCTTACCTCCAAACATGGACAAGTAAGGGCAGAGGCCTAAAGTGAATGGGACTGAGGTTGAGGCTATCAGAGACACTGGGGCTAGTGTAACTATGGTCCTGGATGAGCTGGTGCCTCCAGAGAGGTTGTTACATGGTGAGTTGACATGAGCACTTTCACCCGTGAAGCACAGGCCGGCCCGGAAATGTAAACAGACGAATTGTTATGTTATGTTAAAATTTCTTGTAGAGCGCACGTACACCAATTGGTTTCTTGGCGCTAACTTAAGGAACTGTTAGGACCCCCTGTATTCAATTGTCTGAAGAACTAGTTGTACGCTTGAGTGAATAGCCAAGTCTTAAGAAGCCTACGAAACCTTGTAAATTCAGTGCAAGTTCTTATGTCCAAAGGACGAGTGTTCCAGAAACTGGGTGCTAATACTGCAAACCTGCAGCCTCCCATTCGTTTCCGTCTATAGGGAGGAATGGCTAAGAGGTTCTTATGGGCAGAGCGTAGACTACGTGCAGGTACATATTTCTGAACGAGTTTGGATATAAATTTAGGGCTAGCACCATACAGAGTTTTAAAGATAAGGCAACCAACCTTAAAAGCACATCTTTGTGGGATGGGAAGCCAGTGTAGTTCTTTCATGGTGGGAGTGATGTGTTCCCATCTAGGTTGTTGGGATATCAGTCTGGCTGCCTGGTTCTGTACCATTTGCAGTCTCTTGGTGAGATAAAGTGGAATGCCAAAATATAAAGAATTGGCATAGTCTAGATGTGATATCACCATAGCTAGGACCACCTGAATTAAGGCTTCCCGTGTGAGCAATCTCCTGATCTTTCTTATTTTCCTCAATTGAAAAAAACAAGTGGAAGTTACTGCTCCTATCTGAGCTTTCATGGAGAGATCACTATTAATGATCACTCCCAGACTTTTGGCTGAGGGAGAAGGATTGGGTGGGGAACCCAGTTCACTCGGCCAAAACTGTGCATTCCAAGGGTTCAGGGGACCACCCAGCAGAATCACTTCTGTTTTGTCTGGATTCAATTTTAGCTGGTTGTTATTCATCCAGTCGCGAATGTGCAACATTGTTGCCTGGAATTCAGATATCGACTCAGGTAGGTTGTCGATAGAGAACACCAGTTGCATATCATCTGCGTAATTGTACGTGCATACTTTCCTGTTTCTGAGGGAGTGAAGTAAGGGAAGGAGATAAAGGTTGAATAGATGGGGAGACAACGAGGAGCCCTGTGGAACTCCACATGTCGTTGCCATATTAGGTGCAGAGAACTGGGAGAGACGCACTGACTGAGTGCGTTCCTCTAGAAATGACTCAATCCAGTTAGATGCCCTCCCTTGATGCCGGCAGTCCTGACACGGTCGACCAGGATACCATGATCGACCGTGTCAAATGCCGCAGATAGATCTAGTAGCACCAGGACCTGGGGGAGCCCTTGTCAACTTCTTTCCAAAGCGTGTCCAGAACAGTAAGTATCACTGCCTCAGTGGAATGGGCTGGGCGAAACCCTGCTTGATTTGGATCAAGATAGCCAGACTGTTCAATAAAAGTACAAAGGCTTTTGGCCACATGAGATTCCAGTATTTTTGCCAAATAAGGGAGCAAGGAAATGGGCCGATAGTTGGTCAGAACCCTAGGGTCCGCACCTGATTTTTTTAGTAAGGGAACCACAGTTGCTGCTTTAAATGCTTTAGGAACACAGCCCTGTGCCAGAGAGTCATTAAGAAGTGCCAAGGCAGGACCGGGGAAGATGGTAAAAACATCTTTTAAGATATGAGGCGGACAACTATCGATAGGTGATCCCGACTTTACTTTGGATAAAAGGTCCAAAAAAATTGTACTATCTATAGCTGGGAATTGTTCAAGGGAGCATGAGTTTTCCAGCGCTAAAGGTGAGCCCTCAGGGGCAGGGCAGTGAGGGATGCTGGATTTTATAGTGACGATTTTGTCAATAAAGAACGAATTAAGGGAGTTACAAAAGACTTGACTGGGTGTAGATTTTAGTGTAACTCTATCTGGATTGGATAATTCGTTCACAATGGTAAATATTTCTTTAGACTTGTTAGTAGAGCTCATAATTTTTGAGGAGAAATAAGCAGCCTTCGCGGAAGAGATTGACTTTTTATACTCTTTCATTTGGGTCACGTAACTCTCTTTGTTGTTTAGAGAGTAACTGGTTCTCCATTTCCTTTCTGATTGACGAAGTGCTAGCTTTTGATTTTGTAAGTCGGAAGAGAACCATCTTTGTGCCTCATGACGTCTTACTGAGCGTATTGTTTTTAATGGAGCATGTTCATTGCTGGCCATAGTGAGCCATGCTGTGAGATTTTCCTCACTTAAATTAATAGACGTCTGATGTGTAGGAGCTGTATTTGCTAATGTGGCATAGAAGTGCGTTTTGTTAATATTATTCCAGTTCCTAGCTACTGATGTTTTTATACTTAAAGGTTTTACTTTAGCAACATCGTTAATGGTAAACTGGATTAAAAAATGATCAGACCAAATGCAGGGAGAGATAATCAGTGCAGATAGCGTGATATTAGCTGTCCACACCTGGTCCAATATGTGTCCTTTATTATGTGTTGCCATAGTTATTTGCTGACTGAGGTTTAGCCCACTAAGAAGATCATTCAAATCTTTCACATGGGGACCGCCTTGAGTATCATTGGCCCAGTAATTGAAGTCACCAAGCAGTAATATTTTGGCATTGTTGGTGGTTAGCTGAGCCAACTGTTCAGCTAAGGAATGAGGCAATGAGGACATATTCTTAGGTGGTCTATACAGTAACACACAAATTAAGGACGTTGAAGCCGACTCCAGCTTAAAGACTAAGTTGTCTACTAAAAGTAGATCAAGTGGGGTTAAGCTTGTAGATTTTAGATCGTGGTGAACAATAGCCGCTACTCCCCCTCCAACCATCCCTGATGTGCGGTTTGCCTGCAGGATATAGTAGTCATTAGGAAGGGCTGCTAGAATATCTGGGGCTGAATTCTGTGACAGCCAAGTTTCTGTTAGGAATAAGATGTCAGGTCGGTTAGAGTCCAATAGATTAAATATCTCAAGCTGGTGTTTCACCATTGTAAGCTGTCAATTCGTCTGCTTACATTCCTGTTCACCTGTTGCCCGATTCTTTTGTGGGGCGCTGCCCCGGCGCCCCTATGGACAAGCCGCCCCTGGTCTGCAATTACTTTAGAAAATGGCTACTCACAGAATATGCCTTCTCTGAAGCATGCCTAAGCAGGGCTGGACAGGCATTTTATTCCACCGGCATTCCCTGGCGGGCTGGTCCCTTTGGAGGCCGGTTTTGAAAACATAGGTCGCTACTGGTGCCTCTGTCATTTCCCCAGAGCTCCACTGTTAATTGCATCAGGCAGGAGGAGGCTTAAGAAGAGTGTGAAGGAGAGTGAGGAGGAGCAATGTAGAAAGCGATGAGAGAGGGAGAAGGGAATGAGGGGAGCAGGGAGAGAGGAGAGAGAGAGAGGATGGATGGAAAGAGAAAAACTGAGCGAGTAAACAAAGGCAGAGGGGCCGGGTTGAGCATTTTTGCCAGAGCTGCTCTAGCTTCCCCACTCCGGCCCTGCATGCAAGGCATGCAGTCCAGGAGCTGGAGTTAAGGGGATTAAAGAGCAATCGTTTTGCAAATGAAAACTCCTCAGCTGTGAAATAAACCTTAATAGAAAAGGACACAGACTAGAGAGAGGAGTACCCAGAAGAAGTCAGTGAAAAATACCGGAGAGGTGGGGGAGATGGGAGAGGAAGCCTAGCACGTGTGCTGTGTGACAAAGCAGAAATGTAGAAGGACGTAGATGGAGGGAAGAGTGTGTGCTGGCCAGAAGTGCACTAGCTTTGAAGTCGCGACCAGATGTCCCCATTCCGGCCTTTCTAGCAAGCCATTCAGTCCAAGAGTTGGAGTTAAGGGGATTAGAGAGCATATGTTTTGCAAAGGAAAACTCTTCTGCCAAATAGACAAGGTTCCGTTGGGCCAGGAGTTGGGGGGGGACAGACTCTTGGGCTAGCTTACATAATCAAACCAGTGCATAATTTGAGCCGGTGGTTTTCCGGTGCTCGGCATCGGCACATATTTGTCAACCATGGCACTTATGACAGCTGCCACACGGTGGCGCTGTTTGTATAATTTAGGGATGAGCAGTACAACAGCTGTTTATTAATTCAATGTACATTAAATCCAACTAACTACTGCTACCCAAGTTACCCATTCTTATTGGTTTGCGGGTCTCAACTTGTAGCCGTGTGATGGTTCGAAGTTGTGCAGGTACTGTCATTGGCAGCCCTGGCACGGCCAATGAGTCGTGCAAGCTGCAGTGGCCTGCCGACGAGGGCCCTGGGACTTACTTTTATACAAATTAAGCACTGAGTCAAACCAAGAACAAGACAGCATTTTCAACACACCAAAGAAACTAAGGTGCAGTGATATGGGGAGCTTTTACATGAGTGCTATAGATGAGCTACACAAGGATATCATATAGAGGCATGCTTAGTGCACTACTACAAAAACAACAGTTGATGGACAGAATGCAGAACAATGTCATACACTCACCCCAGTACAGAGATCTGGGCCTAAATCCATCGTTTTTTTGCTCACCATGCCATTCCAGTTTGAACCCAGCCATATGCAAATCAGTCTTGACCCTGTGCCTCATGGGAACAGTCCAGCCCGAACTGCCAAGCCAGGTCCTTCCTGGACTGGAAACAAGCATCCTAGGACCGGTTTCGGGGTTTCACCCCTCTTCAGCCAGGATAGCTTGATTCCAGTGGCATGGAGAGCACGGGACCCACGTCTCGGCATACCCATCCCACTCAGGGTGACAAATGCAAAAACAACAGTTGATGGACAGAATGCAGAACAATGTCATACATTCACCCCAGTACAGAGATCTGGGCCTAAATCCATCGTTTTTTTGCTCACCATGCCATTCCAGTTTGAACCCAGCCATATGCAAATCAGTCTTGACCCTGTGCCTCATGGGAACAGTCCAGCCCGAACTGCCAAGCCAGGTCCTCACTGGACTGGAAACAAGCATCCTAGGACCGGTCTCGGGGTTTCACCCCTCTTCAGCCAGGATAGCTTGATTCCAGTGGCATGGAGAGCACGGGACCCACGTCTGGGCATACCCGTCCCACTCAGGGTGACAAATGCAAAAACAACAGTTGATGGACAGAATGCAGAACAATGTCATACATTCACCCCAGTACAGAGATCTGGGCCTAAATCCATCGTTTTTTTGCTCACCATGCCATTCCAGTTTGAACCCAGCCATATGCAAATCAGTCTTGACCCTGTGCCTCATGGGAACAGTCCAGCCCGAACTGCCAAGCCAGGTCCTCCCTGGACTGGAAACAAGCATCCTAGGACCGGTTTCGGGGTTTCACCCCTCTTCAGCCAGGATAGCTTGATTCCAGTGGCATGGAGAGCACGGGACCCACGTCTGGGCATACCCGTCCCACTCAGGGTGACAAATGCAAAAACAACAGTTGATGGACAGAATGCAGAACAATGTCATACATTCACCCCAGTACAGAGATCTGGGCCTAAATCCATCGTTTTTTTGCTCACCATGCCATTCCAGTTTGAACCCAGCCATATGCAAATCAGTCTTGACCCTGTGCCTCATGGGAACAGTCCAGCCCGAACTGCCAAGCCAGGTCCTCCCTGGACTGGAAACAAGCATCCTAGGACCGGTTTCGGGGTTTCACCCTCTTCAGCCAGGATAGCTTGATTCCAGTGGCATGGAGAGCACGGGACCCACGTCTGGGCATACCCGTCCCACTCAGGGTGACAAATGCAAAAACAACAGTTGATGGACAGAATGCAGAACAATGTCATACATTCACCCCAGTACAGAGATCTGGGCCTAAATCCATCGTTTTTTGCTCACCATGCCATTCCAGTTTGAACCCAGCCATATGCAAATCAGTCTTGACCCTGTGCCTCATGGGAACAGTCCAGCCCGAACTGCCAAGCCAGGTCCTCCCTGGACTGGAAACAAGCATCCTAGGACCGGTTTCGGGGTTTCACCCCTCTTCAGCCAGGATAGCTTGATTCCAGTGGCAAAAGAACGATGGATTTAACCCAGATCTTTTGACTGGGGGAGAATGTTTGCATTGTCAGCATTCCATCCATCATTTGTTTGCTGTAACACTTTTCGCCCTAAGTGGGTTGGGTATGCCCAGACGTGGGTCCCTTGCTCACTGTGCCACTGGATTCAAGCTAGCCTGGCTGAAGAAGGGTGACATACCCTGAAACCGGTCCCAGGATGCTTGTTTCCGGTCCAGGGAGGACCTGGCTTGGCAGTTCGGTCTGGACTGTTCCCATGAGGCACAGGGTCAAGACTGATTTGCATATGGCTGGGTCCAAACTGGGGTGGCGTAGTGGGCAAAAGAACGATGGATTTAACCCAGATCTTTTGACTGGGGGAGAATGTTTGCATTGTCAGCATTCCATCCATCATTTGTTTGCTGTAACACTTTTCGCCCTAAGTGGGTTGGGTATGCCCAGACGTGGGTCCCTTGCTCACTGTGCCACTGGATTCAAGCTAGCCTGGCTGAAGAAGGGTGACATACCCTGAAACCGGTCCCAGGATGCTTGTTTCCGGTCCAGGGAGGACCTGGCTTGGCAGTTCGGTCTGGACTGTTCCCATGAGGCACAGGGTCAAGACTGATTTGCATATGGCTGGGTCCAAACTGGGGTGGCGTAGTGGGCAAAAGAACGATGGATTTAACCCAGATCTTTTGACTGGGGGAGAATGTTTGCATTGTCAGCATTCCATCCATCATTTGTTTGCTAGTGCACTACTACAACATTTTAAGTTGACACCCACATTCTAGGTTGCAGTGAAAATTTAGAAATCTGAACGATTAGACATAAAGGGCCCTATTTTGATGTTGGTCGGAAAGCCTTTGATCTGCCTTGCAAGGCTTTCCGACCAACATCTTCGGTTTCAATTCCGACCGCCGTATTACAAATACGGCGGTCGGAATTGAAACCGGCCGGTCATTCAGGCAAAGCGGCACGTAATCCCTGAAGGACGGCATTTCCGCCATCGGGATTATGTTGTCTGTTTCTGTTAGAAATGGGGGTCTCTAGTTGGCAGAGGTTGGCACCTTTGTCCAAGTAGGGACCCTTCTTTCTAGTCAGGGTAAGGGGGATACACTTCTAAAATAACCCCTGCTCACCTCCTTGGTAGCTTGGCACGAGCAGACAGGCTTGTCTTAGATGCAGTATGTAAAGCATTTGTGCATGCATACAGTAACACAGTGATAACACTACAAATGGACACCATACCACTTTAGAAAAATAAGCAAACTTTATCTAAACCAACAAAGCCAAAAAACGATAAAAATCCAACATACAATACTCTTAAAAATAGTTACTGTGCAAAATAACCTTTAAATTGCAGGAAAAACGTGAAAATACAGTTCCTCCGACTCGGTAGCACTGTCCTGGGCTACCGCGATACTGAATACGACAGAGTCTAACAATTCCAGCCAACCGCTTCGATACGGGTTAGCTAAAGCGTCAACAGACTCGGAGACAGTACCTTTTGTTGTTGCGGCCGACACAATGGTACGAGCAGGTCCGGAGCAACCGTCGCGGTTGAAATGTGAGATGGAAGCGTTGCAGCGTGCAGTGTCCTCACGGCTCGGTACAGGCAGCGGCACGTTGATGGAGTCGGTGAGACCAAGGCTTGCGTTGCAGGGTGAGACGGTGCTCGATGCAGTGCTGGCAGGTCATGATGCGGCGACGGAGCCGGTCGATGTTCGAGTCGGGCAGCGACGGAGTAGATGACGTCAGTGCAGCGTGTAGCGAAGCGGTGAGGAGTGCGATGCCCACAGGACGCGGTGCAAGCAGCAGCTCATTGACGGAGTTGGTGAGACCAGGGTTGCGTTGCAAAATGAGGCGGTGCTCTCTATGATGCCTTCAGGACATGCAATCCTGCGACGGACTTGGTGACAGAGTCTGTTACCCTTTTCTTCTCCAGGCAACTGAAACCAGCGGTTCCAGAGACAGTGCCCAGAAGCTTGGTGAGGTCTTTGATGTTCCTGAGACCTCGTGAACAGGGGGCAAGCTCCACTTCAAGCCCTTGGAGATCTTCCACAAGCAGGGGACACAGCACACAGCAAAGTTCTTCTCCTTTCCTTGGCAGAAACAGCCACTGCAGGCCAACCCCAGACAGCATACTGCAAAGGGGCAGTACTCCTCCTCCAGTTTCTCCAGCTCTTCTCCTTGGCAAAGGTTCCTCTTGATTTCCCATAAGTGATTTAAAAGTCTGGGGGCTGGGCCCCTCTTTTTATGCAGCGAAATCCTTTGTTCTCTGGTGGCAGAGTAGCCCTGTGCTTGGTCAAAACTGGTTCTGTCCTCTCTGGTGCAGCTTCCTGGCAGGAGGTGGAGACAGAATTGTAGCAGGCAGACCAGGCCCATTCAGGTGAAAGGAAATCTCCTCCCCCTACTCTAAATGCAGCCCAGGTCTATTCAGCCCAGCCCTGACTCATCAGGCTCTCTAGAGCCACTGCTCGTCCCCAGCCCCTGTCATCCAAAAGAGAGACATGCAATACACAAACCTAGCAGAGGCACACTGGATGGCTAAGCAAGAAAATACCTACTTTCTAAAAGTGGTATTTTCAAATACAGAATGTAAAAGTCACCCTCACTAAAAGATCTATTTTAACATTCTGAGATGAGGTATACTAAACTTTATTTTCCTACCTTGCTCCAAGGGGTAGTTATGGTTATAAGTTGTTATAAACAAACTCCCCATTCTATCCTATGGGAACAGGTAGCCTTGAAATAGTGAAAAACGAAATTGGCAGTAATTCACTATCAGGACATGCCACACAAACCAGGGCATGTCCTACCTTTCACATACACTGCACCCTGCCCATAGGGGTACCTTTAGCCTACCTTAGGGGTGACTAACATGTAAGAAAAGGGAAGGTTAGGGCCTGGCAAGTGGGTACACTTGCCAGGTCGACATGGCAGTACTAGACTGCACACAGGCTCTGCAATGGCAGGCCAGAGTTACATTCACATGCTGCTTATGTAGGTGGCACAATCAGTGCTGCAGCCCACTAGCAGCATTTGATTTACAGGCCCTGGGAACACACAGTGCACTGTACTAGGGACTGACTAGTGAATCAAATCAGCCAATCATGGAAACACGAATCCATAACAACAATTTACAAAGGGAGCACTTGCACTTTGGCACTGAACAGCAGTGGCAAAGTGCCCAAAGCATCTAGACCAGACGAATGGAGTCCAACACACAGCAAAAACATAGTAGGCAAAGGCAAAAAATGCAGGGGAGACCCACGCCAATGGTGCCAGATCTAACAGTTTCCCACAAGCTTTTCATGACGGGCTTTCCAACATGCAAAGCCTGTCGGAAAGCGACTTTGTGGGCCCCTAGCAGGGCCCCCTTGCAAAAGCAGCCCCCAGTTGGGAGTCTGGGGGGCACATATGATACACCCGTCAATCCTTGAACTGAATGGAAGCACCGTGTGGTGCTTGCCACGCGGTGCAGGGATAAACAAAAACTCCCATTTCTCTATGAGAGCTTGTGCTGCGTCCGGTTTACGGCTGCACCACAAGCTCCCACAGAGAAATGGGAGGATGCGACCGCACCATGTGCGGTTGCATTGTAATAGTGGTGTCGGGACCGCCGACCGGAGGTCGGTTGGTCAGTCCTGAGACCGCAACGGTGTCAGGTGGACTTGAGTTTGTCCGACATCGTAATGCTGCTATAAATATAAATATGTATAATTAGATTTATCTTTCCAAAAGGATAATAAAGTGCACTATTTTTGTCTGCATCATCTATTTTTTCTAGTCTGGTTTTGCAGGCGGTAGGACTGTGCACGAAACCACTGATAACGGTAAAAAAAGCATTGGTGCTTGCATATTAAACGTACTGCGTATTGGATTATCATATTTGTTTTTTTTTATTTTCCTGTAAGGCCATGGAAAATGTCCAAACGATGCACCAATAACTTGGAACACATGGACTGTACTGCGTATTTACACCACCCACATATATGATGCACACATAGGACTGCAGAGAACGCCACCGTGCTCTGTCTGGAATGCCATTTAAGGGCACTACCATGACACATGGCAAGCAAAAGTGACTTTGCTTAGTAAGATAACTTGTTTTTGTATATTAATAACCCTAGCCCCTAAAGTGTGCCTTGTAAACCAAAAGGGTATTGTGCTCATATATAAAAAAAAAAAGTTGCCCACTATCTATTTGAAATAGATGTCATCACAGTGACAGGAGGCCTAAAAGCTATTTTCACTGTAAATTTTCCATGGACAGGTGTAAGCATGATTAGGATATTAATTTTACATCTCCGCTTAGAAAAATGGTAGATAAATATTCAAAGTTACTATACGCTTGGTTTTCAAAACCTGATTTAATGGTGGACTCATACTTTCGTTATCTTTGGTTGAAAAGTAACTATTAAAATCTTCTCAATACTGTCTGAGTCAAATCTGTCTTAGAACCAATTTGGCCAATCATCTCACATCTGGAGGCTAAATATACATTCCTGACTGGAGTTAATGACCTTGACCAATCCAGTTCATGAGAGCACTGGTGATCCCAAGTAAAAAGTATTTGAATAATTGCAGCTGAATAACTGAATACCATGCTGAATGGTTGTATGACGGAACCACGCATTCCATTGTAATGCATGCCGTTACAACGCAGCTGTCACACCGCAAATGCCATTACCACGCATGACCTTTACAAAGCATTTGCCTTTACCACACTTGCCTTCACAACAAATTTCATTGTAAAAGCATAAATGGTAAGGGCATATGCATGGTAAAGTTTTACAATCAGTTATAAGTATTTTCGAGGTAAGTTTAAACCCTTTCTATATCATAGTTCTATATATAGATAAAGGGTTTATATTTTCTTTTTAATATTCATATATATGAATGTGTGTATAAATATATATAGTAAATGACATATATCATTTACCATATATATTTATACACAGAGACATTTATATATATTTATGTGTGTATAAATATATATATATAAAAAATATGCATATATTTAAAAAAAAAAAAATATATAAACCCTTTATCTATATATAAAAAGGGTTTAAACTTACCTCTAAAATATATATATATATATACATACACATCCTTTAAAACCCACAACCCCTCAACCCATACCCACCCTAAAACCTACCATTACCCATGACACCCTAAAACCGATACCCACCCTAAACCCTAAAATTACCCTTACTACCTCAAAACCCTTACCCACCATAAACCCTAAAAATTCCCTTGCAACCTCAAAACCGATACCCAACCTAAACCCTAAAATTACCCATGCCACCCAAAACCCCTTACCCACCTTAAACCCTACAATAATCCTTGCCACCCAAAAACCCATACCCACTCTAAACCCTAAAATTACCCTTGCCACCCCAAAACCTATACCCACTCTAAACCCTAAAATACACTTGCTACCCAAAAAACCTATACCCCCTAAACCCAAAAATTACGCTTGCCACCCATAATCCATACCCACCCAAAACCCCAAAATTACCCAAGCCATGCTAAACCCCATACTCACCTTAAGCCCTAAAATTACCCTTGCCACCCCAAAACTCATACCCACCTTATACCCTAAAAATACCCTTGCCACCCAAAAACCCATACTCACCCTAAACCGTTTAAAAAAAAACCCTTTCCCTAATATATATATATATATATATATATATATATATATATATATATTTCACCAGAAGCGATGCACTCCCGGAGGTTCCATTCGGAAAATTCTTTTATTGATTAAACAACATAGGTCCAGACACCACAACAAGTTTCAACCTTTCATCTTTTTCAAGTGGTTTACGTCTGTTGCCCCTCATTGATACTGCTGCAATGACTTTATATTACTGCAAAGGCATTCTGGGAATTGCAGTCTCATGTCTCTCCCACCTGGTGGCCATCTGTATTCACCAATGCAATGTATAGTAACAGCACGATTCCTACGATAATCACAGCTGTTCAGTACCTTAAAGCACAATGCTGATGTAGTGCTTCCCAATTTAACATTCAAAATTGATATAACAGCAGTTTGTTTATTCAAATTTCAAGACAATATATATATATATATACATATATATACACACATACATACACACACATATATATATATATATATATATATATATACACACATATATACATTCAGAGATACACACACACATATAAACACTTAACACTTACCTAACACTTACATTTAAAACCCATATGCCTTTACCATTCATGCCTTTACAATGAAATTCGTTGTAAAGGCATGCATGGCAAAGGCATATGCATTGTAAAGTCCTGAGTGGTAATGGTTATGGGTGGTAATGGTACGTGCATTGTAACAGCAGTGTTGTAATGGTTATGCATCGTAATGCCCACATTGTAATGACTGTTTCCCTGCTGAACAGGTGAACCTTACATTTAAAGAGAGACTCTATTTTACAATCTACTATTTTGTACCTTATAACTAATGCGTGTTCCCTGCCTCCTTGAGGAATTCCTGGTTCTCCTTCTATGAGCATGGAACCTGCTAATCACAGATTTTTGCTGCTACCTGTTTATGCAATTGGCCAGTCGCGGCTGGCATGGCTAGCGGGTGGCGGGGCGGGCATGAGGCGGGGGATCAGAATTGATTTTTTTTTTTTTTAAATTACCTCGAGGCTGGGTCCCGCGTCTTTTCTGCTCCTTCCCTCCTGCCTCCGACAGGAACAGGAAGTAGACAGCCAGGCTCCCTCCCATAAGCAAATCACAATGCTGCAATGCAGCGTTGTGATTGGTCTTAGCGCCGTGGCACGGCGCTCAGCCAGGGGCTGGAGGGGTGGGCATGTTCTCCATGCAGGCTGTAATGCAGCCTGAATGGAGAACAGAGAAGTGCGCATGACTGGTTTGGGCGCCCGAGAGGGTAATCCACTCTTCCCCTGCCCTGCTTGGAGAGCAGAGCAAAGCATCCCCGCCCACCCGCCCACCGCAAAGCAGCATGACACAAAACATAAAATGGCAATAACTCTAAGTTATTGTCATATTTTGTTTCTCACTGCTTAAAAGCAGAGGGGTGACGCTCCCCCGCCATAGCGGAGGAACCACCCCTGCAATTGGCACCAGAACCTGGTTACCAAAGAGGTAGCCACTCTGACCCTGATCAAGGACTCATTGCAAGTGCAGATGGTCACATGATGGTTAAAATGTGCCTTAATGAGCAAGACTTAATGTTTGCATAAATGCTGTAGGGGGGTATGCATGCTTTATATGGGGTAGCGGTATTGAGCTCCATTTTTGTTTAACGCATAATTTTCGAAAATGAAATCCTATTTAAGTTCATGATGAAAGTGTTGCTAATCGAAACACTATATGCTTTTGTGATTTTGAAAGACAACTGTGGTATGGGTGAAACTTGTGGACTTTTGAGCATGAAAAAAGTGCAGTTGAGAGTCTGGTATTTTTTTTAAATATTTATTCTGTGTTCCCCTTACCTTTGTAGTTGTTGATGGTAAACTACATTACAGATGTCTGCTTCCGAAAATAAATTTGACCTGCCAAATCTGTAGCCATTGTGATCTCAGGCATTTGGTTCCAATTAAATTTACATTTCAAATTGAATATATTTTTTCTAGCTGTTGTTACTCCCTTTACCCCACCTCATCTCTTTCACCTTTCACCTCTCCTCTCTATTTATCCCCCCTCATTATCTTCTTATTTTTAACATCTCTAAGCATCCACCCTTCTCTCTCTATTTCAATTCTCTCTATCTCTTCTATGTCTGGATCATCTGTCTACCTCACCTCTATTCTTCTTTGACAACCTCACCTCTCTCTCTCTGTCACTCTGTATACCTACCTCTTAATCTCTGCTGCTATCTACTGCTATAGCCACTCTCTTTTACTTCTGGTTTCATCTCACCTCTCTGTATGTCTCATCCGTCTGCTTTAAGACTCATCTCTCTCACTACATCATCTTTCTATCAAATCATCACTCAATTTCTCACCACTCTCTATTTAATCAGTCTCTACCTCACCTCTCTGTCTAGTTCATTTCGCTTTTGACTTCACATCTCTCTCACTGGGTCATCTCTTTCCCTACTCTTCACCTCTCTCTCAATTCCTAACCTCCATTTACCTGTCTATTTATTTGCTATGTCACCTCATCTCTCCATCTCCTATCTCTTTATTTCTATCTGGTACTCTAACTCATATCTCTTTCTGTACATTACTCCTTTCTTGCTGTCTCTTTTCTACCGCAATCTATTTTTTCTATTACCTCCTCTCTAGGACTCATCTTTCTATTCTCCTTATTCTCTAATTCAACTCACCTCACCTCTCTCTTTATACATACACCGCTGCCTCTACCCTATTTAACCATCACAATTCTGTATACCTCACCTATTCTCTCCTTACCTCTGTATCAATTTCCCATTACCACCTCAGAACCCTTAGGTGGAGCTGCTTTCCACCTAAACTTGAGAACTACCCAGAGTTCTCTGCTTCTTTTTTTGCAATATTTATGCATCACTCTATGCCTGAAAGGGTATTGTTTTGACTTATACTGGGTGCTCCCTTGGCTCAGCAGCAGGAGGACAGAAATGTGTCTCTGGTCGGCAGCAATTATTTTGTGTTGTCCGGGTCTAGAAAGCTGGTTCCGGGAACACTGAGAGCCTAACGGAGGGCACTCCCAGTTTAGGGAGAAAGCAGATGGGGTCCTGATTAGCATGATCCTAGTCAGACAAGTCATAAACCAGCATAGTGCCAGGCAAAAAGTGGGGGTAACCAGGCAGAAGGATCCTATCTTCCTACATACCCCTCCCCCAAATGAAAGGAGATAAGGCTAACCTTGCCCAGTTGAGACTTTATTTCTTAAGTGGCCATATAAGGAAGGTCCTGCATTTGCATGGATACTCCCTATCCTTTGGTCCACTGAGTAGTTCCTCCCCTGTAGGGTCTTGGAACCTCTCAAAGGTTTGGGGTGTCTATCTGCCATCTGTTTGAGCCAAGAAAAAGGCTGGTGGGGTGTCTGATTAGGGCAGTGAGGCCCTAACTGGGTTGGTCTCATCTTCCTCAGAGCACTGGCCACCATTAAGGCCTTTCTCTCCATGACTGTCCTGTATCTATCCCTAGGGGTCAACCCCTGGCTAGTGCTACTAGGCTGGGGTCCCTAATCTGTGGATGAGGGGATTCCTCTTGGCAGTGGGTCCTATGGGGTCCACTGGCATCCCTGACCTCTGCAGCCTAGGCTAACTGAGGCTGGGTAGAGAGGGGCAGGATACCTGCTCCAGACTGGGTACCTCCTTGGAAGGTTCCCCTGCCCTCAGTGGCTCTGCCAGGACAGACCTGACCTCCTCTGGGGCAGTTTCTTCACAAGGGGTAGGGTCAGTTCCCTGAGAAGGCTGACCCTTACCCAAAGTCTGGGGGGGGAAAGACTTTTCTTCCTCCCCTGTGCTTTCTGGTGGAACAGAGTGGGCCATCCTTTCAGGCATCACTGCTCCTGAATTACTCTGTGGTTGGACTGGGGCTCTCAGAGTCACACCAACCCTCATGCAGACTGAGTGGCGCTGGCAAGCGTACCCACCCCATCCCAAAACACTAAATCCTGTCTGGGAGGTGGTCACACAGGATGCCTATTATTCCACCTTCCTCTGCTCGAGCTTGGCTCAGCAGCAGGAGGGCAGAAATGTGTCTCAGGTCAGCAGCAACCATTTTGTGCTGTTCGGGTCTAGAAGGCTGGTACCGGGAACACTGAGAGCCTAACGGAGGGCTCTTCCAGTGCTTGGAATCATACCTCCCACACCGTTTACCGTGTGGGGGTATGATTCCAACATGTTTGATACCAAACATGATAGGATTCGTTGCAGCCGTTTTCGAGATGGTCATCGCGTAATTACGCGGTGCCTCTCTATATAGTATATGGCTGCTTCACTGACAACCCGGGAGAATGGACTCCGTAGGCTGCAGGGGTGCTCTGCTCATGCCGGGGCACCCTCTCACTTAGAACAAAGCACCCTGCCTTGAGGATTCCAAAGGCCTGCAATAGGGGTGACTTATAGGTTTTAAGTGCAGTGACCCTTATATATAGGAAACCTATATCTTAAGTAAGTGGTGCAAGCAGCAACTTACACAGGCTGCAATGGCAGGCCTGTAGTTCCATTTTGCATGGTCTCTCACGGTTGGCATAATGCATGCTTCAGCCCATGAGAGACCTCTGTGGTACTTATGCCTTGGGTACTTTAGTACCATATACTAGGGACTGATAAGGGTACCCCAGTATCCAATCTGGAATCCTAAGTACTCAACACAACAATTTAGGGAGGAAACAGATAGACTGGGGTCTTGATTAGCAGGATCCCAGTTAGACTAGTCATAAACCAGCATAGTACCAGTCAAAATGTGGGGGTAACCATGCAGAAGGATCCTACCTTCCTACAAACTGTTTTTGTTCAAGCTTTCTTTTGGTACTATTTGGCTGAAAGACATCGGACAGCTTAGTCTCTCACGTGTTTTTGTGTACCCCTCCAACCCTGAAAATTTAACACGGGATTCAATGTTGTTTGGCATGACAAGGTTCTGAATTAGCTGGAAATAAGTAGCAGAGGACCCCAGAGTATACCTTGCCCAGATCACCAATAGTTCTTAAGATGGCAGTGAGTAGGCTTCCAGTTGAAAGATACAACCTGCTGCGGACCTTCTGTTTGGCACAACAGTCAATGCCTTTCAACACCACACACAACTGCCATGAAAAGAACTCCACGGCATACCACACACACATACCCCTTTCATGCAGACTGTAAACATCACTGTACCATTCACAAGGGCACCAAAATCTCAACCAAGCCCTTCAATAGTCTTGGACACCTCCAATGAATCCTCACTTCTGTATACAATGTATTTCTTGCCAGACTATATCTCAGGAAAACTCACCAAATGGGTGACTTTGGAGTGAACTGCTAGAGCACATGAAATACAAAAACATGTAACGCAGAGTGTTGCTTGTAAAGCAATTCAAATAATTTTGCAATCCAAGGTTATTATCAGAGGTCAACTGGTAAAACAGCACTTCAAGCACAACCAATATAGCCTTAAAGCCCACTGCAGCAGGCTGTACCGGCCATTAAAGCCCCACTCCAGTGTTAAAGGCCTGAGTCAAAGGTGAGGGCCTTTAACAAGGAAGTGGGACTTTAATGGCTGGTACAGCCTGCTACAGAGGGCTCGAAGGCTTTTAGAACATTCTGCCACTAGAGGGCAGAATGTTCCAATTGATAAAACAACGGCCTCACGGAGCCTGAGGGGTCTGAAATCCCCTTGGGCTCCGTGAGGCCTTTTGCTCACAGCAGCAGCTGTGAACAAACATTGGAATATTAGAGCTCCAGGATTCTACCGACCATTAGAAGCCCGGAGTACTCCATTGTTGTAAATGGAGCTCCCAACATTCCAATGTTCTAATATATATCATCACAAACAACAAGCTAAATGCATCTGTAGCCACCAGACCAGTTACCTATAGACAAAACAAGGAGCCACCCCAGAAACTGTCGCATTACTTCTGTCACTCTAAGAGGTCCACAGCATTAACAATTGAGGATGGTTCTGACCTGGTGGATTTCATGCCATCCGTTTTCATCTTTGCAGCCCAGCGTGGCGTGTTCGTAGAGTAGCAGTTCGCAGCAGTAGGGGTCCCCGCCAACCATGGCAGTGTGGTAAAGTGGGGTCAGACCCCGGCTGTCTTTGTAATCAGGTGATGCTCCAAGCTCCAGGAGTGTCTAGGAACATTAAAACACATATCAAGGTAATGGTCAATAATGAGAATAAACAGAAGACCCAGGAAGGGACAAAAAAGGTGATTACAAGGCATGTATATCAAAAGCCTTTCTCAGAATAGATGAACAACAAAAGGACGTTTTTCTTTAAAAAAACAAAGAAGGGGAGGGGAGATGGCTAGAGCCTGGGGTTGTTGTATTATAGTTAGAAAGCTGGATGTAAAATTGGGAACTTTGTTCCTGCCACCAACTTCATGACTACACATGAGCTCTTCTGACCAACCACACTCAGGTAGCCTTTTCCAGGCCGCTTATAGCCTCTTTCTCAAAATGTGTTGTGCTATGTTATTTGTGTACCACCTGAGCATCCTTCAGAGGCCTGTTGTGCTATATAAATAATTCCAATAAAATCAAATGAAACTAATAATAGAAGTGAGAATGGCTGGAAAGCAGACACCAGGGAGTAATCACAAGGTAACAGCCAAAAACAGAGCTGGAAAGCAAACAGTGTCTATGGCTTATGACAGAAAGATGGCTCTGTGAGCCTTATGCTTTCTGCAGAAAATTATAGCGTTCTGGAGGTCATGAGTGTGAATCACAGCAGCGCACACTTGTCCTTACATAGTAACATCTATTATTCACAGCGCCTGAAAATGGCAGAAGAGCAACATAAAAAAACCTGTAATCTTTATATGGGTTACGGAAAGCTTTGACATTGATTCTCATCCATCACCAATATCCAACAATCAAAGAAAACGCTTTTTTCAGCATTGGCCAGCATCCTCAGATGGGAGGTGCGCATGCTCAATTAACATATGATTCCACATTAATATAAACCTGGATTATTTACATGCCCCCACTGTAAGGCACAGTATGCAGCACATAATGAACATCCTTAGTAGCTCATCAGCAGAGGTGGAACAGCAGTGCCATGACTACAAGAAGGAAACTACTGATATACGTTTACCCTATACAAATATCTGTTTAAGAAGGTAAATAGAATCTGACTGAAGACAAGACCTAAAGATGTCTCTATGAATGCCCGGATTGAGCAATTCTAATTGTTTGAGAATAAAGCAAAACATCCTTAAAGAAAAGTTTGCTTCTAAAAAACTTGAAATGTACTAACATTTTATTTCGAACATTTACTATAAAGGTGATGTATTTAACATACTTGGACAAAGGTCCCCAGGCTAATATGCAGAGTAAACCACTTCATCTTAATGCGTGTCTTATATAGGTCAAGGAAGGCTGAAACTTTACCAGCTTTTCATGATAAACACATAGGGTAAATTTACATACAGTGAATCTAAATAGAACGCACATACATAGCTAGTGAATACACTGAAAATCTGGCATGGATCTGTGGCATCTGGAATAAGGACACACCTGGTGTGATGCACAATGAAGAAAGAAACATTTTGTAGCTCAGCTGCCTCTTCTAGACATATTAGACCTGGGTGTGACCAAACATCTTGAAGTAGGACTATCTGATGATTAAGTGACTGTAGCTCATTTGATAATGCTGCATGCTTAGAATACGACATGATACAAGAAATCACCAAGGGCTGTCATCAATTAGAGGCCAGCTTCATATGTTGAGAGATCAGAATTAAGAATGTTATTGCAAATTTTCAAAATCTAATTTTTGTTAGAAATGTATCAAAAGGTTCAAATCAGATGTATCTATCACAGTTATGCAGAAACAATCTAATAAAGCATTGGAAATATGGAAAAGATAGCATTAGTGTTCAGTATATACAAAGCTCATAATATTTCCAAAGTTCCTAATATTTCATTCAATTTGAACAGTTATCTTTCTGTACTTCCAGGTTGAAGGCTAATAGGAACATTCCACTTCTCAAAAGATCCAAAGCAGAAGAGGGACTACCTTCCAAATGAAGATGGTAATGTGTTACATCACCTCAGGTGAAAGATGTTTTTAGGAGTAACAAGCCAATTATAATAACAAAGTAGATGATACGCGTTTTATACGACTGTCAGTTTTCTGAACCGCTGTGTGGTACGCTGCTGTACATCTTTCTCTTATGGCATTCAGACTCTTTTCATGGAGTAGTCATTATTTTCTCTTTTCTGTTGTTATCATTTGGGCTCTCCAAGAAGTCTGAGCATCATTATTCTGAATCAAGCTTGAATTACAGATGTGCATTTCTACCATAATAACCCCTGCTTACGATTGAATATATGCATTTTATCAATGAGCCCTAATGAGGCGGGATAAGATGTATCGTGCGAAACACATAGCGGCTGGTTTGCTATAATGGTTGGCTTGTTACTCTTAAAAAATCTTTTGGCTGTGGTGACATAGCACATTACCACTATCCTTACAAGAAATGGCCTCTTCTTTTTTGGATCTGTTAAGAAGTAGACAAAGAGAACTATTCAATTTGAATGAAATGTTGTGTACTGTGTATCTTGTGAACACTTATGCTGGACTTTTCTATGTTTTCAATTTATAAATTGAGATTGTTGATGTATAACTGTGACAATTAGGATTGATTTTAACCTTGGTGTAAATTTTCTATTATGAACTCCAATAGGGCATTGTTTTTATAAACAACATTTGGGAATGCTATTTCTATCAGATTACATTTTGGTTGCTACATACTGGTACCAACCGCCCACCTCCATCTTCACGGATGGGGATTCCACCCCCCCTTGCTTTTCAGTGGTGAGTAGCAGAAGATTATGTAATTATTGACCATGTTATAAAAAGTTTAACAGGGATAAAAACCAAATAGAGCAAATTTCCGTTTGCACCATTTTTGCTGCTTTTGTTCTGGGACAAGGAAAAAACATCATTTGATTAAATCTTTCCAAGGTCAATATTAAATACTTCTTGCATCAGAGCAAAGCAGAGTAGAAAGTCATATTGCACTTCTTTTGCTTTGGTAACAAAATTTCAAAATTGTATTCATAAACCAGGTTCAAGGTTATCTTTTATAGAAGGTCTATCCACCTGTAAAATAAGTTAATGAACAAATTGATGGATCATAAATGGTTTTACAAACGTGTTGCAAAGTGTTTCCTTCAATTTGCTCTTGCACAACCGCCTCTAAGTAATAAGGACTGGATAAAACCTCCAGTAATGTTTTGACTTAGTTTTGCCCTAAAAATGTAGTAGGTGTCACTATCACTTAGAAGCCCTTCGGCTCAACCTTGCATTTAGCGCGAGCACAATGTTAGGAGGTGGTAAGGCTGAAGGTAAACAGATGCTTGTGGAAGACGAACATCCACTCCTGTGGTAATGAGATTATTCCGAATGAGCTTGCAGGCTTTTCATAATATTTTACATGCTGTACATATTAAAATCGTTTACCGTGAGGGCAGCTTGGTTCTTGGCTCTGGCCGCCTTGTGCAATGCTGTCATTCCATCCTTGGCCCGGAAATCCAAATGGGCACCGCCATTTCGAAGTGCCTTGATCATTTCCACAGGATTGTCAAACTGGACTGCCAAGGTCAACGGGGTCTCTATGTAAGCGAGACAAAGAAGACATGCTAAATTATAGATTGTGTCCAGCTATAAAATACACCATTGTAGAAACAAGAGTCACCATTTTAGAATCAAAAGCAGTTCAAAGAGACTAATAACAGCAAGCAGTGTCTATGAGGGCTTCCCAGAAGGGCTTTGACAGCCTAACTGTTGCAAAGTCATCTTGTGCCCTGAGCACCCCCAACTTTTTTGCTGACTGGTACTGGTGGTAACGGACTCTGACTGACCCTGAGTTCTGCCTAACTAGGCCCAGGGCCAGTGCAATGCTGAAAACACACTTAGAATACAGTGAAAACACCTACAAACACTTGCGTGCACTATGGGTTAGGGTACCCCTATGATTGGCATGGCCTCCCCTATAAGGCTCTAGCACATAATAGCGCAAGGGGATTGAAACTACCTTTAAGTCCCTCGTATATATTAGGGCATGGCAGTTTAGAGGCCGTTAACCCTTTCTGCACTCGCATGTGTGCACTGCTGAAGCCTGAGGTCAGTTTAAAAGCAGCCCTGTGTTGCAGGACTACTTTAAAAATGCAAATTGTGCCCAAACTCGACTTTGGTGGTTGGGGTACTTACAAATTAATAAACTACAATATTTTTGCATATTAGGTACCCCCAGGGTCTTCCCTTCATGTTTCAGGAGTGGGGGGGGCAGGTACTATGGAGGTAAAATAGGTTTTATATGCCCTGGGGTTAGTAAAATTGCACATTTCAGTAAAGTGCTACCCAAAATCGACGTTTGTGCTAGGAGTACTGTGAAGTGAGGATCTGCAATATTTAGACATATTCATAATCCCTAAAGTCTTCCCTAGGTGTTTCATGGGTGGGGGATCCTGTAAATATAGTCAGGATCCTTGTAAAATATGTTTTATAATCCCTGGTGTTGGAGAAATTGCTCAGTTCATTTTCCCCATTGCAGTTCCCAGATCCCCCTATCGCCCACAGACAAATGGTCTCGTGGAGAGGTTTAATAAGACCTTGAAGGGCATGATCAATGGGTTGTCTGAGAAACTCAGCAGGAGATGTGATTTTCTCCTCCCATGCCTACTGTTTGCTTACAGTGAGGTACCACAGAAAGGGGATGGTTTCAATCCCTTTGAGTTGTTGTTTGGACACCCTGTGAGGGGGCCCTTGTGCTTGCTGAGAGAGTCTTTGGAGAAGACTCTCAAAGAAGCAAAGGGCAATGTGCTCGACTATGTGCTAGGCCTGAGATCCAGAAAGGCAGAATACATGTACAAGACAAGCAGGAAACTAGAGGTCAGCCAGGAGCTCATGAAGCACTGGTATGATCAGAAGGCTACTATGCCTGAGTATACTCTGGGACAGTTGATGTGGGTGTTGGAGCCTGTGGCTCCCAGGGCCCCTTAAAAATGGAGTGTACCCTATCCAATCTTAGAAAAGAAGGGGGAGATTACCTACCTGGTTGACCTTGGCACCCCCAGGAACCCTCATAGGGTCCTGCATGTGAAAAGATTGAACCCCCACCATGACAGGGCAGATATGACCATGTTACTGGTCACTGATGGGGGATTGC
The DNA here is from genome assembly GCA_963921515.1 of Calotriton arnoldi. Classification (NCBI taxonomy): domain Eukaryota; kingdom Metazoa; phylum Chordata; class Amphibia; order Caudata; family Salamandridae; genus Calotriton; species Calotriton arnoldi. The sequence continues at coordinate 133,273 of CAWUFW010004496.1, forward strand.
AGGAGGAAACGGAACCAGTGCCTGACCTCGTCTCCAATAATGTACAAGATGGGTCAGTGGACAGAGTGGTACTCTCTCCCAAATTGACAGATCAGCAGCACAGAGACTGCAAGCAGGTGCTGGAGCAGTTTGCTGGCCTGTTCTATCTGACCCCAGGCATCACTAGGTGGTGTGTGCACCACGTTGACACTGGTGACATCCTACCTGTCAAAATGAAACTGTATAGGTTGTCTGACCATGTCAGAGCCAGCATTAAAGCTGAGGTTGCTAAGATGCTGGAGTTGGGGGTAATTGAACCGTCCAGTGGTGCTGGTGCCCAAACCTAATCCTCAGGAGGTACCAAAAGAGTTAAGGTTCTGTGTGGACTACAGAGGACTGAATGTAGTCACACAAACTGATGCTCACCCTATACCTAAAGCTGATGATCTTATTGACAGGTTAAGGGCTGCTAAGTACCTGAGTACATTAGACTTGACTTCAGGCTACTGGCAGATTGCCCTCACAGTTGTAGCAAAGGAGAGGTCAGCATTCTCCATACCAGAGGGACATTATCAGTTCACAGTAATGCCCTTTGGCTTACAGAATGCACCTGCCACCTTCCAAAGGTTGGTGAACAGGGTCTTGTCTGGGTTAGAGCAGTTCATCTAGATGATATAGCTGTATAAAGCTCAACTTGGGGGGATCATTTAAGCCACCTGAGGGAAGTGCTTCAGGCCATGCAGCAGGCAGGCCTAACTATTAAGGCAAGTAAGTGCCAAATAGGTCAGAGTTCTCTGGTGTACCTAGGCCACTCTGGGAGGGCAGGGTTCTGCTACATATGAATGCCAGAGCAGGGGGATGTGTTGTAAACAATAATCTTCAATAGCAGGAGGAAACGGGCAGGAGAGGCCAGTTTCATTTACATCCCTACTCGTTTAACCCAGCCAGATGGCAACATTAGCGAAGGAATTAGCAGATCTAAGGGGTGAGGGGGGGACAATATGGAGATGAACCATCCTGAAGATTTGCTTAGCCAGCTATTGTCTTTCTGCTGGAAAATACGCCATGCTGAATTTTGGAGAAATTATGCTCACTGGGAGACTATAGTGTCACACTTTGGAGGATATCGTCATACCCGGGTGTTGCCCTGCACCTCATTGGACAGGAGTGCCCTCCTGCTTGTCCCAGAGAAGTTGGAATAAGCATCCCAGAGGGGCAGAGCCTCTCAGATCTGCTTCTTGAAACTAAAAGGAGAAGAAGGGTCCATGCTGAGAAGTTTGATTTGCACCAACCAGGCCCTGCACTCCGAAGACTGCGGCTAATGCACAAACTGGAACTATAGCCCTGTGGACTACCTTACTTCAAAAAGGACTAAAGAGTGGACTCCCTACATCACCACCAAGAATCCCCAGCCTGGAGTACCACTAGTGGATTTGTTAGGGTTTTGTCAAAGTGCATTGTGGGAACTAAAGTTCCAAACTTTCAAGGATAACCTTGGAGCTTCCAGACCCTTCAGTATGTTTTGGACGCACTAGGACCCTCTGCGGAACTTCAGGAAGAAGTTCCAGAAATTTGAAGAACTTTGTAGTTTGGAGTGGACTAACTCGACTTGGCCAGCCAAGCCGGCGACCCTCAACCGCGAGCCGGCCTGCCATCCAGGTTCGTCCCGCTGAAAAGCTCCGGAGGTCCGACTTCTAGAGTTTGACTGGTAGCTGGCTGAAACCCAAGCTGGCGAACCCTCACCGAAGCAGGCCTGGTGAAGAGCAGCAAGGGACCCCTGAAGAAAAAGCTCCGTAAAAGTTTCTAAGTCTGAGCGTAGGTGAGGCGACCAGGACTAACCCCGAGAGTCAAGCCGCCCACCTTTAACCGCAAGCCGGCCTGGATCCTGGTTCGTCTCGCTGGAGGGCTCTTGAGGTCTGACTTCCATAATTTTAACTGGGAGCTCGTTGCAAGGCAAGCAGGGTAAACCCTCACCAAATCAGGACTGCCTGAGAGTTACAAGGGACCCCTGGAAGAAAAGTTCCAGAAACGTTTCTAAGTCCGAAGGCAAAATCTTTGACCAAGACCTACCTCGAGGGGTATCCGCGCAGGGCTCCATCACAGTCAGCCTAAAACGCTGACTTTGTCCTGGTCTAGCGCGACCAGATGTCCCAATAGGCGCCATAGGTTTCTATGTGCTATACAGTGCTAAATCTGTAAAAAAAATAACATCTCCGGTTCCCTACATTGGTTCTTTTTCATTTTGGTGTCCTTTTAAAGACAAAAATATTTCCTACTTTTATAAATTGATGTTGGATTTTTATTGTGTGTTGTGTCTTAATTATTTACTGCATTGGTGTTTTTAAATGCTGTACAGACCTGTCTTTGAAGTTAAGCCTACCTGCTTGCAGCCAAGCTACAAAGGGTTCGGTATGGGAATAATTTTCTAAGACCTAGTATGAGCCCTAGACTGTGTTAGTGGCCTTATTGCCAGTGGCAGATGCATATTTGCCACTACTAATAATCCACTTTCCAACACTAGCAAAATGGCGTCTGCCAGTACATCATTGTAGCTTTTTGTGTTTGATGCCATCGACACAGGGACCCATACTTTAGATGCGGTTCCATGTTTATTGCTGTTGACTAAAATGGAAATTATTTCACTCACGAGAGAAAGCTGAAGTTTCAGTAGCCAGATCCTGTCTTGATAAAAACAATGCTGTCAAAATCGAAGTTTATCATTATTAACAGTTGTTTAATACGTTGGCAGGTTTTGTTTTATGTATCACTTCCCACCATATCTTTCTGTTTTATAGAGTGCCCAAAGGCCCGAGGGTGTCCTGGCGCTAGCTCCAGAAGCAAGGAAGTGTGCTGACTCCAAAGCTCGAAGACCCAAGTATTCGGGCCTGAGAACTGCCCGGCACACACATATCTCAGCAGCGAGGAGTTAACTTACTCAGCAGCTTCGACTCACTAACGTGTCATATGAAAATATGCATGTTGGTTTTTAGATGAACCTTAAATTCTAGCAAAGTGCAGAAACATACCTATTTTCCTACATCCATAATTCATTACAGAGCAATGAAAGTTCTCTGTTCATTTTGAGAGTTTCTCTCATGCCTAGTAATGCTCAGAGAGTCTAATAAAAGGCTTCTGCAGTTACACTTACTGTTAGTATTATATACTCAGAGTGGCTTTCCTCTATCTGTAAATAGACTTGAAAAAGAGCAATTGTTTGTCGTATATTTTATTATATTGATGACGTCTTTCGTGATGACAGATGTGATGACAGCAGTGATGTCGCTGGCGATGCCATTTCTTGTCTAACCTAGAGAAATAAAGGCTGCTGCAGGTAAACAAACTAGCAGCGCACGTCCTCCTGAGCAGGTATATGAATTGAAAGGCAGCAGATCAGCGTCAAATTACGTAAGTCGTATCATTGGATTTACATAGAAATAAATCTCTATTTCCACTTTCAGAAAACAATGCACTTAATTTAAATGGTGATGTGATGTGATTAATGATGATGGGAATAGCTTCAGAGGGGTTAGGGGGTGACACCCCCTAAATAAATGCATTGTTGCGACATCTGTGTTGTTTTTTCCCCACAGATCTCATTACACTAAGAGGTTTTAACTTGTTCATCTTTTGGATCGGGATCTCAAATATATATATAAAGGACTGGCTTACCAAACAAGCATTGGCATAGCCAATAGATCTCGCCTTTGGGACCTTATAAGTGTTTAGCCATGCAACAGTTGCATAACTAAATACTTATAAGGTCCCAAAAGCGAGACCTATTGGCTACACCATTATAATCGCGGCACCCGCGTTTTACTTTTAACATTAAAAGTAAAGCGCTTTAACATTAAAAGTAAAGCGCGGGTACGCATAATTATAGCAAAAGTAAAGAAATAGATTATTTTTCTATTTCTTTACTTTTATCCAATCGCGCACCCGCGCTTTACTTTTAATGTTAAAAGTAAAGCGCAGGTGCCGCGATTATAGCAAAAGTAAAGAAATAGAAAAATAATCTATTTCTTTACTTTTGCTATAATCGTGCACCCGCGCTTTACTTTTAATGTTAAAAGTAAAGCGCCGGTGCCGCGATTGTAGCAAAAGTAAAGAAATAGATTATTTTTCTATTTCTTTACTTTTGCTATAATTGAGGCACCCGCGCTTAAAGTAAAGCGCGGGTGCCGCGATTATAGCAAAAGTAAAGAAATAGAAAAATAATCTATTTCTTTACTTCGAAGACGCGAAAGTGAAAGTGATCGCGATCGCGTTGCACTTAATGACCCGTGACGCGCGTGCACGCTCACGTGAACGCAAGCTGGTCGCCAGTGCTGTTTGCACTTCCAAAACCCGCTTACTAAAACTCTCGCCAGAGTAGCGCATGCGCTGGCTCAGGCGAGACCTAAAAAGGAGTAAAAAATGCACCCATAGAAGTATTCCTTGAATGAGGGCACAGTTACTACATTTTGAAATTCACAGACACTGGCAGTAGCCGGCTTGGAAGCTGCACCACTCTCAGGTTTGCAGGAATCCTACTGGCAATCAAGCACCCAATAGGTGATAGGATAAATCCTTGCAAATAGTCTGACCAGCGGCAATGGCACCGGGTAGCATTCCAAACCATTTGCCCATTGTGTCACTCTAGAGAGTGGCCCACCTGATGCAAATCAGTACTGACCCGGGTCCTCATGGAAACAAACCATCCCGAACCATGCTCATCTCAACCCTTCTCCCTGCAGCCCACGGCTTTTTTAGTTAAATTTGAGATTCATTCCCCCGAATCTCACTACACCCCAGCTAATGATGCCATCAATGATGTCACTAGTGGAAACATCTGTGACATCAAGTTTGTAGTCACAAGAATTGTACTGGTCAGTTACTATTCCTTTGCTCAGCAAAACAGGCCAATTTGTGTGTTTGGACCACAACCATAACGCCCCTTCAGAAGAGCTCTTTAGAGGGGATTTTTATTGGGGCTTATTTTATAGTACTGGTTTGTTTCTGGTCTTAGTACATCACTATCAGATATGTTCCTATGGTTTCAGCAAGTGTTTTGAGTCGGTTATGATATGCTTCAACAAGTCTTTGTAATAATTTGCCTGCACCAATGCTTCAGTGCATGTGGAATGGGTGTTGGCTGTTCCAAGCTGGATCAGGGTTCAGGGTGTGACCGTTAACCATGCCCTATGCCCAGTTTCCTTGATCCCAAAGCAATTTTGCCAGGTGGCATAGGGCCAGGACACCAGAGAGCTGTCCCAGTTATCAGCAACATGTGCATGTGTTTGTGTGTATAAGTGTGCTGTTCCACACACAGTCAGTGCACCAGCATGCATGCACACATTCTGTGATGTATGAGCACATACGTATGTACCCACACAAACTATTACACATGCACTGACACACACTCAAACTTACATATTTTCATAGACACTCTTTCATACTCACACAAAAGTGAGCACGTCTGTACATGCAACAGTGAGTGTGCACAATCACCCTCTCACAAGCATGGTCACTTACTACGTGAGAGAGCATATATTTTGTATTTGTATGGAATTTGTAAAGCGCCGGAATCACCCCCGAAGGGATATCTCCGCGCTACAGAAGAGGAGTATGCCAGGTCAGAGCAATTAGCAAAAAAAAGTTCTGTCTTTAGGAGTTTCCTAAAGAGGAGGAGATTTGTACACTTACGCAGCTCAACGGGCAATGAGTTCCAATGTTTCGGAGCCAGATAGGCAAAAGTTTTGCCCCCAGTTCGGAGTTTTCTGTAGCGGGGGACAACAAGCAGACCTTTCCCCTCTGAACGAAGAGATCTGCCAGTAAGGTAGAGCTTAAGTTTTTCCGCCAGATAGCTTGGACTTCCACTATGAAGTGCCTTGTGGGCTAGATAGCAAATTTCGAACTGAATTATCTGGCGGATGGGAAGCCAGTGAAGATGCCTCAGCAATGGCCGGGAAGAAGTTCTGGGGGTATATTGAGAGCCAGGCGAGCTGCTATATTCTGAATCACCTGCATTTTATTTAGAAGGGATTCATTGGCAGATGCAAAAAGAGCGTTGCAGTAATCGAGGCGGCTGATAACCAAGGCTTGAATCAGGGTTCTGCGGACTGATAGAGGAAGCATCTGGAACACTCTATGGAGAAGGCTAAGCGTGTGGTAGCAGGTACCTGAGGTGGCCATGACTTGGTCTCTCATAGTTAGAGAGTGATCCAGTCGGACACCCAGGTTTTTAGCCATAAGGTTCGGGATGGGAGCTGGGCCCAGCTCAGCAGGCCACCAGTCGGGGGATCAATTCGTTTGAGCGTTGCCGAATACCAGAATCTCGGATTCGGCAGTATTTAACTGGAGGAAATTGTAAGTCATCCAACCAGATATTGCTAGCATGCCCTCAGCGAAGAGACGTTTGGTCGATACTTTTTCTGTATCGAAAGATAAGAGAAATTGGGTATCGTCTGCATAGGAATAGGGAGTAAACCCATGTTCTCTGATGATTTTAGCAAGAGGGGCCACATACACATTAAACAGGGTAGGGCTAAGGCAGGAGCCTTGGGGAACCCGTTTGGTAAGCTTCAGGATGCGAGACCAAAAGGGACCCACGTTGACAGTTCGAATGCGCTGGTCCAGAAAGCTTGCGAGCCACTTTAGCGCCTGTCCCTGTATACCAATCTCACTCAATCTGTGGATTAGCATCTGGTGAGAGACAGTATCAAAGGCAGCTTCCAAATCCAGCAACACCAGCAGCACTGCCTTGTAATTTGATATAGTCTGTGACACCTATAAGAGTGGATTCAGTAGAATGTTTAGGTCTGAAACCAGACTGAGAGGGATCAAGATTGCGTTGAGGTTCAAGATATCCCATAAGCTTAGTGTTGATGTTCCCTTCCAGCAGTTTACTCATGAGTGGGAGGAGCGAGATAGGGCGGTAGTTGGCTAACATTTCAGCGGGTACCTGTGCTTTTTTCCGGATTGGTAGCACTTGTGCCGCCTTCCATTCAAGTGGAAGTATCCCTTCACTCATAGAGGCATTTATGATGGTGCAGATGGATGGGACTAGTAGCGTGGCAAGTGAGGCAAACAGATAGGCTGTCATGATGTCAAGGGGTGAACCAGATTTAGCTGTTCTCAGCATTGCTTCAACTTGAGATATCTGCAGAGCGGGAAAATGTTCTAGGCAGGCATCCTTCATTCTCAGAGATGTTGGCGGCAGGTCAGGGTTATCCAGGGGTTTAGGATCGTTGTGAAATTGATCATATATTAAATTGATTTTTCCTTCAAAATAATTGGCTATGATATCACAGAGCACCTGAGAGGGGGGAGGAGTCTGAACGGTACAAGCAATGGGATTAGTAAAAGAGTTGAGAACTTTGTAAAGTACCTTAGTAGAGTTGCCAGCCTGATTTAGACTTAAGATAATGTGGGCTTTCCGTGCATGTGTAAACATGAGGCTGTGTACGTGCTATGAGACTGTGAAAACATAGAGGTGTTTGTGAGGATGTATGTCAGTGTGAACATTTTTGTGTATGTAAGCATGTGTGGTTAAGTGTCTTGTGTATTTGTTTTTTGGGTGGTACTGCTGCTGTACATGTCCTTGGCGAAGTGGGAGAGGGTGGGCAGATCCCACGGCGCGAGGGCAATGTTGTGTTGCAGCTGCACAGCTTATTACCGCGGGAGCAACCAGGATGGGAGCGCTGGACAAACTATAAGGCCGTGGTACTCATAGTACGGCCCGCGGGCCGCCAGCGGCCCGGCAGGCCTTCATTGGCGGCCCACGGACCTTGTCTTGCAGTTTCCACGGCCAGCAGTAAACACAGAAGATGACCGCAGGAGCATACGTAGTGAATACGTATTAAATAGGTATTCACTACGTATGCTCCTGCGGCCATCTTCTGTGTTTACTGCCGGCCTCTGTGATGTCAGGGCACCTTCGGAAAGCTTCCCAAAAGGCCCTTTAAAAATCAGCTGTAAGCGCTTTCACGGCTGACTTTTAAAAGGGCCTTTTGGGAAGCTTAGGGCCTTTTGGGAAGCTTCCTAGTTTGGACAAAGACAGATACAGGGACAGATGGAGGTGCAGGGACAGATAGAGGCGCAGAGACAGATAGAGGCAGAGAGACAGATAGAGACAGAGACAGGGACAGACAGAGACAGGGACAGAGATAGAGACAGGGACAAACAGAGACAGGGACAGACAGGGACAGACAGATGGACAGGGACAGACAGATGGACAGGGACAGACAGATAGAGACAGGGACAGACAGATAGAGACAGGGACAGACAGATAGAGACAGGGACAGACAGGGACAGACAGAGACAAGGACAGACAGATAGAGACAGGGACAGACAGACAGGGACAGACAGAGACAGGGACAGACAGATAGAGACAGGGACAGACAGAGACAGGGACAGACCGATAGAGACAGGGACAGACCGATAGAGACAGGGACAGACAGAGAGAGACAGGGACAGAGAGAGACAGGGAGAGACAGGGACAGACAGGGAGAGACAGAGAGAGACAGGGACAGACAGGGACAGACAGGGAGAGACAGAGAGAGACAGGGACAGACAGGGAGAGACCGAGACAGGGACAGACAGACAGAGAGAGACAGGGACAGACAGGGAGAGACAACGACAGAGACAGGGACAGACAGAGACAGGGACAGACAGAGACAGACACAGACAGGGACAGACAGATAGAGGGAGACAGAGACAGATAGAGACATAAATAGAGACATAGATAGAGACATAGAGACATAGACAGAGACATAGACAGATAGAGACATAGACAGATAGAGAGACATAGAAGATAGAGACATAGAGATAGAGAGAGATAGAGACAGAGAGAGAGATAGAGATAGATGTGTGTATGCCGGGTCTGGTGGCTCAGTGGACGAATGCGTACGCTGCAGGGGCCTATGTTCAACCTCATAGTCACAGTTTTTTTTTTCTTGCTCTAGCCCCTCCCCCACTGAGCCCGCCCCCACCGGTGCGGCCCTCGGCCACAAACCACACTGTAAATTTGGCCCCTGGGAGAAAGTTTGTGAGTACCCATGCCCTACGGCCTGTTCACAAAAATACACGGAGCCTGTGTCTTGATGAGTGCTGGTCTTACTTAACCAAGCCCGGCCAGAGTCGCCCTTTATTCAGTTTGCATCACGTGGTGCGGACTAAACCAATACATCTCTCGGCACACGGGGGCACACGCACCTGTACCGCTAGCCTAGGGGTATAATGTTACAAACCAGTCGCTCCAGTCACGTCACTGGAGCGACACTACAGGCAAGATCGATGGATCTGGCAGGTGTGGGACAAGTATGGGGCATGCTCCTGTCCCTCCGGGTCTTGGAGTTTGCACATGGTTTCAGCAAATAATGTTTTCAAAAACAAGATTCGTGAACCAGGAATGAACTGGTTCCAAAAACAGTAATAGGCGCTGGCGTCAAAATATCATACTTTTCGGCCAATTTGCCGCTGCATTTATTTCAGTATTTTTTTTGTGGAGGGCAGGGCTAGGATGCGACGATGGCTAGTTTTTTTTTTTTTTTTAAATAACCTTTCACATTTTCATTATTGCATTTGTTTTAAGTGGTTGGTGCATTCACGCAGGCTCAATAAAGACAGGCCTGGGTCTCTACAGACTCCATGTCAGTGCACCAAACCTGAAAGTGTTCCTTCTCAAACTACGCGAAGGTGTTTTAAAACTGCGCACTCTTCTTGAAATTCAGGAGTTGCAAGGTTTGGAAAAAAGCTTTTGCGTCAAAGCATGTTTTCAGAAGAAAAAAAAATAGCAAACGCACACTGTCTTCGACAGGTCAAGTTTTGCACGACTGGAAAGCTCACTAAATTTCAGAAAGAAAGAAGCCTGTCAACTTTGCACACCTCGGAAGGCGAAATGTCTCCCCCCCACCCCCGTCCCAAATTTATATCTGTTTAAGTCCGTTCACTTACATGCACTGCAAGCTTGTATGCGATAAATCAAGTTAGCCACTAGATGACACTATTGTAATATTAACACAGTAATTCATAAAAGTATTGCGCTGCCACTTAAACAAGAGAAGATGACTAGTAGGAGAGGGCAGTGTTCAGCAAAGGGATTCATTCTTTGCCCACCATGGAACGGTGGGAGTGTTCTGCCAACTTGCCCTTTGTTCTTTAAAACAATTACAGATTCCACCGACTGAATGAATCCTAGATCACATGGGATTATACATATTTACAATAATGAAAAGCACATTGACAAGGTATTTATTTTTATTCTTTGAACAGATTTGTGTCACAACAGAACTTTATCATCTAAAGAGTGTACTTTTCACAGCCCTGCATTAAATCATCACACAGGAAGCTATTCGTTTATAGAGCACCAGCATGATAGGCCTGGCTTGGCTTGAACTGCACTGCATCATCGTAAAGGAAATAAGGGCCTGATGTACTAAGACACAAGTCACAAAAAATAGCCGAAAATTGCACCCCAACTATTTGCGCCCGTGCTCTCTGAATTTTACAAGCCACCCACATTATGTACTAATAGGTGATATCGCCAAATCTCAGTCTCAGAGGTTCGCAGAACGACCTGCCTAATGATGATTAATTCAGGGTGTGCAAAACTCGGATGATTTGCTTTCATATACAGAATGGCATAATAAGTATGCACAATTAAGAGTAATGATGCAGCATGTAAAGTAGTCATTTAGTTATATATTTTGGTGTGAAATGCGTCCTTGCCAAAAAAAAAAAAATAATGCAACAAAGAAGCACAAGCAACAGCCGCTCAAGTTCTCTTCCTGTGCATTCGCTGTAAATGTGTACAGTAAATGGCATGCAATTATGCAAAGTGTCTAATGGTGTAACTTTAAGAATATTAAGTAATAAGCATAATGCAAAATTACCGAATGATGCCAGCATAATTTACATTTTTGCCCAGGCTGATATTCACTAGGCAGGTCACTATTTGTCACCCCCTCTGCTTAGCTCCAAACACAGGGATGGTGGCCTGCAAGCAACAGCAGATGAACAGAACTTATTTCCATTATCAAATGTCTGGATTTTGGAATATTACAGGAGGAATATCGAGTGGCCATAATATTGTGTCCAGAATATCGAAAATCAAAATATAGAGGAGGTAAGTGCACAAAGGATGGAATAAACGCCCTATTACTAAGTCTATATCTACATGCCTTGAAGATATATATCACGGTCAAGATATGTAGATCTATACATACTTACCTGCCAGTTTGGTCCATGAAACTCTGGTCACATTATTCTGACTGCTCAATATTTCCTCTGCGATATTGGGAACCTTAAAGTAATTGGTGCTGCTTTTGTTTTTTTTTAAGTTTCCCCTTTGGAAGTACCTCAGGGGGAGTAGACAGGATTCACAAAGGGAGAGGTGGTCCGAGGGGACACACTTGACTTTGCTGATAAAAGGTTCCCGAGTTAGTAGTACATCTTGTTAAACCTCGCCCTCTCTGCAGGGTCACCCCAAATTGTATTTCTTCTTTTTCTTTCCTTTGCGGAATACATATTTGTTGGCTTTCAGGACTCTGTGCACCTTTTCTCTGCTAATTAGTGGTAAACTGCTCGTGCTCTGCCTGCTAAACACGGTAAAATTACCTTACACCTGATTGGTGCATTTTATTTACTTGTAGGTCCCTAGCATATGGTACCACATGTACTCAGGGCCTGTAAATTAAATGCTATTAGTGGGGTTGCAGCACTCATTGTGCCAGCTACTAAATTAGACTTTTAAAAACATGCCCCAGGCCTGCCACTGCAGTGCATCCTATAGTGCAGTTTTAAACCACCATCTCAACCTGGCAAAAGAAACCTCTTGCCAGACCTAATCCTTAATTTTTAATATTTATAAGTCATCCCTGAGGTAGGCCCTTAAAGCTCAATGGTATTTAAAAAGTAGGACATGTGTGTTTTAAGTATTATATATCCTGATAGTGAAAAACTCATAAAGTCATTTTTCACTATTATAGGCCTACAGACCAACACTGAGTTACCTTTTTACACTTAATAAGTGGTAACTTCAATGTGGTTACTTCAGTGTCGGAACAGATAGAGAAATTATGTTTTCACTCAGATGAATTGTATTTTAAAATTATCTTTTATAGTACAGTTGGATTTTAAGCTACTTTTCTGAAAATGGCACTTTTAAAAAGTTGGCATAGTTCTGCCTAAATAAACTATGCCTTTCTCCCAGTGTCGTGGGCCACATGACTGTGAATGGCTCTCCTGTGGTGTATATGTGTATATGGATATTGTATATTCCTTCCATACATGGAGGCAAAAGGCCTGGGGTGTGGGGCAGGGTATTCACCACCTAAGAAAGATGCCCTGTGGGTTGTACTCAGTCTTCCTGAGCTTCCTAGGGGCTTGTGTACGCCCTTCCTGACTTCTAAGGGCTGCCTGTTCTGCCACGAGGATAGGGGCAAAGATAAGGCTGAGGGGCATGCCCCACCCACAGGCTGGCCCTGGGGATAAAAGTGACACCTTCCGAACTTATCATCAGAACACTCCTGGACTTGTGGAAGATTCAATTCAGAAGAAGGACTACATTGCTATCTGATGAAGGAAGACTGGACCTGCTAGCCTTGAAACCAGGCTCCCTGAAAGTGAGCCCAAGGGTAAGTCGGCTGGCGTTCTGTTTGAGCTATAGGGACACCATAAGCTTCCAGAGACCTCCCTACAACTGCCCAGCTGACCAGCGAAAACTAAACCTGCCTGAGCTCTACTGGAGTACTGATCCCCAAGAGGTGCCATCAGGGCCTGGCCCCGTTGCTGGCATCAGAGTGTACTCCCGCTCCACTCAAGTTGAAGGTACAGATTTTGTAGGCTCCTTGTGACCGTGAAGTGACCTCTTCGCAAAAGAAACAACCGCCCACGATGGCCGACAATGCAAAGCGCTAGTGGGAGCAGCTCTCCTGCTTTTCTTGTGTTGTGTTTTCACTTTCGTATTGTTTGAGAGCTGCATAAATACTTTACACATTGGCTCCAAGTTAAGCCTGACTGATGTTTTGACAAGCTACCAAAGGGTTAAGCGTAAATTTAATTAGTTACTTTTGTGGTTCACCCTGACATGGACTGTGTTTATTATTTGAGTTGGGCTCCCACTCCTCTCAACTAATAACCCAATTTCCTACACATATCAGTGTGACTCACTAGCTGCGGATGTTCCTTTAACAATCCCCTTATTTGCAATTCAGAATGGATTTACAAGATCTTCTTTGCAAGTCGGAAAGGCTTTTCTGACTCATAAAATGGGTTTAGTGACTAGAAATAATGCATTTTATGGTTGCAAACCCTGTGATTGTACATTGTGGCCATTGTCATGCATATATGCTGGTGGTTTTTTTTTTCTGCATTCATTGTATCTATGTGTGTAGCAGTAGTTGTATAGAGTGAAGCTACATGTAAAGCCACAGGGATCTGAAGAAAGGTTGAGTGCTCAATAGAATGATTTAGTTTGTTTACAAACAGACAGCACAAAGGTAAAGGGGGTAATGATTCTTGAAGAGATGTTTTTACAACTTCTGCTTTGCAAGAGTGCTGGTTCAGTTCTGATATCCATGGGGGTTTTCCAGATCCTGGGTACATCATTTTAATGGATATTATTCATTTATAATATATGGGATTCTGCAATCCCTGTATAAAAAGGCGTCTCTAATTTCTTCTCAATTTGTGACTTGTGACACACACAGTCACCAATTATAAAGAAATTACATCAGAACACAACTGTAATAGCTTATTACAATTGAGGTCTGAAGTAACAATGCCTGTTGCCAGAGCCAGCAGCCAATGAGAAAAGCAGGTCAGGTCACAGAGCACAATTAATGCAGCTGTATAGAGTCAGGAAAACAAAACATTGCTTTTCTTTCTTCTGCTGTTTTTTTTTTTTTAACTCCACAGTGCCAAGCTGAAAGTAGATATTAATGGCAACATGTTTATTTCTCACACTCCTCGGGAAATTATAGAAAAGTTAGAAACTTTCTGTGTGTTTCTGCTGTGCCTTTTTTAAATGACTTCTAATTCAACTGCTTCTAATATTTTTTCAACAAATAGCTAACAACTTTTTTTGATCCGTTTAATTTTGCACTACAGATTCTATTTTTATTCTTCATGCTCTACCCTCAAATGAAAGTACTATGCACCAAGGCTTAAATTGGTTTGTGGGAAACGTGATGGTGTGACTATGTATTATAAGAGATAAAGTACCTTCTGCTGTACATGATGAGGATATTGCAAGTCACCTCAGAGTTCCATAACCTTATAAAGGAACTCGGCCTTCGGCCTCGTTCATATATGTGGCCATGGAACTCCTCGGTAATGCAATATCCTTATAATATATGGCAAGGGGTACTTTACCCCATATATAGAGTTTACATTGGGTTGTACATCCACTGAACCATCACAAAGGTACCCATTGCGGGGGGCGAGGGGTCTTGCTTTGCCTCTTATCAGTACTGGAGTGATTTATGTCTTAATAAAGTCTGGTTTGCACTGTGATGCATCAAAATACAATAATGTATGTTTTTATTCATCTGGTTTGATTTGCTCCTCATCCAGAGGTTAATGTTTGTTGGTGTGCCCCTCCAGCACTCATTTTAGGGGAACAGGATTCTTTTGACACCTCATTATTGCTGTGTAAACACGGCCAGAATGGTGCTGCCCTGTTGGCACAGCACCACGGTCTGTCTGTCATTCCAGGGAGAGCGAGAGAGAGGGGAAGAGAGAGAAAAAGTTAGTGTGGGAGATAGAGAGAATGGAGAGAGGAAGCGAGAGAGTGTGTGTGTGTGAGAGAGAGGGACTATGTCAACGTGAATGTGTGTGATGTGGGGTAAGTGCTCAGCACAGGTAGGATTAAAAAACAGACTTTGAAACAGGCCTCCACCAGCCCCGTCTTTCAAGGTCTTAGCTTAACGAGCAAATACAATTATTTTATTCTCAAGAAGAACTCTTAAGGTAATCCAAGTCAGGGATGCATTAACTGTTACATTTCACACATTTTATGCCATGTCCTTGCTTTCTTATCCTGGATGTTGCATTCTGCTGCTGAATGCTTCGAATGAGTCTTGATTAGCACATGATATGAACTTCAGTGCCTCTAGGTGTTGGTGGGAGTCCATGACAGCACATCCCGAGGGTGCTGGAGTTCTGGTTAAAGGCAGTGCGAGTTTCTGACAATGAAAGTCGGGCTGTCCATCCAATCTTTGGCCTCTCTGCAGAGCACACCAAGCAGTAGTCACATGTACGCCAATGGGGAAAGTGGGTGAAGGAATTGCACAGCTTTTGAAATATGGAAATGTGCAAGGGAAAACATTTTTAGAGGTAGAACCCGCAAGCGAACTGCAACTCGCTTTGCTTGCTCAGTGCAATCTAGCTTTGGCAATTCTCTATGCGGGTGGTGGGCTGTGCCAGTGCTCAAAGCAGGCTTTGCCAGTGGGGGAACGTGGGTGGAGGTCTCCTTAGAACTGTTTTGGGCATCTGCACTGATTTTTCTGATTATAAATTAAGCACTGCCCACATCATCGCAGAGGAACTGACTTGTCAATAAAGTCTGTTTGACTGAAGCTTCCTGTTCAGTCAGTCATCAGAACTTTTGTAATACCACGTGAGTTATGGGTATGCTCATTTCCAGGATTTCTGCTGCCCAGATATCCTCAAAAGGTAGGAAAACGTTAAGACAGCAGTAATCTTCCTAAAGTTTGATTTTTTTTAAAACTTTCTGCAAAACAAGTGAAATTCTCTTATACATTTATTCATTTTTTTGGCTTAAATAAAAATCAATAATGGGATTTTGTAGTAGAATTGTTACAGGGACGCGTCCCTTGAGGGGTAATTATACCAAAGGTAAAAACTCTGGAACTCTGTGAGATTCAAAAATAATCACCATGATCTAATTCAATTTATGGCAGGTCAACAACCTGCCCACGCGCAAGAAAAGTGCACTTTCTCAGCTGAACAAAGTCTGAGCGAAATACATATGCAAAGTTGATGAGTTTTTCTCCCACGACCTCCCCTCTCCACGCACTTTAAGAGGTTTTCTGAACGTGAGTTTACACTTTAAAATCTGAACTCCTATAGTCCATTTAAGTTGTTTTGAGGAAGAAAAAGCCCCCCCCCCCACACCCATCCAGTTTCAAGGTCACAAGGACAGCAGTTTTAAGGTTAGCATGCGAAAAAGGGGAACATCCCTTTACAGCGTCAACTCTTTCAAAACATGAGAAAATATTGCGGGGTTGGTAAAAACTGCTTTGTGGTATAAAAGCAGTTAACTCTGCGAGTTATGGGTAGCCCATAATTTGGATCTCTGCTAAATTTCAGTTGGCTAATATATTTTAACACCACTAATGTGCAAATAATATACTAGGCAGCTCCAGGAAACAGGACTGTGGGCTTCACTGGATGGCTTGCGGCTCGGGCGCATGAAAATAATTCTCAATTGCTGGAATAAAAAAAGATCTGTTCATTTTTTGGGACTAGGAGCTACAGGTAGGTAGGTTTTATTTTGAGAGTTTCTAATAGCGAATTTTTGCGATTTGTTATTAGGAAATCACAAACACCTAAGTACAAATGTCTTTGACACATTTAGTGATTCCTATTGGGGTTGCTGTTGACCTACCTCATTAATATTCATGAGGTATATCGCAATTTGCAACCCATTGGGAATCTCTAAAAACACAGGGACGGTGGCCTGCTGGGGACAGCCGACCACCATGTGTTTGCTTTTAAATAAAGTAAAAAAATTCTTTTTTAAAGCAGATCATTTTCTTTAAAGGACAACGGAATGCATTTCAAAAAGAAAAATGAAACATTTCAGTTTCATTTTTTAAGAGTGTAAGAGTTCTTAAAAAACGTTTATGCAACCATTCACAAAGGCCAGTAGCGGCCTGTGGTGGGAGTGCTGCCGGGCGGTGACGCAGGGCGGGGGAGGGGCAGGGTGGGGTGTAGTAAACTACGGATTTCGGCCGCACTGAGGTCAGTAAACAAAAAACCAAAAAAAACGAATTTCGTTGCGCGCGCTGCATCGCATTTGGCGATAGGGGTCCCTGGGAGAACCCACGCGCATTTGCGACTGGGCTGCCACCTACTTGAAGTAGGCAGTAAAATGTAAATGTTTTGCAACCGCATTTCGGTCGCAAAACATTCGTACATGACACTGCATGTCAATATAAGGAATGGACACCCTTAACACGTCCCTTCCTAATACCGAATCGAAAAGTCCAACTTGTGATTCGGTAACAAGTTACTGAATCGCTATTTGGGCTTTGTACATGTCAAAGTGCCCTTCTGCGTTCGCAAACGAGCCAATTCTGCAAACTGGCCAGGTTGCGACCGGCAAAAAGGGTTATACCTGTCCCCTTAATCTCTCAGATAGATGAAGCCCTTTCAAGGAAATATTGCTGATTCAAGACAAGAGACCGTGGTGTTGGTTTGCAGGAAGGGTAGGCCTAGAACCAATTCGTTCTCAGGCAGACTCTATACTCAAGTCACACCTGTGACTTAGGAAGAAAAATCTCTCTCTAGGCCAGACTGCCTTCTGTTGCTGAATAGTGCCGTTAGCACAGAGGTCACAGAGCACTTACTTCTGTCTTGTTAATTATACTGAAAGCACATTTACTAAGCACACCGTGGAAACATTTAAATCAGAAAGGTGTTCGTTCTCTAAAGGCAATTAACATTTTCAGGTGTTTTGAGAATGAATATATGCAATGGCTGCATCCAATATGAAGAGTGTTTTTTTTTTTTTACAGAACTCAGTCACACACAAATAAAGAGTGCCTAACACCGAGACCCATTTTTTGTCTCTGGTATGAAACATTTAGCATAAATCCAACCGTGCTGTCAGAAAGAACCTGGTCGCCCACCTCAGCAGCGCAGTCTGAATGTATTTGGCTGATTTATAATGTGACAATATTTGTAGTGGCAGGCTCAAATATGCTGGTGCATGTAATTTGGCAACTATGCAATATGGGTGCTAACTAATTTGTATCAAAGAGGCACAACAATGATAGAACACAACACAACAATAGGACTACAACAACGTAACCGCACACTGTATTAAGATAACATCACAAAAATACCACAGAAATACAAGACAACACATAACTCGACATAATACAAGATTCAATTCAATTCAATAATCTTTATTTCGATTTAAAAAACCATAAAAGATTGCATTCAATATAAGAACATCATACAGCAACATTTCAAGGGGTATCCCGCCCGACGATGCGCAATTATTGGGAATCAATGTCTCAATATAAGACTTTTCTTAGATTTTTAAAAGACAATAAATATATGTAAAATCCCGTCAATAAATACATTTTACAATAGAATAGCATTTTAACAATATTTAAAATCACACATTTGTATGGGAAGTACATTTTATATTGTAAACAATTAATGGGAGTTTCAAAAATATACAAGGTTCCATGGCGACCAGCTAAAATAATACATAGTGGGACATAGTCCCTCTAGTACAAAGGTCAACAAAGTACAAATCTAGTTTTAAATACATTAAAACTCACAACTACCTATAGGTATCTAAAATTTCAGTCCTATTCTCTTTCTTATTAAATCAACACCAAAGAGATATCTGCTTACACTAAATACTATTGCTTGTGTCGTATCTGTTCGCAGTATTCTTGCCACCTCACAACATGACCTAATACCCAAGAGCTGGCAAATGGGTTTAATCCATTGCTTCATCGAATGTGTATAAGCTGGGCAGAAGAATAACACGTGCAATTCATTCTCTTTTGCACCAGTGTGGCAGATATCACAACAACCATCGTTTGTACCCCCAGCGCTGCGGATCCATTTCACTGTATTTGCATTAATCTGTAAAATACCGTAGCGGAATTTAAGGTAGAGGGATTTAGCAAGCTGCGGTTGTATTTCATCCAAAAAAACCTCAAATTTACCGTTTGGTTTTATTGAAAGGAACCTTGTCGATAAAGTGCCTAGTTTTGAACTATGGGACAAAGAGTCTTGAATAAAAGCCCAAAATGTCGGTTTCAGCAGTTTTTTTGACCCCGTAGTCAGTCCCTGAGGGGCCTCCCAAAACTGTTTTAATCCTAATTTATAAAACCAATCGTGAATATGATTCAACCATGGCAACCTTGTGCCATTTTTAATTCTAAAAATTTCCTCTAGGCCTTCTCTATAATGAATAAGTCCATCTGTTGACCACAGACGGACCCAAAACAATAATGGTCGCAAAGTTGCCTGCTGATCAGTGCGACGGATGTTTAAGTCCATCACTACTGGCATTAGTGGCGTACGCATTGGTAAACTTAACAGTTTCCTAAAGAATTTATTCTCGTGCACCATAAAAGTATTCGCTGTTACATGACCCCACAGTTCAGCCCCATAAAGGCATGCAGATTGCACCCTATATTTGTATAACTCAAGTGCAGGAGAAACAGCTTTAGACAAACTGCTCTCATGCTTCCTTGCTATTGGGACTGAGTTTTGGATTAATGTTGTTTTACTTTTTTCCAACTGTGGTCTCCAATTCATTTTAGAATCTAAAGTAATGCCTAAATAGTTAAAATTTAGCACATATTCTATCTTCTAATTTTTGACAGTTAAGTTTTTTTAAAAAAGATTTGTGTGGATTGACTGCCATATATTTTGTTTTGGTAGAATTTATTTCCAAGCCCTTTGTTTCACAGTAAATTTCGAAAGTATTTAATAAGCTTTGCAGACCTTTGGGGGTTTGTGATATTAAAATTGTATCATCGGCAAATAAAAGTGCCGGTACTGGCACCCCCTAACTTGGGAGAATCATGTTCGCAGCCCAAGAGATATTCAGGGATGTCATTAACGTACAACGAAAATAAGGTAGGGGCCAAAACGCATCCCTGCCTTACCCCCCTTTTTACTTGTATACGGTCTGTAAGTTCGCCATTTGGCCCCCATCTAACCCTTGCAAAGTTGTCCTCGTGTAGTCTAATGACCTGGGCAAGGATTTCCCCTGGGACGCCCTGGTCTCTTAATGATTTCCACAGGAGGTTTCTGGGTATGAGGTCAAAGGCTGACTTAAGGTCTACAAAGGCAATATACAAATGAGCTTTCTTAACTGTACTATACTTCCAAATTATGCAGAGAAATCTAAAAACCTGATCAATCGTGCTAATTTTGGCTATAAAACCTGCTTGATACTTAGATAAAATACTGTACTCCCCAATCCAATTGCTCAGTTTATTTAAAATTTGATGTGCATATATCTTTTGTAAAACATCAATTAAGCTAATCGGTCGATAATGCGACGGGTCATGGCGGTTACCCTTTTTAAAAATAGTTGCAATCTCTGCACCCCTCCACGTTTCAGGAATCGGTGCACCTGATGCAACTGCATTACATAGGAGATTAATATAAGGAGCCCAGACCTCTTTCTCGTGTCTCCATAAGTCACCTGGTATCTTGTCTTGTCCAGGTGCCTTCCCTGCTTTTACCGCGTTTATCGCTACTGTTGTTTCCGCCATACTAAAATGTAATGGGGCATCACTTGGGTGAGTTTCATAATCTTCATGATTATAATCAATATCATTGTTAGAGAATGAGTAAAGATGTGAAAAATGAGTTACCCAGGTGTTTGCATCAAGGAAAAGGTCCTTGTTACATTTCCCTTTTTTGTTACCCTTAGATATCAAACGCCAAAAGGTAGCTTGGTCATTTAATTTACCTGCAGTTATCAACTCAGTCCAAATATTGTCTTCCCAGTTTTTCCTAGCCTGGGCCACTACCCTCTTGTAATAGATCCTTTTTTCTCTTAATGTTACCATGTCCTTAACCTTTGTTAATAATACATAATACAAGAAAACGACAACACAACATACCAGCTTAAATAGACTAACACAATAACACAATACAGCTGAACAAAACCACACCCACAAAAAGTAACACACCATCAAAACAAAACTCGAACACAACAGCATAATACCACAAAAAAGCAACATAACCAGCAAAAACAGAAAAGCATATTAAGGAAACCAAATAGCAGAGCAATAAAACACAACAAAACTTAGCCCACAGTACATTAGCACAATGCTACAACAAAACATAATAATGCAGCCAAACAGCAATGCAACTGAGCTGTGTTTTTGAGTTGCTGTTTTGATGTGGTGTGCTGTTTTGTATTGTTGAGTTGCATTATGGTTATGTTTTGTTATGGTATTTCTTGCAGTGAGGTATTGTAATGCTCTGTTTTTTAATTCTGGAGGTGTGATACTTTATTGTGTATTGCTGTTTTGTATTTGTTGCTACTGTGTTGTAGTGCATTGTGTTATTTTGGGTTGTTATTGTATTTTATGATGTAGATGTGGCTCTCATGTTGTGCTATGTTCTGTAGTGGTCGTTTTGGTGTGGTCAAATGTGTGTGTATTTTTTTAATTTCATTTTTTTTTTCTGTTTTGCCTTCTTTTGTTGAACGCATGTATTGTATTGGTGTGTTAGCCTCGGTTATCATGTTGTGGTGTTGTTTTGTATTGCTGTGGCGTGTTGTTGTTTTGTTTTCTGTTGTGTAGTGCTTAATTTGTAAAAGTATGAGTGCAGCAGCCCAAAGCTCTACTGATAAGCCCACGGCCGGTCCACTTAAATGTCTGCATGTCGAATATCGAGGCTGCATGGTCTTGAATCCACTTGAAGCCTCTTTAATACACTACTGGACACTCCCTGCCCCTTTATCTCACTCTTGCAGGTTCCTACTTTCTCACTCTATGGCGGTTTTTCCGTCTTTCTCTTCCTTCGTCCTTCCGCTTTGTGTGCTTTTCTGTCTCTTGCTCTCAGTAAAAAAAGGTCTGATACAGAAAAGTAAGTGACAACCACCACCTCAAATTGAGCACTGCTGTTGTGTCACATTTATCATTTCTTTGTTATATTATTGTATTTCTTGTTGTGGTGGTGGATATTGTTTTTATTGTTTTGTTCTGTAACCGTATTGTTAATGCAGTAGTTGTTAGACCTGGCATTCTTGGCATGGTTTCCCTTGCATTTTGACTCTACCTCCTGTATTTCTTGACTGTGTGCTGGATTTCATTTTAGGTTCTCTGGGCACTTTGCCACTGCGGATCAGTGCCAAAATACAAGTGCTCCCTATGTAAATTGTAATTATTACTTATGTATTTGATTTACTGTTAAGTCTCTAGTAAAGTGCTCTGTGTGTGCCCAGGGCCTGTACATCAAATGCTACTAGTGGGCCTGCAGCACTGATTGTGCCACCCACACCAGTGGCATTTCCAATTTTTCTCAGACCTGCCACTGCAGTGTCTGCGCGCACAGTTTTTAACTACCATGTGGAACTGGCAAGTGCACCTACTAGCCAGGTCCTAACCTTACCTTTTCTTACATGTAAGTCACCCCTAAGGTAGGCCCAAGGTACCCCCATGGGCAGACTGCAGTATATGTTAAAGGTAGGACAAGTACTGGTACGTTTTACAAGTCCTAATAGTGAAATTCTGTGTATTTAGTTTTTCACTATTGCAAGGACTAGCTCTCCCAAAGGCTAACATTTTACAAGTGTTACTTTCAATTGGGACCAGCTGGAGATTTGGAGTTTGGGCTCTCTGAACTCAGAATTGAATAACACCTTTTAGTAAAGGTGTTTTTTAAATAGTGTATTTGAAAATGCACTTTTAGAAAGTGAGCATTTTCTTGTTTAAGCATCCTGTGTGCCGACGCCTGCTTGTGGATTCACCATCTGGTTTTAGACTGACAGGGGCTGTTTGTGCATTCACTCCAGACACTCACACAAAGGGAGCTGAGGTGCGCCCTGCATATGCTGATGGGCGATCCTGGGCTAGAGTGGTGGGAGGAGTTGTCACTAGCACCTGAATAGGATTTGGTTGCCCCGGACAATGCTGTCTCCACCCCTGTAGTGAAACTGGCCCAGGGAGGACAGAACTGGTTTTACTGAGCGAGAGACACTATCTGAACAAAGATTTCAAAGGGAAAATGGGGTATAAGTATTAGACATAAAACCCCAGAACTTTAGATTACTTCTGGACTCAAGAGGTATCTCTGCGAAGGAGAAGAGCTGGAGAGCTGTGAGGATGAATACTGCCCCTTTGCTGTGTGTTGCTTTGCTGGGTTGGCCTGCGGTTGCTGCTTCTGCCAAGGCAAGGACAAAGGACTGGAAGACTTTGCTGTGAAACCTGCTTGAGAAGAATTTCCAAGGGCTTGTGTGTGCTTGCCTTCTGTTCTCAGGGACACAAAGACTTCACTTACAGCCTACTTGACCTCCACCATTGGAAGTTCTGGCCTGCCTGGGGGGGCTAGAAGTGCTGACCTGCCTGGGGGGGCCTATTCCAGTTCTGGGCTCCTGTATGATGTTCCTGCTCCAGAAAGCTGTGAGGAACTTAAGAAATCTACAAAATCGGCGCTTCGCTCTTCTTGCGGCTGACTTTTCTGATGCAGCACTGCTGTGTGAGAGAAATTCCCGATGCTCAGCCCCGTGTGGCTGAAGAAATCGATGCAACGCCTGTCCACAGCCCGAGAAACCGCCGCACACCAACTCCAATGCAGGCCCCGCTGTGCTGCTAAAAGAATCGACTCATCACCGGTCAGCAACTATGGAAATCAACGCAGCACCTGTAGCACTTGGATTTTTTCACGCATCGCACCCCCAGAATAGCCTGGGTAGTCAACGCATCACTTCCCCCTACAGTCCAGATTTGACGCATCACTTCTCCTGCGTGCAGCAGAACTGTTGCATCCTCTCCCCAAGGACTCAAAAACTGACGCATCAATGTGTTTTCCGATGCTTCCCTCCCCTTCAGCTTTTTTGCCTTGTGGATTTTGATGCATTTGATGTACTTTGTGGAAAAATCACACATCCATAGTTTCCTATTGACTGAATTGCTTGAAACCCTTTAAAAGTCATATCTTGAGTTGTGTATGTTGGATTTTTGTCGTTTTGGTCTTGTTTGGTTTAGATAAAGATTGTTTATATTTCTAAACTGGTGTGGTGTCCATTTATGTTTTCACTGTGTTACTGTGTGTGGTTTGTACAAATACTTTACACATTGCCTCTGAGATAAGCCTGTCTGCTGGTGTCAAGCTACCAAGGGGGTGAGCAGGGGTTACCTAGGTGTGTAACTCCCTTATCCTGACTAGAAAGAGGGGTCCCTACTTGGACTGCCAACTAGAGACGCCCATTTCTAAAAGTAGCGTTATCTTGTTTTCTTCTTCTATTATGGTATTTGTGAAAAATAACCTGATGCCGCAACCAAAAAGTGCAAACCTACCACCGCTTCGGCTCCTGGAGGACTCTGAGCAGCCCAAACCTATGGTATGAAGTATATTTTACAGTAGCGCTTTCCATGTTCGGCATCACATGATCTGTCCCCTAGTGTCTGTTGAGTATAATTCACACAAAAGTCGTCAATCTCTGGATGTGTGGAGTCTGTAAAGTGATTCACAACACACTCAGGAGATAATCGAGTAGATCCCACCATTTGTAAAAGTTGTGCACTTACATTTTTTGATTCACATCTAGTTTTTGTGTCCAACTTTTTACCCTAGCAGGGAGTGTTCGGAGGGCCACACCTACTCCTCTCTGGGGAATTTAGGACTGCCTACATTCTGCACTTCGAGTAGAACTGCCTGAATTCAAGCGCTGTGCGTCTGCCCGCTTGATTACTTAAAATGAATATTTAAACAATGAAAAGGTTGCAATTAAAGAACACGGCACGAAAAAGGACTGCCCATATTGTTTGTGTGGGAGTGAAAAAAACACAAAATTAGGTTTAGCTGATTTAAATTTCAGGAAAACAAGTAAATCATCCTTTGACCTTTTTTTGTTGAAACAGAACATGATTAATCGAATTCTTTAAGGAAACGAGTGCCAGAGACTTTCTTGCACACACTGCTTGTGGTTCCACCGAAGGGATGATCTTAGCATGGATTCATGTTAAAAGCGCTGTCTGGATAGCAGAAGGTGCAAAGGATGCATCCAATACTCAATGCTATCACAGGAATCAATGGTCCATCCCCCAAGAGTGCAGAAGAGATCTCATCACAAGCAGCGCCAGTAGGATGCTAAAACTAGCCTTCATTTTGACATGATAAACAAAGATTGAGGGCCATATTCTCAAGAACGGCGATAAAATTATTGCCGCTTTAGCGGCAGTTCCCTGCCGCTAAAGCGGCGATAATGTTATCGCCGTTCTTGAGAATATGGCCCTGAGTTTTAATGATAGCTCAGTGGATTGAGACCCTGCTGCAGAGCTCTGCGTGTACCTGCCACAAATACAGGGATGCCCTAATATGCACTTTATCAACTCTTGAGGAATGAAAGGATGCTGTTCTTACTGTTCAGTGCAATATCATGCTGTCATCTTCGGATAACTTCCACAAATGAAACGGTGTTCCATTTTCTTACCTTGAGATCGCTCTTCACACACCTCTATCCCCCACACCCTTTCTTTAGATCTTCCTCCATTTAAAATTCTCTTTTGGGCTTTTTTCTAAAAATATCTGCCTGGAATACCAAGCGTATATTAGTAATTTGGGATCTTAAACATTTCTTTCTTGCACCAATCTGACAAAGAAATCTAGTTAGTCTGAACGGTTTCCAAACAACTGAGGGGTATATTCACAAGAAAGTGTGATAACTACCGCAAGAGTAGCATAACGCAACTTCCAATATCGCTGCCCATCGCAGGAAAATATCCACGTGTCAACGTGCAATTCACAACAAGGCGGTCCCATGTGAAAGCCAGCAGATAACGCAACAAATGTCAGTGTCAAAATCAACGCCACGCCGAAAAAAATGTGAAACGCGAACGCGAGAAATCATGCGATGAGGCCAATCACGGTACAGAAATCAGCGAACACCAGCCACAGGCCTGTAAATCCCACGCGGCCGGCGGGAAAAAGCACCATAAAAGAAAGAAAAAAAAAGAGCCCAAAAACAATTCAAACTGCGTAGCAACATGGATGCACCCGGACCGAGTGCAGAGGACAAGCCGACTACCACAAGCCCTACGGAGGACCAGCCAGGAACCCCACCTTCGTGGAAGGGCAAGGACAAGAGGAAGAGGAAGACCGGGTACAGTCCGCAGGAAGACCAGATCATCGTCACGGGGGTGACCGAACACCATCAGCAACTGTTCGGCACCTCCACTGCGGCACTGGCAACCCAAACAGAAATATGGCAGGCCATCCTCACCAAGGTCAATGCAGTCGGAGTGTCCAGGAGGTCACTGGAGGAGGTCAAAAGGCGCTGGCATGATTTGAAAAGGCAGACCAAACATGAGCTCGCCGCCAACAGGGAGGCAGCAACGGTGACTGGAGGTGGGAGTCCTGCGACACAGGAGGAGCTGGAGCAAATGGTGGCCACAGTCAGCAGTGAGGAGACGGTGGCAGGATTGGGGGGCCTGGACACAGCACGATACGACCTGACCCAACAGCAACAGGGTGAGTAACCACTAGGGACGGGGGGGACGGGGGGAGATGGGCACAATGGCACACATGCACAATTACGCGCAGCACACAGCACACCCACAATGACCGTGGAACATGTCCCTGAATGCCTTGGCACACTGCAGCACACATAGAAACGCCAAGTAGGCCCCCATCCACAATGTGCACAGAGGGCCCCCCATCACCAATATCACAACCGACCCGTGCACATGTGCTGAATCCAGCAAAGCAGCTGCTCCGTGACCCACACTGACTATGCAAGTAACACTGCATGTCCGATAGCACGGCAGCTGCCCCAAAAAAATGACATGGCCCACGAAGCGACATGGAGGTAGCCAAGTGCGGATCACATCCGTAAAGGAGCAGGTCACACTCCGACGTGTCCACGTGCACCCAAAACCCATGCCTCACAATACACGCAGCAGACGAACAATGCACCAGGCCACAAAAACAGTCCGCGAGCACACATGACCCAAGTCAAAAGCAAATCAGGCCCCGAAAAGCACACAATTCAAAGGCACCCCGCCTCAAAGGGAGAAGGCTAGACTAAATCGGAGCTGCAGGGGCAACTCACCCACAATGAAGCACACACACATAGCAATCACAGAACATCAGCAATCAAGGCAATGTGGTACAAAGTGCAACACCAGCACCACAGGACAGAGCCCACAACAGGTTCCACATGTGCGTAGTAACTGTCCACCCACATCTGGCATTGATAATGTACGGGTACTACCACACATCCGTCATGTAGTAGAAAAACACACTGACTGCCATCAAATAGCCAGCACCCCCCAAACAGTCACAATGTACATTGGCATGCAGTCTGAATGTATACATCTGCAAATCATCACCATACATGTGAAACTCTGTTAACTTGCATCTCCCCTTTACATTGCAGAGGGACAAACAACACCCCCTGCAGAGCACACCACACATCCCACCATTGATGATGAAGAGGCCAACCTGCACACATGTCAAGACACCCTCCAACGCATGTTGGACAGCCTCTGCACCCCACCCCCAGGAGCAGGCCAGGCCAGCTGCCTCGAGGTGACCCCACCACCTGCACAGACCACACAGCAGGAAACACACACCACCACGGCTGTCTCCCAGGACCCCCGACCAATACATGGAATTCCAACGGCGTGTGTTGGGTTGCCAGGTGGAGTTGGCTCATCAGCTGCGGGTGTGTTTCGAGCTCGTGGCAGCCAAACTCAATGCCATACGTGGGTGTCTGAGTCCCATCAGGGACCACGTACAGTCCCTATCGGACACCCCCTGTACGCACCATGCTCCGCCACAGACCTTGGCTAACCTCGCTGGTGCCATGAGTCTAATACAAGCACTGTCTGGTCAGACAGGCACCAGCCATGACATCACAGAGTTGGCACAGATGCAGAGGGCAATGGACACCATGGAGCAGATGCAGGCTGGAAGGATGTCCGCAACGGCTGGACACCAGCGAGCAGCGGCTGGGAACAGCAACGCCCTGCAGTACTCCAACTTGCCATTGCTGCCACTGAGCCCTTCCCAGATGACTGCAGCGGGAACATCGACACACACAGCTCCGACCCCTGATGTGTCCGGGTTACACTGTGATGCTGCCCCATCACCTACGCAGTCTGATGTGTCAGGGGCACACAGCGATGCAGCCATCACCCCGCCACACACACCGGACACACCGGACACAGAACCCGTATCAGGGGAGTGAGAAGGGGATGGGAACTACTGTGTGAGGAAGGAGGCAGTAGCATCCATCACCGCCATTTGGCCTGTCCCTGCCTGGTCATGACCTATGCATCATGCCCTGGGAAATACCTCCTACTGACCTCCGGAACACCCTGCAACATTCACCCGGACCCCGACACGGACTGCCATTTCTGCACCGCTGGCCAATCACACAGCAATCCTGCTGTGGACTGCACTCTCCCTCTTCCCAATCACTGTGCACTCCCCAAAGGACTCTGGTTGGCCCACCACTGGGCCTCCATGTGATGTGGGCTTGGATGGCCAGGTACAGCTCCACCTCCGTCAATCACCTGAATGTGAATAAAACATTCTTAATCACACAGATGTGTCATCACTATGTTCACTCACGTATGGAAGTATGGCTGGATGTGGGGAGGATGTTTGCACATGAAAGTACACCCTGGTAACTGACATCTATGCGCATTTCTATCCCTGAGACACATGGCCAATTGGATGACTGGGAAGGTGAGTACTAGCTGTGTCCCCATTGCACATCAACAGCAATCTCACAACACCCCAAAGTAGGCACACGTCCATGTCTTGAATAGGGCCGTGTGTAGGAGTGACCAAAACGGTGGCAGGCCAGGAGTGGTATCCCACACCACGTGTGACAACAGTACTTCACGTCGCATACCTACTTACACACATCTGTGTAGGAAAAAAACCTCTCGACTCCTCTTCCTGGTGTGTTAAGAAAGCTAGCCAGAGTAAAGATTTATTTTCGTCGAGGCAACGCATTACAAGGCTGTTCTTGGAGGCAAACATTCAGATAACAACAGTGAGCGACAGTTTAAGATCACATAACAGGAAGTGGATAGCAGTGATTCAGTCCAGGTTTTCCCGAAAGTGGCGCGAATTTCAGAAGGAGGAGAGGAGAGGTGAAGCTGCGGCCGCCCGCTCCGCGGCTCCCGAGGAAATTTACTACCGCGGCATTCGCGGACCGGCATTCCGGCATCCAGCTGCATTTTGAGCC
The DNA here is from genome assembly GCA_963921515.1 of Calotriton arnoldi. NCBI lineage: Eukaryota > Metazoa > Chordata > Amphibia > Caudata > Salamandridae > Calotriton > Calotriton arnoldi. The sequence goes on from CAWUFW010004496.1 coordinate 162,395, forward strand.
GGTTTTGCATCTCCTATGGCTGTTGCGGCCCTGAGGTAACCACAGGCCCGCGGCACAAAGGACCGCACAGAGGATCGGCATCCAGCGGCGAGGAGACGCCGCGGCCTGCGAGGACCATCAACTGGCACTCACCACAGGGACCTTGGCGTGAGCAGAAGTTCTCCCTGGAGCTTGGCAGCAAAGTCACCTCTGTGCTCTGGGACCCCTGCAGAAGAATATTTGAGCAAAGCTCTTGTGTGATCTGTCAAAGCTCAGGAGTCGGTCCGCCCTTCTCATCTTCACCTCTAGTGTCCATGGCCGCGCTGCCCCCTGGAATCCGATGCATTACCCTCTTCTCCAGAGACCAGTGATCCAGTCCGTGTTTCCGCGTCTGCCAAGAGCGCCGTGACTCACTCACTCACTCACCGCGCCTCCGCGCTGGCGGTAGCAACCGCTGTAGCAGCTGAGCAAGCAACGAGGAGCAACGAGGAGATATCGGGAGATATCGGGTGAACGCCGTCACTGCGCCTTGCCGGCTTCCTGCTTCTCGCTGGGTTGTCATCTCACCGTCCCACCACCTCTTGCCACTTCTTGCCGCTTTGCCGCCTTTCAACTTAACGAGGGGCTGTCCTGCATAGCCCTCGCACAGCCCCGCATAGCACCTGGAAGCCTGGGGAAGCTCTGGCATTGCGAGGCACGTATTGACAAGGAGCGGCAGCCGAGTGTAGCTGAGCGCGGCCCCCCCCCCGGCTCACGCACATTGCACGTCGAGCATCAGCATCTCGATCCCAGCTCCGCGCCAGGGACAGCACCAAGGGGTGCACAGGAGCACAGGAGACTTTCTGACTCTCTGACTCTCTGCCAGACAGACAAGCCCCATTGGCGCTTCAAAAGCAAAACGGGCCCTCAGAAAAAGGGCCGACCACGTACAACGCCAGAGGAACTCGCCAAACGACATGCCTCCACCAAAAGGATCACAAGGAGCAAGTCGTTAACAGAAAGCCAGGACGCATCGTTAGAAGAAATTGACCAAAGGGGGTCGATTAGACACTTTTTAAAGAAAATTGCCACCCCCCTTTCCGACCAGGGCACTACAAAGGGCCAGCAGGCGACTCTAGTCCAGGACACACCCTCCAATGGACACAATTTACATCCCGCTCAAAAGGGCAGCATCAACAGGCAGCACGAGAGGCCCTTAGACCACCTTAGTGCATCCCAGGACGGCCTATTCTTCGGCCTATTCCCCGGCGCAGCGTCAAGCAAGGAGCAGGAACCGGTCAATTTAGCCTGCGACCTACTAACCTCAGTCCGGACCAATGAATATATCAGTGACCAAATTCACTCAACACCAACAGACAATGGGCACATTCTCACAATCGGTAAGAACCATGAGACAACTCCGATCAAAGGCGTTCACACTGCAACCACAGAGACAAGGGCGCAAATTCACCATTCTAAAAGCCAAAGCCAAAGCCAAGATTCCCAGGCTGCAGAGTGCACGGTGCACTCACCAACACCTATGAGCCTACGGCCCCACTCAGCGGACTTGCGCCTGGAATCCCCCGCAGCAGGCGAGCTCTCCGCGTCGTTCCTTTAAAATGTAGGTCAAAAGATAGAAAGAACTCTTGAACTAACCCCAAATCTGCTGGGGCTAGGGCTACAAGCATCACTACGGGCTCCCAATACAAAAGCTGATCCTTCCACCCTAGATGACAGTCTCGACGTAGACCAGATGAAATCACCTACAATGGTCACAAACAACACCACTAATAGAGCTCTATTGTGGCAGTCATCTAAGATGGAAGTTCAAATAGATCTCCTTCAAGCGATTGCAGGCCGCTTAGTCAACATAAGCTCAAGGGTGGAAGAACTAGAAAATATAATTGTTCAGTATCTGGGCTCTAACCGGGGAGAATGTTCCTGCTCGTGCTCATCCCTCATGGAAAAATGGGCGTCGCTTCCTGAGGTCCTTATGGGAATTATAGAGATGGCAAAAGGCAACAGAGCAACACCGCCCCCGAGCAATAAAGAAGACAGTGTGAAGAGCTATCCACAGGCCGCGACAGAAGGCGCCCCCCCCGGCCTGCAGCCACCTGCCCGAACAGAGCAAAAGGCAGCGTCAAGGACTAAGAATCCCGCCCATAGCCCCGTAGTAGTCCAAGGGACACAGAGCCCCAACTGCGGGGAAGGAAGGGGCAGCGGTGGCAGCGGTGACTCGGCAATCGACCCACAGGAACATATCATCAGCAAAACGGTCCTACATGAACCCACTCTATCGAGAAGGGCAAAAAAGAAGCTGAAGAAACAACAGAATAAAATAAAGTTAAGAGGGAGACGATCGCAGCTATTAATGATCGACCAACCGCCCCCACAAGGGGATGCTAAAATCAGTCAACTTTACCCTATATTCAGCACCAAAAATTGGGGCAAGAAGGACCCCTCCATTGCCCTGCTCCCTGGAGACCAGCAAACGGAGTTAAACTCACCAGGAACCCCCATAACAAACGGACAGAAGCTTTTAGCAAGCTCGGGCCGACAGACAGGCAACGAAGTAAAAGAGGGACAAAGCACAGCACCTGCAGAACTAACCCTCACGCAAGTAACGGTTATAACATCGTCGCAGCCGGACGTCACAAAACCACCCCAGCTGAACAGTGTGCTCCAGCTCAGCGACAGGAGCAACCAAGATCAGAGCAATAGCTCCAAAGCAGGCGTCGCGATGAACTCACAGAGATGCACAAGTATTGGATCGACTTTGCCTGAGGATGCCCTAGGAAGGGGGAAAGCGGCTCACTCCCCGGGCACCCCAACAACCGTCTACGAGATCGTCTTCACCCCAAGATTCTATAGCGCGGGCCAGCATGATATCCTCAATAGGAGTAATATTCTTCGCCTCTTTAAACACCTCGCCCCCCTAGATCAAACACAATCCGGGGACATAGAATGGGTGAGATTCCAGAGTATCAAGGGGGACACACATGGCGATTCAACAGTGCTGGGCTCAAAACAAAAAGGAATACAACAAGCCGTTCTGAATAACTCCATAAAACTAGCGGAGTGGGGCATCGATGTTCAGATCCTGACGCACCCTAAATATCCACACGTCCTGGCTCCAGCAAACGGGGGCAAAGGGCCCTGGTTGGTGCTGCACGGGACCGACACCGCAAGCTCCAATGGTAGAAGCTGGACAGGCTTAAAGGAGCCCACGGGAATCAGGATATCCTGCCAAAACGACCAACGGGTCATCTGCGCAACTCCCCTTGCAACGAACCAATCTGGAATTTTAAGAGGCTGGCTACAGCATCCCTAACAATCGCAAGACCAAACTGTGCAGGGGAACGGCCAGGGGAGGAACACAGCCCAAGCAGCAACTATCCATTATTTCTTGGAATATCGCAGGGATCAGTAAAGTCAGTAAAAATGAAAACTTGATAACATTTCTGGAAACTGGAGACATACTCTGCTTTCAAGAGACTTGGGCGCTGTCCAGCACCCCCCTGGCAGGGTACCATGAACATCACGTCGCGGCAACTAAAAGGAACATCTTTGGCCGACCGGCTGGCGGGCTATCAGTCTTCATAAAACATACAAGTGCCCTTGCAGTTACGGATATCAACCTGCACTCAACTGGGCTGCAAGCCATTCAGATCGGAGGCCTAAAACTCAACCAGCACCTAATGCGCCTATTGGTAATAAACTGCTACATCAATCCAGCACAGGCCACCTTGAAAGATCAGCTGGATGCCCTGACACGGAAACTAGACAAGCTCCTACATAAGTATAAATCCCATCAGGTTATTCTAGTCGGCGACTTTAATATAAAGGAACTAGATAAAGCTGAATCCCTCCCTCGGGGACCAGGCCAGACTACCCCTCTTCACGAGCTCCTTGACAACCATAAGCTGTCCACAACTCATGCTCTGAAAGAAGCAACCTCGAAAACCTGGCACACCTTACCCACCTTCCGGAACGGCTCAAGAATAGATTACATCATGGTCAGCGAGGAACTGGCAAATAGTCTGGCAGACTATATAGTCGAGGGTAGGATGGAAAGTGATCACAGGCCACTAAGAGCGGCGTTCCAGTTGGAAGTACCTACCGCTATAATCCATCAAGTCATTGGAGAGTCAAGAGGGGACGAAAAGCATAGTGTCCTGAGAAGGATAAAATGGACGGTCAATACAGGCAATAAGCTTCAGACCTGGCTGGACCAGAAACAGGAAGAATGCCCACCTACGTCACTGTCACCCACAAAAGCTTGGAAGAAAGTCGTAGAGGACTTACAAGCGAGGCTGGGCTATCCCCAATCACAAGGCCCCAGGCGCCAAGGGCAACCATTTGTGGGAAGCACCTACCCAACCAAAGACATATGCGAGAGCAAACGGCTTCTGCGCAAGGCCATAGCAATAAAGAAAAGAGGGGGCAGACAAGTTGAAGGTCCCTCCGTCGCATCCCTAAGGCCAGCACTAAGGAAGAAATTGTGGGAACACAAAAAAGCCCACATACAGAGGGAATGGCTCAAGGTCTTCTCCCTGCTCAAGCAGAAGAACCTATCAGGACTCTGGAGACATATAAATCGGCTAAGTAGTAGAGGTGCGCAAAGAGAAAACGGAGTTGCAGAGCAAGATTGGCTGTCTCACGTAAAGCTCCTATATTCAATCGCCCCCTCAAACGTAGGCAGCGCAGAAGAATCCAGCCACCCCGTGTCCCAAAAACAGCACAATGGTGAAGTTAGGAGAATCGGTGACTAGCCACGGCTCCCACCCCATGGGAGAGAGCGCCGAGGATGAGACGTCCCCCATGCCATTAGCCCAAATCAATCCCCAAATAGTCATTAGGACCCTCAAGAACATGAGGAATGACGGAGCCCCCGGGCCCAATGGGATACCAGCCCCGGTCTTCAAAAAGGACCCCGAATTTTGGGCAACAATACTAACCCCGCTTTATAATCATGCCTTCTTGACAGGTCACACCCCAGATTCCTGGAGGGGCTCCATTCTAGTCCCAATATACAAAAAAGGGGATCGTTTAAAACCATCAAACTACAGGCTCATAGCCCTGCTAGATCTTGAAGCCAAAGCATATGCCCGCCTGCTATTGAAAGATCTGGAAACCTGGGCTGAGGAAAAGAGCATCATCCCATTCTACCAGACCGGCTTCAGGCCACAGTCTTCAACCATGGACAATGTCCTGGCGTTAGCGCACTTATCCGTCAAGGCAACAAAGAAGAACAACCCTCCACTCTTTTGTTGCTTCATTGATTACACCACTGCCTTCGATAAAGTTGTACGCAGAAGACTGTGGTGGAAACTAGAAAATTGGGGCATTCCATCAAACCTCCTGAGGGCAACTACATCGCTATATGAAAACACTTGTGTGAGGGTCAAAACGAGCGCCGGTACAGTGTCCCCCAAAATTCTAACGAAAAACGGCTTGAAACAAGGGTGCGTGCTGGCTCCCCTCTTATTCAACCTGTACACTGCGGATCTGGGTGACGCATTGAAAGGAGCCAGTCTAGTAGCACCAAAACTAGGAAGCGTGAGGCTCCCGGTGCTACAATATGCGGATGACACAGTTATAATGGACCACACGAAGGTGGGCCTACAAAGAGCCCTAAATGCACTGAATAGTTTTAACCACGACAACAATATGACAGTTAACCAGGGGAAGACCAAGGTCGTCATTTTTGGAAATTTCCACCGGAAAAAGACAGCCCACTGGTTAATGGGAAATAAACAAATTAACACTGTGGCCTCGTATAACTATCTGGGGGTGTGGCTCACGGAACGGGCCAAGGCGAATGTCCATTTGAAACAGCAGTCCATCAAGGCCAATAAGATCACACACCTACTAAAACAACTGAGCCAAAACCTGCTAAGTCCGTCTGCAGGCCCAATACTGACTGTCTTAAAGGCAAAATTGCTCCCTGCCATCAGCTATGGCTACCTGGCCTTCCCTGGGCTACAGGATGCCCTCCTTACCATAGCCCAAGCAAAGGCATATAAATCAGTGCTTTATATCCCGAGGGCCGCGAGGAAACACAGACTAAGATTGGAGTTGGGCCTGGCAAGACCAGATCTGAAGTGCCAGGGGGAGCTCATAATGCTATACCTAAGGATCTCAAGGGCCCCGGTCAACTCTCTAAAACATCAATTAAGATCTATTTTTGAGGGGCCAAGCTCGGCCTGGCACTACGGCCTTGGCACAGCGGTCAACACGTTAAAGATTGAGGAAACAAGCATACCGATGCTGGAAATCCCACTGAACGCGTGGAAAAAGGCCATAAATAGACAAGTGCGGGAAATTTCCTTTGAGCTAGACTCCAAAACCCTTCGTGTAAGTTCCAACTTGGACCCGCTGAACAAATCTTACATGGTAGGGAAAGCACAGCCCTACCTAACCGAGGCTCTGACACCACAAGCCCGAAGTAAAATCCTCTTCATGAGATTAAGCACACTTGGTATCGCTGACTTTAACCCGATATGGGCCTGCAGGGGGGAAACCATCAACTGCAGACTGTGCCCCTATATGAGGGAATCCTGGCTGCACCTCCTATGTTGTTGCTCCAACCTTTTCATCGAACGCCGGCGGCTCATGCGCCCGATCTGCATTAGTAAAGGGATAAAGACCTGCAGCGAAGCATCAGCCTTGTGCTTCTCAACAACAAACACAATGATACTTGCAAGACTGGGGAAACTCACGCATCAGATTAGGTTAGCACTAAAGGCCGCGAACGGCAACAATCAGATTGAGGCAACGAGCACTGGAAGCCCAGTGGAAGACTGCAATCCGGTTCCCAACAACACTGAGGGCACGCCCTCGCCCCACCCGCACAACTAACACAGTGCTATTGTATGGTCCCAACGAAGCGTCATGATGAACGGTCTGCAGACTGTTTAAATAGTCCATTTTCAAGGTCACTTGGGGCTCATAAACCTGTGAGAGGACACCCGATTTCTACTTTATCCCCTGCAGCCACATATTTTGCAAGAGCGGAGAGGGGCACATTAGCGCACTAAAAACTGAAGATTTTAACATTTTAAGCATTTTAGTCTCTTTTACGCCAACTGTTTTACTGTAATGATTTTAATTAATTGTACAGTCAATAAATTTCTACTAATACATCTGTGTGGACACATTCTGTTGTGATGTATGACATTGCTCCACATGGTCAGAGGTTGGACACCATACACACATAGTCTGGCTCACAGAGGCGGAGCTTGCCAAAGGGACACACCCCCATTGCACATGCGTCAGTCAGTTCCTCCCTGTGTTGTGACGAGGCTCATTGTGGCACACGAGTGGACAATCTAAACAACACACCTCACAGTTAGACACCAGTGGAGTGGCATAGGCTTTATTGGCATGTGCGTGTCAGTACAGACGAGGCAACGGCCACAACAGGCAGGGACATGCTTAAGACACTTACACGCAGCATGGGTACATGTGGAGGTTCAGTTGATGGGGGGGCTGAAATGGACAACATTCATCACGGATGGCAATGCTCACAGCCCACCTTGCCTTGCTGGATGAGTCATGTGTTGTTTGGCGTCTGCACATTGCCCCGTGTGAGGGGGCACGACTCACTGCACGTGGGGTCTGCATGGTGCTCTGCCTCCAGGGTGCGCCGATTGTCTGCTCTGCCGACAGTGATCAGGTGTGAGAGTCCGACAGGTTCACATGTCATGCTACATTGCCATGTGTGTGCTCTCACCAAGTGTGTCCGAATTGGCAACGTTGCCAGATGACGCTGTGTTGCTCCGACCATGGACCTGCGTCGCCTTGCACAGGTGTGTGTACACACGCATTATTCCACGCACATGCATCCAGTGCCCGAGCGAAGGCAGATGTGTCCTCTGTTGTGGTGGGATATGTGAGCAATCCTCACGATGCAACAAGTTGTTGGGCCATGTGCTGTGGGTGGCAATCGGATGTGGCTGCAGGAACGCAGTTACTCGTCCATGAATGCCCGTGCAGCTTCATGTGCAATGTGTTCCAATAGTACGTCGTTGTCATGTTCAAGGAACACCAGGGTGAGCCAATCCATTAGGTGGTCCGGGCAGGTGTGCTCAGCCCACGCCGTCTCACCGATCCGCAACACAGCCCAATAGGGGAGCGCCTTGATGTGGTCACTGCACACGAGAAATTGTGCAATCTCCCATGCACAACTACCAACACATACGCAGTATGTCAAGGCATCCCATGCATGACTGTCTCTGTTACACTCCTGTTCGTGATCCAACAGGGGGCGCAGACACAAGTCATAGTCCAATTCATCAACAGTTGTGTTGGATAGGCATACATCCATGGGACACTCGAATGTGCATGTTCGGCAGTGGAACCAGGGCTGGACGCAGGTGACGTGGGCAATGCGGAAGTTGAGCCTGTAACTGATCCGCAGCACTGCCAGTGGCAGTGCGCCCAGTAAATGCAGCATACGTGCACGGTACTGCTCCACGTGACGGGGGTTGTGCATGTGCCCGGTATGGCCTGCCATTGTGTTGGTGCGTCTCGTGAACAAGCACTCTTCTGGACTGCGGCAGTTGTGTGGAGGATATGCCACAGCTCTGAGCAATGGTTCGTATGTGTGTGCAACGTTATGGGTTGCTGTTTCTGTGAGTGTCAAGGGCATCCCATGCGGGGGTACCACAGGCAGGGGCTTCTATGTGTGGGCTGTGGATGAGTCGGATGGTTCATTTGCGGAATGCGTGGTGGTCATCCCCATCTGTCATTGCATCTCTATCAGGGTGTTCCAGGCGCGTTCTGGACCAAGGTCGGAGGTGGAGGTGTCCTCCCGCATTCTGCATTGGGACAATGGTGCTTTCATCCCTGATGTTTGTCTGACTACTACTTTCGTTTTCGGAATGTGATGTGGGTTTGGCGCTGTGATTGGGACACAGCCTTGGGCTCATGGTGTATGGATGAAGATGCACACACACATGTTGGCATGTGGAGGCAGGTGCCCGAGCGGCCTTGCGCTGCTTGTGCTATCTCACTCTGTCTCTCTCCCTGTCTCTCTCCCTCTCTTTCCTTTGTTGGGCGCATGGCACACCTTCTTCTCTTGGATTTGGTCTTCCAGGCTGTGTGCTACGGATTGTCCAGTGAGGAGCAGCTAGGACTCATCCTAAGGGTTGTTTTTCTGCTTTTGTTTGTATGGTGTTTTGTGTTGGTGATTGCATTGCTGTATGACTGATTCTCCATTTTCTGGCCACGCATGTTTGTTTATTTTCCTGCTTGTGCGACATCAGGCAAAATGTTTGTTTTTGGATTCGTGGTGTTGGTGTGCAGTTTCTTAGTCCGGGGTTGGTCCCGGGGGGGGGGGTTGTGGGACTGGGAGTGGTGGGTGTTGTGGCCCTCTTGGGTGTGCGGGCCGCATGATGTGTGGCACCATGGCATCTGTTGCCCTTCGGATTTGGCCCTGGGCTGTGCTCCGTTTTGTGGTGCTGGCTGCCGTCCGACTTTACACCAGGTCGGAGCTGGTGTAGATTTCCTAGTGCTAACGCGCCTTATCGCCTGTTTTGTGTTTTTATCGCGGAGGTGGCTGGTCGTTGTGAATGTGGAGGTGTGCTGTTGTCTCTGCTTTTGTCACGGGAACGCCTACTCTGCATCTCATTAGCGATATTTGCGAGGGTCCTCTGTGGCGATGTTTTTTGCGGCTGCTATCGTGGGTAAACTGGTGCTGTGGGCTGTTAACACCGGCTTGTGAATGGGGGGTAAATTTATCACGACTTTGGCTGCGATAAAGTGCCGTTAATTCGGAGATAGCTCCTTGTGAATATGCCCCTGAGTCAGCTGAGTTTTGGAAACTAACTAAAGACTTTTCCCTCATCATTGGCCTATCAGTGGGAATTTTTCTATTTTAGTCCCTCCTACTGACAAAACGTGCAACATAATTCATTCGTAGAAACCATTAAGTAAAAGCGTCAGTTTTGTAACACATTTCCAGGAAAGGCAGACAAAGGAGGAGGCAATAAAAAGACAATGAATGTCTAAGATTCGTCCAGTTTGGTTTTTCGGGCTGTTAGGGCTAATAAACACTGGGATGTTGAAAACTCAACTGAAGACAATGGAGTGGAGGAAGGCCACTAATGGCTGGAACAGACCTCCTGCCCCAACATTCAATTGTTTGCCCTATCGTTTATCCCTGTTTGATTTGCAACATTCTGTCTTCGGTAGTGGAATGTTCCAGTATTAATAAAGTGCTTTTACCTCGGGCTATAAGGGTCAGTAAAGGCCCTCTCCCTCGATATATCCCCTTGCCTATGGCCTATAACCATAAAGGGCCTTTAATGATGGGATAGCCATAGGTGTTGCACTACAGTGCTATATTCTATGTAGATTTGTGTTAATACGCGCGCTAGATGCTGCTGTTTAGTTTCTCATAGCAGCTACTTTGACGCCTCAGCAGCCAGAGATGCTTAATCAGCACAGTATTTCTTGTTACAGCTTAGGTGCCCTTCTCAAGCAAGGGTATTTACGTAGAGTAAATTCAGTCAAGGCAGAGGAGACATAGCATATACTGCTCGCACCTTGGAGCAATAATCACTTCTGACATCTGAGCTGCACTTAGCGACTGAGTCTTGAAGAATAGCTTTCCTGCTCGTTTGCAAAGCAATACATTCTGTACCGTTTAATTCATCTTTAGATGTATCCTCTTCTCCTTCTTCAAGCATTTACGACAATGCTCATATAATGGCACCAGGTTATATACAGTCAGCAGTGACACTGTGTTCAGGAACAGGGTTTCAATTTTACAGCACAATGCATTATAGAATTACTATTGAGTGGGATCATGTCAAAGCATTTATCAACGTAGCCTCTGATTCATCTGCATGAATTTACTACAATGCTCATGAAATGATACCAGAGTGTATGCAATCAGCAGTGACACCGTGTTCAGCAACTGGGATTCACCCTAACAGCACATTGCATTGTAGAACTACTATGCGTGGGTACATGTCAGCTTAATTAACTGTGCTAGAGGTCTAGATGACAGTGGGTTGTGAAATGAGCACCTAGACTGGAGTACGGTCTCCCGGACAATACTGAGTGATCTGATAACATTAAACACAGCGGCGGCTCCTCTGCCCAGGCGGAGGAGCGTCGCCCCACTGCTCTAACAGCAGTGAAAAGGAAAAATAAAATGATAATAACAGAACATTATAATCATGGAGCTTGCAGCCAGGATAGGGCAGGGCAGGGCTTGGCTTGCGTGACGTCAGTGGGAGGAGGAGTGGTTGTTGCACCATAAGTGCGCATGACTGTTTAGCCGGCAGTCTTGGGCCGGCCAGACTGTCATGCGCACTTAGCATGTTCTCCATCGGCTGTATTGCACAGCCTGGGTGGAGAACATGCACGGCCTCCCACTCCTTGCCTGAGCGCGGAACCACGGCACTCAGACCAATCACTAAGCTGATGTCATGCTGGTGACAGCAGTATCGTGATTGGCATGGGGAGCCTGGGTGATGCCGAGAGCCAGGAGAACAGAGGAGAGGTGGCGGCTGGCGACGGGCAACCAGCAGGTAAGTCTTTATTTATTTATTTTTTCTACCCTCCCCCGCCACCGTTACCTATCAGCCACCACTGATTAAACATTTGATCAGCGTATTGCTTGCGCTTGCCTGTATCAAGCTACGTTGCCATCCTTCATAGAACCAAGGGGTATCATTTTGATTAAACCCATAATCTGGTCAAATCTGAACAAAAATGCATGTACACAACCGCAGGTAGTCCGGCCCATTGGACATCTGAGATTTTCTCTGTGAGATCTGTTTGGCAGTGTCAGTCACATTTTGAGCGTGCCTGTTGCACCACTTTATCTTGACGACTCAATATAGCGCTCTGAAGTGACCCCAAAGTGACCCTTTGCGATTTCTAAGAGAACCAAGTAAATAAATGGTTGCACAAAGCCATACCTCCACTTTCTGGGTCATGATAGTTTGGGTCCAAGCCACGATCCAGCATCTTGGGGACTTTATCCACTGCCCGGTGTTGAATGTAATCAAATAATTTCCTCAGGTTGCCCTGCAAAAGAAGCGACACCTTGACTGCAACATGCCATGGACTGCCGTTAGCAAGAAATGCAAACTCTTAAAGCACACTCAATATTAAACTTTAGACCAGCGCTGATTTTATCATAAAGGAATTCCCTCAAAAATTGATGAGCCAGTTACCAAGTTAGCTGGTAGACATCCAAAACATGTAAACATTCTTCAAAAGAGCTCTGAGAATCAGTCTGAAGTGTTTGACAGAATATAGAATCCTGTCTTTTTCCCAGGTCACCATTGAATCACGCACACCCTAAGGTCACATTTGTGGAGACCTTAAACTGGGACCGTCTATCTTGACCGTAGCTGGATCATGGAGGTGGGCATGCTAGACTTTTTCTGAGAGCCTGTGTGATACATTTGCCGTGATTGCAGCAGTTTAACGATTTTATATGTAGCCCCACTGAAGGGCAGACCAGCAACACCCCGCGGCTCAAAGCGCGCTCACATCTGCTCTTACTACCTGAATCACCCGGGGTAAATGGGACCTTGTAAGGCTGTTTGTATATAGTTCTGACTCCATGATTGGTCAAATGACCAAGCAACATTACAGCAGGTTGATCCCCAAGCGACTGTAATTCTGGCAGTGTTGTTAGACAGTAATATAGCAAGTATGTTACGGTTACGTCTACATACGAATGTACCCATCGTTTTACGCTACCCATTCGCCCCTTCCATGACTCCCTTTCAATTACAGCTGCAGATGCTTACACTTAGAGATGGATGCCGTGGGCCTTCTTGAACGTCTTCATGGACCTCTGTTGAGCCGCGCTCATTGGAGGAGTGTTTCACAAAGAGCTCTAACAAAGCCCCAGATATGATCCAACCTTTCACCCAATTCCTTTGGAATAATCAAATTTTGCCCCTGAGAATGTATCTCTCCTCTTTTAGGATCTGACTCTACTGGTGTGAGTACTGTAACCTACTAGTGTGAGTACTGTAACCTACTAGTGTGAGTACTGTAACTGACTTGCCGTTGATGGCTATTACGCAGCTGCACCATGTATAATAATGCGGCCAGGCCTTAATTTACACTACAGATTAAGAACAACATCTCCTTGGGTACATGATGAGGGAATGACACTTCATCTCTCAAGTGCGGGGCTTCCCCCTTCCTCATGTGTGCAGTTACCACTGAAGGGTGCTCCATTCACAGGCCTGGAGGAAGTCATGTCCAGGGAGAGAGGCATGGGTGGGTGGTCACAAGCAGGAAATAAATGGTGGCAATTTTAACTCGCCTGTCCTATTAAGTAAAAGGTTCACAGTGTGTAGTCGGGAACAACAAAAAATCAGAAGTGAATGCCAAAAATATGGTTTAATAAGTTGTTAAATTGGTTTTCAATGTGGGCTTGGGGGTGGCTTGGCATGAAGGTGGGCTGTCTGCAACTATAATTTACTAGCACTACCTCGGGGTTTCTCACATCATGCTGTCTTCAGTTCCTGGGGGGCTTGTGGTTGGGCTCAATCGATGGAACCACCCCTTGTTGCCTGGAGTTATTGTACGAAGTCTGTATATTCCACAATGCAAAGAACTAGTCTCATACTGTAATATTATAATGCATATTAAAAACAGTATCTTTCACTTTAAGGGACACAGTTTGTGCTAAAAAAAGGTCCCCATTTGAAAATGTAAATGCACAGATTGAAGTCTGCAGTTCCTTGCAGGCCTCCATCCCTGCATTTGCTGCCAATCACAGGGGGTCGCAAACAGCCACGGCCTGACCAGGTAAGAGCGGTGGGGCAGTGGGGCCGGGTTGGGGGGGATTCGTCAGACGACCACCAGAGAAAATTAATTATTTATTTAATTTTTTCCTCGTGGTCGTCTGTCGAATCAAACCCCCCCCCCACAACCCGGGCCCACCGCTCTTACCTGCATGGGCCGCGGCTGTTCGCCAACTGAGACCTACCTAATTAATATTTATTAGGCAGTTTGTTTTGCTACCCCCTGTGGATAGACAGCCCATTAGGACAAAGGTAGCTTCACTAAGAACATTCGTATTACCTGGTGGCATGCAATTGCACATCTCTGGTTTGTGAATGGGAATAGAACCTCAATCCTTAGAATTTAATATCCAGGAAAATCTACAAGCAGGTTTGAACCTTTCAAAATGGAGCAAGACATGTGTCTAGAAGACACGCTTGTCGAACACACGGGGCAGTATAACAGGATTACTCTTTTATGTACTCTTACATGCCATTATGAATCAGCCCTGAACTATCTTACAATCAGTAACAGTACAAACAGACCATTTGTACTACAAGTATATGAGTAGTCCTTGAATATTTCCATTGTATTCCGATTTTAGATTTTTGGGGGCCAAGGCATTTAAGAGTACATAATAGAGTATGACAGAACTTTACATACTCCAAAGTGCCTCTGTGAATAGGCCTCATATATTTCAAAATAAGAAAAGTTATGCATAGGGATACATGGCGTCAAGCAGTTTCCCTCCAACCATTTCACCCGTTATTAGGACAGCACTCCAGACAGATTACAAGCATTAGGCTAATATTTGGGACCCAATTTACAAAGTGCTACCTGTGAGATACTCCAGGAACACAGGAGTAAGTCAGGAGTACTCCAAGAGGAAGTCAAAGGAGTGCTTAATTTGTAAAATGAGTGCCGGTGCCCAGAGCTGCGCTCAAAAGCTCATGACCGCGGCTATTAAATACTGTGCGTTGAATACCAGGACTACGCACTCTGGAATCCACCTCATGCCTCTTTAATTCACTTTCAAACACTCCCCGCCCCTTTATCTCCCTCTTTCAGGTTTCTCATTCTCCCTTTGAGACAGGGTTTCCATCTTTCTCTTCCTCCTTCTTTCCCCTTTTGTGTGTTTTTCCCTCTCTTGCTCTCAGGAAATGCCTGCAGAGCAAAAATAAGTGCTGGTCCCCAAACATGTGCCAGTGGACCCCACCAGCTCAAATTAGGCACTGGCAACTCCTTACAGCAAAATCCCTGTAAATGAGGCTCTTGATTTATAAAGGGACTTAAAAGTAAGTCTCTTTCCAGTGTTAATTCCTCCGTTCTCTTGAATTTACATGAAAGCACCGTCAGCGCAAGAGCGGAGTGGCCCATCTTGCAGTCAACATAACAAAATAAAAAAATAACATAAGCATAAATAGGAGAAAAAGCATTTAAATTGACCTCTGATTCTTAAGGTTTATTCAGGCAAACCTCAAGTGTGTTCAACGAAATATTCATTCAGAGACAAAATGTCCCTGAAAGCGGAAGCCTTGCAAACAATGCCCCTGCAGTCTCAGCCCATTGTGCCAAAAAACACAAAACATCAGGTGCTTTTCCACGCACTATGGTTCTTGGAAAGATCCCCTTTCGCATGGATGCTCCAGAGAAGGAAAAAAACAGGTTTTTAGTAACAGCCAAGGTATCTGCGCCAAGAAGCAGGCCTGGAATGCGCTCAGCGCTACAAAGCGTGAAGCAACTGTATAATATGAGAGAATGGAGAAAATAGAAGCTGATGCATAAAGAAATGGGGACGTGAGTTAAGTATATCCATGGGTGGAAGCTAATGTCTCTGCACTGCCCTTAGTGCCCACAAGCTGTTGTCCCTGCATTGCTCTTGAACTCCTGGTCTCAGGCACCATTGAGCAGAAGTCAGGAGCAGGAGGTACACTAAGCTCAAAATGCAGTGCATTCTGGAGTAGTGGTTGTTTGGGTGCAAACCCCCTGCTCTTCTTCCAACCACTCAGATGGCTTGTGCAAAGCCATGACGGACAGCAGCAAACTGCATATTTAGATGGGCCAGAGGCACAACAGACACGCATAGTTTCTGTTTGTTGATTTTTGTGATGATTTTTGTGCCCACCTCAGCTATAATTTTGTGCCAGGTATAACAAATTCTTTCCATATTGTGATCATCCATAGCACGAGGGAGCCCACCGCTGGTATAATGTTGGCTGTATAATATTGGCCCATGCACAGTGGTAGTAAGTCCTGGCATAGTGTCAGAAACCAGCAAATGATGTCGCTCATCTCTAATAGAATCGTAGGTATGTCATTATGGTGATAATGTTGGCATATTGTTCGCATATCCCGTATGTTGATCATTATACTGATGTGGCATAATGTGGTAATTCATAGAATGATGGGGCCAACCTTGAGA
The DNA here is from genome assembly GCA_963921515.1 of Calotriton arnoldi. Taxonomy (NCBI): domain Eukaryota; kingdom Metazoa; phylum Chordata; class Amphibia; order Caudata; family Salamandridae; genus Calotriton; species Calotriton arnoldi. Next base: position 178,545 of record CAWUFW010004496.1, read on the forward strand.
TAAGGCTGACCATGGAATAATAATAGTACTTCTTGGCATATTTTGGGCATCCATAACATAATGGTGCCCACTAAGGGCCTGCAAAGTCACATAAATGTCACCATTTTTGTGTAATTAGAAATGCTTCTTCCTATTGCTGAGCGAGGAGACACTTTGGCAAAGCATCATTGAGGCAACCGCCCAGGCCACCTGCTAGATGCTGGAGGAAGTTGCTGCTGCTGCTGCTGCTGCTGTGAATCCCTGAGGAAGGCCTTCATAATTTGCAGCCATTAGCAGAGAACCAAGGCCACAAACGAAGGTCAAAGGACGGCCCCAGAAAAAAACATAGAGATAGCTCAGAGTCAGCTACTGAGGGCACTGAAGAACTGGTCCCATGAGTGGCCAGTGACGCGGCCGGAGCACTCGTGTATGCTTGAGTCTATTTCCTAAGCGGTAACACAGGCACAATCCCATGAGGAAATCTTGCTGGGGTACAGCTGTTTGCTCTGGACTGTTGAGGTACTTGGTGGTCAGAACCTGGGGGTAAGCCATGGAGGAAGGGGTCAAGACCAGGATCAGAGTTGTGACCTGAGATTACAGCGGCTTACAGGAGCTTGTGGTCTGAGGAAAAGGCCCAGTCTCCTCAGCCTTGCCAGGGACACCGAGGAGAACCAAAGGCGGGTGGTGCTGCAGGTTGCCTGCCCTTTGTTTTCTAATGCTCTCTAGCTCTTACCACCCTACTGCTCCCAGCTGATGTCCTGTACGTTACTTCAGTGGGTGTGTCGGGTCTTCCTGCCACTTGCAATTACTTGGCTTTCCTTAGCAGAATCAGTTATGCTTCATACGGAGGTGGGCTGGCGTGTTTGCAGGAGTTTTCAAAAATTTTATGGTTGAACAGGACGCACCAGACTGAATTCAGCATCAGCCTTGGTCGATATTTGGCTATTTGATGAAAAGGATTTTATCAATTTTCTGGTTTTTGGTCCTTTAACATTTGGCCTTTTTGTGTTAACATGCTTCTACAGTAGGAATTTAGTTCACCTGGCTGTTCCACTTGTTTTAATTCAATACACAACAATCTAAGCAAATGGACTCATTGGAAGCAATAAGGCAACAGATTTCCTTGTCTATGGCTGCCATTCATTCTATATAACACACACCCGGAGGTAGCTTAATCCTACTGGCATCAGTTCACCACTGTTTGGCTGAATTATATGGCTACATTGTTTGCGGTAATTCGGATCATCAATATTGAGAATCGACTTCAGTGGCTAATTTACCTTGGGCATCCTGGCTATACTACACAGTTTGAAGGGGATCTTTGAATGCTATCTTTTTATTCAATACGCCTGTATGAAAATTAAAAGAAAAACCTTGTTGTTAATTATTTCCATCCACCGGGGAGAATGTAGCATTCAGCATAGTCAGTCTGAACAATTGATGACATCTTATATACACAGTGTTTAATTTTTTTCTAAGGTATCAATTGAATATATCAGTGGCTTTCCTGATGAAGGCACATGGGTCGAGACTCAATTCCATCGAAATCTATCATGATTTAAGCCACTCACGCAGAGATTTTATAAGAAAATATTTGAATTGTCATGCATATGTATGGAAAATATTCTTCTCCTCTTTTCCTTCCCAACTTTTCCATTCTTTCCCTTTGAATTTGGGTATGTTTTGATGAATAATATATAAAATTGTATTCATTAATTTTTGTATCCAATTTCATTATTAAATTGTGATTTCTCTTTTCTATAACCTGTGTAGCTTGACCGTTATGTTCATATATATATATAACATTCATTGTGGTATAGAATTAAGATTGCCAATTGCTGTTTTTTACATTGTATGACTGCAGTTAAGCTTTTTGCTAGCCACTCTACATTTGATCCTAATCCTACAGTATCTGCGACATGCAAGCCAAATACACACACAACTAACCATCCCATGTTGGTTTTTAAAAGGGTCCGTTATTTGTGAAAACACATACGTTGGTCATTCTGTAAAGCAAACACAGGCCCCAGAAAATACCCAAGAAAATAGTGTCAAAAGAGGGACACCTTGTAGATCTGATCACAAAGCTCAAATACATCTACCCAGAAGAAGGCGAAATCCTCAGAGGTAGAATCAACTTCTAAGAATTTTTATTGTCAAGCACTGTATAAGCTAATCACCCTAGACCTCTGAAAATCAGGGAAGGGGTGGGTCCTCACTCCCTGCCTGTAAGGAACCACTAGGTCTGTTAAGCTAAATTTGTCAAGGTACTGTTTTGTGATGGGGTTGTCCAGTCACCCATCCAGCAAGATTCTCTTTTTTGTAAAACCTATAAATTCAGGACAAAATGGAAGGCAAAGCTGTGCCCTCTTGATAGGGGCACATTAGTACCAGCTTTTCAAAAGGTTTCTTCCCTAAAAAGTATCAGTACACATGACATAGCTTTGGTGGTGTTTGTTAAGATTGATAATGTAGAAGTCACAAAAATGTGTTTGTATTCATTAAATCATGTCCTTGGTAAGTGATATAGAAACTGAACTTTGCAATACAAGGGTATTTGCTTTGTAAGGGTCCCGATTCCAGGCCTATCAACCTCACTGCCAACAAGATATCCATTTTCCTGAGGAAACACAGGGTCTGGCCCCTACCCAGGTTGATCCACCCTGGTGGATGAATCAGAATAGGCCCAAGACTCTAAAGAGAGTTCAATGTTAAAGAAAAACTAAATTTTTGCTGGTATATCAAATAACATGTATGACAATAATGCTACTTTTTGTCCTAACTACAAACCCTCAAATAAAAGCAAATCCAGATTTCGACTCCTGCTGGTGGACCAGCTGGGTCTAGATAAAATGGTGATCCATAAGCCCTGGTCTCTTAGTCTGGAATGTCCATGCATTACATTCAATTAATACGTTGGATTTGTTAGGGGACAGTCCAAATAGATATGATCTTTTATTACTCCAATAGACCTGGTTTCCAACAAATGCTCTCATCCATGAATATACTGGCTTTTCAAAGAATGTAGTCTCCAAAGGCAAGGGCTGACCATCCGGGGGCCTGTTGACCTTGGGTGATATTACTACTACTCACTCAAAATTTAGATCATGACCTGATAAAATTAGGATCTATGATCCCATCCTCAATTTGTATTATTTAGAGACCTGAATCTCAAATTGCCCCTGAGAAAATTTGATGAAGTACTCCATGACATGCTCATGATTAATGAGATTCCAGAATCTGCTGTTTCAATTGACTGTTCAGTGGATCAGGCAGAATAGTTGTTGTATACATTGGGATTGCACAATTTTATTAGTTTAAACTGTCAATTTTTGAATGACAGTCTTGCCAGACATACCTTTAAAGTAGCCAACAGCCACCTTCAATTTATTAACAAAGAATGAGAATCCACCATATTGGGTCTAGCCTTGAAGTTTTTAAAAATGTTAATTTTAACTAATGGTATGGGAGCCACCAGGGAGAACCTTTTTTGTGATACGAGTAACTTATTGATTGCATCCTGGAGTGTTTTAAAGAGAACACAAGAGGCCAGATAAAAATATGTTAAAAAAACCAAAACCTGGTGAAGATGGTTTGATGCCAACTGTCCGGAAGCTAAAAAGAGCTTTACCACCATGCGGTGGAGTCCAAAACATTGCTGATAATGCCTCTCTTCTCCAGTCTTTGGAACAGTCTAAGAAAAAGCACATGAAAATTGACTACTGGAAGAAGACGCAGTCCTCTCTTGAAGTGGGGAACACAAGCAAGTTTTGGTCACTAGTTAATAGAGAATCTACTGTCGCCCCTGTCATGTATAGGATTGTTATACCAGAAGAAACCTGGAGGAATTACATCTTGGAGCTATATAATCTAATTCTGAAATAACTCCTTTCCTGGCAAATGGCATTATCATCCCAGTTGGGGTCTTTTAGAATTATTGGAGCTTGGCCAACTTATGAAAACAGACCACGACCGCCTCCCCGCAGTTTTTTTAAAGCTTACTCTAGTTAGTGGGTCTCTTTTTTAAGTTCCTTTTTCAAATGGTCAACCGTTAAGAGTGATTTCTGACTCATCGTGTGAGTGATCTTAAAACTGATCCTAAAAATGGTGATTACTTGTTACCTTCTAATTATAGATTGATCACCCTGCTAAATGCTATATCTAAAATCTATGGATACGCCCTTCTGAAATCATTAACATGCCGGGCTACTAAAGAAAATGTAATACCATTGGAACACGGAGGGTTTCATCCCAATCCCTCCACGATTGATCACTGGTTGGTCATGTGGTCATTAGAGAAAACAGCAATGGAGTTTTTGTGGTAAGCTCTGTTTTGTTTACTTTCATTCCACTTGTGACCTGGTAGACTGTAGCATCCTCTGCAGAAAACTCCAGACCGTGAATATTCCTGCAGGACTCCTGTTTATGATCCAGCAGCTACACTCCCATAATTGGCTGCAGACTGATTTGAATGGGAACTGGATCTTGACTAGTAAGTTCACAATTGAAAATGGCTTATGGCAAGGCTGTGTCCTTGCAGTCCTTCGGTTTAGTGTATTTTTGACTGATTTTCCCAAAAATAATTACGGTAGCCTTTCTTTCAACTGAAAATCCGCATTAGCCATGTTACTTGCCTAATATACGCAGATGATTTATTTTTTCAGAATTACGCTCTGGCTGGCTTTCAAAGAAAGATAATAGTTTGGGGGGACTATTATAAACAGAACAATTAGACCTTCAATGTTGATAAAACCAAAAAATTGATTTTCTAGACAAAGCAGACTAAATTCCAGTGGCATTTAAAGAATCAGTCCCCAGAGTAGGTACTTCCCTAAATATATTTAGGTCGCAACATCATTTCTAGGTTGACTTGGTCAACATATTTTTCCTTATTAAGATGCTCCTTACAGGGTGCTGGTTATGATCTAAGAAGATTTGATGTTAGCTATGGGAGCTCTTTCCTTGAAACGCTTTTGAAAGCAGCTCATGGGAAACTAATACCCAAAGCCCCATATGGAGCAGAACTGTTTGCACTTGATAAGAGGTGTGATTATGGCCCCCTTGAAGGATTTTGTATGAAAAGACATGTCGCAAATCCCTCAAATAAAATGATCGAGTCACCATTTAGAATGTTGAGTCGAATCATAAAATGTACTTGCTCAGAAGTCGCCCTGCTAGAAGTCACGGAACACCTCTGCCAACTGCTAGATCGGGGTGGCACAGCCACACTGATTCTCTTGGATCTCAGTATGGCTGTTGACACAGTGTCTGACGACAAGCTTATTGGTAGATTGGCTCAACTCTGGCCTACAGAAGGCGGCACTCGCTTGGTTAAAATCCTTTCTGGCCGACCGCACCTTCCAGGATTTTCCATCGATGAGGTGTCTAGTTTGTATTCACTCACCTGGGTTGTCCCAGAGGGATCTGCTCTCAGCCCCCCTGCTCTTTAATATCCATGTCCTACCTTTGGCAGACCTAGTGGAAAGCCACAGTTTTACTATTTTCTCCTACACTGATGACACCCAGATCATCTTTTCTCTGTCATCGGCACGGGAAGCGGGCCCACAGGATCTCAGCTCCTGTCTTAGCCATGTAGCCAACTGGACGAACTTTAACTCCCTCAAGCTAAATGGGGGTAATACTGGTCAAAAAACCCCAGCTATGGGCCCCCAGCACTGTTCTGACACCCTGGGTTCACTCCCAAAACCAGCTGACAAGGTGAAAAGTCTGGGTGTCTGGCTGGACTCCACCTTGTCCATGAAGCCGCAAGCAGCCAAAATTACCTCCTCATGTTTCGCCACTATGACATGGCTTAAAAAAAATTCTCTGATTGCTCCCCTTCTCTGCCCCAAGAATGGTCATCCAAGCCTTGATCCTCTCTAGACTGGACTACGCCAACATTCTTTACCTGGGGACCGATACAGCAGTAATCAGATGCCTTCGCTGGTACAAAATGCCGCGGGCAAAGATGCTTTTCCAGCTTTCCAAACATTCTTCAGTGTCCAGTCTCCTTCAAGAACTTCACTGGCTCGCCGTAGAAAAACGGATCAACGTCAAGGCCCTCTGCTTCATGTATAAAATCAAGACCCACAATGGCCCGGAATTCGTAGAAAAATTGGCTGTCCCTTATCGTCCCTCTCGGGCGTTGTGCTCCAGTAATCAGTCCCTCTTCTCAGTGCCCAAATTTAGATGATCTCGAATAGGCAGTCCAAAAATGTGGAGCACACTTCCAGAATCAAGCAGAAACTGCAAATTCCTTATCCAGTTCCACAAACAGCTAAAACTTGGCTATTCTTGGCTTCACATGTAGGTTACTGACCACATCCTCCAGCGCTGGGAAACCTTACAGGTAGCTATGCACTATACAAGAATTAAATAATGATTCAGCTGTCCAGTTTTTCTACCAGTTAGAGTACTACACAACTAAGTACCTTGAAGGTAAACCGTTAAGCTAAAGGCAGCTCTGGGTTCTCTGGCTCCCATACCTGACATCTATCCTTTTGTAACTGACTCATGTTGAGCAATAGGCTTACTTAAACTAAAACAGTCATTAAATGAGAATGTGCAACTATCAAGTTTTAATTATGGTGTAACCTATTTAGCTTTCAAGAGTTCTGTAAAAAAGTTTGTCCAGTGGATAGGGCCAAAATAAACGTACCCCTATTCGTTTGAGGTTCTGCATAGATATATTAGGGACTTCATATTGAAGTAGATTTTTCTTGGTGATTTGGAACTTTTTTACTTAAAATTGTATCAAAGAAGCTAGATGTCCATATAATTTAAATACACTATGGTACACCCTTTACTTCACTGTGTATATCTCTTGGAATAAAGTAAGAGGCTCATGCTCCCTTTTTTTTTTTTTAAATGGGTGCCAGGTTGGACCATGACCTTAAATCTTATTTTTGCACTTCCCTCATTCTAAATCACATACACTATTGGTCAATGTGTAAATGTTCTACTATAAATGGCATACCAATCCAAGGTGAACTTTTATTGCTGCTATTTTTCCTGATTTCAGTTTTTTTTATTCTTGTAGCTGTGTGTTATTTAGGTTAAAATGATATCCATTTGTCTGATTTTTTTTGAGTACTGTTGATGCATTTTAGTGATTACTGCTGTGATTTTTGAAAAATTCTGTGTTATGTATTTTACTGAATCACAACTCCTGCTGCTATGACGCAATTATTTACTGTCTTGCCTATTGACTATGCACTTTATTATTCTTTATCTTTCTTTTTGAAAAAACGAAATGCGGTGCATTTTAGTGATGTTAATATATTGTGCTGCATTTAATATTACTGGATCTTTAGGATACTAGTTTGTGGGACGCTGATTTTAAATATGATGTTTGTTTGCACTTGATGAGCATTGCAATGAGATTTGATCTTAGAAATAAAATAAAATTAAATATTAGCAATTAGTAATTAGCAATTGTGGGAATTACACCACCTGCATAGCTAAATATTCTGCAGAGGCCTACTGCCCACCAGTAGCATAATGCAGGCCCTTCTATAATTATTGCCATATCGTGGTCATCCCTTGCATCAGATGTGATGCATGTGCATTCAAGGCAGAATCTACCCATGTTACACAGTAGTGCAACTGACTCCTTAAGGAAAACAGCACACTGATATTTCAGCAGTAATTCGATAAGGGAGTTTTGCTCTGCGGAGTTAAAAAACTCTGCGAGATTCTTTGGAGTTCCTCCAATTTAGAACCAGCCAATCAATCAATCAACCAATCAGGTTACTTGTAAAGCGCGACTATTCACCCGTAAGGTTCTCAAGGCACTAGGGAGCAGAAACAGCTGATCCGCCAGAGGCGCTGTGGTTCAATCGAAGAGCCAGGTCTTAAGGCCCTGCCTGAATTGAGGCAGTGACGGTGACTGCCTGAGGTGAGAGGCAGGGTGTTCCAGGTCTTTGCTGCGAGGTAGGAGAAGGATCTTCCTCTGGCTGTTGTCTTGCGGTTCCTTGGGACGGTGGACAGGGCCATTTGGGCCGAGGTCTCTGGTGGGTGCATGGAATGCAAGGCGATGGTTAAGGTACGCAGGTCCCGCGTCGTGTAGAGCTTTGTAGGCGTGTGTGAGGAGTTTGAAGGTAATTCTTCAGCCAGTGGAGGTCTCTCAGGGGCCGGTGATGTGGCTGCGGCGGGGTATGTTGAGTACGAGTCTGGTGGAGGCCTTCTGAATGTTCTGCAGTTTCTTGAGGAGTCTCTGGGTGATGCCGGCTTAGAGTGCGTTGCCGTAGTTGATTCTGCTGATGAGTGTGTGGGTGACTGTCTTTCTGGACTCGGTGGGGATCCACTTGAAGATCTTTCATAGCAGGGAGCAGGCGTAGCGTGTGGAAGCAGGATGATGAGACGGTATTGATCTGGCAGTTCATGGTGAGAAAGGAATCCAGGATGAGGCCTAGGTTTCGTGGGTGGTATGTGGGGAGGTAGTAGCACGAGCGTGTGGCCATTCGAGTTGATTTTGCTGCCGTTTGAGTAGAAAATCTACTCAAGCTGCAGCAAATCTACTCGAGAAGCATCTCTCTGATGAGAGTGCATGTGACCATCACCGTTAGAAAATGGCGCGAGGAGATGCCAAATCTCGCTCGCATTTCTGGAGCCCTGCAGGGAAAAATTACACTATACAGTGATTGGCTGAATTTGACAGGACTTTCCCTTACAAAAGGAATGCGGAGTCACCAAATTCCTCACATACCGCAGGTGGAATTAAACATTTCACCCACCCCTAAATCAAGTATGTACAAAAAATGAGAATAAGGTGTTTTAGGACAAAATTGTCTTTTTTATGAAAAGTATAAGCTTTTGATTTGGATAATTGAGTTTTTTTTTTCTCCAAAACGTTAAGCATGTAAATAAAGGAGAAAATGTTTGCGACAAGCTAAAACTTTGAAAAGAAAGACTTTGTTTACAAATATTTGTTTAAAGCTATGTGCCTAAAGATGAGACTTGAGTGATCGTCACTACTGTTGTTGAGAAACAATCCTATAACATTGCTCTAACCAGAATGAAAAATTAAGGTTCCACAACTTGAATGATAGCACTGTGTGTATGAGCTTGTAAAATAGGGCTAGATCTAAGATTTAAGTAATTAACTGCTCCTTCCAAGTAGATTCTTAGTGACAGCTTATGACTGAGTACTGTAGTGGAAAGGGTAGATATTACAAATGAATGGAAGTGAAATACACAAGTGATAAAAGATGCTATAAAATTGATAGGCCGCATTGTAATTTCTGAGTCTCATAAGAACTTATTTAGATCCTATTGATTTTTTCCAAATTGATGTGGATTTTATACTGTAAAATATACTATTTGGACAGTTTTCATTGGTGTAAGTAGGCCCTTATTCCCTCTGGAGGAAGTTGAACAGAGTCACTTGACTCACTTCCTGCTATTTGGAATGGGTATTTAGCCCCACCCCTTTCAAACATCCGTCACCACTTGCTTTACCTTGTGTAGCTAGCTCTCGTTGCCATAACTACTGCCTCTAGGAGAAAATAAGAGATTTTTGAGGAGTAAAGTGTAGGACAATGAGTCAACCCTGTGATGCCCCTCGGGGTCAAATGGTGTGTGAGGTCACTTGTGCTACACCTGGCACTTTAATGACTCGACCTCTGTGAAAGGCACTCAGTGAAGACATGCACTGCAGGACGTTAATTGTTACAAGGCTGAGGAAAAGAAACACATTTAACAAAAAATATTTTTCCACGTTTTATTCTATTATATTGATCCTACCTTAGTATGAATTCTGGCCATCTGCTTTTCATCAAGACTTGACTCTTTGTAGACCCTGTTCTTGTATCGAAACTGCAAAACAAATTAAAAGTACATTAGTTTTCTAGGAACCCGAAGCAGCCGGTAGATTTGTTGACAACAGCGTCCTCTCCTTCCTGGAGACGGTGCCACGTGGCACAACGTTCAGGCTGGGTCGTCAATATTTCATGCCCATTTTATCGTAACAAGCTTCTGCGTCATTAAATATGCTGTTTAAAATCCTGCTGCATTTTTAAACTGTACAGTTTCAAAACGCTAGAGATTTCTGACAGGCCTCTTTCAGGAACATTAATGGGCTACAACAGAATACATGGGGGTTACTCTAGCATTCTTAAAGGCACAGGCATGGCGAATGCTACACTTAGCAAATGTTTTTTGCTTACTGTTCATAACGCAAAGAGTTACTTATTTTTGAGATCTATGATTAAGGAACAAACTTGCAAGGGTGGTCCTACATCAGCCTGGGAAAACATTTAATCTGCACCTATATACTTTACACCCATCAACAGAGGTGAAGAACTGACTGAGCATGTTTGTGAAACAGTAGCGGCTCCTCCGCTAAGGAAGAATGAGCGTCACCCCAGTGCTTAGGCTGCAAGCTGAATACAAAAAATACAATGATAATAACGTTTGTTTTTATCATTTTGTTTTTTTGTATTCAGCTTAGCTTGCAGCTGAAGCCAGGCGGGAGCGGCTGGACTCCCCGCGTCACCGGGGGAGGAGTGGTGGTAGCACCTAAAATGCGTATTACGCGTGTCTCGGTGCTGGCCAGAGCGTCATGCGCACTCTGCATGTCCTCCAAACAAGCTGTATTACAGCCTGGATGGAGAACATGCACAGACTGCCAGGCCCTATCTGAGCGTTGAACCATGCGCTTAGACCAATCACAACGCTGTTAAGGCAGTGTTGTGATTGGTCAGGGGATTCTGGGAGACTGTGTGCTTCCTGCCGAGAGGAGGACGGAGAAGGAAGAGGCGGCAGCCGGCAGGCGGCGATAAAGAGGTAAGTGCTATTTTTTAAAATTATTCTCCCCCTTCTTCGTTCCCCCTTCCATCCCCACCCCACTGCCGACCAGTAGCGGCCGGCATGGATCGTGAGTGGCGGGTGAGCAGGGGGAAAGAGGGGGAGGATCGGGGGATGTAAATAAACAAAATGAAAAAACGTACCTGCTCGCCGTTCTATCTTATCTCAGTCTCTCCTCTCCAGGGACGGAACAGGAAGCAGCCAGGCTCCCTCCCCTAAGCCAATCACAATGCTGCAATGTAGCGTTGTGATTGGTTCTGAGCGCCGTGGATCGGTGCTCAGCCAGGGAATGGGAGCCTGGGCATGTTCTCCACGCAGGCTGTAATGCAGCCTGTGTGGAGAACATGCGAAGTGCGCATGACTGTTTTGGATGGCCCTAGCAGGCCGGCCAAACAGTCATTGCGCACTTGGAGTGGTCAAACCACTCCTCCCCTGCTCTGAGAGCAGAGCAGGCCCGCCCGCCCCACAAAGCTGCGCAGCTGGAACGAATACAAAGATAATAACCTTGAGTTATTATCATTGTATTTGTTCTTTCTTTCACTGCTTTGCAGCAGTGGGGCTATGCTACTCCACCTTAGCAGAGGAGCCGCCACTGCTGCCGAACCAACACTCCTGGTCGGTAGCAGCCACTACTGCTGTAAAATACATGTCCAAGTTGACTTCCATGCCACATGTGAATGCCCAAGGAGAGCTAATGGGTATGCAAACATGATAGTAGTGATGTTTTTAGCATTAAAAAACGTTAACCTGTCCATTTCCTATGAGTATAGAAGCATCCATATTGCACCCAACCTGTCCTGGTATTAGTGGTGCAGAAAGTAGATGGACACGGATAACATAGTTGTTACACAGGAACACAATTGTTCTGAAATGCTGGAAAGTAGGATCTGCTTCTATGGTTACCCCCACTTTTTGCCTGGTGCTAAGCTGTATTTGACTAGTCTGACTGGGATCCTGCTAATCAGGACCCCAGTCTGTCTGCTTTCTCCCTAGAATGTTGTGTACAGTAATTAGGTACACCCCAGATTGAATACTGGGGTACCCTTATAAGTCCCTAGTACATGGTACCCATGTACCCAGGGCATAGGTACCCCAGAGGTCTCCCATGGGCTGAAGCATGTATTATGCCACCCATGAGAGACCATTTAAAATGGAACTACGGGCCGGCCATTGCAGCCTGTGTAAGCTGGTGCTAGCACCACTTACTAAAGATATAGGTTTCCTATATCTAGGGTCACTGTACTTTAAACCTATAAGTTACCCCTGTAGCAGGCCTTTGCAATCCTGAAGGCAGGGTGCTTGGTTATAAGTGAGAGGCTGCCCCTGCATGAGCAGGACACCCCTGCAGCCTACGGAGCCCATTCTCCCGGGTTGCCAGTGAAGCAGCCATATACTATATAGAGGGGCACCACGTAATTACGAGATGACCATCTCGAAAACGGCTGCAACGAACCATATCATGTTTGGTATCAAACATGTTGGAATCATACCTCCCACACCGTAATCAGTGTGCGAGGTATGATTCCAAGCACTGGAAGAGCCCTCCGTTAAGCTCTCAGTGTTCCCGGTACCAGCCTTCTTGACCCGCCCAGCACAAAATGGTTGCTGCCAACCAGAGACACGATTCTGCCCTCCTGCTGCTGAGCCAAGCTCGAGCAGGAGAAGGCAGAACAATAGGCATCCTGTCACAGGAAGGTGTGACCACCTCCCAGACAGGATTTAGTGTATTGGGGTGGGGTGGGTGCGCTTGCCAGCGCCACTCAGTCTGCATGAGGGGCACATTTGGTGTCCCTGTGCATAGTCCAGTTCAAACCAGTCCTGGGAGCCGCTGGCTCCCGCTCTGGCGTGAAACTGGACAAAGGATATGGGAGTAACTTCCCCCCTGTCCAGACCCTCGCCTGGGAGGGCCCCCTGAATCTTCCCAACCATTTCCCTAGGGTACTTAAGGGCTAACCTGGGTGTAGGTCCCTAGATTCGTCGTGGGATTAGATTCAAATCAGACACCACTACTTCTTCTAACGTCTGGGCACTCTGGACTTCGTTTGGGCCTAACTTCGTTCCCCCTTTCAGTCTATTGCATCGTCTGTGCATCATACAGGAACCTTCCAAGGCCTGTGAAGCATCAAAGACACTTGAAGGAATCTCCCTTGGAGTGAAGGAGTCACTACCCTGCATTCGCAGGCACTGCAACTAAGTCGACCGGTCTGCTGATCCTGAGCTCCTCCGGACTCCGTAAGGTTCTGCAACGAAGGTGGTGGTTTTCCACAGCTCCCAAGGCCTGCCCTGCCCTCTCACCAAGTTTGAGGCCAGTCTCCCTCGTGGGGTTGTAATAACCGAACCCATGTGCACAGCGTCAACTTGCAGTTGCAATGGCTTGTTGGCTTCCTTCCAAGGAGATCTTCGGGCTCCAAGTAGCCCCCACCTCAAGCATCTCCAGAAACCAGAATCTTCAGCCACACCACATCGCTGTGTACAGTGGCCTGCAGCTTTTAGTGATCTGCTTGAGGTCCTCTCGCGACTCCAGTGCCTCCGGCCTGTGGGTCCACTTGAGGGTCATACTTGGTTCTTTTGGGCTCCCCTGATTACTCGGGGCCTGCCCTGACTCCCCTGCTTTTGGTGAGTCCCCTGGACCTTGCTGGTCCCGACGTTGCTCCATCTTCAATTCCAGCATTGGTTGCATTTGCCAAGGCTTGTTGGTGCTCCTGCCAGACACCGACCCCTCAGCACTCGACATCCTTCGTGGGACGGCTTGTGCACAGCTCCTGGTCGTCCTCAGCATTGCCTGATCCTCACAGCTGCAGAGTCAAGGTCATTGTCATCCATCCTGCAACACCCGACATCGGAGGGCATTCGTCTTCCAAGTCTCCTGGTCACCCCTGAGTGACATAGACTCTGTCCCCTCTGCTTGCAGGTACCTCTCATCTAGAATCCATCCTCAGATTCCACCGGACAGTTTCTCCTTCTTAAGCAGCGGCACTTTCCTGAAGTCCTCCAATGGGTTCGACGGCGGTTTCCGACACCACTTCACACATATGCACCCGGCTTCCCTGGTGTAGGTAACGTGGGTACTAGGGTATACACGGGTAGGATGTATCTCCAACCTTCTGTCTTCCACGGAGTTTCTTCAGGGTCCACTGGGAAGGGTCCTTAATCTTTAAAAATCCAACCGCGACTTACACGTAGAGTTGTACGGAGCACGCAGTTGTGTTCCCACACTGCACACGCTCTCCGCGGGGTCCCTATCTACTCACCTTGGGTAGTTCCTTGGGTACCCAGCACTTCTACATCTTCTCAACATTGTCTTGACCCAAGTCGTGGTTCTTATACCACTTTCTTAGTATATGGTTTGTTCCCCCCCTGGTCCACTGTGTATTTCGTGCTATTTACTGTTTCTTTGCTAAAGTATTGTGTGCATTGTGCATATCTCCGGGTAGGAGATATTTATATGTGTTAGAGAGTATTTTATAATAAATACATATTTTTATAACTACTTTGTGTGGTTCTTTTTCACTTAATCTATACTATAAGATTGCATTCTGGTAAAACAAGCTGCTTTACACTCCTTCTGGACTAAGCCTGGAGGCTGCTCTCCACAGCTACCACTTAGAGAGCTTTCTAAGGTTGTCTAAGAACTCTTAAATCACCATAAGGGTTGTCTGGACTGGTGCAAGGGGTCCACTTACATAAGTGTACATCATATACCAGGCCACCTTCTCACATGAAAAAAACAAAAACAAATGTTCCTGTTTAGAAAAATGTGCACTGTGCAGCTACTTGGCAGGAAGTAATCTGAAAGCTGAAGGAGAGTACAGGCTCAGCCTCCTGATTGGCCGGCAAGTCATGGTGACTTGCCTCACTCCTAAAAAGTGTAAGAGTCAAGGATCACTCTTTTTAGCCATGTTATCACACTGCTCTGACGTACTTGAACCCAGAAACTGTTTGCACAATCATCTCTCGCATACATAAACTTACCCACAGAATGCACACCTGCCCTCAGCATACGTGCACTAGCCCTACCAATCTCATTCGCACAACGCTCACCACCAGTCGGCACCAGATATCGAACTCATGCTCACAAATGGACAGTGTTCAGCACTTCGTCATCACTGACCTCATTGCCACAAAGAGTCTGGATGTGTTCTTCATCATAGAGGCGTGGCTCACCTGCAAATCTCTGCCCATCCTCAACATGCATGTTTCTGCAAGGTAGAGCATTCAATGCAGGAGACAGAATCAGACCTCACTATCATGCACAAGACTTCCTGTCTACCTCAAGACTCTGCAACCCTCAAAACAGTGGACCTTTTCACTTGCATTTCCCAATCATTACCTGCGGTCACCTTTCACTTGATGCATGGAGCCAAAAAATAATTGATCGAATAATTTATCTCATTACTTTAGCATTCGTTAATACAGCAATAAAAGATGTCAACCTGCTCAGCAATTCAATCACAACTAAAATATCAGAAACTATCGAAGACCTCCTAACCACTCTGTACATTACAAAAAAAGTCACTGAGGCAAACAACATCAACTACATCAACTACACCTCATTGTAAAAGTCTTAGTAGCAACAAAATCACACAACATAACATCTTTAGAATGGACCTGTCACGTTCATTATACTCCAGACACTTACTACAGCCAACCTAAGTGAAGCAAAAAAAGATTTCAACTTCATCAAGTTCTACTTCCTACTCTCTGCAGCAAGGACATACCAGCCTCACATCCAACCTCTAACGAATAACACACACTCCTTGACGACTGAAATACACCTATGAAGAACAATGAAGAAACCAATACTCACCTCAAACATGACTCAGAAATCCAAAGCCGTTCACAACTTGGTAATCCAAAATAATGACTGATAGAGCTGAGAGAAAAGAAATTGAGAAAGACAGCTACCTAAGATAAGGAGATATTTGAGTCTGGAGAAATAAAGTGTGGAGGAAAAGTACTTCATTTGTAAAATAATGCGTGCCAGTGCCAAAAGCGCAGCACAAAAGATAGTGCTAATAAATCTCAATACAAAGAATACCAAGGACCACCCCCACCAGCAGAGCACGCAACCTCGGAATCATCCTGGATACCACCCTGGCCATGAAGCAGCAGATCAACACCATCACCTCTGCCTGCTTCCTCATCATCTGCATGCTCTGCAAGATCTTCTGATGGATACCCAGGTCCTCATTGCCAGCGGACTCGACTATAGTAACACACTCTACACCGGAATCACCAAAAAACTCCTGAACCACCTCCAGACCATCCAGAACTCTGCCACACGACTCATCCTTGGCATCCTCAGAAGAACTCGCATCACCCCCACCTCAGAGCTCTCCGTTGGCTGTCCATCCAGGAAAGGTGCCTCTTCAAACTCCTCACTCATGCCTACAAAGTTCTCCACTTTACACTCATCAACAGAGGCGAAGAACTGAGCATGTCTGTGAAATACAGGTCCAAGTTGACTTCCATGCCACATGTGAATGCCAGAGGAGAGTTAATGGGTATGCAAATATGATAGTAGTGATGTTTTTTGTATTTATAAACCTTAACCTGTCCACTTCCTATAATTATAGAAGCATCCATATTGCACCAGACCTGTCCTGGGATTAGTGTAGCAGAAAGTGGATGGAAACGGATAACATTGTTGTTACACTGGAAACAATAGTTCTGAAAAAAGCAAAAACAAATGTTTAAGCTTAGAAAGAATTTGCACTGTGCAGCTTCTTGGCAGGAAGTAATCTGAAGGCGGAATGAGAGTATAGACTCAGCCTCCTGATTGGCTGGCAAGTCAAAAATATGGTGACTTGCCTCACTATTAAAAGGTGAAAGAGTCAAGGATCAATTTTATTTCGTCCTGTTATCACACTGCCCTGACGTATTTGAACCCAGAAACGTTCTGCACAATCATCTCTCACATACATAAACATACACACTAAATACACACCTGCCCTCAGCATACGTGCACTAGCCCTGCATCAATGATTGCCTTACATTCAACCGATCCTCCACCCTCACCTTGGCCCACATCGCCTGCATTCGCTGCAGCCGCTGTGGAGGGCGGTCCTTCTCCTACCTCGCTGCCAAGTCCTGGAATGACCTCCCCCGCCACTTTCGCACTGCCTTTTCTCTGAAGGACTTCAGGAAGCAGCTCAAGACCTGTCTCCTTGACTGAGGCTCGCACAGCCCACCAGTGCCTGGAGAACCCCCTGGTGACAAGAAGGCGTATACAAGACTGATTGATTGATTGATTGATTGATGTGTAGTCCTGAATCCACCTCATGCCTCCCTAATCCACTGCCAGACACTGCCTGCCCCTTTATCTCACTCTTGCAGGTTTCTGCTTTCTTCCTCTGAGGTTTGTAAGAAACTTCAGAGTAAAATTCGATGCCCTCTTGTCTTTCTGCCCACAAGCTCTTGCAGTAGCCGGCATGTGTTTTAATCTGATAAAATCATTTGTTTCGCCTACCTCCCATTGGCTGCAAGAGAGACAGTTGCCTTTGCATTGATAACTTCCAGATCAGATTGCTGCAATAGTTTGCATGCAGGATCCTCAAAACTAACTATCCAGAAACGTCAGGTCCAACAACATGCGTCGGCCAGACTTGTACTGAAACGTCCTTGACGATCATCGGCCTCAGCAGCTCTGAAATCTTTACACTGGCTGCCAGTGCAAAAAAGGGTCCTTTTCACAATTCTCCTATTCACATTCACAGCCTACAGATCTATTGGGCTAAGATATCTAATGGCCAGATTCACCCAGTATACTAATAAAAGGACCCTGAGATCTTCCCATGTTTATCTTCTGAAGCCCTTTTCTGTCAGACGCAAAACTGGAGGAGGTAAATCTTTCTTAGTTCTAGGTATTAAGGTATGGAACCAACTTCCCATTCATTTAAAATTAATTGAATCTGAAGTAATTTTTAGAAAGCAGTTGAAGACTTGGCTTTTTGCAGCCCCTGATTCCCACTGTTACTCGCTTATTCTCTGATTTATTATCCTCTTTTGGGTCACATTTGCTTGATTGAGTCATTTCATGTTCTGTGCAGCGCCAGGATGCTCCTTTGGGAGTGGCAAGGTGCTTTACCAATCTTTAATTCATTCATTCATTCCTTTGTGACAGTTTTTCCATCTTTCTCTTTCTCCTTCTTTCCCGTTTATGTGCTTTTCTCTCTCTTGCTCTTGGGATCTCCCAGTCCCCAAAATGAGTGCTGGTGGGCCCACTGGCAACCACCAGCATAAAATAAAGCACTGGAAAATGGAGAGCACAGATCCTAAGAGAACAATCTATGAAGTAGAAGTTGAAGGGAAAGAAGAAAAGGGAGGAGAAAATAAGAATAAAATGTAGAAGAGAGTAAATGGATATGAAAAAGATAGGATAATGTCTAAGAAAGATAGGAAGGAGATATTGGTGAGAGAGAAAGGAGATAATAAGCAAAATTAGATAGGGATGAAAAAGGGAGACGGCACAGACTGGCAGGAATGGGAGACGAGTAGGGAAGGGAGATAGGGAGAGTGAAAAAGACCGAATGGTAGACATGATATAGCTGTAAAAGATAAAAAAAGAGTGAGAGGATTGTGAGATTAAAGGGAGATAGAAGAGAAATGTGTAGATGTACATAGGAATGAGAGGAGGTAGGATAAAGTAGAAGTAGGGGGAAAGAAGGAGGAAAGGAGAGCAGAGGATAATGGGGAGCAAGGAGAAGAGTAGAAAAAGTTAGAAAGTCAGTAAGTAGATATGATGAGTTAGAGATGTGGAAGAGAGGGTGAAGAGAGCGTGAAAGTGGATAGGAAAAGTAAAGTGATAGGAGGAAGGGATGACATGTGAGCGAGGTGGAGACAAAAAAGAGAGAGCAATGCCATAGCTTTCATTACTGCTGCAGGTGCAGTAGCACTAGCACCCAGGCGTGCAAGGTGGCCACTCTAGCACCATAATGGATAGCCTAATCCTGACTGGGGGTAGTGGACCCATTTACCTTGCTTCTATACGGTCTAGTGCCTTCAATAGAGAAGCGGAGGGACATTAAATGCTACATTTTGCTTGCCTGTCTACCCTCATTCCCAAACCATTACTCCTAGGCCTATGGGGTAGTTTGGCAATAATGGTAGCAAGCTTTAAAGCTGTCTTCAGTAACTAAACGCTTCTGCAAACTCATTCAATTGCCACGCACATATCTCTTCTTTCAGCTTTTAATTTCAGAGAACAGCGAAGTGGAAAAGAAAGGCTTACTCTTGAAGGGTGTGAGGTAGAATGTGTAGTTTAGGTAGCACACAAAATAAATAAAACGTCCATGCAGAAGAATTATTTGCAAAATAGTTATAGGACTGTAATCCTTCTTAAGGAAATTTTCTCATTAAGTTTAGTACCTTCTGTGGCATCAATAATTGCTCTGAGTATCTTTATTACGCTGAAATGTCTCTTTGTCTATTATCCAGTCACAGTTATCAATGGTATCATTAGAACGGATACTCTTACTTGTAGTCAATCAAAAATGTTTGTTTTATAAGCATTCCTAAATCATAGCTCGGTATCTGGTTTTATTCAATAATATATAATCATATCATATTGTTGGAAATGGCCCTTTTTGCAGGGTTATCCCTAAACATTTTGCTTCTTCCTCCTACTCTTCCTGACCTGTTTTTGTTGGCTATAGGACTCTGGGCACTTTACCACAGCTAATCAGTGATAAAGTGCATATGCTCTCTGTGTAAATTATGATTATAATTGGTTATCCATGATTCGCATATTTGATTTACTGGTAAGTCCCCAGTAAAGTGCACTAAGTGTGCCAGGGCCTGTAAATCAAATGCTAGTAGTGGGCCTGCAGCACTGATTGTACCTCCCACATGAGTAGCCCTGTAAAGGTGTCTCAGACTGACCACTGTAGTGTCTGCACGCACAGTGCAGACACTACAGCGCAGTTTTAAGCTGCCATGTCAACCTGGCAAGTGCACCCACTTGCCGGGCCCTAACATTCCCTTTTCTTACATGTAAGTGTATGTAAAAGGTAGGAAATGAGCTGGTGTGTTTTACATGTCCTAATAGTGAAATACTGACAATTTAGTTTTTCACTATTGAAAGGCTATCTGTCCCATAGGCTAATGTGGCAGTTACTTTGTAACATCTTACAAGTATAACTTTCCATTGGGACCAAATAGAGATGTAGAGTTTAGGTTTGCTGAACTCAGAATTTAATAACATATCTTTTTAGGAAGATGGTTTTTAAATTGTGTGTTTGAAAATGCGCCTTCTAGAAAATAGGCATTTTCTTGTTTAACTATTCTGTGTGCCGCTACTGTTTTGTGTATTGACTGCCTGGTTTTAGAGTGACAGAGGCTGGGTATGTGCATTCACTGTAGACAGCCACAAGAGGGGTTGAGGTGTGTCCTGCCTTTCCTGGGTGACTCATAGCGGAGTTGAATAGACCTTGTCTGCTTTTAGAGTGGTGGGAGGAGTTTTCACTAGCACCTGATAAGTCAGTGTCTCTTCTGCACAATGCTGTCTCCACCTCTTGTAGTAAAGCTGGGACAGAGAGGGCAGAACTGGTTCAGAGTGGGCTCAGAAACCCTGGTCACAAAGAGAAAATGGGGTATAAGTATTGGACCTTAAACCCCAGAGAATTAGATCACTTCTGGACTCAAGAGGAACCTTTGCCAAGGAGAAGAGCTGGAGAGTTGTGAGGAGGAGTACTTCCCCTTTGCTGTGTGCTGTGTGGGATTGGCCTGCAGTTGCTGCTTCTGCCAAGGAAAGGACAAAGACTCGAACTTTGCTGAGAAACCTGCGTGAAGAAGAATCTCCAAGGGCTTGTATATGCTGGCCTCCTGTTCTGTAGTTTCAGGGACACAAAGACTTCACCACCAGCTCCCCTGAACTCCACTGCTGGGAGGACTGACCTGCCAGGAGGCGCCTATTCCAGTTTTGGGCCTCTGGAGGTTGCTCCTGCTGCTGGGAGCTGGAAGAAACCTAAAAGAAGCAAGAAAAACAATCTTTGATGCTGTCAGCGACGCCGAGTCCTGCACAGAAGCCGGGGGTACTGCTCGTACTTCACGAGCAGCATGTTGCACAACCCTGCCTGCACCGCAGCTCCGACACCCTTCGACGCCTGCCATTATCGGCCTTCCCGACGCCAGCACTGCCGCCATTGCCGCCAGCGTCCCATTATCGCAGAGCTGATAACTGCTGAGGGTGACTCCACTAGTCTTTGACTACGCATCGCCTCACTGGAACCGATGCCTCACCGCTGATGCAACCGTATTCCCCTGTCCTGGACTCGACACGTCGCCTCCTCGTGGACACGACACCTCGCCTCCCCCGTGGCAGCCAGCGAACAGGCCTCGACGCCACACCTCCATGACGCCATGCATCGTCCATATACTTCGTTCCAAGGTACTGTTATTTGGGGGTCCGTGTGGCTCAATGCCCGGCGCCGTGCACCTTGCGGCCTGCGCCGTACTTTGGATTATTGCCTGTCACGACATCGGAATAGCCCCAGGAGGAGCTATTTATTTGCTACAAGTTCTATTTTTGAAATAACTGTTTTAAAAGTCGTATTTTACTACTTGTATGTTGGATTTTTGGTGTTTTGGTCTTGTTTGGTTCAGATAAAGATTTCTTATTTTTCTAAACTGGTGTGGTGTCCATTTGTGGTGTTTTCACTGTATTACTGTGTGTTTTGAGTACAAATACTTTACACATAAAGCCCTTCTTATACCCAGGAGAGCAATATAACAAACCCCCCCTTCCAACTTTCTGTAGCAGAGAGAGTAATTTTAAAAAGACCTAATTCCATTGAATCTGTGATGGAAGTATTGATCCATGAGACTTTGAGCAGGTTTTTAAAAACTATGGCGATGCCTCCACCTATTTTCCGGTCTCTATCAGGCCTTATTAATTGATAGTTGTCAGGGATGGCTAATGTGATGGCCGGAAGGTTGGAGGAATTCAGCCATGTTTCTGTAAAAAAACTTATATATGGGGATTGAGGGGAGATTAAATTCCAAACTTCGATGGAGTGCTTGACTAGTGATCGCACATTACAGAGAAAGCTTACTATGTTTGTTTTAGTGTGATTTGGGGAGGGAGAGTGATATGGAGTGATGGAGGTCACATAAAAAGATGGCTGAGTAAAGGTTTATTTGCCGTTAGACTGGGTTTAAGTGTCAATTTAAAGCTCAGGACTACCTGCACTGCGTCCTACTTCATACTGTAATCATATATTCAACTACTGTTAGAAGGTGGTTCTGACACTATGGGCCGCCTGGATTTTTCGCTTTTTGAGCACCTAATTGTTGAGCTTTTACTGTGGGGGAGCCTCATAAGTTGGGACTCACCCACAGTGAACTCATAATGAAAGAGACTGCATGGGGATTTTACTAGTGTCCCCCCTAGTGTCCCCCTGGCTTGACCAGGCCGCTGCGCCACAGCAGGGGTAAGGGGCACCGGGCTGGTTACATGCAGACACATGTGTACATGCGTGTGCACACGTGTACGGGCTGCGCAGGGGAGAGTCCTGGCGTGCGCAGTCCAGGAGCAGCTACGAAGTGAATGGTGTGGCAGGACTTATGCAGAATTGGGTGGTGACATGGAATAGGCTTTATACAGTGGGAAGAAACATGCCAGGGAAAGTCAGTGTGCTTTACAGTGTTTATTCCAATATTCTCTTATGGGGATAGGGAGCACATGGGCTAGTTTTACTTTCCTAGGGCCTACAAATTCCAGACACGCACCAAAGTCCACTGTAACGGATGTGAGAAGAAGTATTCTGCAGAGTCCAAAGTCATATTTGTACTGCTTTTGGGTCATCCAGAAATGTCATATTTCTCTGAGTCAGCTCATAACCAGGACCTGGCTGGGGTCTGGCCCTGGCAGGTTAGATTAATGACCTTTCTTCCCAGAGCGAAGACCTTCCCTCCAAGGAGAGAAGATGGGTGGAGCTGCAGGCTAATCCATCAGCAGCTGTCACTGGGTGCCAGGCACCAAGCTGCACGAAGAGGAAGGCAGCTCTGGGGGGAATGGGCTTTCAGAGACCATGCGGCAAGAGACCCTTGACGATGCCATCTTGAACCAACCCAGAGGCCTGGGCAGGAAGGAGGGAGAAGGGGCAGTGAAGTGATGTGTCGCTGTGTGATAGGACAGAGACTTCCTGCCAGCCCCCTCCCCATTCTCTTAAAAAGTGTTTGCACAGGAAGAGAAGCTCTCTCTGGGGTGTGGTCTGCTGAGGCAGAAGGTGCTGGAGCCTGGCGCAAGGGGCAGTTGGAAGGAGCCACCCCCTGACTGTCCCAGGTTCCTGAACAGCGCCAGGAAAGGAGACCTGGACCAGTGCGCAGAAGCAGGGGCCTCTGCGAAGGGAGAAGAGAGGCCCAGGAGGAGAGCCAGGCGAAAGGCTGGCGCAGGGAGCCAGTGAAGACAGCTCCCTGCTGAATCCACCCTCTTGGAGACAAAGAGGGCGAAGGAGAGTGTTCCCAGTGGCTGGGGAGCACCACCAGGAGCAAGAAGAGGCCAGAATCGCGAAGATCGGACCCCTGGGAGCCGAGATACGCCCCCCAGAAGGTAGGCGACCTTTGACCTCTGGAAGGACCGACGACGAAGCGCGTGGGGCTCTGCCGCCGGTCCATGATGTGCCCCCGGGGTGGGTCAGATCCCGGGGGCTGCCCCCAACAAGAAGTAAGAGGAGGGGGCGCCGTCGTGCCCCCAGGGAGAAGTATTTGGGGGCCAGGATCCCAACTCCGGGCCCCGAAGTAAAGTCGGGGTGCACCGTCGTGCACCCCATGAAGTTACCCCTGTGGGGTGCCAGGAGCCCAACCTGGCCCCCGCCGAACATGAAGCCGGGGAGCGCCGTCGTGCACCCCGTGAAGAGGTGTAAGGTTAGGGGTCCAGGATCCCAACTCCGGGCCCCGTGTGAGGAAGGAGGCGGGGGGAGCGCCGTCGCGCCCCCCGCGAAGATGAAAGCCGGGGGAGTGCCGTCGCGCCCCCACGAAGCTGACCGTCGGGGAGCGCCGTTGCGCTCCCCGTGAATATGCCCAAGAGGCCCAGGACCCCATCCCTGGGCCTCGAAGAAGAGGAGGAGGAGGAGGAAGCTCGCGCGGGGTGACAGGAGCCCACCCTGGCCCCCGCAGAAGTGGCTCGGGGAGCGCCGTCGCGCTCCCCGTGAAGCTGGACGAGGGCCCGGGACCCCATCCCCGGGCCCCGATGTCAGGGAGAAGGAGGGGGGAGTGCCGCCGCACTCCCCCGAGGCCCAGGAGACCAGTGCAGGACTTCGCGTCTGCCCGCCAGAGCGGGCAGACAGAACTGCGGTGCCGGTTCCCGCGGCAGCATGCGAGGGTGCTGGCCGGGTGTGGAGCCGGCGAGGGCAGCAGGGGGTGGGCTCCCCGGGCTGCCCTCCAACAATTTGGCAACGCGGAGGCCCCGCGAGAAGAAGAGCGGCCGGGGGTGGGCTCCCCGAGCCGCCGGAAAAACTCACCGCGGCAGGAGCAGCCGGGGGTGGGCTCCCCGAGCTGTGCGACGTCCCCTGGGGGTCCGGGTGGGACCGGGCCCCCCATCAAGGGAAGGAGATGCGGCGAAGCCGCCAGCAGCGCGATCGCGGCTCCCTCCGAAGCAGCGGGGGAGCCGCTACTTTAATATGCACGTGGCTGGAAGAAGCGCCCCATAATGCTTTGCAGGCCGGTCGGCCTGCAGGAAACTGCCTGCTTGTTTTTCTGCCTGTGGTGGCCCCAGGACGACGGGGTCACCACCACGTGCGTGACAAGGTGCCGGGGGAGCTGCTGGAGAAGCGCAGTCTCCCCCCAGCACGAAGAGAAGTCCCTCCCTAAGTCTCATGGGGACTTGAAAAGGATAACCCCTCAAGGGGCTCAGCCAGCATTTTAACACCTTCTGGGCTGGAACTTTTGTTCTACAGCTGAGGGTGTATGGAGAAGTGCATCAAGGAGTGAAGGGCTGAGTTGGGGATGTCTGGAGAAGGGCATCCCCTGGAGGTGAAGAGGTGTAATTGCACTTGTTGTGCATTTATTAATGTTATTCTTTTCAGAGGGACTGAAGGTCACCTGTATAATGTGAAGTATCTGTGTAAGGTGAAGTATATGTGTAAGGTGAAGTATCTGTGTAAGGTGATGTCATAAGCAAAGTGGGGTTATGTTGCCAGACATTCCTGCTAGGGTGTCTGGCTGTATATACTTAATCCTGTGATTTCATCTGTGATGTCTTTTAGGGGCGTTAATTGCAATGCATTATAATGATCAACTAAGGTGATAAGCACGGTCATTCTAGAGTGATGCTTAAACATGAATTCTTGCTGCTGCGCTTAAGTGAAGAACAACCCAGACTGTTAGCCCTGAAGATGTAAGGGTGCATACTGTATGGACAATATGAGATGCTCAGTCAGGGTTATGTGTCACCAGGGCAGGTGTACCTATTTTTAATGCTCGTTGAGATAATGGGGGGGGGTCGCCACTTGGATGGTGCCAGTGCGCAGGGCCCTCGCTCCAGGTTATGTTCAACCCACTGCATTAGGGGGCAAGATGATGTGCAGGCATAGGAGTGGTGGTACTAGACCCCACCCCCCTGCGGGAGGGGTGGAGATGTTATGCAATGTCACAAAGTAATTCCAACAGATTATGTATATTTGTAAATTGTTGCATAGTATTAAGTAGTGTGTTTGTTTAATAAATGTACTCTTACTTTTATAAAGCAAAGTACAGACTGGACAATCAAATATTGAGTGTTATTTCTGCGCACCTGCAAATGGCGATTACTAGCCCACACCACCTCCCTTGAGTAAGCCTCAGACTGCTCTGCAACGCTACCCTCTGAGAGTCAGGCGCTACAATTGGGGGTTTGGTTCCCAGTGAAGGCCAAATGTAGTCATGTTATTTGTGCAGGCCTCACAGATACTGCCTCGTTTTCCAACAACTACTATAAGAAGTGTCATGACACATCTGGATTAAACCACCCATGTTAAAATGAGTGCAATTAGAAGTGGCTCTTTGTAACCCAAAAGAGTCTAGCACTCATGTCAACATCGTATACAGCACTCGTCTGGAGACTCGTGACATGGATGCCCTGTACAACACGACATACCGTATCTGCCAGAATCTTAAAATGAGGGGCAGGTTGCCACACGAACACAACACCGGGCACTTTGGAACCTACAATGACTATGTGTATTGGCACTCCACTAGCAGCTTTCTTTCCACCATCATGGCTGTTGAGGATATTGGGGCCTTTGCATGAGAAAACTCTCCCAGTCGACCTTTGAACTTCAATCTTAGCTTCGAGGACCACCCTAAAAATGCACCATTCGCGGGCTTAGATATTAAATTGGCTTACAATGCCCATCCAGCCTTAACATACTCCCCACCACTCCACTCTCTCCCAAATGCAAGGGGCATAATGTATATAATGCATTCTATGTATGGGCTGCCGTTCTCCTTGACTAACCAACCATTTCATTTATACACAGTATGCTACAGTATTTATGTGAACGATGCCTTTGCTTGTCTAAAAACACAGTAAATGCAATATGTACAAAAGGCAAATACATTGTTAACTTCAAAAACAAACTAGTACTCCAAGCTCCTCGCGCGGCCTTCCTCTGCAGGAACAGAAGGTAACAGGAGGCTCGGCGCGCATCCTAAAAATAATTCCTTCTGGTAAACACAGGCCCTTTCAGTGCCATGTGCTTGGGCGATTTGTGAGAGTAAACGTTCTCTCTTGGCAGCCAAAGAGGCAACAGATTTATATAAGCACATCAGGGAGGGGTTGTTCTATACCACAATACAGAGCTGTGTTTGTTTACTTGGCCAGGAGGTATCATCGCATTGAGCGCTAATGAGTCTCAGAATAGAGAGGCGCGCGCTCCCCCGCCCCGCCCTCCTCCTCTCCCTGTCACTCCGCACTGCATGTCTCGCGCATCACTTTACACTCATCCACTTCATTTATTGGCTGGGACTCGCTCAGGCGAAGCCTAACTATTGTTTTGCCTTAGGCTCATTTCCTGCTGAGAGCGCTCAACCAAACTTTAGAGACGAGTGAAAATCAAGAGGGTATTAGGCTGTGAGAGTCAGGCGATGGGGGCGTGGAGCGGTACAAGATCAAGCAAGTTTGACTGATTTATTGAAACTAACAGCTGCACGCCGAGAAAACGTGCAATCCGAGCATACCTAATAGACAAGCTCAGAAAAAGATCACACTTCAACACTATATTTCGTAATCTCTGCCGACGTTTCTCCATATGTTCTCTGTTTTGACGTCTGAGGCTGAGCTCAGTTTATGTCATTCTTGGAAAGAAGTCCCAGGGTGCTTTGCTCTTACAGATGGAGGAACAGATGTGCCTTGTTGTCTCATGAAGCAGACACATCAATTCAGGCCAATTAATGATCCCAGTGTAATTCTGTCCATGTTTATGTGGATATTATGAGTCCCTTTATAGATAGAATGTAACAAGCTGCTGTGGGTAGGACTTCAGCAATACACTGATAAATATTACATCATCAGAAACCAGCCTCATCACTACAGACCTACCTCCAGGCAAGGGACCCCTTTGCTCATCTGCTGGGGGTATTCCTTCAGAAGTCGCTCCTCGTCCAAAAACTTGCCGTCGCGTCCATTGCTGGCTGGCTGGAACAAGCCATAATTTAGGACGTCTTTTAGACCTTGCGTCAGCGTGCACAGTATCCGCTGTTTTGCAACCCAAACAGTAGCCTCTGGATTGAAACGGATGCATTTCTGAAAAATAGTGAAGTACATATTGTTACCAAAGAGTTTTTAAGCCCAACATCCTTGAACAGATTTATTTGCAAAATCCATAGCAATTTATTGACACTTAGGAGCTAAAGAGCGCGGTGCAAAATCTACATTCATACTTATAGGTTAGTGTAGACCTGTGAGAACTTCACATGTGGACACCAATGTGGTTAATTATACCAAGAGTAGGGAATAAAGTGGATGCAAATACCATTTCCACCATTTTAGTATCTCTTCTTTTAGGAGCTGAGCATGAATTGTGTCTTCTGGTTTCGCACAGAAGTTACTACCAACTTTAAAAGGTGGCGAACGCCTGAGCATAGCATTACTCCCAATACATGACCATCGAGTGTGTAATCAGGTGTAAATGTACACTCTTCACGCAGCACTGAAGTTGTTTTCACTACGGTATTTTAACACCTAATATTTCCCCCCTTTATGAGGGCATTTTATGGTAAAAATACTACAGAAGGGGCAGCACTATTTTTCCAGCCCAGCCGACAAGATGAGCACTGGAAGATAATCTAAAGTAATGCTTCTCTGGCCAAGCGTGTAGTAAAGTGGACAGGTCAGTCTGTTAGTCTCCAGTTGGGGTTGCACCACCTAGCAGAAATGAAACGTGAAACATATGTGCCATATCACAAGAAGTGTAAAGTCTGTGGTGCTGCCCAAAATAGCCAGGTTAAGATCCTCCAAAGGCTGGTTTTATTCAGGTTAGTCGTAAAGAACAAGAGCAACCCAATATGTCCACATGAACCTGGGTATCAAAGTAGCATCTAAAACAAGTGTTCATATAGAAAACATTTATAAACACAATCTGATTACACAGACTTCATCTACATAAAATAATTTATAATGAAACAGATAATTCTTCTATAAAGACTTAGGGGCTGATTACGATGGCGGGCGGACTTGGCCCGCCCGCCACCGTAGCGGTGATTGGGACCGCCCGCCAGACATGCGGCGGTCCCACCACTGCGATTAAGATGCGCCCGCCATACTGGCGGGCGCATCCTGGGCCTTTAACATTGCGGGCGGTGCTGCTGGCTGCAGCACTGTCCGCAATGTTAAAGATGCTTGCACCGCATTTCCCTGCACCACGTGGCAGGCCCCACGCGGTGCCTGCCACTTGGTGCATGGAAATGCAGGGGGGTACCATGGGTACCCCCCAGTGCAGCGACACCCCCCAAGGGGGGCTCGCAACGGGCCCCCAATCCCCGCCAGCCCGATGCCGCCAAGGAAAGGCCTCTACACAGACACATCCTAATATGGCGGACGGTACCTGCTAGGCACCGCCACCATATTAGTGGCCCTGCTCCGCACGCCAGGCAATCGGTGCGATTGCCACCGGCGGAAAAGCGGCGAACGTACTTTGCGTCCGCCGCGATACCCACCGCCATCCTAATATGGCGGTGGGTAAATCTCATTGTGATGGCGGAACGATCGCCAGCGGCGGCCCAGCGGTGGCGATTGTTCCGCCATCGTAATGAGCCCCTTAATCTTTTTTCAAATTCAAGTGACATACAACCGTTATCTCATTATCCAATTCGATTCAGCCAAATCGCAGTTTATTTCAAGCCACACATTATAAAAATTATAGCATTTGCAATGAAGTGAGTGGTGAGAAGATTTCAAGAAGCACCCCAAGTGGAAAAAAAACAAAACCAGAAAAAGAGCAAAGTGACCAACTATGTGAGCATAGATAGTATATTGGTTTCTCTGAGGAGACAGCCAGTATATTACACATTGTAAGACTCTAAGGATAAATACACAATGTGTTCCATGGACAAAACTATGATCTGTCTCTTTGTTTTTGTCGACGGCGTTTTGACCCTATTAGCGGATACTAGGGTCTCATCAGGAGTGAAGGATAGACCTGGGGGATGCTTGTGTCACTGAGCGTGGTCTATTTAATGAAATGAAGATCAAGGCTGGGCAAGCACAGGTCTAGGATATGGACCGTGATATGCTATGGCCAATAGAGTCCAGACTAAGGCCGTCCTGTGTAATTGAAAAGGTGCTCAGAAGGGCACCAAGTGTTTGTTAGGTACAGTCCTTATTAAGTCGAGTAGTGCAGCTGTGGCTCCGGAGTTAAGGAGCAATAGTGGTGATGTTTCAATTATGGCCCCAATATTAATAGTAAACCCTGGAGCGGCCATGTAAAGTGGTCTCCTGATCAGAGATCCAACGCAAGACAATGACGCATCGTTAACATGGACACATTTAGAAATAGACAATAAATTTGCTACCAGCATAATCATGGGTGTATATTTGTCGGTAATTTGCTATGTGTAGTTCTATTTGGTGTAGATAAAGACATCTGCAACAATTTTAAAGGAATAGGGAAACAGGCATCACCTGAATAAAAGAATACACATCTGTCAAAAGTCCCTAAATAATGCCCACATCCTGGGTTCTGCCCTCTTCCCCTGTACTGTGGGTGTTTGTTTTGGACTTGCAATGTGTCATGATGTGCATTTGAGTTTGTGTAGAGCAGTTTTTGCTGTAAGATGAGTCAATTACATTTTTTTTTAGAAATCATTAACTATTTATATATTTTTCAGCTGAAATTATTTTGGTACTTACTACAAAGCTTAGCTGGGATGAATTGCATCATGTTGTGTTCCAGGACCACTAGAGTAGATATAGGTGTAACTTCCGTGAATTATTTGTAACTGAGTTGTGTAGGTGTGTTTTGTATTTGCATGTCCTCTCTGTACTCCTCCTTAATTTTCCTTTGTCTCCTCCCATTTTTTAATAGATTTTCGCTGCACGCTACTTATGCCCTGGCTATTTATATTTGGACATTGCCATTGATGCGATACCCTAAATGGCTGCACAGGTTGATTTATGTTGTTTTTGTTTGATGTATCGTCTGTCATAATCTGCTGTTTTACTATTTTGGTTCTCATGTCCAGTATGGCTACAGATATGTACCTTTATGACGGATTCATTGTTGAGACAAAAAAAAATAATAATAGATTTTCGCCATTTTCATCCCACTCTACATTACCACTTCCATATTTACTCCCAAAATAAATGTATAGCTACGTCTGTGGGCATACGTTTACATACACTTGGGTTCATTCAGACCCTGGCAGCCGGGCTGGTGGCCGCAGAGTAAATGGAGGCCTCTACTCTCTTGGCAGAGGAGTGACAGCTGTATCTAAGAATCCATGGCCAGTCAGCAGGATCTTTGTGCCTCAATGACGTCACTATTGCAGTGGCTCCATTGGATGCCCTGTTCCTTGGATGCAATGAACCTTTCCGAGCAGGCACACTGTTTATTGTGCCCGCTTTGCAAAAATTTTTATTTCTGAAAACAAACTACAACAGCAGGAGTTTGGTTTCAAATAGCAAAATAGCAATGGCTGACATTCAGGGAGATTTCTGCACATGGGGCCTACTGTGCACTTTCCCATTCACAACTACTTTGTAAACATGGCTCTCCACAGAGGGGAAATGATTTCTGAGCCCTAGGGCTCTAGTGGACCAGCGATGGAAGGGCTGCCATGTCAAGGGATGAAGCCACAGAGCCAAGTGAGGCTCTGTCGAAGTAAACCCAGTGGTTCCCCTTACTCTAAGTAGAGCAGGGAGCCCTGGGTGTGACAGCTGGAGCAGTGGCAAGGTGCAGTGGCCCTCCCTGTCTGCCAAACACTAAATGAGTCCCTAAGTCACTACTGCCTCAAATCACAGGTTGAATCTTATGCCATTTTAATAACAGCTATTTGAGAGCTTTTCGGCTGAGCCTTCATGAAATATATAAACAGACATTATAACATTGTGGGCCAGATACATAAAATCCATTAAGTCATGATTCTACTCCTGAGAGACTTTCATCCATAATTTGAGTAGATTTCTAACTTTTGTAGGAATCGCATAAATCCTAATGAGATGTCATGAGCATCTACCACCCCCATACATATTAGGGAGTTTCGTGAAATTTTTCTCCTCTTTTGCACCCTGAGAACATCCAGTGGTGATCTTTTGCTGTTCCTGGAATCCAGCCCTCGAGGTTAGGCTGCCACACTGTCTCAGTGGCTTCCATCACACCTTAGATGTATGGACAATCACATTCTTAATAAACATAGACTTAAAAAGTGCTTTTCTCACTATCAGTTGTGACTTTCTACAGCTTCTTTCTTTAGCAGAGCTGCTCCATGTCACCTAGTATTTGGGTAACAGTGCATTTTACAAACAGAGAACTCATATCCAATCACTTATTTTCGCCTTTGCAGTAAATATACATGAGCAAGTGGGATAAAAATTCATTTGAATGGCATTTCAATCAAGACGCTATCCACTATATCTTTTGAACGTTAACTATATCTTTTGAACGTTAAAAGGACCTACTGCGACGTACTTTTTAACGTACAGAGATGACTAATGGGCCGGGGGTCATCTCTAAATTCGACAGATGGTAGTCTGCCAGGATGGTGGAAGTAATGTCGTCCGCTACCCTGACAGAAGGAGTACCGTCCATCAAACTCACAAACGGGGACATAGTTTCTTGGACATTTTAGAAACTGACTTTCAAATTCAAAAAACTCTCCTACCTGAATTGTGTCCCTCCATCCTTAAATAGGAAATGTAGAATTATTACAATTAAGGGACATTTAGAAATCACAACTACATGTAGATTTGATACACATCATCAAAACAAATAAATTAACATAATAAACTCATAAACAGAACATACATTATTCCTACAACAGCCATGAAGCAAAAAGATTACAATTCTCATATAAACTAACACTAAGGAGTGCCGTAGCCAATTTTAACCACATCCCAGTCTACTAGTCTACCACTTCCCCTTCATCTCACATCAAAGGGCATTCCCCCTGTGCCATGGCAAACACCAAGACAGGACTGAGTAAAAAGATCTGTGCTAAAGAGCCCCACCTTGGTGGTCCCGTTGGGTTTTGCAGTGCCCATCCAGCGAGGAGGTAGCTGGATGGTGAAGCATGCCACCTAGGTGGTCGAGGACCATTGCATCCCAAGAATAGCACCTTCCATGACAATGACTCCACCATTTTGATTTAGAATACAGTGGCTCAGCAGAACAGCCACTTATTTATGAACTGCGGAACTATGTTTACTTATAAACTGCTCTCCATAGAGGATGGAGCTGGACCACATTAAAGATTTCCTATCCTTCCCCTCTTTGGTTATTTATAGATCACAGGAGGAACCACAACTGTAACCAGTCCTGCAATGATGGCAGGGTCCTGAGCCTTGACTCCTGCGGCCACCCTGGCATGGACCACTACTACTTCCTAGACATGGACAACTGCAGCAAACTAAGCTGTCATTACAGCTGGGATAACAGAAGCAATCACAGATATAGCCATATCAATGTCCACAGCTTCCACCACATCAGTTACATCAACAAAACATCAGCAAGAACTACAGTATCAAACATTGCTTCTCTCATTACTGTTACAATTAGTTAAAGAAATTCTGGGCACAGGCAAATAAAAGTCTGAAAGGGTTAATTAAAAAAAGACAACCTAAGTGTCTGTGAATTGTATATTTAGTCAACCAGTGGGTCCCACATCAAGCTACTGGAATTATCTCAATAAGCAAAAGCAAGGCACAAGTTTATAGAGTTTTGCAAAACAACTGCAATAAAAATCACATGATGAAAGGGAGTACAGAGGTGCAAAAGTCCGAGCTCATGAGAAAGGAAGACAACCTTCAGACAGTTACAAAAATGTATGGTTCTAAATATCATTGCTAAGCAGTTCCTTTAGGCGTGGCTAGTAGGAGCAAGAAAAACATGGCTGCAGCAGAGACCACAGTAGGAGCAACAGCTGCCAGCACAGTAGAGATCACAGCAGCACAAATGTGAAAGTGACCACATCATAAACCGCAGTCATAACTGCTTCAATGATCTGAAGAGCTACAATAGGAGCCATCAGAGCAAGGTCCAGATCAGCAACAACAGCAGTCATAACAGAAGTATCAATTCAAATGGGGGTAACTGTTCCAGGATTGGGTGCAAATAGTCACCCAAAACAGGGAAAAAGGAAGAAGAAGGAATAAACAGAGTGGGGTCCTAGGTTTAAACCCTGTGGATAGAGGCAAGCACACGTCTTGTCTCTTGATGCCCGTAACAGGGGTTGCCGTCGGGTGCTTCACCTGCACCCGACGGCAACCCCCATTACGGTGCGGGCGATTACACGTGCTAGCCTATGGAGCAACTTATTAATCTAGACTAGGTTGTTACAGGAGCGGCCAATCACTAGAGTTACAGCCACCTTGTAGTTGCACACAAGGGTGTCCCGCTCCCCCTAAGTAGGGTTCTTGACCCGCTGATGGTCTCTTTTTAATTTTTAATTTACTTCACCGGTCCTGAAGAAGCACCAGGGATCGTTTTGCCACTTGGATGGCGCGAAACATGTTGACCTAACGTTACTGCGGAACATTAAGCCCCAGCAGTAACACATGACCTAAGAGTCTTTTTAACCTGGCAAGGGAACCCCTATATTAAACTCAACTCAGTTCGGTATCCCTTGGCTAGTTTTAACACTCACTCACTCACGCACTTATCAGCCTAGAACCCTCTACCTCACACCCTCACTCATCATACAGAAATACCAAAAAAGATCTCCGCTAAAGCGACCCTTCAGGGGACCCGTAGGGCTTTGCAGCGCCGGCCCGACGAGGAGCAACTGCCCGATGATGAAGCATGACATCCTTCGGGGTGTGTGAGGGCATCAAGAGACAAGACGTGTGCTTGCCTCTATCCCACAGGGTTTAAACCTAGGACCCCACTCTGTTTATTCCTTCTTCTTCCTTTTTCCCTGTTTTGGGTGACTATTTGCACCCAATCCTGGAACAGTTACCCCAGTTTGAATTGATACTTACATAGGGAGAACGGGTACTGGACCATAATCAGCTCCTAGTCCCCCCTCTTCTTTTTTGATACGACATAACAGAAGTAACAGAAGTTGATGAAACCGTGGGGACCACATCTATGACATTGGAAAAAACCAAAACCAGCAGCAATACCAGAAACAGCTGCCTGCAAGGGAAGGACACCAGCTATGACCACAATTGGAAGCCCGGCATGCACAATGGCAACATATCCATCTGTTACAACAGCTGGAATCACAGTATTGACCACAGCTGAAACCACAGCAAGGGGAACAGCAGCAACAACAGCTGCCACCAGTAGAGCCCCAGCCACCATCTCAGCAAGTGCAACCCTTTCTGGTGCCCAGGGGTTTGGAGTGCAGTCCAATGCCAGGACAGGCACGCAGCTAATCCATCCTTTTTCTTAGTTTTCCCTGCTAGTTTAGTGGGCTTTCTGCTCCCCTGGGTTTGGCAGATAGAGGGTAAATTCCCAATCTGCTCACTCAGGGAGGCAGAAACACCACTAGGTGATCAAGGGAAATAAACAAATAAAAATGTTTGGAGATCTGGACTATCTTGGCCATGGGTTCATACCCCAATTCCCCACGCCCAAACTTAGTCCTAGTCCCTCAGGGAGGCAAATTGAAAGAGTCAAAAATTTCAATTTTCCCACAGTTATGTGACAGTAATCGTGGGGACACCCATCCAATGACAAAAAATATTACTATTCTCCATTATCAAGTCTCTCACGAAAAACGATACCCCACATGTGTCGGTGGGCCTAACTCACTAGGTAGTTGAATGACTAATACTGTAATCATATGAAGACTTCATCGACACTATATTCACTTCACACATGCCA
The DNA here is from genome assembly GCA_963921515.1 of Calotriton arnoldi. Lineage (NCBI taxonomy): Eukaryota > Metazoa > Chordata > Amphibia > Caudata > Salamandridae > Calotriton > Calotriton arnoldi. The sequence goes on from CAWUFW010004496.1 coordinate 213,788, forward strand.
TATTTTGACCAGGTCTTGTTCTAGTATGATAGGCCCAACTGTAAATGTGGGGTACCATTTTTATCAGTCGTGTGGAAATAGAGGATGGTAGAACTTCTGATGTTGGCGGCAAATTCCAGAATTTTCTGTCACATAAGTAACTATGGAAAAATGTATGTTTTTCACTATTACTTTGGCATTTACAGGGCACGTTGTGTAAAACCAAATTGCTGTGATCCCTGCAGGCTACTCAACCCTGATTCCCAGGGATCACTAGTTTTCAGAAATGTGTAGGGTTGGTAATTTTTCCTTGGTGCCAGTCAACCCTGGGTCAAAAAATACAACCATCCCACAGGGAAATTGAGGGAAAAATGGGGTTTATAGACATAGTCACCACGTTTTCAGAGCATTATGGGGTACTTCAATTTTTGGGAGAAGAGTGGGTATGCTGGGTAGCAGGACTTTTTTTTCTTTTCCAATGATTCTACTACTCTCACCTAAATACTTTAAAATTCTGCAATTTCACCATCATCTTAGGTAATAAAATGTAGAGAGATCTGTGCAAGCCACAACACCCTGTACTCTCTTAGAGTTTTTAGTTTTCAAAAATGCCTTGGGAAATTAGGTTACTCTAGTTGCCAGGTCCAAATGCTGCAGTGAACATTAGGGATGATAATGATTAAAAGCAAAAAATCTTGATCTTTACACAAAGCATTTTGTCAGCCCGTAGGCCCATCCACAAAAGTGGTGCACTGCTTTTAGAAAGAGAACTTCAGCAAAACTTAGTGCAGGAATGTTGCTGTTCTTCACAGATTATGGAACTTTGTCTCACAGAAATACGAGCAAATTCTATTATTTCTGTGATGTTTAAGTTTGATATTTGTAGGGCATTCTAGGTAAGAAAAAGTAGTGGAGTCTACATACACCACAATATCCTAGATGTCCTGGTTTTCATAAATGTGTAGGATTGATACGGGTATAGGCAGCCCCTGGACCCATATATGACAAACACCACCACGAAGGACTTCTTTCGTTGCTTCACTTAGTCACACTTTTGGCACTTTCCTGTTCCATGTAATAGGTCCACCAACACATGTGAGATACTGTTTATATTGGAAGAAGTGTGGAAATGCAGAATGGTAGGATATATGCTGTTAGCTATTGATTTTCTCTATATTATTGACTTTCAATTGTATAGAGGTGTGCACAAAAACAAATTCCGGAAAAACAAACACTCCAAGAATAAAATCCAGTGTGGTACAAATAATCCAAGTTACTAAATTGAGATGCTACAGCACAGTCAAAAAATGTATGTCTTTACAGCTTACCCATGTTTTACTCATTGGAATTCTTCATATGGAGGTTATTAGCCTGTTCTTTGCTTCTGGGAGACGCGCCCTCGTGGACTGCGTTGCTGCCTTCCTATTGAGGGGACCGCTGCCCCAACACCCAGGCAGATTTCCCCGGACCTTGGCGTGCCGATCTATGGCACTACTACCCCTGCGACCCAGAGCCTGTGCATTCGGATGGACCGTTGGGGTTCGACTCCCTCCAGCTCTCCTTCAGCGCTTTTGGAGGCGTCCCCCCTCCGGCTCCACTCTGTAAAATCCGCTCTCAGGAGTTTATTTTGGGCCTTGACTTGCGTGTGTCTCGCCATTTTGGGATGTTTTTGTTGGCCCCCTCAACTTGGATCCTCCATCTTGTCGACCCTTGTCCGTTTCCCCTTCTCACTGGACTCCATCTTGGCGATCCTCGAACTTTTCCCTCTACCGCTGGACTGCACCTCGTTCTTAGCCTTCTGTCCTTTAATTCTTACCCCCCCTTAGGTCCCCTCCACTCCTCTCTCCTTTTTCTGGCTCCGAATCCTGGGTTCCTGAGATTACAGGTCCAAACACCTGTTTGTTTTTCGCTTTTCAGTTCCCTGTCCTGATCCGCTTTCCTTACCCCTTTTTTACTTTCCCCCCCCTTACCCTCTTCACCCCTTATGATACTCTGTCCTCTGTTACTCCATGCTCTTGTAATTAATAATTACTCTTGTCTTTTATGTAACTTTGTGTAACAAATGTAATAATTTTGTTTGTAACTTGCAACTCGCTGTTCTGTATGTAAAGCGCTCTGATACTTCCGGGTCTAGCCAGCGCTATATAAAACTCATCAAATAAATAAATAAAATAAATAAATAAATAAATAAAATAAATAAATTATGGGCAGTACACAATGAAAAATAATTGTAAGCTGCAGCTCAGTTGATAGTTCTGGGTACCGAAAAACAATATGTAAATATGTCTGCGAAGAGTCTGACAGACATATTCGTAAATTAATTTAAGATTGGCTTTCAGTGTAAAAAATTGCAATTGAAAAGCTTGCCACTTTTTTCCTCATTATTTTCACTATTTGTTTTTAATTTCAATAGTTTGCTTGGAAAACTTGGAGCGATAAACACAAAGGACCCGTTGACGGTGTCATTTGCATAGAATTTTGCTAGTTTTCAGAATCTATAACCTTCTGGTGCCTCCTGGTTTCACATCGCTTTCTCCTACTATTTCAAATAGGAAGGAACAGAAAAAATAGGAAATAATCAGTGGCGGCTCGCCGAGGGAGTGGTGCGGGGTGGTGGGGCGGGGCGGGGGAGGGGCAGGGTAGTGAACTCGGACATACAACAGACAGAACTCAGAGGGAGTTCTGTCTGTCGTAAGTCCGAGTCCACTAGCCCCCACACTGCCCATCCCCCACCCCACCGCCTCGCACCACTCCCTCGGCGGGCCGCCACTGCTCACCACAGTTTAAACAATTGAGAAATAAAGGAATGTTTTTTTTTCAAATCTGCCCGTTTGTTTAAAAAGAAACTCACACACTTTCTTGCAAAACACTCTTTTCCGATATTTTCAAGAAAACTAAATTTTTGTAACATTTCGGCTGTTGTCTTGGTTCCCTCCAGGAGAAACCACACAACTTTACAACTCCTATATGTTGGGAAAAGAACACAAACTTTGCCTGGAAGTCTTTTTTGGAAAAAAGTTGAGAAGGACTAAATTTCAAACAAATGGCTTGGCTCTGGGTATGGAGAGGTGAACCCTCAGCAGTTCAGTGGTTAATGTGCTAGCACATGTAAACCTAGACATGCAGTATTTGTGCCGCATTCTATGTCTGTCCCAAGTGTTATTTTCACCAAGCTTGGGGCACTATGCTACAGGTTACATAGTGACACCGAATAAATAATCTATGAGCATCTAATCATGAATTAATTTTGATTTTCACTTAATAAAAAACATAAATATACATAGTTACATGTATTTTCAATATCCAATCACAATATCAAACAAGCAGTGGTAAAGCAAATAGATTTGATGTTTGAATGGCATTGGGCTCTGGCGTACGCATGCCGTACTAATGTCAAACATCTAGTATTTAAGCGCAAACAAAAGCAGCTGAAAATGGATGCTTTTTCTATAACATTCATTTTTTAGATGCTTCTATCGGCTCTCACTACCCAGAGCTACTATGATTTCTTGCTAACAGCTGCAAAATAGTCCCTCAAGCAAGCCAATGGAGGCGGAAGGCCAGACCCAAAAAGCCAATAGAAAAATGAGACTAAAATACTCTTGATGACTAATCAAAGATGTGACTGACATTGTCTCAAGCCAAAGGCTAAGGCTAAGGTTCCACAGAAAGAGAAGCAACGCCTAAAATATAGAATACAATATGTGCACCATGAATGGTGCATGCTGGACCTGGGTGAAACTTATATTATGCCGGTACAATTTGAGTTTTTGGGGAATTTTGTGTTATGTTTTTTAAAGTGGACTACGCCACTTGGTGTAATTACATGCCATTTGCAGTAAACATTTACCACAAACAAGCAATTAACAATAAAAACTACAAATGAACAGGAATGGCATATGTTTAAATGCGCCCTTCTGCCAACAATTTACTGAAGAGCCATTTCGTGTTAAATATAGTGCAAATGACAGCTTTCTATTTCTTGGAATTTTGTGTAATTATGCATATTCTTGCTGTACGTTTGCGTAATTACACAAAAGCAAATCGCAAAAAGTTTACCCACCCCTGGACTGGAAGCATCACACATGTTAAACCTGAAAAGGGAATTAAGCTATCGGGTTAAGTTTTCTCAATAGAATTCAAATAAATGAATCTACATTTATTGCAAATGTCATTGCTAGGACTAAAAAAAATATTTAACAAAATTGTTTTTAGGCCAGATGATTTTCGAGAATAAATCTATAGATGTTTTAAGATACACACTGGCCATTAAAAACTCCGCAAACCCTTTGGTTGTGGCAAAACAATCGTTATTTGTTCCAACTGCCTGCAGAAATTAAAGACGATTGAATGTTTACAGGTTTTAATAGGACAGTTTACCTCACGCTGTCTAAAGCTAGAGTTACCCATGAAGTATGTGGGAACTCCGTGTTAGACTCCTAATTTATTGAACAACCAATTGTGAGGAAAGTGGTTTATTATATTGTTTGGTTGAGAGACCTCACTGTGTAATAAACTCATTTCCTGTACTAGGTTCAGTCAAATTAGTTTGGAAAACCTTAGCTCAACCCTGGGTAACCGTGGTTCGGAGCAGCCTGGCTTTATCAAAGGAACAAGTGAAAAGCATTAAGAAGTACAAAAACAGCTGAATACAACAGAAAAGAGACTCAATAAAAATCTGACACCACTTTATAAAAATAGGTTGTAGTTTTTAATCTTTAAAATGACACCTCAATGGCAAAAATCTATTGGAGAGTTCCAGAGATGTAAATTGTAGGACTTGGCCTTTTTGGGTAAAGTTCCCTAAACTTTTTGCTTTCCCCCTAGACCGTTTTCCTGACATAGAGTTGCCAATTTAGATGCTTTGGGTACTTTGCCACTGCTGATCAGTGTCAAAGTACAAGTGTTCCCTGTGTAAAGTGTAATGGTAATTGGTTGGCCATGATTGGTATGTTGCCTGTGTGCGCCAGGGCTAGTAATGCAAAGGTGAGCGGAGAAGGGAACTCAGGCCTGCAGTGTAGGGCCTGCGCGCAGTTTGCTAAGTTAGCATGTTGTCCTGACAAGTGCAACCACTTGTCAGGCCTTACTTTCCCTTTTGCGTACACAGTGGGCACCCCTGTGGTAGGTTCCGGGTAACCCCTGGGCAGGGTGCAGTGTAAGTAAAAGGTAGGACATATACTGAGGTGTGTGTTATTTCCTGACAGTGAAAAACACTCCATTTCGTTTTTCACTGGTGAAAGGCCATCCTGCCCATAGGACAGAATGGGGGAGGCTGGGTATTGTGTTTGTTAGCCTAGTTTCCCATAAGTTTAAAATGGAGAGGTGAAGTTTAGTATGTATGAACTCACAGCGTCATAACACATCTTTGTATTAAAGTGGTTTTGTCACTGTGTGTTCAGAAGCCACTCTTTTAGAAAGTGGCTGAGTTTTGTGCTTTAAGCATTTCTGTGTGTCTCTGCTGAATGTGGATTGACTGTCTGGATCTGAGAGGGGAGAGGAGCTGGGGGAGGTCTTGACCCCGGGAGGGGTTGAGATGGCACCAGGCTGCATCTGGAGAGTAGGCGAGGAAAAGCACTGGGAGGTGAAGAGGCCTGGGTTGCGGCTATAAAACAATTGACCCATCTCCTGCTGAGTGATTAAGGATCCAGACCCCCAGTATCAAAGGGAGAAAGGTGACACTGGGAGGGAGACACCCAAAACTGAAATTGGCAGGGGTCAGGGACCCCTGAGCACAACGAACTTCAAAGACATTTAGGGGTATAACTATGAGAGCTGAGACCCCTGAACGTTGGAATAGAAATGGATTGAGACTGAAAAGGCTTGGACCCATTTCGTGGTCAAGAGGAACCTCTGCTAAGGAAGGAACAACTGAAGAGACTGCTGGGAAGGACCAACCCTTGCTTCGTGATCTGGGGCTGGTCTGCAGTTTGCTGTTTTAACCAAGGAAGAGGCTCTTGGGACTGTGCTTTGTGCGCTGGGTCCCCCTGCTTGAAGAAGACTGTGCTTTGTGCTGTGTCTTGTTACCCCAAGGGCCCGAGGTGAGCTGGCTCCCTGTTTGGAAACACAGGAACATAAAAGTTTCCGGAGAAGTTTCAAGCGACGCGGTGGGTGCGTGTTGTGGCAGCTTGAGACCCTCGGAAGGTGTGCCCTGTGATCTTGGACACACGGAGGAGTGAGACTCGGACGCGCTGGATGCGTGTCGTGGTGCACAGGAGGCATTGGTGAAGAGCGCCTGGTCAGCGTGTGCATCGAAGATGAAGTGAGTCTCGAACGCGCAGGGTGCGTATCGTGGTGCACCGCAGGCGCAGGTGAAGAGCGCCTGGTCAACGTGTGCATCGAAGGTGAAGTGAGTCTCGGACACGCTGGGTGCGTGTCGTGGTGCACCGCAGGCGCTGGTGAAGAGCGCCTGGTCAGCGGGTGCATCGGAGGTGAAGGGAGTCTCGGACGCGCAGGGTGCGTGTCGTGGTGCACAGGAGGCGTTGGTGAGGAGCGCCTGGTCAACGTGTGCATCGGAAGTGGAGTGAGTCTCGGACGCGCAGGGTGCGTGTCAGGGTGCACCGGAGGCGCTGGTGAAGAGCGCCTGAGGCTCGGACACGGTGAGCGTGTCGGGGTGCGGCCGAAGGCGTTGGTGAAGAGGGCCTGGATATCGGGGCACCGGAGTAGGAGTAAGTCTCAGTGAAGCAGTGTGCGTGCTTTGGTGCAACCTGGGACTGTGGAGGTGATCGGCTGATCATCGTGTGCACCGGAAGAAAGTGAGTCTCTGCAGCGCGGTGTACGGGTCTTGGTGCCAACTGAGACCGCAGGAAGGAGTGCCTGGTGAACGTGCACTCGGAGTCGAAGTGAAGTCCCATCAGCGTTGTGTGTGTGGCTTCATGCCAGAGGAGACCCGGAGGGTGCTGTGGTGAACGTGCACCCTGAGTAACGTAATCTCAGGGGCGTGGGGTACGTGTGCATTGCAGCCGCCTGAGACTTTCCTAACAGTCGTGGCCCGACCGGCAGCCCCGGAGGAGCTGAGCTGCCAGGCCGAGCCGCTGAGTCCCATTGAGAAAGTTCTACACGGAAGGCCCAGTTCGCTGAAGGAGGAGAGGAGAGTGGGGTCGCGCCCCCAGGTAATGTGGATCACTGCCTGGGCGGGGCGCACGCACGGAGGGACACTCTCTCGTCCTCTCAGTCTTTCTGGTGACGTGAGCCTTTGCTTCAGCTCAGATTGGGGCCCGTACTGCGTTCAGGAGTGGCAGTACTGGGGCCAGAGTGAGAAGCTGTACTTTATGTCATCGTTGATACGTGTGGGGGGGCAACTGTTATCGAAGAGGCTGACTGTCGTAATACACATTGCCAATATCGCTGCTAACAAACTGCCGGACTGTCTTATGACGCCTGACATTATTTCTGCATAACGAAGTACACGATTGTAGCGCTACGCATTGTAATATTTCTCCATTGCAAAGTACAGGATTGTAGCGGCCCGCGTTGCATTATTTCTTCATTGCAAAGTACATGATTGTAGCGGCGCGCATTGCCTTATTTCTTCATTGCAAAGTACGTGATTGGGGTGTGACGCATTGCATTATTCCTTTATTGCGCAGTACATCATTGTAGCGGTACGTATTGCATTATTTCTCCCATTGCCAGGTACCGGGGTGTATTGTTACGCATTATATTATTTCTCCTTTGCCCAGCACAGGATTGTATCGTTACGCAGCGCACTAGTGTTTGTCCATTGCAACATGTGTGAGTCTAGCATTGCAACTAACCCTGGGCGTAGTTTGCGTAGTAGCACTTCACGTAGCTACGTGAAGTACATTTTGAACTACACGTAGCTATGCAAATTGCATAGTTGTGTGCTTGACTGCACTGTACAATAATTGCCAAAGGCATCTTGCACAGTACAAGTTAAGATAAAATAAGTATCTCTGTCTTTATATGCTAAAATACATATAGCATTTCACAAAAGTGAAATCAATAAATTAACAAGCAGTGAGAGAGGTGATGATTTTGGTATCCTCCCTAACCTAGGGAGAGAACCAAGCAGATGCCTTGAAAACAAAAAGCACATCTTTTGAACGATTCAGTGGTGGTCCCATCCTCTTAGGACCACCCTAAGCACAGTTATTGGCAAAAATACAATCCCAACCAAAGGCCCTGCAAAGCATTATGGGACGAGATTAGCAGTGGGCAGTGAATATTATAGTATCCAATATCAAAATAATTCTACAAAGAGCTGCAGTTCCACTAGTCGTTACTAGATGTCCCTCACGAGTCAAATGCAAAAGCTTCATGAAAGGGTTTCAATGCTTTTGCATTTGACTCGTGAGGGACATCTAGTAACGACTAGTGGAACTGCAGCTTGATGTATTAATAATTTCAATGCTTTTGCATTTGACTCGTGAGGGACATCTAGTAACGACTAGTTGAACTGCAGCTCTTTGTAGAATTATTTTGATATTGGACACTATAATATTCACTGCCCACTGCTAATCTCGTCCCATAATGCTTTGCAGGGCCTTTGGTTGGGATTGTATTTTTGCCCATAACTGTGCTTGGGGTGGTCCTAGGAGGAAGGGACCACCACTGAATCGTTCACATGATATGCTTTTTGTGTTCAAGGCATCTGCTTGGTCCTCTCCCTAGGTTAGGGGGGAACCCAAAATCATCACCTCTCTCATTGCTTGATATTTTCATTGTCAAAGTTCACTTTTGTGAATTTGTTATATGCTTTTTAGCATAGAAAATTGCTATAACAAAGCATTTGTATGTGTTTAATATACTGCTGCTACGCTATGTTGATTAGCAGAGTTTTTTACTCTGCTATGTGCAATCTGCGTAGTGCGTAGTAACACAAACTTTGCATGCTCCGTGAGCGTAGCAAAGTATTATGCCCAGGGTTACTTGCAACCAGCATAGCATTTTGAAAGCGGTGGTTGGGATTTGAACCTACCAGCCAGCCGGAATGAATATTACCCTTTATTACATGTTGGCTTATGTATCGTGTGGTCTGATCGTATATCTTTTTACATAAAGTTTATACTCGTTTTATCAAACTCGTGTGGAGTCCATTTGTGGTGTCACCAGTGGGTTGTTGTGAGTGTGGTTGCACATACTGTACACTCGTTCCTTGGAGATAGGCCTGGCTGCTCGTGCTAAGCTACTAAGGGGGTGAGCAGGGCTATCTCAAACGGTGTCCTTACTTGGCCTAACATTGAGTGAGGGTCCCGGGTCTCGCATTGGTGACAGTGGTGCGGGATGGGGACTCCGGCTTCCAACATTTGGCGGCAGAGCGGTGGGATACGATCCTAACGTAATTGAAACACGTGTGTGCCAAACCACTCACAGTAATTGGTGTACATCATAAATTGATCGCAGACCACGACGCAACAACATATTGTTTTGAATTGTTGGTTCTATTGTTGAGTAACCTTTAAACCACACATCATGTCTCAGGAGGGGAGCCAGATAGCTGGTGAGGCTGCGGCTGCAGAATTAAAGTTTAACATTGAGGCATTGTTTACCTACAAGGTTGATCAGTTGAGGAAATTCTGCAGAGCTTTGGGCTGTCCCATGAAGGCTAGCGCCAAGAAGGAGGAGCAGCAAGTGGCCTTGAGGGCCTGGTGGGAAGCCAAAGAGGCTCAGGAGGAGGGTGATGTTGAGGTGGATGAGGATGACCCAGGGAATGGATTTGGTCCACAGGATTTGCCAGTGGAGGGACCAGCCGCAGGGGCTGATAGTAGCCATTCAGGGAGGAGTTTTTCACCAGAGGAGTTGGAGAAAAACCAAAGGGTCAGACTGCATGAGTTGGAGGTGTTAAAACTTAAAATTCAAGCAGAGGAGAGCAGGAACGCCCTCGCGTTGGAAGAGAAACGAATTCTCTTCGCTCATGAGTTAAGCATGAGGGAACTGGACATTAAGGGTAAACAAGCAGAGTCCAGTTCGAATGGTGGCAACGCACAGCCAGTGCCAAGTGTGGATGAGTGCAAGTGTGCACTGGAAGATTGGGTAGTGGTTAGCATGGTAAATGATTTGGAGGGGTTGTCCAATTTGGCCCCAGGGGAGCCTAGGCTCAGAAATTATTTTCCAGGATTGCGCCACCCCGGGTTAAGGTGTGGGCTCCTTGATTCCCGGGAGCCTGCACGAGAACCGGACCCCTGGTCATGGGTCCAGGGGCCTGGAAAGGCCCCAGAGTGGGAAGAAGGGCCAAGTGGTGCAAGGAGATCCCAGAGTAGTGAGGAGGGGTTGCTGGCTAGCCCCGTGTCTCAAAAGAGGGGGAAGAAGAGTAAGCATCACCCCCAGGGATCAGCAGCACCACCCAGGAAACTGGGGGGGCCGTAGGAGAGCCCCCGGGTGGAGGCCTAGTGCCTACTTTCCAGAAGTGTGAGGAAGGACACCTAGTGTCAGGAGGGCGTGGGGAGTCTGTAGCCAGAGCTCCTGCCGGCCTGAAGTTTGTGGGTGCCATTCCTAAGTGGCAGGCACAGAAAAATAAATGGAAGGATAAAAGAGGGTTGTGTTCCCCAGTGGGAACACCCGTGGGACAGTGTCCAGCCAGTGGGGCTGGGTGCCCTAGAAGTGACCAGGGTAAACCCACTTTTAACCTGGAGGGCAGGATGACTGGAGGTAGTATCCTGACTGATGGGCCTTCCCAGGGTACCACTCCAGGGTGGGGTTGGCATGGGACCAGCACCCCTGGAGGGGTCCCCCTGGCCGGGAGGGATCCATGGAACAGCATTGTTGGCTCAGGGAGTAGTGATCAAGAAGACCCCTGGGGTCAGGAAGGCGTGGAACAGGAGGGTGTCCCTGTGGTAGAGGGCCTGCGACCTGGTTCTATCACCAGAAGCCGGGAAGTCCATCAAGGTAATGATTGGTCTACCCTGGCTTTTGGCTGGGAGGGGGTTGTGTAGGACTTGGCCTATTTGGCTAAAGTTCCCTATACTTTTTGCTTTCCCCCTAGACCGTTTTCCTGACAGAGTTGCCAATTTAGATGCTTTGGGTACTTTGCCACTGCTGATCAGTGTCAAAGTACAAGTATTCCCTGTGTAAAGTGTAATGGTAATTGGTTGGCCATGATTGGTATGTTGCATTACTAGTAAATTCCCTAGTGATGTGCACTGTGTGCGCTAGGGCTAGTAATGCAAAGGTGCGCGGAGAAGGGAACTCAGGCCTGCAGTGTAGGGCCTGCGCGCAGTTTGCTAAGTTAGCATGTTGCCCTGACAAGTGCAACCACTTGTCAGGCCTTACTTTCCCTTTTGCGTACACAGTGGGCACCCCTGTGGTAGGTCCCGGGTAACCCCTGGGTAGGGTGAAGTGTAAGTAAAAGGCAGGACATATACTGAGGTGTGTGTTATGTCCTGACAGTGAAAAACACTCCATTTCGTTTTTCACTGGTGAAAGGCCATCCTGCCCATAGGACAGAATGGGGGAGGCTAGGTATTGTGTTTGTTAGCCTAGTTTCCCATAAGTTTAAAATGGAGAGGTAAAGTTTAGTATGTATGAACTCACAGCGTCATAACACATCTTTCTATGAAAGTGGTTTTGTCACTGTGTGTTCAGAAGCCACTCTTATAGAAAGTGGCTGAGTTTTGTGCTTTAAGCATTTCTGTGGGTCTCTGCTGAATGTGGATTGGCTATCTGGATCTGAGAAGGGAGAGGAGCTGGGGGAGGTCTTGACCCCGGGAGGAGCTGAGATGGCACCAGGCTGACCTGCATCTGGAGAGTAGGCGAGGAAAAGCACCGTGAGGTGAAGAGGCCTGGGTTGCAGCTATAAAACAATTGACCCATCTCCTGCTGAGTGATTAAGTATCCAGACCCCCAGTATCAAAGGGAGAAAGGTGACACTGGGAGGGAGACACCCAGAACTGATTTAGGCAGGGGTCAGGGACCCCTGAGCACAACAAACTTCAAAGACATTTAGGGGTATAACTATGAGAGCTGAGACACCTGAACGTTGGAATAGAAATGGATTGAGACTGAAAAGGCTTGGACCCATTTCGTGGTCAAGCGGAACCTCTGCTAAGGAAGGATCAACTGAAGAGACTGCTGGGAAGGACCAACCATTGCTTCGTGATCTGGGGCTGGTCTGCAGTTTGCTGTTTTAACCAAGGAAGAGGCTGTTGGGACTGTGCTTTGTGCGCTGGGTCCCCCTGCTTGAAGAAGACTGTGCTTTGTGCTGTGTCTTGTTACCCCAAGGGCCCGAGGTGAGCTGGCTCCCTCTTTGGAAACACAGGAACATAAATGTTTCTGGAGAAGTTTCAAGCGACGCGGTGGGCGCGTGTTGTGGCAGCTTGAGACCCTCGGAAGGTGTGCCCTGTGATCTTGGACACACAGAGGAGGAGTGAGACTCGGACGCGCTGGGTGCGTGTCGTGGTGCATAGGAGGCGTTGATGAAGAGCGCCTGGTCAGCATGTGCATCGAAGGTGAAGTGAGTCTCGGACGCACAGCACAGGGTGCGTGTCATGGTGCACCGCAGGCGCTGGTGAAGAGCGCCTGGTCAACGTGTGCATCGAAGGTGAAGTGAGTCTCGGACGCGCTGGGTGCGTGTCATGGTGCACAGCAGGCGTTGCTGAAGAGCGCCTGGTCAGCGTGTGCATCGGAGGTGACGTGAGACTCGGACGCGCAGGGTGCGTGTCGTGGTGCACCGCAGGCGCTGGTGAAGAGCGCCTGGTCAGCGGGTGCATCGGAGGTGAAGGGAGTCTCGGACGCGCAGGGTGCGTGTCGTGGTGCACAGGAGGCGTTGGTGAGGAGCGCCTGGTCAACGTGTGCATCGGAAGTGGAGTGAGTCTCAGACGCGCAGGGTGCGTGTCGGGGTGCACCGGAGGCGCTGGTGAAGAGCGCCTGGTCATCGAGTGCACCGGAGGAGAAGTGAGGCTCGGACACGGTGAGCGTGTCGGGGTGCGGCCGAAGGCGTTGGTGAAGAGCGCCTGGATATCGGAGCACCGGAGTTGGAGTAAGTCTATGTGAAGCAGTGTGCGTGCTTTGGTGCAACCTGGGACTGTGGAGGTGATCGGCTGATCATCGTGTGCACTGGAAGAAAGTGAGTCTCTGCAGCGCGGTGTGCGGGTCTTGGTGCCAACTGAGACCGCAGGAAGGAGTGCCTGGTGAACGTGCACTCGGAATCGACGTGAAGTCCCATCAGCGTTGTGTGTGTGGCTTCGTGCCAGAGGAGACCCGGAGGGTGCTGTGGTGAATGTGCACCCGGAGTAACGTAATCCCAGGGGCGTGGGGTACGTGTGCCCTGCGGCCGCCTGAGACCTTCCTAACAGTCGTGGCCCAGACCGGCAGCCCCGGAGGAGCTGAGCTGCCAGGCCGAGCCGCTGAGGCCCATTGAGAAAGTTCTACACGGAAGGCCCAGTTCGCTGAAGGAGGAGAGGAGAGTGGGGTCGCGCCCCCAGGTAACGTGGATCACTGCCTGGGCGGTGCGTGGGCTCGGAGGGACACTCTCTCGGCCTCTCAGTCCTTCTGGCGACGTGAGCCTTTGCTTCGGCTCAGATTGGGGTCCGTACCGCGTTCAGGAGTGGCAGTACTGGGGCCAGAGTAAGAAGCTGTACTTTATGTCATCGTTGATACGTGTGGGGGGCAACTGTTATCGAAGAGGCTGACTGTCGTAATACACATTGCCAATATCGCTGCTAACGAACTGCCGGACTGTCTTATGACGCCTGACATTATTTCTGCATAACGAAGTACACGATTGTAGCGCTACGCATTGCATTATTTCTCCATTGCAAAGTACAGGATTGTAGTGGCCCACATTGCATTATTTCTTCATTGCAAAGTACATGATTGTAGCTACGCATTGCATTATTCCTTCATTGCAAAGTATATGATTGTAGCGGCGCGCATTGCCTTATTTCTTCATTGCAAAGTACGTGATTGGGGTGTGACGCATTGCATTATTCCTTCATTGCGCAGTACATGATTGTAGCGGTACACATTGCATTATTTCTCCCATTGCCAGGTACCGGGGTGTATCGTTACGCATTGTATTATTTCTCCTTTGCCCAGCACAGGATTGTATCGTTACGCAGCGCACTATTGTTTGTCCATTGCATCGTGTGTGATTCTAGCATTGCGACCAGCATAGCATTTTGAAAGCGGTGGTTGGGATTTGAACCGACCAGCCAGCCGGAACGAATATTACCCTTTATTACATGTTGGCTTATGTATCGTGTGGTCTGATCGTATATCTTTTTACATAAAGTTTATACTCGTTTTATCAAACTCGTGTGGAGTCCATTTGTGGTGTCACCAGTGGGTTGTTGTGAGTGTGGTTGCACATACTGTACACTTGTGCCTTGGAGATAGGCCTGGCTGCTCGTGCCAAGCTAATAAGGGGGTGAGCAGGGCTATCTCAAACGGTGTCCTTACTTGGCCTAAAGTTGAGTGAGGGGTCCCGGGTCTCGCATTTGGTGACAGTGGTGCGGGACGGGGACTCCGGCTTCCAACATAAATTTTTAACTAAATAATAAATGACTATTTTTCATTCAAAACTCAAACAAACATTGGCAACTACCACAGTGAGCGGTTCACTTTGGAAAACTTTTATAGAGTTGTAAACTACTACTCTGGCCCACTGCAGGTGACCAATTCTTGCAGCTCACCAAGGCCAATGAGGCTTGGTAGGACAGCTACCTCGCAGTCAAATCAGTCTCCAGCCCAGTTCCAGACTCTATCGGCAAATCGCCATAGACTTTAATGAAGTGGTCTTGATGCAAGGGATGTGGGATGCTGAAAGATGAGGAGGATGGAGATCCAGTGATGGGGATGTTCCTGGGGCCATGGTCATGGTGGGGCGACTTTGGCCACGGGGGGGTCAATGTCCCTTAAAGTCCAGTTCCAGTCCAGTCAAAAACCATTTGCCACTTATCTTCGATTACAGTGAAACCAGTGGTTCCCATTACCTAAAGATAACGTCCATCTTCATTGACCAAACTGAACTTCAATGACTCTCTCAGGTACAGCAGACTCGGGTGCAACTTTTGAAGGTCAGGTCTCTGTCTCTCAGGGTGCACATTGGGGTCAGTGGCAGTCAGGTGTTCTTGGCTACCAACTCTCCAAGGCAGGCATCTTCAGCTTTTGTGGCACTGTCACTGTAACAGAAAGTCAACCAACTGACTCTTGGAGTAACCTTTTCTGTCTGAGGCTCAAGGATGACTTTTCCTCGAGCAAGGCACCACATGCAGTGTCCTCCCTTTGCTATCCCAAGTAGCAGCAGGTGCAGTCCAGCCTTGTCTGTGTCCAGGGAACAGCAAGGTAGTCCTTCTTCAGTCTACTCTTCAGTACATGCATCATCTGAGGTCTGGGTGCCAGTAGTGCCACTTGTTGCCCAGTTAGTGCACTTAGGATATGTGGTGACTACTAGCCACTGGGCTCTCAGGTCCTCTCCTGCCTAGTGACGACTTCCTGTGTGGCATCTAGATATCTCAGACTGCAATATTAGGCTCACTTCAAAGAATGCAGAACCCTTCTCTTGATGTGTGGAACTACCTAGCCCACCCCAGAGGTGTGGCTACCTGGGCACTATACACCCACGGGGAAACTGTTTTAACAATGCATTTCCCCTCTCTCTCCTCTACACTAACCTGTCTACAAGAACAAAAGAGCTGCCCCTCTTGTGAGTGTAAACCATGTGGCCTTCAAAGGCAGCTTCCCCTTTGAAGCTCACCTTTTGGGCTCACACCCTGTTCGGCCTTCCTGATAGGGAGAAGTCACACTTCTCCTAATGCCAGTCCCTCTGTGTTCCTTTCTGAGAGCCGTTCACACCTGCAGGGACATCTTAAAGGTTTCAGTGGCCCTGGCCCAAATCTATTTTTTGGGCCCCTGCCCATAACCGCTTTGAATTTATGATCCACTTTTAGCACTTTCATGCCCTCTTTGGCCAGGTCACTGACAGTGCACAGGCATGCTGGTCAAAATTCTAAATGTATTTACATCTAATATTCAGGGATAGTGACGTGTTTTCAATACTATAATTAAACAGCAGTTCACTAATATTATTGCTAATAATGTTTGTGTTTGGTTAGAAATGGGATTCCTGGTTGAGTGAGGTATGCACCCAGACCAGGCAGGAACCATCACTCTAGTCTAGGGTAAGATAGATACCGACTATAAGATAACCTGTGCTCACTTCTGGTAGCTTGGTACAGAGCAGTCAGGCTTATCTAAGAGGCAATGTGTGAAGTATTTGTGCAACACACACAGTAATACAATGAATGCACCACAAAAAGACTCCGCACAGGTTTAGAAAAATAGAGATTATTTTTCTGAGTAAACCAAGACCAAAACAACAAACATTCAATAAGTAGAACCGGAGTTATGAATTTCAAAGAGTAAACCAAAAACAGTGTTTAGAAATCAATAGCACTAAAAGGTTACTTTAGGTCACGCTCCAAAGTTCAGGCCGACCGCGATGGAGTGCAGGCCAGATAGAATTCCAAACAGGTCCTGCTGAAGTTTTACCTTCTCAAGTTGAACGAAGTGACCCATTCACAGGGGAGAAGGTCGCCGGGAGCAAGTAGAACGTCGCCAGTGGAGTTCCTGCGGGCGCGAAGAGTCACCCTGGCCTTGTGGTCGCAGGCAGCGTTGCTTGCTGTGCGAGGCCACGATGCTGCGGCGGCTCATGTTGATCCTTCAAGCAAGTGGCTAAGTCCCAGTGCGAACGGGCCTGTTCATGCTCACGAAGAGACCAAAATCTTGATTTCAGGGGCCCAGGAGTTGTAGGTGATGAAAGCAGCTACAGAACCAACTTCTGAGGCCCAGATCTTGGAGGGGGTACAACAAGCAAGGGTAGGACTAACAGAGGGCAGAGTCCAGCAACACCAGCAGAATTGTAGGAAGCCTTTTGTGTCCCTGAGACTTGAGAAGACAGGAGGCAAGCCAGCAGGCCCTTGGAGATTACTTGGAGGGAAGGCAGAGTCCAGCTCTCCTTCCAGCAGAGTCAGGAAGCAGCAGGGCAACAAGCAGAATAGCCGACCTTCCAGAAAAGTAGTCCAGTTGAGTCCTTTAAACAGCACAGTAGTCCTTCTGACAGAGGTTCAGTTCAAGATCCTGAAGTGTCTGTTTGTAGGGGGTCAGAGACCCAGTACTTATACCAAAAGTGACTTTGATGTAGGGGTGACTTCAATAAAACTATATGAAGTGCACAAGGATCCCTTTCAATCCAGTCCTGTCTGCCAGGCTAACCCTAGGAGATAAATCAGTGCTTTGGGTGAGGACAGGACACAGCCTATTCAGATTTAAGTGTGAGCCACCTCTCCCCTTTCCTGACCAGGAAGACCCATCAGAATGCAGATGAATGCAGATTAGTGCACAGATTGCAGAGGAGCCTCACCTTCCAGTGTTTGTGGCTGTATATAGGAAATGCACAAAGTGTAGCCGTCTCACAACCCAGACGTGTATTGAAAACAGGCTGTCAGGCACAAAGAGCATTAAGTACAGAGAAATGTCCACTTTCTAAAAGTGGTATTTTCGAAAACAGTAATGTTAAATCTAACTCCACCAGTAAGGAGGATTTATCATTACCATTCCAAGCATATGAAACATGAAAATGCTACTCCTCTCTGATCTGGAATTACAGATTAAAAGTGTATTAAGGAATTCCAAATGCTGGCCTATGAGAGGGGTAGGCCTCACAGTAGTGAAAAAACGAAATAGGCTGTTTGTCACTACCAGGACATGCAAGATATAAAAGTGCATGTCCTACCTTTTACTTACATAGCGCCCTGCCCTTTGGGCTACTTACGGCCTACCTTAAGGGTGACTTCCATGCAATAAAAGGGGAGTTTAAGGCTTGGCAAGTAATTTTAATTGCCAAGTTGAAGTGGCAGTAAACTTGCACACACAGTCACTGCAGTGGCCATCAAGGGGTCTCTGTTCTCCCGACCCCTGTGCGTGTGACAGAGGATGGAGCCCCCCAGGCCTGAAGTGGCCTCACAAGGGTCTGTCTCAGGGTGCTCTGATCTCAGAGCTGGCAACCTCTGAGCCTCTGGTTCTCCCACTGGGCACTGTCTCCCCCTTTTACCCGCTCCATCTGGGCTTCTGCAACCACCTCTGTGGAATGGCACATCCAGAAACCAGAACTGGTTGGACACATGTGGCAGTAACCCCCCCTCACTCCCTAAGCTCTCTTGACACTGTAGGGCCCCAATGGTGGCTGCAGCAATACTAAAGTGGGGGGGAGGAGGATTAGGGGGAATAATAATTTTATAAAAACATAACTGACGAAGTGGCCGCCTCGGTCCTCTTCTCTGGCTCTCCATAATACTAAAGTCGGGGCGGGCGGGCGGAGGATTAGGGCGAATAATAATTTTATTAAAACATAACTGATGATGCGGCCACCTCGGTCCTCTTCTCCGGCTCTCCTCCCAGCATGTACTGGGGCACAGGCTCACCACCCAATCCAGGCGCTGCTCTCATACTACGCGGATGACACCCAGCTCATCTTTTCGCTTTCCTCCAAGGAGACTTCGAAGACATCCTCTTTCCAGCCGGGGCTAAAAAAGATCGCTGACTGGATGCACGCAAATAAACTAAAACTTAATGGTGGGAAAACAGAACTCCTCATCTTCGCTGGTAATAAAACTCTCTGGGGCCCCCAACATTGGCCACCGCAAATGGGCGATCTTCCCCTTCCATCACAATCGGCCCGCAACCTTGGCGTTATTATTGACGACCAATTGTCTATGAGGCAGCAAGTGATCAAAGTTGCCTCCACTTGTTTTGCTATTCTAAAGTGGCTTAGGAAAATTCTCTGGATGCTTCGTTCCGCTACGCAAAAAACTGTCATCCAGGCCTTAGTAGTGTCCAGATTGGACTACGGCAACGTGCTCTATCTGGGTGCTAGTAAGGAAGTGCTCCGCAAGCTACAGGTAGTTCAAAATTCCGTGGCAAGACTGCTTTGCCAACTACCCAGAATGGCTTCCACTTCAGGTTCACTTCGTAAACTACACTGGCTGAGAATTGACAATCGCGCCAAATTTAAAGCCCTTTGCTATATGCACAGAATAAACATGGGCTCAGCTCCCCACTATCTAAGTGCTTTGGTGCACCATTATCGTCCCTCACGCCTATTACGATCCTCTAATCAATTAAAATTCCAGGTACCCAGGATCAAACGTGCCAGAATGGGAGGACGTTCTTTTGCCTATCTGGCTCCTTCCCTCTGGAACTCTCTTCCAATGCATCTTCGTCTTGAAAAGCACTACCTCAAATTTCGCAAAGAATTGAAAACGTGGCTTTTTAATCAGTAGAGCCTTTTTATCAATAGCTCTGGCCCTTATCTCTTGTCTTGTATGTCCGTAGGCGCCGGGAAACCTCTGGGTAGCTGTGCGCCATATAAATTTAATAATAAATAAATAAATAATAGTGCTCTCATGCTATACCTAGCATGAGAGCAGCAACAGGATTGGTCTGATCGGCATGGTTTGCCACTTAGACAGTGCCTAGAAGCCTGTGACACTTCTCCAACCCGGCTGCGCAACACAGCTGGGTTGGAGAAACCCAAGTGCGCATGTCTGCTTGGCCAGCCTAAGATGGCCGGCCAAACAGACATGCGCACTTATTGTCACCTACCATTCCTCCCTGTTATGCCCGACCCAACTCCTCCCTACACTGCTGGCATTGGCTCAGTCAGTCAGCAGTCATTTTATTTTTTGCTTGACTGCTGACTGACTGACCAGTGGGGCGACACTCCTCCGCCATTACGGAGGACCCGCCCCTGTAGGGCCCCCCTCAGTAGTCTCTTGTTACAGACCAGGTCTCCCTGCTTGGGCTCCCTCTAGGAACATCTCAAGCTCTGGGGCTGGAAATAGGGCATCTTGGAGATTCGCCCACCTCCACTTGTCCTACTCTTAGAATGGACATAGGACCCTTTCCCCCCACTATACTAGGACCTATCTGGGTTACTGTGAACCGCCCCTGCCCTCGGTTGGTGGGAACCTGAGCCAGTCCCCTTAGGATCACTCCAAAATGCCTTTTCAGACACTCTGGTACTCATCCAGAGGTCTGCCTCCTTTGCAAGTTTCCTGGGATCAGAGAACTCACACTCAATGAGGTGTTGGCGTAGCCCTGAAAAACGATAACTGAACACGTGCTCTCCGGCAATCAAATTGTACAGCTCTTCAGAAGTGTTTACCATGCTTCTCTTCTCCCAACCATCAAGTGCTCTGCAAAAGTACCCCACAAAATACTCCCAGTACTGGTGAGACAGTTTCTGACTGCCCCTGAATCTCAACCTACACTCTTCCTGGAGTTAATTCATACTTCTTAATCAGGGCCTCCTTCATGGGGGTATACCTCAAGCTGTCCCCCTTTTCAGTAGGGCGTCCCTCCCACCACCAGGAAAATGACTCCATATGCCAGCTCCCCAATCCTCCTCAGGGATACGGTGCACCTCTAGAGTTACCTCATGTGCCTGAAACCACTGGTGTACATCATCTCCCCCCATGATGTCAGGCACTAACTCTTTGGGTATGTGGACTGTATCTTTAGCACTGGACACAGTAGTTTTGCTGCCACTAATATTGTTGTTGCTGGCTCCTATCTGCAGGGCTCTGATTTCCAGCTCCTTGAGACTCAATTCATGAGCCCACAAGACCTTTATCTCCTCCAAGGCTCTCTCAGTCTCAGCTTTTCTCTACTCTCCAGCCAGCTGGGCCAGCTGAAGCCTTAGGCCCCTCTCAGCCTGTCTGTCCTTGAGCTCCTCAGGGGACAGGGTTTGGAAGGAGACATTGCTCCCAGCATAGGATCCAGTAGGGGGCTCCCTCTCTGTGGGTTCCTCCCTATCTTCTGGAGCCCTGGCACAGTCATTGTTCTGCTTCTCGCTTTCCTTCCCAGGGCCACTACCCTCTTGGCCCTGATTCTGAGGTCAGGTACAACCAGGGTTCAACATTCTCAAGAGTGCTGAAGTAGTCCTCTTCAGACTCTTCTAGTGGTGCAGATTGCAATCTGTGGACGTCCTCCTATGCTCTAAGGGTGAACTGGTATTCCAACTTTGGATTCTCAGTCCCCTCTCTGTGCACAACCTCCACAGCTCAGCCTTACTGTAGCTCTCAATGATGTTGTTGTCCAACAACATACGTGTCAGGCCCCTGGTATATACACTGCACCCTCTTCTGAGCTCAGGGTTCTCATCCTCTGTTGTTGCGTGCAGCCTCCTGACTTTCTCATAGGCTCAGAGGGCTATCTATAGGTCTGCTGGGGAAGCTTTATTGCCCACATTCAGCCCCCATTCCTTGCAGAACTCCCTCAGCTCACTCCCAGTGTAGTTTGATGGGTAGCTGAGATCCATGGACATCCTGGCAAGGTATCACAAGTGCAACAACAAAAAGAGTCCCAAATTGATGAAGGCGAAGCAGGAGTAAAATTTAGAAAAATGACCAATTGAGAGAAAAAGGAGAAAAATAAAAACTTGTAATGGTCTTTGTATAGAGTTGTAGTGAACAATGAGTTACTATGTGTAGGAGGCTGGCTTAGTATATGGTGCTCACTTATGTAAGTATAGCACCCTGCACTAATCCAGACAACCTTTATGGTTATTTTAGTGGTCTTAGACAACTATGAAAGCTCTCTAAGTGGTAGCTGTGGAGAGCAGCCTTCAGGCCAGAAGGGGTATAAAGCAGCTTGTTTTACCAGTACTTAATCTTATAGTGTAGGTTGATAGAAAAATAACCATACAGTGTAGTTATAAAAATATGTATTTATTATAAACACTCACTAACACATTGCAATATCTCCTACTCATAGACATAACCGCAATACATACAATACTTTGATAATAGAACACGTAAGTAACACAAGTACACAGTGGTCTACAGGGGGTATATACTAAAATAGTGGAATGCGAACCACGACTTAAGTTGAGACTGGACCCAGAAGACGTAGAAGAGTCGGGGACCCAAGGAACCACCCAAAGTAAGTACCCAGGAACCCTACGGAGGTCGTGTGCAGAGTGGGAACATGACCGCATGCTCAATACAAGTCAATGGGTAAGTCGCGGTTGCAGTTTTTAAGAAGAAGCACCCTTCCCATAGGACCCTGAAGATGGAAGGTTGGAGAGTCACTCCAGCTGTGGATACCCCAGGAACCAGGATACTTACACCAGGGAAGCCGGGTGCATGGGTGCGAAGTGACGTCAGAAACCGGCGTAGACCACAATAGAGGACTTCAATGAAGATGCCTCTGGCGAAGAAGGTGAAAAAGTCCGATGGAACCCAAAGGTGGATTCAAGATGAGCGGTACCTGCAAGCAGAGAGGACAGAGTCTATGCCACTCAGGAGTGACCAGGAGGCACGGAATACCAATGCCCACCGATGTCGGTGATGCAGGAGAGTTGACGGTGCCCTTGAAGTTGCAGCTGTGCAGACCAGGCTATGCTGTGGAAGACCATGAGCCATTCACAAGCTGTTCCATGTCGGATGTCAAGAGCCAGGGGTTTGTTGTCTGATGGGAGCACTAACAAGCCTTGGCAATGGCACCCAATGTAGTATGCAAAAAAGGTGCGGTGTCGGGACCTGCAAGGTCCAAGTGACTCACCACAAGCAGGTAAGTCAGAGCAGGCCCAAGAAAATAGGGGAGCCCACTGGAGCCAAAGAAGACCCTCGAGAGGACCCATGGGCCGAAGGCACAGGAGTCACAAGAGGACCTCGAGCAGCTCACCAAGGATGAAGGCCCACGGTGCAGAGGATGTGGTGCAGGTGAAGAGCTTGGTTGCAGGAGATGCTTGAGGCTAGAGCTTCTTGGAGCCGAAGATCTCTGGTGAAGAGAGTCAACAAACCTTGGCCATGGCAAGTCGACGCAGTGCACAGGGGCACTGCTCCTGCGGTTCTGACGAGGGATGCTGGCTTCAAACTTGCTGTGAAGACAGTGCAGGCCTCGTGGGAGTTACAAAACCACCACCTGGGTTGCGAAACTTTTCGGAGTCCATAGGAGCTCAGGAACAGCAGAACGGTCAGATTTTTTGCAGTGCCTGCAGATGCAGGGAAGTGACTCCTTAATTTCAAGGCATATTCCTTCAGGTATCTTGGATGTCCACAAGCCTGTAGTAGAACCTGTATGGAGCACAGGCACAGATGGCACAGAAGACTGGTAGGACAACGAGACCAGGAGCAGCAGGAGTCTTCCCAGTGCAGTCTTGGTTCCCAAAGCGCAGTCCAGCAAAGTACAAAGTGCCCAGTTGGTTGAAGACAAAGGGGTTTCGGATCTGAATCTTGTCCCACGACGAATCTAAGGAACCACCCACAGGTAAGCCCTTAAGTACCCTAAGGAAAGGATTGGGATAATTCAGGGGTCCCTCCCACAGGAAGGGATGGACAGTGAGGAGGACACTCCCATGTCCTTTGTCCAGTTTTGCGCCAGAGCAGGAGCCAATGGCTCCCTGAACTGGTTCCAACTGGAGTATGCAAGGAGGGCACCAAATGTGCCCTTCAAAGCTGTCTAGTGGTGCTGACAAGCACCCCCACCCTGTCCCAATACACTAAGTCCTGTCTGGGAGGTGGTCATACCTCCCTGTGACAGGAAACCTATTGTCCTGCCTTCCCCTGCTTGAGCTTGGCTCAGCAGAAGGAGGGCAGAATCGTATCTCTGGTTTGCAGCAGCCATAGCTTTCTGTCGGGGTCTAGAAGACTGGTACCAGGAGCACTGAGGGCCTCCCAGAGGAGCTTTACAGTGCATGGAATCATACCTCCAATACCGTTTATTAAATTGGTGTATGATTCCAACATGTTTAATACCAAACACAACAGGGTTTGTTACAGCCAGTTTAGAGTCAGCTTAATGATGCATGGCCACTCTATATATCGTTATGGCTGATGCACTTACAACCCGGAAGACTAGACTCCATGGATTGTAGGGGTGTCCTGCTCATGCAAGGCCTGCCTTAGGGGTGACTTATAGGTTTTAAGTGCAGTGACCTCAGATATAAGGAAACTTATATCTGTCTTAAGTGGTGCTAGCACCAGCTTACACAGGCTGCAATGGCAGGCCTGTTGTCACAATTTGAGTGGTCTCCTATGGGTGGCATAATACATGATTCAGCCCATGGGTGACCCCTGGTGTACCTGTGTCCTGGGTACCTTAGTACCACATATACTAGGGACTTACAAGGGTACACCAGTAGCCAATCTGGGGTGTACCTACGTACTCGCCATGTCCAATTTAGGGAGGGAGCACATAGACTGGGGTCCTGATTAGCAGGATACCAGTCAGACTTGTCAGTAAAACATAATGACACCAGCAAAAAGTGGGAGTGACCATGAAAGCAGATCCTATTTTCCTACACTATGGTGTAACACAAATCAATCAACCAATCAAATAATCAATCCGGATTTATAAAGGACGGCTAATCACCCGATAGGGTATCCAGGCGCTTGCAGGTCCCAAAGGGTCATTCGAACAGCCAGGTCATGAGGGCTATTTGGAATTCGAGAAGTTAGCTGATGGTCTGGAGGTGTGTGGGGAGGCTGTACCAGGTCTTTACTGCGATGTGAGAGAAGGAGCGTCCTCCACTTCTGCTTCGGTAGATTTAGGGAGTATGGGCAAGTAAAAGGGAGGTGGAGCGTAGTCTTCTCGACAGTTGGTGGAGGTTCAGGCAGTGGTTAATGTAGGCTGGTTCTTGGTTGTGTAGAGCCTTGTGTGTGTGGGTCAGCAGCTCGAATTGGCATCTCTTCTATATGGGGAGGCAGTGGATTTTCCTGAGGTGGGGTGTGATATGGGTTTATTGGGGAAGGCCGATGATCAGTATGGCTTGTGGTGTTCTGCATGGTCTGAAGTCTCTGTAGAAGGTGTGCGGCGAGTCCTATGTAGAGGGCATTGCCATAGTGGAGTCGGCTGGTGATGAGGGCTTGTGTCACGGTGCGTCTCAGGTGAAGGGGTACCCACTTGAAGATCTTATGTAACATGCGCAGAGTGAGAGAGCAGGCAGAGGAGACAGCGTTGATCTGTGATTTCATGGTGAGCTTGTTGTCAAGGATGATTCTGAGATTTCTGGCTTGGTTGTAGGAAGTGTGTGTGGGTCCTAGGTCTGATGGCCAACAGGAGTCGTTCCATGTGTTGCTGCTGTTGCCAAACATCAGTACTTCCGTCTTGTATGTGTTCAGCTTAAGTTGCTTTTCATCCAGTCATCGATGTTTGTCATGCATTTGTAGAAGGTGCTTCATCAAACACAAGTTCTATCCTGACCACTGATCACCAAAGTTGGAAATGAGATTCCTGGCTGGCTGAGGTATGCACCCTGGCAAGTCAGGAACCACCACTATACTCAGGGTAAGCTAGATACACACTATAAGATAACCTGTGCTCACCCTCTGGTAGCTTGTTGCAGAGCAGTCAGGCTTATCTAAAGAGTCCATGTGTAAAGAATTTTTGCAACACACACACACAATGAATACACCACAAAAAGAAATCACACATGTTTAGAAAAATAGAGAATATTTATCTGAGTAAAATAAGACCAAAACAACAAAAATCCAATACTTATAACTGGAGTTAAGAATTTTCAAAGAATAAACCAAAAACAGTGCTTAGAAGTCAATAATGCTAATAGGTTAATTTAGGTCACGCTAGATTGGGGTAAATCCAAAATTCAGGCTGAACGCGATGGAGCGCGGGTCTGATACAGTTCTAAACAGGTCCCGCTGGCGTTTTACCTTCTCAAGCTGGGCTGAGAAAGGTTTGAAAGGCTACTTCTGTGGGTGGTACAATCAGTGCTGCAGGCCCACTAGTAGCATTTAATTTATAGGCCCTGGGTATTTGGTAAGTGGTGTGTATACCACTTTACAAGAGACTTACAAGTAAATCAAATATGCCAACAGGTGTAAACCAATTATACCATGTTTATAGGAGAGAGCACATACACTTCAGCACTGGTCAGCAGTGGTAAGGTGCTCAGAGTCCTTAAGCCAACAATATTGAGGTCAGAAAAATAGGAGGAGGAAGGCAAAAAGTTTGGGGTGACTCTTCAGAAATGGCCATTTTCCAACAGTTTGTGACCAAACTACATTTCTCATATGTGAGGTCCTGTTTTGTTCCAAAAGAAACAGTTTTTATGGATGTTGCAAACATTTCTCTGCCAAATGTCTGTAATAGACTGCAATACATCAGCCACATTAAAAATAAATTAAAGATAAAAGGTATTTTAAAAAATCTGTTAAGAATTATTCAAGGTCATCGGGGCAAGAATAGAGCTGGCTCTATCAAGGGGCCCCATGAAAGGCTTGGGCCCTAGGCCAGGGCCCACTTTGCCCATGCCTTAAAACGTCTCTGCACACCTGCGCCCAGGAGGGCAGAAGGCTGTCTCGTGGCCAGCACCGTAAACGGTCACTGGAAAACTTTCGGCAAAGTGGCTACTTACTAATGTTGCCACTTGTGCAAAAATAACAATAGTTTCAACCTGAGCTTCAAGTCAGGTCTAATGCAATGATTCTTTTGATACCTTGAAGATTCATTTTTCGTAGTTCCATTCAGAAGTTAGCACTGTTGAGTTGTCAGCATGTAACTTTGCACTTGCCAATTGGGCTACTAATCTTTCCACCGTAAAAACAATAATGCAAGGCTCTTACATTCAGGACATGTACATGGTCAACGTTTTAATATAATACACCCTGCCCTGAGGCCCAGTAGGGGCGACGTATAAATATTAAAAGGAAGATTTTGGGCTTTGCCATTACTTTAAATGGCAAAGTCGAGTTAGTAATTTAAAACTGCTCTGCCAGCCAGCAACGGCGGGCTGGGAGTCGTGCTGTGCTTAGTCAAACTTGTGGTGGTAGCATAAGTGCTGCAGTCCACGAGAGACACCTTACAGGCCCTGGGTACCAGTGGTACTATATACCAGGAACATATAAGTAAGATAAGTTATACTAATTGTGGGAGCACCAGTCAGACACATACCTTTAAAGGGTCAGAGCACTGCTACTGAGGTCTGATTAGGAGACCTCTGTGCATCTTCAGAGTTGAAAACCCAGCAGCATCAGTCCAAAATCATGGGGTGATCTTGCAAAAAGAGTCATTTCCTAACACCAATGTGATTATTTTTACATGATTCTGCTGGAATTCTTTAGCATATTAAAGCCCTTTTTCAAAACACATAATCCCCAGTAGTCATATTTTTCCTAAGGGCCCAGTATATTCAACCAGACAGGGAGATTGTTCTTGGTTAATTATTTTTCCCCAGAATATCACTTTCATCTTTATACATGTTAATTTCTACATTATTTTTGTTGCAACACTCCTTCATAAATGTGTAATCCCGAGATACAGATGATGCTATCTTTCTTTTGTATTATGAATTTGACATGGTTTTTTATAATATTGTCATTAAAAACAGGATTAAAATATTTCCAACGTAAAGTCCTGTGCTGTCACTGCTGACTTACTTACCGTGGGCGCTTCCAGAGGAAGCACAATTATAGTCGATTAAATAAATGCAATCAAGGAAAACTCGTGGAATTAATTATATACAAGCAAAGAAAGCTACGAATGCAGAGACTAGCACAATCGTCCGTGACCTTTCTAGAGCTGAGAGGTTTGTATCTAAGAGGAAATGAGCTAAAGAAACAGGGAGCACTTTATGGTCAATGGGATTGACCTACAAAGGCTTGACTGCGTAAATGGAGGTCCTAAGTACGCTTTGGTGCTCTGGGCGTCCTTAATGAAAAGGTGATTGAACAGAAGAGTGCAAGAGAAACATTTGATATTTTATGCAGAATGCTGAGAAGCAGTCAGGCAGCACAGCTTGAACATTTCTGTGCATTTGTAAAGCCCACGATAGTCTACTAAAGTATTTAAAAGTATTTAAACCGTGCTCTGAATTATTAAAAAATATTTCAGCTAACGTGTATTATTTTTCTTCAGCAGGCTTTCTCAATTTAGACCTGATGTTAGAAATGTATAAAAGTAAATTAAAAACAGATTGTTAGAAGTTCTGCGAGCCTTGGCATTATATAAAGATACCAGATTTTTCCCCCACAATATATATATATATATATATATATATATATATATACATACATACATAATAAAATAGTATTTTAAATGCTTATGCAGACATACAGTTGCTAGAAATGGATACAAGATTATTCCAAGATGCCAAATATTTCGGCTCAAGGTGTGGCAGCAGCGAGTGGAGTCAGGAAAGGAGAGCCTGACAGTCAATGAATATATATTTCCTTTCATAAAAACTCTGCCATAAAGAAAATTTCAACAAGGGCAAATGTGACAGTAAAAGTGCTTTAGTTTGCTTAATCGTCACAAACAAGCTGCATTTAAATATCTTACGGGGTTAGGGCATGTGCTGCAAAGATTTTATTGTGTTGGGCAATTTCTCTTAAGTATTTGTGAAGTTATAATATGCAGAGTGCCTCTGTTCCTCTCTACTGCATTGGCATCTATGTGTTATGCTCCAGATAGCCAGGATCAAACTCCAATGAAAGGAGGGCTGATGGCCCTTTGAGTGGGGCCTTTGTCTTGCGTCCAGCTGGAAGTGAGAATTAGAAACCCTCATCACCCTCAACAGATTGCTGCTCTGAACAGAAAGAAGACAATGTGGGAGCTCTGCAGAATGAGCCTTGGTACCAGTGAGTTACACGGAGACAAATTCAGCATATTTCACTGATTAACTGCGGCCAATAATGGCTGCCTGGTCCAGGACCTGGCTGGATCCCCTTCATGTCCTTCACTGTATAACTTCTGCAAAGGTTTGAATCATCAGAGCACTGGCCAGGCTTTTTGCTTTTTGAGGTTGATAAATTGAGCATCTGGGAGCTGGGTACTAGTAACAGCTGTTACTTTCAATGTTATAAAAATATGGTTGTGACCTCTATAAATGAATATTACTATGGAGTCACTGCAATAAAATGAAATAAGAAGTGCTGGTGCTCAGCAGGTCATAGTTTTCTAAATCCGGATGCGCCGCTGACAAAGTCCATGCCACAAAATCAATTCTCTGATATTAACACACATCCTAAATACCAGCTTACGCATGAAAAGTACCAGCACTGGTCCTTCAAAAGCAGAGTATAGCTGCTAACTAGCTCGTCAGAGGTATGAAGCGCTATGTAAACACAAATATAATGCATCAAAGCACAAATACATGTAAAACACTGGTGATACACGGCATGAAAGGAACCTCAATATAAAGTAGCATCATATCTAGTTTCAAAAACCAGATGTAAAGCTGCCATTGTATCCCACACTGTAGTGGGGGCAGCGCATCCATCAAGATGGCAGCAGTTGGGTCATTAAATTTAGAGGACTTTGCCATTGTAGGAGACACTTTTCCCTCAAATGTTTCTTGCACGATTCACAGGAGCCATTTAAGGGTAGTCAAAATCAGGGCAGCACCTCCATCATTTCTTGGCAGAATGGTGGAATTCCCACCTTTTACATTAGTCCTGAAGACAGACTCGCTAAGCCAGTATCCATCTCCAGGACTCAAATGAACAATGTATGTAACATGCTGGGAGGTTGTCTTGAAGTATGTGGTGGCCAGGTTATCTATCTGGAGCCAACATGAGTTGAATGGAAATGTTGACACAAGAGATGCTGGTGGGAATGGGTTGGCTGCGCTACCTTTAGTTAGATGGGATCATCAGAGGCCATTCTTGTTGGCACTGCCAATAGGGGGCTCTCAAAAGGTAGAGCTGACAGCATCTCTTCCATCAAGAATACTGCGACTGCGACGGGAACTCTGATGGTTTTTTGGCATATGTCCTTTTACCACACATTTTTAAATAACCCAGTACATTTAACAAAATATTATATTTTAATAGTCCCATTCTATTTAGTTAATACACAAGCAATAAACTGCTTTAAAAGATAAATATGAATAAAAAATAAAAAAAATACCATCACAGAAATTAATAGAAATTAATTTATCAACAATAAACAACACCACAAATGGTGGTGTCACAGTCCAATATAGAATCTTATCCTCAGATAGGTTTTACTGCAACACAACATACACTTCAAAAACAAATGTATTATTTTCCAATTTAAGAATTAGAAGTCCATACAAAATCTTAAAATCAAAAATAAATTTCTTTTAATGCTCCTATTAGAAACATCTCATGTTTAAAGCCAACAACAAGGTTGTGTTAGATATTTATAACTATTTCAATGGTTTGCTTTGCAAGAAAGAGGGAGACTATGAGTAGGCAAAAATGTATTTTACCCTACTTTTGTAGGCTAGATGTATATCCATGGCATACATGCTAGGCCAGCAATGTCTTACATAGGTCAAGGGTGGCCACATCTATGGCAGATTTTCAATGCATCCACCTCAAACAAATTTAAAAAAATACATAGTGAGGAGTGAGAATGACAGTCTGACATAAACCCAGTCTTCTGGGATCCACTATAGGCAATTCTGATTTGGACCATTCCTATGCAATGAGGGGCAGGTGAAAAAATGTCTGAAGCCAACACTTCTTAGATGGAACTGATTGCCATAGGAGGATTCAAGTCATTGACACATTTCTAGCACAGTAAAGTGTAGCACATAGGCAACACCAACAGAAATGCTAACACTCCACAGGAATATGTGTCTATTTCTACAAACAAGGTTGCAAGCACATTGCTGTAATGTCGGTTCATAGAGCAGGGCTATGCACTGCTACAGACACATATTCAGGTTCAGAGAAATTACACTCCTACTCAACACAGTAAGTTGGTGGAGAAGGAGAGATGGGGTCTAATGGCTAAGTTGCTAACTGTGGATCTAGGAGACTAGAGTTCTAGTCTCATTGTCTACTTTTGCCTACACTGGCTCATGTGTAACCATATTCTTTGATTGGGTGCCTACCATACCATTGGTTTGCTCACCATTCATTATGGTCTAAGGCCCCTGAATTTATATTATAAATGTTCTTTGCTTAACTGGCATTTATGCATAATATGTGACACTTGTTGTGCATATTATGATAGTTTGTGCCCAATGCATTTTGTAGTACATTTAAGTAGGTACGTTTTAGAAGTAAATGTGGGAGGGGCAGAAGGGAGTAGCTGCAAAATTGGGAGTACTTACTACTAATGGGGTGATGTTATGGGAGGAGTAAAGAGGAGTTAATGGAGGCTTAGGCAAGGGCTAAAGGAGGGACATGTGCCTATCCTCAATAGAGTAAGCCCATTGCTATTCAAAAACTGTACTTTATAGTTACTACAGCCACAGAGGACCTGTTAGAAATGGGGTTTCTGGTTGGCTAGGGTATGCACCTAAGCCAGGCAGAAACCACCACTCTAAGTTACACGCTGAAGATAACCCCTGCTCACCCCCTTGGTAGCTTGGCACGAGCAGTCAGGCTTATCCCAGAGCCAATGTGTAAAGCGTTTGCGCAACACACTCACACACCAGCGACACACTAGGCACACCACAAAAGAAACTCCGCACAAGGTTATATAAAAAATAGCCTTTGTATTATCCATAAAAACACATTAGACCGCAATCACATATATCACTGTGCCACTAGGCACTTGTCATGACGTCACAGGGATTACATAAATCACTTAGGCCAATCGGGCCAGTGTCATAACGTTACAGTTAGGCTGGCCAGTAACCACTGGTATCATTGCACTTAGCACAATATATTATGCAAAACATAATCTGCAGTAGTGCACTAGAGTAAATACTAGTAACGTGCACACACTAGAAAATCACCATCACACTTAGTGTAACCAATAACTACTGGTGGGATTGCGCATGTGAGAACACCTTGTATGGCCATAAACACCTGAAACACGTGAGGAAGGAAAACACATAACTCACTTGGCCCCTCGATAATGGTCATCAACATTACGATGCATGCATCAAAAGAACAGTGTTTATATCACCCACGTAGTGCCAGCATTATCCATATCCCCACATCATACGGCCCCTGCACATGACACTTGTTACCCTAACAATGTCGGTCAGCCTTTGAGGCAGCTGCCCGTAATGCACCGAGGGCAGCTGCCGTGGGGTAGCACAGCGCAGCAGGGGAGAGGACCTCGCTGGGTTCCCTTCTGCCGATCAGGTCAACAGGGTCACCTGCAGTCGGAGTTGCTAGACCCGCAGGGTCGAACAGTAAGGCGACAGGAGTCTCCCACCTCGTGGGTTTAGGCCCCCGTGGAACAGGGGCGCGCCTCTGGACTCCCCAGGGCGAGAAACAAGCAGCGCCAATCAGCCGGAGCGGTGGGGCGGGGCTCTTCCTCTGTCACATGGAGAGCACCCGGCACCGCCCCGGAGCAGGCATTCCTTTTGGCCTTTCATGATGGTTATTATTATTATTATCAGCATTTGTAAAGCGCAACTAACACCCTACGGGTACCCTGGCGCTGTGATGCAGGTGCCTAACTATGTGTAAATATCCGTGGAAAGCACTTTACTAAAAGAGAAATTAGCAGGATGTAGATAGGCCAGCTTGAGGGTAAAGCCAGGTTTTTACCCTTTTTAGGTCGAGCCTCGAGTAGCGCGCAAGCGCTGCTCTGCGAGACTTATAGTTAGGGAGTTTGAAAAGCTGACCAGACGCTCGTGCGTCATGGCCTTTTCCCTGCGGTTACGCGCGCGGCAGACATCTGTTTGCAATTATTGTGCCCGATAATGCAAAACAGATGTCTCGCTGTGGCTCGCGCGCGCGCACTACTCACGTCGCCCCCCCTCCTCCCCGCTCGTGCCTTCAAATGCTTGTTAAAGGTTGAAATGAGCAACACTTTGAAATATGAATGGTTCAGGCGTCAATAGATTACGAACGGTTTCCTGGAGCCAACCACAGAAGTCTTCGCAGTGTTTGAGATGGTCACGGATTTCTTCAGTTTCTTTTTAGATAATCGTTTTTGAGTAGCAGGTTTGTTGGGTGTGCATGATTTCACCTTGAAGTGACAGCCATAACAGTTACTGAAATTAAGGTGCTAGCCAAATACGGAAATGAACGGAGCTTTTACACATATGAGAAAAAATACACAACGATGCCGTGAATTTCCTATATGTTATTGTCTCGTTTTCGTTAGAAATACCTCTGGCCTTTGTCTGCAGTGAAGGCTACAGATTAGTTGGAGCTTGTGTACAAAAAGTTTTTAACGCTCTTTTTTTGAGAAATCTGAGTGGTACCAGTTAATGAAATTTTATACTACTGCTCGCAGAGCATTTGGACGCACGTTTTGTGGTGATAATCACTAGCGAAATTGTGGAATAATTGATATTTCTACGTGACTCCTAATTGTAATGAATCACCTTTTTTTTAATTGCTTTTTCACACCTACCCTAACTTACACTTTAGCACATCACAGCAGCTTTACAAGTACACGGCTTCTTTTGAAATCTGTCATTATTTTTTTTGTTTAAAAATTCATAAACTTGGGTGAGTCGTAGGTACTGATCTGTCTAGCAGTATCTTAGTGACATAAGCTCACCCATTAATTTCATAAGCGCATATTTATCACGTCTGAATTAAAATATTCAGGCCTAAACGTATGCTTTAATTTAAAGTCGCGTTAGCACAATTAGGCGGATTTTTCTGCTTCACTCGGTGGAAACCATAACAACGGAGAGCAAACGGCAAATCGACAATATAAAGTCATTCCAGGACGTTTGCTAGTTTGCAGGTATTTTGTTTTGGCAATTCTTCCGTAACATGAGAAGCAATGTATCTTTGAGAAAATGACAGTCCATTATGGTTACTTTATATGCAGTTTAACATTTTGCATGTAGTTAGTTGTACACTGTCCTCTTACAGTAGTTTGACCTTAATTATCAAGCTAATACTAGTTTAATAAAACGGCCTTCTTTATCGGCCCTTGTTCTTCAAGAACAATTAATATGTAAACTGTGGCCCTAGGGATAGGTAAACATTGAAAGTAGTGTCGAAATAACGGTACTAGCAGTGCTCCTCTGCAGCTATAAAAGGCTAACCCCTCTTTTCTTGTTTTAGAATGCTGGCTTCTCGAGCACTTAGTTTAGTTGGCAAGCGAGCCCTTTCGACCTCTGTCTGCGTACGGGGTCATGATGAGTAAACTGTCAAGGAGAAACACCTAACACATTCTACTAATATAATGTACGGGCTTGGGTGTTGTTTCTGCATGAGTTATTTAATGTAAACGTTTTTTACACACTTATTTGTCTTTACTTCATTTTGACATAATGAAGCTGTGGTGTAGAAAAAAAATTTCATCAGTAGTTTAAGAAACACTCTCCGTGTGTTCCCATACCTGGCGTGTCACGCAGTTTGGTGCTTACTTTCCCTCCATGTTAAAGAACAGTACATGTTTCAGCACCCAGGCTAATGTGCTGCATAGCTAAATACATATAAGGTCCCAAAGGCGAGACCGATTGCATTGCAAATGCTTGTTCTAAATTGCAGGAGATCATCTATTTGCCTAATATCAGGCGGAAGTCTGTTCCAGAGGCGAGAAGCTGCCGTACTAAAGGCCTGCCTCCTGATTTAGTTTTCCTGATTCTAGGCACCTTCACCAGGTTGGCCGAGGAGGAACGGAGCATCCGGGAGGGGACATACCATACAAATTTGTCCTGCAGTGATTTGGGACCGCAGCCATGCAAGGCTTTGAACACAATGCACAAAGCCTTAAAAAGTATCCTCTGCGAGATTGGAAGCCAGTGCAGCTCTGAGAGTGCCTGAGAGGCGGAAGAGCGGCGTGATCTTATCAATGCCAGCTTGGCCACCATGGTCTGTATTCGCTGTAATCTCTCAATCAGATACTTCGGTGATTCCAGCAGCAGAGCATTACAATAGTCCAGCCTACTGAGGATGGTACCTCTAATTATCAATGTTCTAGCCTGTATTGAGAACAGTGGGAAACATTTTCGGAGTGCTCTAATCAAAGTAAAGCATCACCCGACTGTTTTATTAACATGCTTTTCAAGTGTCAATTTATTATCAAACACGACTCCCAGATTACGTACTGAATTGCTAGGAGCCAATGGAGTGGTAGTAGAGGTAGACCAAAAGTCAGACGGAAGTATAGGGGGAATTCTACCTGCGGCACAGTGTAGGATTTCTGTCTTATCAGAATTAAATTGAAGAGAATTCTCCCTAAGCCAGAGTGCTGTGTCCTGCAGACAGGCATGGAAGTCTTCTAGGGGTACGGATTGCTCACCCTCAAGGGACAAGATAAGCTGGGTGTCATCCGCGTGATTAATATTATGAGCCCTTATAACAGCAGGTAAAGGGCTCATATAAATATTAAATAATATAGGACTGATCGCCGACCCTTGTGGGACACCATGCAAGGTATTGGAAAACTTGGAGCGAAAAGGAGGGTGGGCTACTGCCTGTTGTCTATTAGATAGATATGATTGGAACCACTTTAAGGCAGTGCCCACCGCCCCCACCTCTTGGAGCCTGGACAGAAGAATCCCATGGTTTACCGTATCGAATGCGGCAGACAGGTCAAGAAGAATCAGTATAGCGGACTGTCCCCTGTCTGCACGCATACGTAGATCGTCCATAACGGTCACCAAGGCAGTCTCCGTACCATGGCCGGGGCGGAAGCCGAATTGCACCTTGTCCAAGATGTTGTTTGTTTCTAAAAACTGGGAAAGTGCTTTGCTAACTACTCGTTCCAAGATTTTGACCGGGTAGGGTAGAAGAGAAATTGGTCTATAGCTTTTCGGACACGCCGGATCAAGTGATACTTTTTTCAGGAGGGGCGTTACCATCGCCTGTTTCCAGCACGTTGGCACAGAACCACTAACCAGTGATTGATTGTGTGAGAAGTTGGCCTGGCATATGCTGTCCACTAATTATAGTGGGCACCTTGCACCAGTCCAAACAACCCCTTATTGGAGATAGGTTAAAGACAACCTTATTGAAAGCTATCCTAGTGGTAGCTATGGAGAGCAGCCTTCAGGCTAAGTCTTGAAGGAATGTAAAGCAGCTTGTTTTACCAGTCTATAATCTCTTGAGTGGCCAAATGAAAGAGCACCACACCAGGTATATATTCAAAATATATGTATTTATTGCTAAACACACCCCTCTAGTCTCTTTATGAGGCTAGAGTTCGAAGTACATAAGTTATAAGTTATCAAATTCACAGTAATAGCACAAATACACGTTTGGGCCCTAGGGGCGTACCAAACCATATACCAATAAAGTGGTATGCGAACCACGACTGAACTAGACACTAGGCCTAGAGCCTCTAGAAGTGCTTGTAACCACAAGGAACCACCCAAGGTAGTGACACATGGGACCTACGGGAGACGCGTGCAGTGTAAATACACAACCGCGATACGCCGTTGACTTCTATGGAGAAAGTCGGGATCGGGAAATTATAGAAAAGGGACACTTAAAAGAGGACTAGGACAAAACCCTTTGAGATCTAGGACTTTGAAGAGTCTCTACCCTCGGGGGCACCGGAGTACTCGTGTTACCTCACCCAGGGAAGCCGGGTGCATAGGTGCCTTTCGGGGTCGGGTTTCGTCGTCGATTCGAATGGCGATCTGCTGCAAAGTGCTGCTGGCGGCCAAGAGAAAAGTGTCCGGGTGGATCCAAGAGTGGATCGGAGTTCTGAAGAACCTGAAAGCAGAGGGGACAGAGTCTGGGTCACTAGCCAGTGACCAGGAAGGCGATGGACAGATGCCCACCGATGTCGAGTGCTTCAGGTGCGTTGATGATCATCTTGACTCTTCAGCCACGAGGTCCAGGAGGCGTTGTCGGCGACCAGGAGCAGGATTCGGGCTGGTACACGATGTCTGTCGAGTGCTGAGGTGTCGGCGACCGGATTGGACCCAACAAGCCTTGGCAACGGCAAGTCTCGGTGAAGATGTAGATCGTCGATGGTGCAGACCAGCAAGGTCTGTGGAACTCACGCAGCGAGGGTAAGTGAGGGCAGGCCTGGAGCAACCAGGATGCCAAGTAAGAAAAGGATTGGCCTTCGTTACGGGCTACTAGCCAACGGGCTAGCGACCGCGAAGGAGCCTCGTGACGCCGCACGTGGAGCTGGCTTACAGGACACTCGTGGAGTGGGGGCCAGTGATCTTCGGTGCAGGTGGTGCTGGAGGCTAGGGCTACTCGGAGCCCAAAGCACGACTTCTTGGGAGACCCAGAAGATGGTGCACTTGCAAATGTGCTCGGTGTCCAGGGGTCACGGTCTCAAGTCACCCACGATAGCCACGGGCCTCAGCTTTGCTGGGGACTCAGGGTAGCCTCGAGGAAGTCTGAGAATCCACCTCTGGTGATGCGATGACTTCGGCGTCCGACGGGAGCTTCAGAAATGCGAACCGGACAGATGCTTCTTTGGTGCCTGCCAAGCAGGGGAGTCACTCCTTGACCCCAAGGGAGATTCTTCAGTCCTCTAATCTTGTCGTAGAGCGTCGAAGGTCCAGGATTCAGTTTCAGAGTTTCGTCCAGGTATAATCTAAAGTCCTAAGGACTGGGTTCCTACCTTTATTCTAAAAATAGGGGTTGGACTACTCTGTGGCCCCACCTATGGGTGGGTCAGGGCAGAGGGGTGGCTACACCCCTTTCCCTTTGTCCAGTTCGCGCAAAGCAGGGGCTGCAAGCCCCTGATCCGGTTTGAACTGGGGTATGCACAGGGACACCAAATGTGCCCCCAGTGCAGGACTTCAAAGCACACAGATGGTGCTCCCGCCCAGCCCCAATACACATTATCCTGTCTGGGGAGGTGGTCATACCTCACTGCAACAGGAAACCTATTGTCCAGGCCTCCCCTGCCGGAGTTTCGTCCAGCAGCAGGAGGCCAGACTCGTGTCTGTGGCAGCAGCATCAATTTTGTGATGCCAGGGCTCTGGAGAGAAGTTACCGGGTGAGTCAGGGTTAACATGTCTTTCCCTCTAGAAGGGTGGAATGCTACCCCCGCCGCCAGAATTGGCGGGGGGGTAGTATTCCAAGATGTTTGACACCAAACACGACATGTTTAGGTGCAGCCATTCCAAAGTTAGCATTTTACCGCGAGGATATAATGCGCTTAAGAGTATATGGTCAGCCTGCACTACAAACAGCCTCAGAGATGGTCTCCGAACGCTGCAGAGGGGCCCTGCTCATGCAGGGGCACCCTCTCACATAGGAACCATGCACTCTGCCTTTAGGATTGATAAGGCCTGCCTTAGGAGTGACTTATAGGCTTATATGTGTGTATGTATTTAGTGATATAGGTAACCTATATCACAGTAAGGGGTGCATGCACCACCTTACCCAGGCTACAGTAGCAGACCTGTGGTGTCAGTTTGGATGGCCTTCCAGGGGTGGCATAATACATGCTGCAGCCCCTGGCAGGCCTCTGAGGTACCTATGCCCTTGGTACATAGTATACCATATACTAGGGACTTATAAGGGCACTCCAGATCCCAATCAGTGATGTGCCTAAGGCACATGGAAACCATTTTAGAGAGGAAGCAGCTAGGCTGGGGTTCTGATTAGCAGGGCCCCAGCCAGACTAATGTCGAAAAACAGTGAAGCATCAGCAAAAAGTGGGGGTACCCATGTGAAGCAGATCCTACTCTCCTACACAACCCCCCCAAACGTAGGGACATTAAACTAACCTTGCCCAGTTAAGTCTTCATGTTCTAAGTGGAAATACCTAGAGAGTCCATCTGCATTCGCATGGTTACTCCCAGGCCTATGTTCCACTGTAAAGTCCATCCCCTGTAGGGAAATGGACCACCTAAGCAGTTTGGGGTTTTCACCCTTCATTTGTTTTAGCCATAAGAGGGGCTTATGGTCTGTCTGAACCAGGAAGTGTGTACCAAACAAGTATGGCCTCAACTTCTTCAGAGCCCAGACCACAGCAAAGGCCTCCCTCTCTATGGCTGACCAACGTTTCTCTCTAGGGGTCAGCCTTCTGCTAATGAAAGCTACTGGCTGATCCTGACCTTCTTCATTCAATTGTGACAGTACAGCCTCTACCCCCAATTCAGATGCATCAGTTTGAACAATGAACTTCTTGGAGTAATCAGGACTCTGCAGAATTGGAGCAGTGCACATGGCCTGCTTGAGGTCATCAAATGCCTTTTGACAGCTAGCTGTCCACTGAATCTTTTGGGCATTTTCTTAGAAGTTAAGTCATTCAGGGGTGTCACTATTGATCCATACCCCTTGACAAATCTCCTATAGTACCCAGTCAGGCCTAAGAAGGCTCTCACCTGAGTCTGGGTAGTGGGAGCCGTCCAGTCCATGATGGTCTGGATCTTGCTCTGCAAAGGTTGAACCTGGCCTCCACCCACAAGGTGGCCCAGGTACACAACCTGACTCTGCCCTATCTGGCACTTAGTGGCCTTGATAATCAGGCCTGCCTTTTGCAGGGCCTGTAAAACATTCCTGAGGTGGACCAGGTGATCCTCCCAGGTGGAGCTAAAGACAGCAATATCATCTAGATATGCTGCACTATAGGCTTCCAGACCTGTGAGAACTGTATTCACCAACCTCTGGAAAGTGGCAGGTGCATTCTTCAGACCAAAGGGCATTACCACAAATTGATAATGCCCACTAGGGGTTGAGAATGCTGTTTTGGGCTTTGCAGTATCAGCTAGTCTGATCTGCCAGTAGCCAGCTGTTAGGTCAAATGTGCTGAGATATTTGGCAGAGGCCAAAGTATCTATGAGCTCATCTGCCCTGGGTATTGGATGGGCATCAGTCCTAGTGACTGCATTGAGACCCCTGTAGTCCACACAAAACCTCATCTCTCTTTTTCCACCACTGGTGTGAGGTTTCGGTACTAGGACTACTGGACTAGCCCAAGGGCTATCTGAGGGTTCAATGACTCCCAATTCCAACATTTTCTGGACTTCAGTCCTGATACAGTCCCTGACATGGTCAGGTTGCCTATAAATCTTGTTTTTAATAGGCAGACTGTCCCCAGTGTCCACTTCATGAGTGCACCAGGTGGTCTGACTGGGTGTCAGTGAAAACATATGTCTAAACTGATTGAGGACTTGCCTGCAATCAGCTTGTTGCTGGGTAGTGAGGCTGCCTGCCAAGGCTGCACCATCAACTGACCCATCGTCAGGGTTCTGTGAGAGCAGGTCAGGGAGTGGGTCACTCTCTTCCTCATGCCCTTCATCAGTAGCCATGAGCAAGCCCATGTCTGCCCTGTCCACATATGGTTTTAACCTGTTGACATGGAGAACCCTGTGGGGACTCCTGGGTGTTCCTAGGTCCACTAAATAAGTGACCTCACCCTTCTGCTCAACAATAGTATGGGGTCCACTCCATTTATCTTGGAGAGCTGCTGGGGCCACTGGCTCCAACACCCACACCTTCTGTCCTGGCTGGTAAACAGTCAGAACAGCCTTTTGGTCATGCCAGGCCTTTTGAAGTTCCTGGCTAGCCTCAAGGTTTTTGGTTGCCTTTTTCATGTACTCAGCCATCCTGAAGCGGAGACCAAGTACATAGTCCACTATATCTTGCTTTGGGGGCTTGAGAGGTAACTCCCATCCTTCCTTCACCAAGCACAGTGGACCCCTCACAGGGTGGCCAAACAGAAGTTCAAAAGGGCTGTAACCAACCCCTTCTGAGGCACCTCCCTATATGCAAATAAAAGGCAGGGCAAGAGTATGTCCCATCTACGCCTAAGCTTTTCTGGGAGCCCTTTAATCATGCCCTTCAAGGTTTTGTTGAATCTCTCAACTAAACCATTGCATTGTGGGTGATAGGGTGTGGTGAACTTATAAGTCACTCCACACTCCTTCCACATTGCTTTCAAGTACCCAGACATGAAGTTAGCACCCCTGTCTGATACTACCTCCTTAGGAAAGCCCACTCTTGAGAAGATTCCCAGGAGGGCCCTTGCCACCACAGGTGCTGTAGTGGTCCTGAGGGGAATAGCTTCTGGGTACCTGGTGGCATGATCCACTACCACCAGGATAAACCTGTGCCCAGAGGCTGTTTGGGGATCCATGGGACCAACAATGTCAATCCCTACCCTCTCAAAGGGCACCCTCACCACAGGTAGTGGTATCAGGGGGCCTTTGTAGTGCCACCTGCTTTGCCACTGGCTTGGCAGGTTACACAGGAGCGACAAAACTCCTTACTGTCTTCAGACATGTGGGGCCAGTGAAAGTGAGGGACAATTCTGTCCCAAGTCTTGTTCTGGCCCAGGTGACCTGCTAAGGGAATATCATGGGCTAGGGTCAATAGGAAGCCCCTGAACTTCAAAGGTATTACCGAACCTCCTGGTAGCACCAGGCTTGGGGTCTCTACTCTCTGAGTACAGGAGTCCATCATCCCAATACACTGTATGGGGACCACTAGCTTTCCCAGCAGCCTCAGCAGCAGCTTGCTGTCTGAGGGGTTCAAGGGAGGGGCAGCTCTGCTGCTCCTGGCTCAGATCTGCCCTAGAAGGTCCCCCTGTCCCCAAGAACTCAACCTGGTCAGGTTCAAGTTCCTCTGGGACAGTTCCTTCTTCAGGGCTAAG
This sequence comes from Calotriton arnoldi, assembly GCA_963921515.1. Lineage (NCBI taxonomy): Eukaryota > Metazoa > Chordata > Amphibia > Caudata > Salamandridae > Calotriton > Calotriton arnoldi. The sequence continues at coordinate 255,101 of CAWUFW010004496.1, forward strand.
ATCATCCCCCTCAAGGGACTGATCTTCCTCCTGAGCCAAGGGGAAGGCACTGCCTTAACCCTACTACTCCTCCTCTTGGAAGGCACTTGGTCCATTCTTCCAGAATCCAAGGCCTGTTCAGTGCTAGACATTTTGGTTTGTGACCTGGTCACAGCAAACACATCTGCAGGGATCCCCAGCATTTCTGCATGGGTCCTGAGCTCCACTTCTGCCCAAGCAGAAGTCTCTAAGTCATTGCCAAGCAAGCATTCGACTGGTAGGTTTGCACTTACCACAACCTTCTTAAGGCCAGTTACCCCTCCCCAGGAGAAGTTAACAACTGCCAGAGTATGGTCTGTTCTGACATTGCTAGCATTGGTCACTTGGTAAATCTCACCAAGTATAACTTGCCCAGGATTCACAAGGTCTTGTGTCACCATTGTGACACTTGCCCCTGTGTCCCTAAATGCCAAAGCCTCACGTCCATTGATTAAAGGCTGTTGTCTGTACTTGCCCAGATTACTGGGACTCATAGAGGAGGGCACATCCATGCCTCCATCACAGACTAACACAGCCTGAGTCAGTTCTCTGACTAGGTCAGAGCCCAACTCAGTACCCAGGGTGAACCCTACTAAACCCTTGGCTGGAGCACTCCCACCAACTGTACTAGGGGGAACAGGTGCCTTAGGGGCATTGGTGGGTGCTGGACTGGAGTCTTTGGACTTGGTGCAATCACTGGTCCAGTGGGTCTTTTGCTTACAGACCTTGCACCATGGTTTTGGGTTGGCCTTTCCCTTTGGTAGACTGTGAATCCCCACCAGAAGAAGATTTTTGGGGGCCTGATGAAGACTTTTGATCTTTATCCTTCTCCCCACCCTTTTCAGAGTTCTTAGCATCTTGCTTCTTGGTTTCCCCACCTTGGTTCTGTACCTTCTGCTTCACCCTGGTTCTGACCCATTTGTCTGCCTTCTTTCCCAATTCTTGGGAGAGGTCAGATCAGAGTCTACCAGGTATTGATGCAACAGCTGATTTTGACAGTTATTAAGAATCTGCTCCCTCATTATCAGATTGTACAATCCTGAGAAGTCACACACCTTACTGCCCATCAACCAGCCTTCCAGAGCCTTGGCAGAACAATCCACATAGTCTACCCAGTCTTGAGTCTGTGCTTTTTGGGTATCTCTGAACTTCAACCTGTACTGTTCAGTGGTTAGGCCAAACCCATCAATAAGAGCACTCTTCAAGACCTTGTAATTATCAGCGTCCTCCTCTCTAACAGTGAGGAGCTTATCTCTACCTTTGTCAGCAAAGGAGAGCCACAAGATTGCTGCCCACTGCTCCTGAGGGACCTTCTGTACCTTACAGGCCCTCTCTAGAGCAGTTATCCACTTGTGGATGTCATCCCCATTCTGATAGGGAGGGACAATCTTGCTCAGGTTCCTATGGTCATAGGACCTTTCCCTATCTCTAGGGATATGGCTGCCACCATGGGACTCTAGTCCCAATTTTCTTTTCTCTCTAAGGAGATCCAGGGACTCCCTGTCTAAGGCTACTTGCTTCCTTCTGAGTTCAAGCTGAGCTTCCTCATATTGAATCAGCCTCTTTCTTCTCTCATGAGAGGATTCCCTCCTATGAGATGAGACAGAGCTCCCTATTGAGGTGCCAGAGTGGTTAGACTCCTGAGAAGAAGATCTAGACCTTCTGGGCACACTCACAATCCTTCCTGGGGGGACAAAGGAAGCATCATTCTGATCCTCCTCTTCATCTTCCTCAGGAGGGGTTGGATTATCCAGGTCAGGGCCATTGTCGCCCTCCTGGCCAGTTTCAGAGGGGGGCTGGGGGTACTGGTACCCCATTCCCAACCTCATCTTCTGTCCCACCCTCAGCTCCTACCCCTTCAGTCCCCATGGGCTTACTAAGGTCATAAGCCACCAACAACTCCTTGAGGTGTTGGGTGGTGGGGCTTTGGCCTGTCCTTATTTTTCTCAAGTTGCATAAAGCTCTCAATTCCAAGAATGGGAGTGTATCATACTTGGAGGGTGGAAGCTCAATGGCTTCCTGCAAGGATTCTTTAGATCCTCCCTTAAAGACATTACTAGTGTGGTGTGGTGTATGCACTACCTACTCTAGTGTGGCCTACTAAACTCTCTTGAGTTGTAGAAAGGGTTGTGCTATCCCTTAACACACAACTCTAAGTTCAGTAGAACTTACTGTATTCTAAGCTCAAATTATATGTACCTTAGGTACCTTTAGTGGTTTTCAGTTGATCAATTCAATTGAGATTATCTGGTAAAACAATAGCAAGCTGGAATCCCACCGCTGCCACCAATGTGAGAAGTTGGCCTGGCATATGCTGTCCACTAATTATAGTGGGCACCTTGCACCAGTCCAAACAACCCCTTATTGGAGATAGGTTAAAGACAACCTTATTGAAAGCTATCCTAGTGGTAGCTATGGAGAGCAGCCTTCAGGCTAAGTCTTGAAGGAATGTAAAGCAGCTTGTTTTACCAGTCTATAATCTCTTGAGTGACCAAATGAAAGAGCACCACACCAGGTATATATTCAAAATATATGTATTTATTGCTAAACACACCCCTCTAGTCTCTTTATGAGGCTAGAGTTCGAAGTACATAAGTTATAAGTTATCAAATTCACAGTAATAGCACAAATACACGTTTGGGCCCTAGGGGCGTACCAAACCATATACCAATAAAGTGGTATGCGAACCACGACTGAACTAGACACTAGGCCTAGAGCCTCTAGAAGTGCTTGGACCACAAGGAACCACCCAAGGTAGTGACACAGGGGACCTACGGGAGACAGCGTGCAGTGTAAATACACAACCGCGATACGCCGTTGACTTCTATGGAGAAAGTCGGGATCGGGAAATTATAGAAAAGGGACACTTAAAAGAGGACTAGGACAAAACCCTTTGAGATCTAGGACTTTGAAGAGTCTCTACCCACGGGGGCACCGGAGTACTCGTGTTACCTCACCCAGGGAAGCCGGGTGCATAGGTGCCTTTCGGGGTCGGGTTTCGTCGTCGATTCGAATGGCGATCTGCTGCAAAGTGCTGCTGGCGGCCAAGAGAAAAGTGTCCGGGTGGATCCAAGAGTGGATCGGAGTTCTGAAGAACCTGAAAGCAGAGGGGACAGAGTCTGGGTCACTAGCCAGTGACCAGGAGGGCGATGGACAGATGCCCACCGATGTCGAGTGCTTCAGGTGCGTTGACGGTCGTCTTGACTCTTCAGCCACGAGGTCCAGGAGGCGTTGTCGGCAACCAGGAGCAGGATTCGGGCTGGTACATGATGTCTGTCGAGTGCTGAGGTGTCGGCGACCGGATTGGACCCAACAAGCCTTGGCAACGGCAAGTCTCGGTGAAGATGTAGATCGTCGATGGTGCAGACCAGCAAGGTCTGTGGAACTCACCCAGCAAGGGTAAGTGAGGGCAGGCCTGGAGCAACCAGGATGCCAAGTAAGAAAGGATTGGCCTTCGTTACGGGCTACTAGCCAACGGGCTAGCGACCGCGAAGGAGCCTCGTGACGCCGCACGTGGAGCTGGCTTACAGGACACTCGTGGAGTGGGGGCCAGTGATCTTCGGTGCAAGTGGTGCTGGAGGCTAGGGCTACTCGGAGCCCAAAGCACGACTTCTTGGGAGACCCAGAAGATGGTGCACTTGCAAATGTGCTCGGTGTCCAGGGGTCACGGTCTCAAGTCACCCACGATAGCCACGGGCCTCAGCTTTGCTGGGGACTCAGGGTAGCCTCGGGGAAGTCTGAGAATCCACCTCTGGTGATGCGATGACTTCAGCGTCCGACGGGAGCTTCAGAAATGCGAACCGGACAGATGCTTCTTTGGTGCCTGCCAAGCAGGGGAGTCACTCCTTGACCCCAAGGGAGATTCTTCAGTCCTCTAATCTTGTCGTAGAGCGTCGAAGGTCCAGGATTCAGTTTCAGAGTTTCGTCCAGGTATAATCTAAAGTCCTAAGGACTGGGTTCCTACCTTTATTCTAAAAATAGGGGTTGGACTACTCTGTGGCCCAACCTATGGGTGGGTCAGGGCAGAGGGGTGGCTACACCCCTTTCCCTTTGTCCAGTTCGCGCCAAAGCAGGGGCTGCAAGCCCCTGATCCGGTTTGAACTGGGGTATGCACAGGGACACCAAATGTGCCCCCAGTGCAGGACTTCAAAGCACACAGATGGTGCTCCCGCCCAGCCCCAATACACATTATCCTGTCTGGGGAGGTGGTCACACCTCCCTGCAACAGGAAACCTATTGTCCAGGCCTCCCCTGCCGGAGTTTCGTCCAGCAGCAGGAGGCCAGACTCGTGTCTGTGGCAGCAGCATCCATTTTGTGATGCCAGGACTCTGGAGAGAAGTTACCGGGTTAGTCAGGGTTAACATGTCTTTCCCTCTAGAAGGGTGGAATGCTACCCCCGCCGCCAGAATTGGCGGGGGGTAGTATTCCAAGATGTTTGACACCAAACACGACATGTTTAGGTGCAGCCATTCCAAAGTTAGCATTTTACCGCGAGGATATAATGCGCTTAAGAGTATATGGTCAGGCTGCACTACAAACAGCCTCAGAGATGGTCTCCGAACGCTGCAGAGGGGCCCTGCTCATGCAGGGGCACCCTCTCACATAGGAACCATGCACTCTGCCTTTAGGATTGATAAGGCCTGCCTTAGGAGTGACTTATAGGTTCATATGTGTGTATGTATTTAGTGATATAGGTAACCTATATCACAGTAAGGGGTGCATGCACCACCTTACCCAAGCTGCAGTAGCAGACCTGTGGTGTCAGTTTGGATGGCCTTCCAGGGGTGGCATAATACATGCTGCAGCCCCTCTGAGGTACCTATGCCCTTGGTACATAGTATACCATATACTAGGGACTTATAAGGGCACTCCAGATCCCAATCAGTGATGTGCCTAAGGCACATGGAAACCATTTTAGAGAGGAAGCAGCTAGGCTGGGGTTCTGATTAGCAGGGCCCCAGCCAGACTAATGTCGAAAAACAGTGAAGCATCAGCAAAAAGTGGGGGTACCCATGTGAAGCAGATCCTACTCTCCTACAGATTGCAAATTTGCCGTAGTGCCGGGAAGAGTTCAGGGGCCAACTCCTTCCAGATTTTATGTGGTAGCAGATCCAAAGGGGAGCCTGATGATACCCCCATGGCCATTTTATAGAATTCTTCCACAGAAAGTATATTAAAATGATCTATGGAGTGAAAGTTGTCCACCCATATCTGTTTTGCAGGCGTAGATTCCTTAGGCGTATTATCCGATTTGAGTCCATAAATAATATTACTAATCTTATCCTCGAAGAAGGTAGCCAGGCTATCACATAATTCCTGGCTAGGCACAATCTCATTCTTTGAGCAATCTGGATTGATCAGATTGTCTACTATCCTGAAGACACTACGAGTACTATTTTGTGCCTTCCGAATGGAGTCTGCAAAAAACTCTGTTTTTGCTACAAGAATTTCTTTTTTATACTCCGCTATTGCCATTTTCCAGGAGGTTTTTTCCTCATCTGCGTATTCCCTACGCCATTTCCTTTCCGCTTGCTTACAGCCCAGCTTCAGGTTTCTCAGTTTTTCGTTGAACCATGGGGCTGACGGTCTACCAAGTTTCTTATGACTTTTGATCGGGGCAACCTGATCCAACCTAGTGGTTATTTGTTCGCAGTATGTTACATAATTCTCTTCCCCCTGTTTATTTGCATCACAGCCCTCGTTAGGCAGAAATATTGAAGATACCATTGCCTTTTTCAGGAGGCCCTTCCAGTCCCTGCTTTGAAAATTCCAGCCTTTCTTAGGAATTGGTTTATTCATCCTGGGATTATACAACTGAAAAACAATCATGTGATGGTCTGACCAACATACCGGTAGGACATCAACTGTTCCCATTGTCTGTTCTTCGGAGAACACCAGATCTAGGGTGTGTCCTCCCTTTGTGTGTGGGTCCCATTACCCATTGTTGTAGGTTTAAATTTCTACAGGATTGAATGAGATTATGATATCCTGAATCCAGAATCCCGTTGGGCCATAAATTGAAATCCCCTACAACAAGCAGTCTGGAGTGAGTCAATACCAGATTGCTGAGGACCTCAATAAACCCCTGCTGTAATTGAGGACTGGCTATTCCACGGGGTCTGTAGCTGACTATACCAGTTAATACTTGTCCTTTGGCATCCTTTAATAAAAATCCCAGAAGCTCAATGCCCTCCAGCTCATCAATATTGAGAGGAGCAAAGTCCCAAATTTCTTTGAAAATAACTCCCACACCGCCACCTCTACCACTTAATCGAGGCTTGTGGAAGGCATTGTATCCAGAAGGGCACGCCAATCCCAATTCCAAATCTGACCCAAGGTGTGTCCAAGTTTCAGTCATGAACAACACATCTAGATCATACGTTTCTATTAACAACTGGATTTCCAAATAATGCTTAGGGAGGGATCTAACATTAAGTAACCCACATCTAAGGCTATCTCTTTTCACGAAATCAGATACGGGTCCTGCAGTCTCCTCTAACCTGAAACTGCCTCTCCTACCCTCTGCTGCTCCAATCTCACGCAGCTGTTCCGTGGAGTAGTAATACCTCCTGTCTCCAACCTCGATTTTCTCCAAATGGGCAGCATGGCTGGCACTATGCGCGGTCGATGCGCGGACGGGCGCAGACGGCGCGCTGCTTTTATGGGTGCAGAGCGTGGAAAAACTAGAACGTTGACCTCTGAATAGGCGGGTCCGCTCTAACAGACGGGCACAACGAGGTCGGAGGATCCGGTAAAGATATTGTAATTTGAGCAACCTCAGGTATACGGGCAGTATTTAAAACAATTACAATTCGCTTTCCAATCAATTAAAAAGTTCACAGAATAAAGTGCGATCGTGCAGCAACCTCAACAGTAGTTAAAATAAAGCACAGTAAAACACGCAAAGCAAACACCCTCGTATCACGCTGCGCGGCCACGCCAGCGCGCTGCTTTTATGGGTGCAGAGCGTGGAAAAACTAGAACGTTGACCTCTGAATAGGCGGGTCCGCTCTAACAGACGGGCACCGCGAGGTCGGAGGATCCGGTAAAGATATTGTAATTTGACCAACCTCAGGTATACGGGCAGTATTTAAAACAATTACAATTCGCTTTCCAATCAATTAAAAAGTTCACAGAATAAAGTGCGATTGTGCAGCAACCTCAACAGTAGTTAAAATAAAGCACAGTAAAACACGCAATCCCATTGCTGAGGCAATGGCTGGAACTCCGGCAGAGACGTTGGTTGCCCAGCAATGCTAGGAGCTTCTCCACACGCTGGCCCTGGCCGGCTCCCTCTGACGGTCACAGTGCTGGCCGAGGGATCGGCCCTGCCCTCGAGGACTAGCAAGTATCACCCTCACCACAAGAGGAGGCCAGCACAAATGCTGCACACTCATGGCTGTTTAAGTTGAGGAAGTATAGGACACGGCGGCGCTCAACATGTGCTTCCCCTGCCACAGCGCTCCTGCAGGTGGTCTCCCTCCTTTCTTGCAGGGCACAGCGCTTGTGAGCGCAACAACAACGAAGTGCTCCACACGCTCCAGAGCCTGGGGCTCAGGTCACAGAGGAGAGAGCGGAAAGCGCTCCTCCAGAAGTCAGCCCTGTGCAAGCCCACTCCTTGGGCAGCTGGACTAGAAAGCACAAATTCCAAAAAGCTCACCACACGCAGTGATAAATCACTCAGGGCAAGCCACACAGCCCTGGTGGATGACTGGGGGCCCCGAGCAGGAAGCAGGCTCAGGCCAGCACACCGGCAAAGTCCAGATGGTGGTTCCCTGGCAGCACATCCATCCCCCTGGTCCCACGCAGTCTCTTCTTTTCCAGTTCTGAGCAAGCACACCAACATGGGGTCACAGCCCCAGTACTTATAGGGCATATGTCTTTGTTCTCCCCTGGCCCAGGGCTCTGAGCCCAGTCTAAACCAGTTCTGGGGGGCACTTGGCAAGTGCACAACACTCACCATTGTAAGTGTAGGCCCTGGCACCACAGGGGGGCGGAGCCATCATTTTGGAAGTCAGGCACAGCCCTATTCAGGTGCAGGTGCTACTCCAACCACCACTCCAAATACAGACCAGCCAATTTGGCCTAGCGGTGACTCATCCAGACTCTCTGGAGCCACTGCACCTCCCCAGCCCCTGTCACTCCAAGGCCAGACAGTCAATACACAACAGGCAGGCACATAGACACATAGCACACAGAAACGCCCAGTTCTAAAAGTGGCATTTCGAAAATAGTAATAATAAATCTGTGAACACCATTACGCAGCATTTATCACCACTATTCCAAACATACCAAACTTGACCACGCTACCCCTCTCATGTCAGGAATTACCACTGTAGTACATATCAGGGAATCTCCAATGCATCCCTATGAGAGGGCAGCCTCACAGCAGTGAGAAACCAAATAGGCTTTTTGTCACTACCAGGACATGCCACACAGTTAAGGCGCATGTCTTACCTTTTACCTACACCGCACACTGCCCATAGGGCTAGCTAGGGCCTACTTTAGGGGTGACTGATATGTAGTAAAAGGGGAGTCACATTCATGGCAACCACTTATGTGCCATGTCACAGCGGCAGTAAACTGCGCATGCAGGCCCTGCAGTGGCAGAGGCCTGAGACAGGTTTGAAAGGCTACTTTGGTGGGTGGAGCAAGCAGCGCTGCAAGCCCACCAGTAGCATTTAATATACTGGCCCTGGGTATATGGTATACCACTGTACAAGGGACTGATAGGCAAATTAAATATGCCAAACAGGTGTGTACCAATCTTACCAAGTTTGCTATAGAGAGCACATGCACTTTAGCACTTATCAGCAGTGATAATGTGCCTGCAGTCCTAAAACCCCCAACAACGGGTCCGAAAAAATACAGGAGGAAGGCAAAAAGTTCTGGGATGACCCTGCAAAAAAGGCCAAGTCCAACAGGACCCAAAAGAGTTGTAAATGTTCTCCAGTTCAGAGTTTGAGTACACCCAGCACCACACAGGACAACTGACTGGTACTGCAACAGCAACAGCAATGCCCACTCATAGAAAATAATTGAGACAGGGAGTTGAAATAATACCACATACGAAATAATGTTAAATTAAATCAACTTATTTAAATTATATAAAAATATCAATCAATTTAATGTAAAAAAAAATCCTAACTAAAACTGATTTTTTATTTTACTTTAAAATATTTTATTAACCATTTAAAAATGTAAAAATAAATGTAACATATATTTTTTAATATTTATATTATTTTTAATTAATTCTATAAGTAACTTTTAATTATTTTTAATCTGCAATAAAAGTATATATTTTACTGCAGATTGAATTTTTTTTAAATTTAACTTAAAAAAATAACGTTATTTTAAGTTACTATATTTAAAATAATCAAATGTATAATTTAAAAATAAGTTAATAATGTTGTAACTTTTTATATTTGGGGAGGCGCCAGAATGCCTGGCTCCAAGATGGCTGTACTCTAGTGAGGCTACTTCTGCTAGCTCAGCTATCCGTCGCCATCTGGGCAGCATTCAATTAACGAAGGACCCTATCGGGCCCAAGCAGCACACACTAAGTCAGTGCCCCAATTGCTGTCATCGCCGATCTCATTTGGAGGTAATGACCCAATATGGTGGAGACTGCGAGGCAAAGTGGCCTCTAATGCTACACTGCACATCGCTGGGAGCCTGCTGACTGCCATTGCTTGCTTCGCGTGCCCCAGCCTGTGTAGGAGAGCGGCTGTGGAAGCAGAGCCGGTTGTGGCCGCATCATCTGAGTGAAGGGGGACCCCGTAGAGCTGTCAGCCATTAGGCCATTGCCGCTGACTGAGGAGAGCTAGTGGTGGAGAAGGTAACCTATTGGGGCCTGCTGGTGCCTCTCGGTGCCCTGAGTCGGCCGGAGGGCGTGGCCCCACACCTCCCCCCATGCTGCTGGCCGCCCATAGAAGGCTTTACTGTCTGGACCCTGCTGGTGGGCAAGGAGAATTGGGGAGGAGCTGAGCAAACTGGCTACCCCCTGCTGGCCAATAGGCTCTGATCACAAGTGGTCGCTAAGCTGCGAGCTACTGTGGTGTTACTGGGGGCCGAGGTGAGGATGGAGGGGGGCCCGGTCCTGGGGGCTCCATGGAGGCTGCGCCTTGTACCCACACGCTCACTGCGGCACTACTGAGAGACTCTGTGCGAGCGGGCGCACTAGGCCTGACACCTACTAAGACCCTGCCTGGATCCATATGGAAGGGGCCGCGGTGTCATAATCACACTCCGAGGCTCCCTGCAGGACCATTACGGCGGGAGCTCCTGCCGGGGTACAGTTAGGGAGTGGTGCGGATTGTTGCCACCTAGTGTGAGGGCTGCCCCCTGCGGGGTACTCTGAAACTCACTGTTGAATGTAGTGAGAAACAAGCAGCTGCTTGGAATCTTGCTTGGCACCATGGGGAAGTTGAGGCCAGACAGGCCAAGCTTCAATTTAAGACTAAGAGAATGGCTAAATCCCAGCACGCCTACGAGGCCTCCGCCTCACGCAACCCCTCGCAGGAAATGGATGTGCAAACTCAAATGCTGCATATCCAAAAGAGTCTCACATTTATAGATGCTAAAATAGATACCCTCACTACGAGAGTGGATAAGCTGAAAAGCACACTTGGCAAGCAAGAGAAACGCATCAGTACAGCGGAGAACCACATTTCACAGTTGGAAGACAATGCAACTGGATACAATAAGAATCTACTGGATATGGGAAAGGTGCTTAGTGTCATAAAAACAAAGAATGAAGACTTGGAGGCCAGGTCACGCTGCAACTATATGAGGATAGTCAGCCTCCCGGAGTCAACTGCCATAGGCAATACGGAGGAGTATATTCAGTCTCTGAAATCAGACCACTTTCCCCCCTTCTTTGCAGTTAAGAGGGCGCACCAATCCCTAGGCCCCTGACTGGGGCACCCCCTTGCCCAATAATCGCCAGGCTATTCAACTACAAGACCAGGACTCTGCCCAGTGACTGGCCTGAGAAAAACAGGACCTCATGTATGAGGGCTTGAGGATTTCAGTCTTCCCAGATTTGACCCTTGCAGTACAGGAAGCACACTGTGAGTATTTGCCCTTAAAATGTAAATTACATCTGGTTGGAGAAAATATGCCATCCTGTACCCTGCATGCCTGAAAATCACGCATGGTAGGAAAACCCATCTTGTAGCCACTCATCAGAAAACTGAGCCGTTCATGAAGAAACTACTAAAGGATCAGAGTGGGGGAAGCAGGCAACACAGAACGAGACATCCGTGATTGCATGGACCATGAAGAGGCATAAGACTATACTGGCTTAGACGGGCCCATTGTACTGGATGCAGGGGTCTGCGAGCGATTACTTTGGATAACTGCCCATGAGTTCCAATTTCCATGTATAGTCCAGCAAACACCCTTGCTGCAGGGGTGTTGACAGGACGGCACTCTGGACTTCCCCTAGAGGTGAACCCTCATTTGACTGTAGGCATGATTAATATGTTGTTTTTGTCATTTGGGTTTTGGCGTTGACAGTTGTTTTCTCTATGCGGGGGGCTTTCACTGGCAAGTTGGGGTGGCTAGTGTCGGAGGGGATTAAGGTACTATGCAGCTTGCACGTGACTAGTGGGCTAACAAGTGCACTTGCAGGGCAGGTGAAATTTCTAGCTGCAGCGTGGGGCTCAGGGATATAAGCACACATGAGACAATGAGTTTCTATTATGCCACTATGACAGTCCATATTCTACCTTGTAGAAGAGCCGGTTGTCTGAATCCCCTCTTCTTCGACTGTTAACTTGGAATGTGAGAGGACTTAATAACCCACGTAAAGCACAGCATGTGCTGGCATACCTGGACCACCACAAAATAGACATTGCACTCTTGCAGGAGACACACATTGAGCCCCATTCCCAGAACCACTTTGCCTTCTGATGGAGTGACAACAGCTCCCTTTCTAACTACTCCTCCTATGCTTGGGGGAAGGCCATCCTCATTAAGAGGGGAGTCCCTTTTAGGTTGCTGTACAAAGACAATGACCCATAGGGCCAATGAAACATCATACAAGTGGTACTTGGGGGGAAAATACATCACATTGATCAACTCCTATGTCCGCAACACAGACAGCCTAGACTTCGTACAAAGTATATGAACCAAATGCCAACTACTGGCTCCCCGCACCATACTCTGGGTAGGGAACTCCTATATCATTCTAGATAAGCAGCTTGATTGCTCCAATGCCACCATTCACACACACCAAGCAGCTGCCACTGCCCCTGCGAATATCGTAACCATGCACAGCTTAAAGGACCTTAGGCGGACCCACTTCCCTGCCTTCATGGAAGGCATGCATGTTTCCCCAGCTTATGGGTCCTGGGCCCGTTGTACTATTGGCTGAGCATGCTGAACATAAGTGGGGGGGCTATTGAGGTAGACCACCTCCCACGCATGCTGTCGGACCACTCACCGGTCTAGCTGACCAGTACTACACCCGCTCCCAAGCATCGTGACTTCACATAGCACTTCTCCCCACAAGCTCTCCTTGGCACAGCGTTTGCACATAAGGTGATACACCACAATACTACTGTATTTTCAGACTAATTAATTTTCGGTGTGGTCTCCGGTAGTGATTTGGGAGGTATTAAAAGCATATATTCGTTTTTTTTTTTTAAACAACATGGGGTACGATTGGCACTTCGAACCAGCTTTGAGTGAATTGAGCGGGAAATAAAAAGGTTAGAAGCAGATTATTAAGCCACACCATCCACGGAAACCTTGGAAGAAATTATGTGCAAGCAGACTGAATTTTTGGATAGAGTGGAGCTGGAGGTCATCCACTCACATAAGTATGCTTGGCTCGAGCATATGGTGTTGCAGAAAGCCAAGTAGAAACCTGACTATACTTTCAAGAATGAAAACACACATTCAAGCCTTCAGCTATCTGATAAAAGGGGATGGCACTACAACATACGAACAACTGCTATTCTGCTAGAACTGGTCCACCATTTTACCACTCTATATGCCTCTCACACCACGCCACTGGTGAGAATTATACACAGTACTTTGATCAAGTGGCTTTGGCCTGGATTGAGGGACCTCATAGATGATTTTTAGATGAGCCAATTCCTTTGGAAGAAATCCTATCAGCTATAGCCGTGCTCCCTGTGTGTAAGACGCCGGAGGGGATGGGTTCCCAGCTGAGGTCAATAAACGGAACTCCCCCCATTGATATGAGAATCTATCCTTCTCATGTTACTGATGCCGGGCAAACTGCCTAATACCTCTGACTCATACCGCCCACTTTCGCTTATAAGCCTTGATGACAAAATATTGGCCAAGGTACTGGCCAGTCGACTGACCCTCCTGATGCCCACACTGGTCTTCCCGGCCAAGTTGGGGGTTCATACCAGGCAGGTCCACGGCGTATAACCTGCGACCTTTCTTTGCGCTCTTGCATCAGCTTGACCCCACACTTGAGGCGGTTGCGTTTTTTCTCGACGATACCAAAGCCTTTAATTCACCAGGATGGCCTCATTTTTTTCGATGTGTTAGCACAAATGGGCATCTCGCAGCAGTTCATTAACTGTGTGTGGTTGTTGTATACTTCCCCAAACACCCAGTTGCGCATGAGGGGGCTCCTTTCAGAGCCCTTCACCATTAGAGAAAGCACTAGACAGGGCTGCCCATTGTCACCCCTCTCCCCTTGTGTTACATATTCTTAAGTTATTATTGAAGTATTGTGTATTCACCTCTCTGACTTTGCATTGATATGTTTGATGCAAATACTGTGTTGCAACTAGGAAGGCCCTACACCAACTCCATTGAGCTTAACTTGTCTACTCTCCACATGTACCCAGAGAATAATGGAGACTTATTGCAGTAAAAGTGCCTGGTGTCTGGTTAGTAGGGACCACTAGTATTCTCATTTTTAAAGTTCTTCGTGGGCCCTGCAGCTGCAAGTCCTGAAATAAAACTAAATTACAAACATTTACAATCCCTTCCCAACCAAGCGTAACCATTGATGTTTGCGAAACTAAATGTAAATTCCCCATTTTCCTGTGGTGGCTGTACAAAGGGGATGCATTCTTATGGAAAATAAATACATCTATATACAATGGCTACTTTGCCTAACCCTATGCATGAAGATTTCCATCTAAGCAGAGACTCTAGTTATATAGACTTGAGAAACAGCCATTCACCAGGAAAATATTGCAAAATGTGACTTTTTATTATCTAAAGGTTTTGTGAATATGTTTAATAGTCATATTTTGGAATATTTTGACAAAGCAGTTATTTATGACTATTTTAAGAAATGGGCTCCATATTTCCCATTTAATTTGTTTATTGCTAAAAATAATGATAGGATTAGAGATGGCTGAAATTTAAATTCCACTCAAGTTTTTGGTGACGTGGAAAACTTTGAATTTTGAAAAATCTAGCAACTTTGGAAAACTTCTGTGGGTGAATATTCCTGCAAACAATTATTGCAGAAGATTTCTCCATAAATGGTATTTTGCAAGAGCGTTCTTCGTTTAAGAGTAGTTTGAAATCTACATTTGCAGAATTTTAATTTAGCAAATATTTTTTGAAAAATGTTATGACTCTGGAACTACACAAACTTTGCACAGTTTGAAGAAATCTTTATGACGTTTGCAAAGTAAATCCTTTGAAACTTCGTAGACATCTAAAGTGTGATCAGAAGGAGCGTAAAAGAGAGAGCGGGTTGTACAATCTGATTTACTAGCCTGGACCTGACTGTTCTGTACTCTCTGATCGATTCCACAATCAGACAACTAGATATTTTAAGTGACAAATTAAAGCGTCTCCGGATGGATTAGTAAAAAGAGCACTTAATTGTGTGCATCCTACATTTTTACGCATCAAGGGAATTTAAAACAAGCATTGGCATAGCCAATAGGTCTCGCCTTTGGGGCGTTATAAGTGTTTAGATAGAGCTATTGGCTTTGTTAACTATTATGAGATGTCTGCGGAATAACATGCCTTTTTTGGTGCTTAAGGCACCAAAATCTGGATTGTACAGTAAATACCGTACACTTTTCCCCTGCTAAATTTCGTCAGGTTTGACCTGCCAATAGTTAATGATGTGTGAGGTTTTTTGATGCACCTACTAATTACCGGGTGTGGTCAACAGGACCCATCTCAGAATTCTGACCTGTGCGCAAACAGGGGTTTGTGGAGAGGTTGGAAATCTCCGAACACCTCAGAATCAAATGTTACTCAGGATGGTTCAAGTTTTTGCACAGCATTGCTGTGTTGTACCTCAACATTTGGAGTGCAAGACTGTCAGGGTGTCTTTTTGTAACTGTTGTAGCCTGGACCCAAGTAACCTCACCTCATATTAAAAACGTTGTCCCTCCTTCAAAGAGCTGCAGAATCCCAAGTGAGGTATAGACGGTTTGTGCCCGCGTGATGATTCCAAGATCAGTGGGGGTTTGAACACATGTTTTTCACCAGGTAGAACTGGGTAGAGTCTTGGCTGAATTTGCACATGGAAAAACACTATATTGTTATCCTTTATTTTAAGATGCGGAGCTCTAAGTAATGTGGTAATACTCCACGCGGCACCTACTGCACCCTGCAGCATCAGTATTTATAGGGCGTGGTATTACCACAACAACATACAGCAGCACTTTGTGTTGTTTGTGGTAACCTGAACTATAGGGGAGCCAAAGACCGCTATCACTATAGGACTCTTGTGAAATTTATATCAATGCAATGAATGGCGGGAGAGGGGTGAATGGACAGGGGATGTGAATGGGCAGGAGAGCGGTAAATGGGCAAGAGAGCAGTGAATGGGCAGGAGAGAGGTGTATGGGCAGGAGAGAGGTGAGTGGGCAGGAGAGGCGTGAATGGGCAGGAGAGCAGTGAATGGGCAGGAGAGCAGTGAATGGGCAGGAGAGCAGTGAATGGGCAGGAGAGAGGTGAGTGGGCAGGAGAGAGGTGAGTGGGCAGGAGAGAGGTGAGTGGGCAGGAGAGAGGTGAGTGGGCAGGAGAGGCGTGAATGGGCAGGAGAGCAGTGAATAGGCAGGAGAGAGGTGGGTGGGCAGGAGAGGGGTGACATGGCAGGAGAGCAGTGAATGAGCAGGAGAGGGGTAAATGGGCAGGACTGGTGAATGGGCAGGAGAGCAGTGAATGGCAGGGGAGCGGTGAATGGGCAGGAGGGGGTGAATGGGCGGGAGAGGGGTGAATGGCGGGAGAGGGGTGACTGGCGGGAGAGGGGTGACTGGCGGGAGAGGGGTGACTGGGCAGGAGAGCGGTGAATGGGCAGGAGAGCGGTGATGGGCAGGAGAGCGAAGAATGGGCAGGAGAGGGTTTACTGGTGGGAGAGGGGTGAATGGGCAGGAGAGGAGTGAATGGGCAGGAGAGCGGTGAATGGGGCGGAGGGCGGTGAATGGGCAGGAGAGGGTTTTCTGGTTGGAGAGGGGTGAATGGGCAGGAGGGCGGTGTTGGGCAGGGGAGTGGTGAATGGGCAGGAGAGCGGTGAATGGGCAGGAAAGCGTTTACTGGCAGGAGAGGGGTGAATGGGCAGGAGAGGGGTGAATGGGCAGGAGAGGGGTGAATGGGCAAGAGAGCAGTGAATGGGCAGGAGAGTGGTGATGGGCAGGAGAGGGTTTACTGGTGGGAGAGGGGTGAATGGGCAGGAGAGGGGTGAATGGGCAGGAGAGCAGTGAATGGGGCGGAGGGCGGTGAATGGGCAGGAGAGGGTTTACTGGTTGGAGAGGGGTGAATGGGCAGGAGAGCGGTGTTGGGCAGGTGAGTGGTGAATGGGCAGGAGAGCGGTGAATGGGCAGGAAAGCGTTTACTGGCAGGAGAGGGGTGAATGGGCAGGAGAGGGGTGAATGGGCAAGAGAGCAGTGAATGGGCAGGAGAGCGGTGATGGGCAGGAGAGTGGTGAATGTGCAGGAGAGCGGTGAATGGGCAGGAGGTGGTGAATGGGTAAGAGAGCAGAGAATGGACAGGAGCACGGAAATGGGCAGGAGAGGGGTGAATGGGGATGAGAGGGGTGAATGGGGGTAGAAGGGTGACTGGGCAGGACGGCGGTGAATGGGCAGGATGGCGGTGAATGGGCAGGAGGGCGGTGAATGGGCAGGAAAGGGGTGAATGGCGGGTGAGTGGATAAGGGGTGGGAAGGCAGTGAATAAGGAGTTACTGGAATATGGGCGATGGTAGAAATAAGTTTGTTGAACGTGGATCCGGGGTGTGCAGCGCCCTCTGAAGAGAGGGGGAGGTGTGGAGACGGGGAAGGGACACCTAGGCCTGAGGAGGCAGCCGGGGTGCTGCAGGTAGGAGAGGGCGCATCAGCTGGTGTGAAGGTTGGCAGAGGGGGGAGAGTTCGAGGAGAGGTGAGAGTGGAGGAGGGGCTGTGAACAGGCTAGTGACCGAGGGCAGGAGGGGGGCTGCGAGAGCATAGGGGCGAATAAAGCTAAAAGCGGACAGACAGGAGCCGCACCCCATGGAAGGTGATGTACAGCCATGGCTGAACGGGGGCTTGGTGCTGCCAGAAAGGGGGCAGTAGGGGGACACGGCAGGTGAACTTGCTGACCTGGGACCCGTGGCCCCTGGGGGCCATGCCATCTCCTGGCCGCTACAGACCGGCCCTGACCTCGGTGGGGGCCACCTGGGACTCCCCTAGGCACTGATTGGGTCACAGCTCCCTGTAACTGGAGAGCCCGGCAGCAGTGCCAGGCATTGTTTGCGCAGGAGGCCGGCAGGGCCCCTGGGAGAGCAGAGAGAGCGCAACGCATCCAAGGCACGGTGTAAAGCGCACCGACTGCCAAGGCCTCAGTCTCTCGGCGCTGCACCTCGCCTCAAGCCTCTCCGTCCTGAATGCTTGCATCTGGGGCACAAGAATAAACAACTGGACAGCACGGGACAAGTCAATGGATGAATGGATACATGTATGGATGAATAGACAGCGAGCTGCGCAGGAGACCGTATCAACGCGAAGAAGGAGGCCACGATTCCTCAATTATCCCCACGACCTGTGGGGCTTTGATATAAAGAACGGAAAGCACTTTTTTTAATCTGGAAAGATGAAGTGAACGAACCCTGGAACGCAAGTGCTTCAAGGCGCACCGGACAGGTTCAGGGATTAACACACACTAGTGCAAGCCGTGCCCGTAGCTGCCCCTGTGACCTCCTCAGCACAGCCCTGTGTTATATGCCTGATACAGTGTGTGGTAGTGTGAGGAGCTGTGAAGTACAAGTTAAGTCTGTTTCACGCACACCTACAGGGTACACAAACGGAGCGCAAACTGGTTGAGGTTGAGGTTTAAGGCAAGTGCGCTCACAATATACTGACTTTCGTCAGGTCCAAGCTATAGACGTGTGTTTCATGTTATGAAAATGCATACTTTTGAGAAGGGGGCAGCGTGGTACATGCCTCGCGGACTGGCATTGCAAGGGCAGTTGTGCCCGCTGCTTGCACCTGCATTTGTTGTGTTCAGGTGAGGATGCGTTTGCACGTTTAGGTACGTGTGCTGGATGTTCACGCGGAGCACTGTCAAAGTCCGTGCAAGTGAACTTCTTGGTGGAACTACTAATAGCGCTTCGTGCAGTCCTGCCGTTTCTAAGCGCTTTAAAACAACAGCCGTGCGAGCCATAATACGTTAATGTCAAATGTAATGTGCTCCCGACCCTAACCCAAGAGAAGTTCTCAGCGATTCTACTAATAGCGCTTCGTGCAGTCCGGCCGTTTTAAACAACAGTCGTACCAAACTTCTGAGAATTTCGAAGCGATGAACGACGTGTGTGTTTTCCGTTCAGGGGTGTGCGTGCGGTCATCGATTCACACTCTACTGCCCTCCAGTGGCGGAACTTCGTATCCCTTTGTAAAACAGTTAAAAAAACAAGCAGCAGCTGTTTTGAAGCACTCGTGCTTGTGCTAGCCTCCGCCTTGCGGGAGCGAGCAGCAGCGGCGCGAGAGCCATATGTTTTCAATTAGCACGCGCGCCGCTGCTCGCTCCTGCAAGGTGGAGGCCAGCACAAGCACGAGTGTGCTTGAAAAGGAGCAAGGAGCAGACCGATTTCTAAAGGTCATCTCCTAGTGCAGCGCATGCGCGCTGCCTAGGCGAGACCTAAAAATCAGTACCCTAACTAGTTTTAAGGAACACAACCCATCTTGGCAAAGAGCATTCTGCTGAATCGTTGAATAGGCTGTCTATATATTGCTTATTATTTGAAAAGATTAGAATATGAACATCAAAGCAAAATCATTTTCCATTTGGAATAGTAAGACTTTTATTTAGAAGGCTACTGATTATGACTCATGAAATAATATTTGTATAATTGTCTGGCTTTGACTTAGAACACACGGATTAGAAAATTCGTTTAAAACTATAGTTCATTGGGTTATCGCTACCTGTTGTGTAGTCTTAATTAAAAAGTGATTACATTATATTAGATAGAATTCGGTTGGATTTATTAGCTAATACATTACCACCTCTGCATTTAATATATTATTCCCACTAAATTTTTTTTAAGTAGTTACATATCTGTTCATTCCAATATTTGCATTAAAAAGTACAAGTAAAAACACACTTATTTTCTGCAGCAGGCAAACTTGCATTTTCTCAGAAAAGTTGCATTCTGCCTTTAATTCCAGGACTGGAACAAGATCAAGAGAAAATAGCACACAACTGCATGTTTCAAACTTGAAAGCTTCTAACAGAGCAGTGTCTCCTGTTTTCACGACAATAATGCTTTACTGTGTACTGCTGAAGGTCTGGGGGCCCACCTCTCTAGATTAACTGCTTCTAGGCGCCTTCCGAATGCTGCATGGATATAATTTTTCCACAGCCGAATGCATGTAGAAAATTCTTTCATCTTCATCATTACTTGAGCATTTAGCGTTAATAAACCACAAAGGCAAAAACAGGATACTTTTTCTCATGACAAAGTTTTATCTCAATAGGTTTTCACATTGCTGTGCACTAAGTCATACATTACCCCAAACTAATTATTTCAATAGGAGAATTTCGAAAGACCAGAACTCTTTTACTCCTCCCAAACAAACTTTATAATGTGCATTTGTTATCCATATATACATCAAATAAACAATAGGTACCACTACCAGTGGTGGAAATGTAATAAGGGAAGTGTATTCTGCACCTATATGTCCTATTCATCCTCTAAGGACAATCTGCGGTCACTTGTGCAGCAGCTCTGTCCTTTGCAGGACTCAGCAGGTCCCACAAGGGCTTAGCACCTATACATGCATGGTATTGGTGGAGTGTTGCCGCGCAGTAACAGTAATTCCATGTGTCGAGTTTGCACGCTGCCAGTGCTTGGCAATTCTCAATCAGGGTTTTAGTGCAATGCTGTTCGATAAATACACAGATTGAAGAGGGCTGAAATAGGAACACATCCCAGCTTTATCAAGCAAAGCCTCCACAAAAGAACAAATAAGAAGCAAGCAAATAAGAGTGACAATAAAGCAAACCAATGATACGCAGTGGGCGGGCCTTAAACTAATCATACATCTCTCAACACACAGCACGTTCCTTCTAGGTGGTGATACCTAAAAAGGACATTAGTCCAAAGTAACCAGGAGATGAGAGACAGACATTTTAATAACATTAGGATCTCTTTCCGTAACCTCCTGCTACTTTTCATGCTACTCATCGACTGTGCCTGTTCGTCCTCCAGTTTTCTGTGATCTAGCTTTGCTGGACTGCTTGTCTCCCAAAACGTTCTCTCTTTCAATAAATTGCTGCTTGACTCACTCCTTGAAGACCAGGATGCGCCTCAGGATATGTGCTTGCTGCTTTTCCGTTTGGCTGTGACAGATCTGCTGTCTTCGGTTTTCTACTTGAGCTCTGAATGCGAGTTCCCTTCCAGATAATCAATCTCTATATTTTCTCAGTTTGTCTCCATATTAAATTAATTCACTGGCTGTTGTGACTCTGCACTTCTTTTTGCAATTTCTAAACTAAAATGTGTTCTCTTTATATTCCCAAATGTATTTTTCATCTCAGCTAATTTTTCTCGTAACAGAAAAAGGGTTGTCAAAGCACATTTAAAAAAAATACACACGCCATCTCCAACAAAAAACGAGTTTTTGTGTGTCCACGGTGAGTTTGTTGATTTTTGAGCGCTTAAAATTTGGTTTAAACATTCACTTACAGTCATTTAGAGCCTGATTACCAGTGGTATACCCTGGTGGGATATCGCTGCATACGGTCACGACTGCCACATATTCCTGCACCTGGTTTTCCCAGGTGCAGTAACCCGAAGGAGGCTTTGACTGCAACCAAACATCTTCCCACCTTCTCCGCCGACCTTTTTCACAAGCAAAGGGGGAGCATACATTGCATATTCCCCCATGCCAGAAATATCTCCCTTTCGATCCCCCTGCTCTCCCTAGACCACTGCCTGCACCCCTGCTCCACACAGAAGCCCCTCCACATATTTACCACCTGTTCAGAACAGCTGATAAATGTTTGTGTTAAACCCCTTGGAAGAAGGAATACTGTCCAGAATATGCCTGGCAATTCCATCTCCACACAGTTAATCCTCATTCCGATTGGCTTAATTAATAATAGACTATAAACATGGCAAAACACGCGGAATTCGGTGTGTTAATTACCAATTCTACATGTTATTCCTCATTTTCAAGTGAAAATGTTGGAATACCACATGTGGTAAATACCTCACCTATTCCACCTAATTTACAGTGAGGGCAAAAAGTACTCCTCTTTCCACAGAGGGGTTGAAAGCAAATGCCGTGCCATCCACACCCACAAGAGTGCCCCAGTTCAAAACAGCTTACACAATCTGGATAAACTTCACCAGCATTCTGGGGAAAACCACAAATAGATGCCACTGTCAGCCTCCGAGATCACTGCAATAGCCACTGTCAGCCTCCGAGATCACTGCAATAGCCACTGTCAGCCTCCGAGATCACTGCAATACCAAGTACTTCTCACAGACCTGCTGTGGGATTTGAAAACCACAACATCGTTTTATTTGGTAGAGATCACCAACTCTGAGTTGAGAATGGACAAAAATCAGCTAAACGCCTGAGTTTCAGAGCCTCTAAGTGATAACCATAAGTCAAGGCAAATAGCAACATTTTAAAACATAGTGAATCACTGAATTTGAGCATTGACTCGGGAATGCGAACAGCAAGACTCAAGCTGTTCAATACTAGTTAAAGAGCAACATGAACTATACAAAGCAACCATCAAAGGTTTCTCAGGTGCAAACACGAGACATTGCCTCGGTTGCCTTTTATGGTGAGGAGTCCACACAGGGACCAGTTCAATAACAATGCTTTCTGAGTCGAATTTCGAATGTGCTGCTGACCTAAGAACCATTCCCTCTGTTTGTCCATCTTTGCTACATAGCTCCTACCGCACAGGTCCTTCCTTTTGCTTCTTAAGTCATACATCGCAGCCTTTATTGTCTCCTATGCTCCCATATTGCATGCCACCACTGTGGTCCAGTTGTCATCAGGTGTCATCACCGGCAGTATCCAGGGCCAGGGGAAGCTGAGCACCAAACTGCCTGCAGGAACTGCATGCATCTTTAAAAAAACTGGAGCATTGATAAATGCCACCAACACCTTCTTAGGGGGTTGATTGGGCAGAAACATGTCGACCTCCACTTGTGGTTAGAATCATCCTCTACTTCTCTTTTATTAAAATTCCCTATTTAACCCACTAGGTAGTTTTAAACCCACATATCTACTTTTCTTCCCCTAGGCATTTTTCCCCTAGCACCAAGATAGACCTGCTGAGTGGCATAGCAAAATATCTACCATTTATTCCACCTTAATCACCATGATAAACACATGGGTAGTTGCTTGCACCTTCTATATTGAAGAGATGGCAAGAGAGGCCTCATGGTGAAGCATGCCACCCACTGGGTGGTTGAGGGTGTTCGTCCTTAAACAGGGAAGGTTTTCCCAATTTAAGTTTTATCTTTGGTCACTCTATTTTGCAGAGTGGAAATCAGTAGAAAACATCTATTTTAGGCACACGTCATGCATTTTTCTTTAAAAAAACATCAAAGAACAAGCACTGGTTAAGCCAATATTCACAAATTCTGTTTGCATGTGCTGCATGCTCAAATGCTGCATATCGTGCCAAAGCCAAAAAAGGATTCTTTTCTGTACAGAATGCATATAGGAGATATAGAACTAAATGTGACAGATGGCGTACAGGGTATCTTTCAGATGTAAAATAGTCCCTCATGCATTCCAATAAAAGCACTACCCAAAGGGCGGAATGATACACCAATTAGTCAACGGCATATGGTGATAGAGAAATGCTCCTCTGGGTAGAGCCAAAGCCAGATCTATGTACATTTTAAATAATTGGTATCAATATATATTGCAGATAGCTCACTGTCAAGCCAGAACAAATCAAGAGAAATCCATAGTCAAGCATTGTTTTTATAATGGGGGCAACAAACACCGGAGCTAACTTGTAAACCACCAATGGGCTATTGTACTACTCCTGTTTGTAAACCAGGGATGTAAAATTTGCATAGTGACTAGTTAGCCAATGAGAAGAATGCAATTCGCGATGCAATCTAGGTACTAATAAGTTGCATCAGAGATTGTGTATTTCTGGGTGGGGGAGGAAAACCACCTGCCTTATGAATATTAATTAGGCAGTTCATATTTAACCACCCTCTATAATTGGCTGTAAATGCATGTATGGAGGCCATCCATCACATACCTGTATCTGCATGCCCAAACACGGAAACTTTTTTTTTTTTTTTTTTAAAGCAGCCCCGGACCATTAAAGGTGCTGCTTTTAAAAAAACCTTTCCCTTTGAAGAAGACATTGGGGAGAGCAGGCAGAAGATCTCTGGATCACTGCTTGCTACCCGAGGCCTGTATCACAATTCCCAAAGAGAAGATGTCCCCTTGAGCCATTGGTATCTAATCAATGGTTTGTGATTGGAAGTGCGGTCATAAACCTCTGATGCATTCCTCTTTGAGTCACATTTAGTAGGGAGTGTACTTTGATGCCCTTTCCTATTTGCGATTTGGAGAAGGTCGCAAAAGCTGATTTATGATCCAGAAAGACTTTTCTCAACCATAAAATGAATTTTGTAAATAGTAAAAAGGTATTTTATGGCTGCAGAATCTGTGGTTTTGAGAATGGTAGGCTTCGGTACTGCAAAATGCCTGTGTACATTAGACCCCAGGCCTGGGGCTGTCAATAAGTATATGCAACAGTGGCTACTTGTGGCAAAACCTATGCATTTAATAATTTGTAAAATAATCATGTTGATCACATTTTATAACTAGGCCCGGGTAAAATTATCGTCACACTGGCGTACTCTCACATAATTTGACGTTATGCAAATTTCACGAAATTACACTAGAACGCCATGTCGCGTAATTATGTGATGTTTAATAAACATGTAGCTCAATTGAAGAAGAACAATGTGAAAGACCAGACCGCAAGCATTTGTTGTTTGTGGACCTTGGGTTTATTGTGTTATTTAGTGCAGAATGAAACCAAAATGGGCACAAAGACGCAATTCACCCTAAAATATAGCACCAAATGCTGGTTTTGCTATTTGCATAATTTCCTCAAAATTAATTAAAGAAATGCAAATCATAGGAATTTTGCAAACCTCTAGTCATAGCAAAAAGTTAGTTTAGAGATAATGATTAGGTAACGTCAAGACCATGTGGAAAGAATTAAAATCATTAAAAAATATATTTTCATAATTGTTTGATACATTAGTGTGCAAAAGAGTGTGCGCGGTGCTTGTGGTTTGTAGAAAACTAATCAAGAAAGTGTGTATTTGCAAGTTAAGCAAAAGTTCAATGATGCAGACAGAATTGATGGCGAAAAAGAACAGTATGTATCTTGTCAGCCAAGCAGAGATAATGATTGGCTGGTCTAATGGCAGAAAGTATTGACAATATCTTGACCCAGGACCATTAAACAGGTCATCAAAACTGGAAGTTCAGAGCAAAGCAAGCATAGCCTGCAAAAATGGTAGTAATCCAATTAAAATCCTTGTATTTTCACATTGTTCACGGGCTTTGAAGCAGTGCTGTCAGGCTTCAGCATGTCAGGAGAATTGTGAAGCCACATTAAGATCTCAGAACACATCTGAGGTCTCGTACCAAGACTGCAAGCGCAGCATCTGCAGAAATGACACCGATCAGAGAAGGGGAACGGCTGGAGCAACGCGGGAAGAGCCACGCATTCTGGAACACCGCAAGTGTAAACACGCTTGCCTGAACAACGCATCGGCCTTAACCACGCATATGCATCAGAGAAGCTGCCGGCATCCAAGAAGAGGAGGAACTGAGGCGGTGCCCTGCTCTAGATGTCAAAGGATGCTATTATAACATTTGCTACAGATGTATTAGAGAAGTATTCTTATCTGAGACCAGTGTGCACCTCTGTAGGGCGAGGGGCCAGATGTACGATGGTTTTTGCATGCGCAAACAGGTTTGCGAACTCGTTTGCGCATGCAAAAACCAATAGGGGTATGTACCATTCCAAAATAGCGAGTCGCAATTTAGTTGCGACTCGCTATTTTGGAATTGCGAGTCACTATTAGGAATGGGCGTTCCCTTCCTAATAGCGAGCGCAACCCCATGTACAAATGTTTTGCGACCGCAATTGCAGTCGCAAAACACTCTCAAATTACCAACCTCTTCAAGAGGGTGGTAATGGGGTCGTAAAAGGGAAGGGGACCCCGTCCCCTTTGCAAATGCAGGGGAAAATATTTAAGGGCAGGCAGTGGTTCCAGGGGACCACTGCCTGCCCTTAAAAAATGAAATGAAAACGTTTCATTTTTTTTTTTTTTAATGCATTAAAAAAAAAAAAAGCTGCTTTATTAAAAAGCAGTCCCAGACATGGTGGTCTGCTGAGCCCAGCAGGCCACCATCCCTGGGAAGGCTGGCATTCCCAATGGGCTCGCAAATTGCGAGAGGCTCATTAGAATTAATGAGCCTCGGAATTTGCGACCCCATTGGGAATCGCAAAACAGTGTAATAACACTGTTGTACATTTCATTTAGCGCCTCGCAATTTGCGACTTGCAATGAGTCGCAAATTGCAAGGCGCTAAATGAAAGGGTCGTACATCTGGCCCTTAGTCAATAAATGTAAAAATGCACAGTGCTACTGCCACATGGCATGATAGAGATGCTTGAAGGGATGCTGTCATTGCCAAGTGTTATTCTCTTCCTGAATACCGTCTATTTGACACTTTGTTGTTATCACCACTGTGGTCTTCGACAAACACCTTTCTTTAATAGCAAACCTTTAGGCATGCCTTATTGTAATTAAGGTTAAATGCTTGTGTTATGGGATTTCTTTAACTCTAAGAAGGAAGAGAAATGGGGT
This sequence comes from Calotriton arnoldi, assembly GCA_963921515.1. Lineage (NCBI taxonomy): Eukaryota > Metazoa > Chordata > Amphibia > Caudata > Salamandridae > Calotriton > Calotriton arnoldi. Next base: position 281,450 of record CAWUFW010004496.1, read on the forward strand.
TAAATTAGGTCTATTCTTAAGCAGCGGCCATAGAAGGCCTCCAAAATGTGGCTCAGACCAACTGTTTACAGAGACCATATTGTGTGGGAAGGCTCTCATACAGTGTTCCTCCTTATGACTTGCCCTATTACCCCTCTCCCATACTCACACACACATTTACTCTACACTTTACCCTGTAGAATAACCAGGAACCGAGTCAAGAAAGACAGACATTAGATTTAGTTTACACCAGCCACAACAGGGTATGCATTCCCTTAATACATGCAAAACACACAAGATGATGGACGGAATGCTGCACATTGGCAAACATTCACCCCCAGTCACAGATCTGGGTTTAATCCATCGTTATTTTGCTTCACCACGACACCCCAGTTCAGACCTAGCCATATGCAAATCAGTCTTGACCCTGTGCCTCATGGGAACAGTCCAGACCGAACTGCCAAGCCATGTCTTCTCTGGACCGAAATCAAGCATCCTAGGACCAGTTTCAGGCTAACAGCCTTCATCAGCCAGGATAGCTTGACTCCAGTGGCGTAGTGAGCACGGGACCCACGTCTGGGCATACCCTTCCCACTTAGGGCAAAATGCAAAACACACAAGATGATGGACGGAATGCTGCACATTGGCAAACATTCACCCCCAGTCACAGATCTGGGTTTAATCCATCGTTATTTTGCATCACCACGCCACCCCAGTTCAGACATAGCCATATGCAAATCAGTCTTGACCCTGTGCCTCATGGGAACAGTCCAGACCGAACTTCCAAACCATGTCTTCCCTGGACCGGAATCAAGCATCCTAGGACCGGTTTCAGGCTATCAGCCTTCATCAGCCAGGATAGCTTGACTCCAGTGGCGTAGTGAGCACGGGACCCACGTCTGGGCATACCCTTCCCACTTAGGGCAAAATGCAAAACACACAAGATGATGGACGGAAACCGGTCCTAGGATGCTTGATTCCGGTTCAGGGAAGACATGGCTTGGCAGTTCGGTCTGGACTGTTCCCATGAGGCACTGGGTCAAGACTAATTTGCATATGGCTATGTCTGAACTGGGGTGGCGTGGTGAAGCAAAATAACGATGGATTAAACCCAGATCTGTGACTGGGGGTGAATGTTTGCCAATGTGCAACATTCCGTCCATCATCTTGTGTGTTTTGCATTTCGCCCTAAGTGGGAAGGGTATGCCCAGACGTGGGTCCCGTGCTCACTACGCCACTGGAGTCAAGCTATCCTGGCTGATGAGGGCTGATAGCCCGAAACCGGTCCTAGGGTGCTTGATTCCGGTCCAGGGAAGACATGGCTTGGCAGTTCGGTCTGGACTGTTCCCATGAGGCACAGGGTCAAGACTGATTTGCATATGGCTATGTCTGAACTGGGGTGGCGTGGTGAAGCAAAATAACGATGGATTAAACCCAGATCTGTGACTGGGGGTGAATGTTTGCCAATGTGCAACATTCCGCCCATCATCTTGTGTGTTTTGCATTCCCTTAATACATGACAGACTCAATAGTTTAAGATTAAAGTGATGGAGCAGTAACCACAAACCATTCAAATGTCAATCACTCAGCCATGCGTGCGGTGGTTGGATTTTACCTCCATGAAAAATTAACCTCTCTGAAATGGGACCTGCAATGCAGGGAATAACTCTTCAACCTGAACCGAGAATGCCTCCTTCAGTCACCCATATGTTAGCCGTAGTCCCACCTCAACATCAAACCCTGAGTCTCAACTGGGTGAACATTCGCTCCTGGGGAGTAGATGGTGCTACTAAGTGCTAAGCTGATTCTTTCCTGGTTGTGACAATTTCCTGCCTTAGCCACTGCTCCTGAACTGCACTAGTGGCATGGTGGCTGGGGCAGGAAAATAGATTACCGTGGGCCTTCTGAGGCTGCAGCAGTTCCCCCCATGTCACCAGGTGGATCACCATTCTTGATGATGCACAGGTGACTTTGCGTGGCAGGCAAACCCACACAAAATCCTCATTGGCTAGATGCTTGTGTCCAGGGACAGCATTATACGGGATGGATCTCAGGCTGTGCTCCCCCTTGTGCCACCATTCCTCTTCAACACACACACATTTACACCCAACACCCCCCTTTGGAATAACAAGATATTGAGTAAAAAATTATAAGCACCAGGTTGGTTTTAAACTGGCCACAACCGAGTATGCAATGCATATATAAATTACAGACTAAATAGTTTAAGATGGAGGGTAGCCCCAATCTGCATACCCTTCAAATGTCCATTACTCATTCCTGCATGGGGTGGACTTCACTGAAAGGAGACTGGCAGAGTAGAACATAACCTGTAAACATGATGTGGGACTGCAGTGTGGACATGCCCTCTGGTCTTCAACATGCCACTCATAACTAGAGGCGTGTGAATTTGTGTAATTTGCATTCACGCAATTATGTGAAATTTCAGAAAAATTATATGAAATTCTGCATAATTATGCAAAATGTAAATATGTCTTTTAGCGCTATATTTTAGAATGAAATCAACCCATGTGTCTATTTTGGAGGTGAGGACACATTTATGCAAAAACATATAGTGCCAAAACACAAGTAGAGTGAATGGTAGCTTCTCGCATTCTGGTCATTGGAATCGCTCCCATGCTAGGTCAACCCCTGTGTCTCACCAGGGTGAACGTTCGTTCAACTGAGGTAGTTGGTGCTACCAGTAGCTAAGCTGGTATGGCCAAAGGATGACCAACTGGCTTTGGCTCTGCCCGTTTTCCCATGGACAGACATTTCAACTAACGATGAGCGGTGTCCACGGTGAATACAGAGCAAGACCTAGCCCCTCAGTTGATGCATACTACTGATTTCACCTAGGACTATTTGAAGTATATCAGAGCTTAGTTATCTGAGATTCTAAATGCTCCTCTGTAAATATACTGGTAAACTGGAACTTAGGGCCTTATTCAGAGTTTGGTGGATGGATCACTGTTCCTCTGCCATCTTGGAATGTTGTTAGATTGGTGGCTGACCATTCTCCATATTTAGGGTTTCATCCATCATGTCCGCCAACCGCCAAGATAGAGTTATGTCTGTCGGCGGTGCTTCCCGCCTCCATCGGCAGATCAACCTTCCTCCTTTGGCAGTCATATGTCAATCAACATTAGTGTGATGGAACTTGTCCAACATACTTAAAGTTCTCTGCCACCATGGATGCATTGGAGAAGCTGTTGCAATGGAGGATGCCATGGCAGAAAGGTAAACATTAGACGGCATACCATCAAAATTAAGTGCACAATCTGTCAATAAGCACACCTGATACAAATTTAACTGTACCAAGAACCTGATGCTTCACTACAAAACAGGAATCGTAAACCATTTACCACTTGCAACACAGACTGCGCTATTCGACAATAGACACCACTACCATGGCAAGGAAGAGAGCCCCTGGCATTTCCAATAATCAGCCAACTGTAATAGTGGATAAACATGAGGCTAGAACCATAGTTGTTTGGTGCTTAGGTGCAGAACACAACCATGGTTCAGCATAGGGAAATGTGAGCCAGAATAGTGGCTAGGGTGATTGGTGCATCATATGTACAATGCTAAGAAGTAGAATGTCTTGTGGGCAAAAGCTTGTTCTCTCTATGCATGGTCCCACCAGCATTCCATGGGTGCAGGTGGGGATCCCTCAAGGCGCCAACCTCTATCCCTGGGAGGAGACGGTGTTGTCAATACTCCTCACTGAATGCACCGAGGAGATTGAAGGCAGAGTAGACAATGGTAAGTATTCTGTAATGATGTCTGTACATTTGGTGCACAATAACATTATTTTGGAACCTATTTTTCGAAAATGTAAATAATAAAATGAAAGCAACAAACTGTTCTATATTCATGAGCTCATTTGAGTCACAGGACACAGTATTCCTAGGGTTATATTCTCACAGTCCCCACCTCCACCACCCCCATAGCATACAAATATATGTGGCATTCGGGTAATCAAACAATCCAGGTATTCGAAAACACAGGTCCTTATTTCGACTTTAGCACTCAGGGTTGTATGCCTCAAATATGGCATACATTCTCCAAGGAAATAATTACATTTTAGCATAATTAAGAGCCTAAAAACTGTCACATGTTTTGCGTCTTCTGTTGTAAACCTAAGACAGGTCTGTTGTATCTTGTGCCTATGGTTACTGTAGTCACATGTCCTATATTTTCATTGCTTCATATTCCAGATAAATAATGGTTATTTATGGACTGGACACAAAAATGCTTATTTGCACATAACCAAAACATGCTATGTGTACACTCCAACAATGCCTGGGTGTAAGAGATTGGAGTGCTAGTTGAGGGGGTTGAGAACCCTACTCAAGCAACAATCAAAATCCTTGTCAGGTTGAACCACAAATGTCACTAAATTAACCTGTGCTTAACCCTCTGGTAGCTTGCCACAAAAGCAGTCAGGCTTAACTTAGAGACTATGTGTAAAGTATTTATGCAGCACACCAACAGTAATAAAGTCAAAACACAAACAGAAAAATCCTAAACCAATTTAGAAAAATTGAGAAATTTATAATAAATAAAATGAAACCAAAACATATTAAATCCAATCAGTAGAACCCGAGTTATGAATTTTTTACATTTTTAGTAAAATCTAGTGCCGAATCGATCAAAGCACCAACTAGGATCTGGTCATGACAGGCTGCGGCAATGTCAAAAGTTAAGGCCAACTGCGATGGAGCGAAGGTCAGATACAAGGGGTGGATTGGCCCAGTCTCAGCGTACCTGTAGACTTGGAAAAGTTTTAGAAGAAAAGTCCGGGATAAGCAGAGATCAGCAGGGCAAGACAATAGGATGTGTCCAAGGAGGCATTGAAGGCATCAGGGAGCCACCTCACGAGGTGTTAGTGAAGTCGTCGACAATGGTGGGAAAAAGCTCCAAGCTCGAAGAGCTGGATTTTTAGGCCAACAAGGTCATCGTCGTTGGGAAGCCTATTGCCGTTGAGATCAAGATTTTTATCTTCGGACTTAAGATAACTTTTGGAAGTCGAACATATCCAGTTGGATAAAGCTGTGGACCGTAGCCAAAGAGGGCACCACAAAGCCAGATACCGTCGCTGAAAGGCCCCACTGTACAGGATTTGCTGCTGCAAAGAAGAACGTAGCAGGTGCTACGATGAGGTCAGTATGCAGGCAGGTCACAAGCATCAGGGCAGTACTCTGGTCACAGCATTGAAGTCTTCTTGGAAACAAGTCAGACCTCAAGTAACAGGCAGTGCTCTGGGGTACAAGGCAGTCATACTGAATTCTTCTATATGTACAGGAGTGTACTGAAGCGTAGCTCTGGAGGTCTAATATTTAAACCTGGTGCTAGCCTCTGAAGTGGGGGAGTTTTCCCTATAGTACTCCTCATCTGGATCTGGAAAGTTCTTCCCTTCCTCTGTCAAGGCTCTAAAATGTCTAGGGTGACAAATGCCTGGTGTCAGGGTTGTTTGTGTGTGCTGGAGGCAAGCCCCTTGATTGTGAGTGGGGCAGGGTACAGCTCCACCCCACACATCTCGGCAGGATGGCCAATCCTGCCAACATCTAGTTCCCTTTTGTCCCACTGCCTGGGAGGAATACACAAAGTCTGACAGCTGAGACATTCACAGTTATGTGACCCAGGACACTGGCCGAAGGTTTAAATAGTTAGGATAGGAAAATGCCAACTTTCTAAAAGTGGCATTTTCAGAACTGTGAAGTAAAATCTGACTTTACCATTAAGAAGGATTTTAAATTACAATTCATTTGAGTCTAAACATGTCACTCCCACCTGTTCCTAATCAAAAGTTAGTACTTATTAAATGTAATAAGGTAAGCCGATGTTATCCAATGGTCGAGATGGGCTTTCAGTAGTGAAAAAGTACTTTACTACAAGGATGTAAAACTTAAAAGCATATGTCCTGCTTTTTTAAATACAATTCACTCTGCCCTATGGGCCTTTAGGGTCTACCCGAGGGGTGGCATAGGCATTAAAAAGGAATGTTTTGGCCCAGCAAAAGGTTTATTTTGCCAGGTTGAACTGGCAGTTTTAAAACTGCTCTACAGGCTGCAATGGCAGGCCTGAGATGTGTTTTAAAGTACCACTTAAGTAAGTGTCAGAATGAGTGCTGCAGGCCCACTAGTAGCATTTAATTTACATGCCCTGGATACATGTAGTGCCAGTTACAAGGGACTTGCAAGCACTTTAGCACTTGTAAGCAGTGGAGTGGTAAAGGGCACAGAGTCCTAATACCAACAAAAACGAAATTCAGAAAAAGGAGGGTGAAGGCAAAATGTTTGGGAGAAGACGACATGAAGGATGTCATGTCTAACAACTAGTTTGTCATCATTTATTTATTTATTCAAGTATTTGTATAGCGCACTGCTACCCGAGGGCATCTAGGCGCTTGAAGAAACGGCACACAGTGTACACTAGATATCATATTTCCAGTCCTTATGCAGGGTTACAGAGTAAAGAGCCATGTCTTTAGTCCCTTCCTAAAAGACAGCAGCTCAGAAGCATTCCTCAAATAGAATGGTAGCTTATTCCACCATCTTGTAGTAATGCTGAAGAAGCTTTTACCACCCCATCTCTGAAGGCGGAACGTAGGCTCTGTTACTAACTTCAGTGAGGTCGACTGAAGTGTACGTCCAAGGATGTGCCATTTAAAGCGCTTTATCAGGTAACTAGGACCTGAATTTTGTAATGCTTTAAAGGCAATGCACAAGGCTTTAAACCTTATGCGCTTCTCCATAGGTAGCCAGTGCAGAGTGTTGAGGGCATGTTTAGCTGATGTGTATTTGGTTAGTCCAAAGAGCAATCTTGCGGCGGAGTTCTGAAGTACCTGTAGTTTCCCTACAACCGATTTGTTTGCTCCAACCAAAAGCCCATTGCAGTAGTCAAGTTTTGATAACACTAAGGCTGACACCACAGTTTTCTGTAAGTTTGTGGGAATAAAAGGGAGTACTTTCCTCAGGATTTTCAAGGTGTAGTAAATAGATGCAGTAAGCATTTTTACATGCTGGGAGAAGGAAAGGGTGGAGTCCATAATGACTCCAAGATTTTTAGCCTTAGTGACTGGGACAGGGGCAGTACCCAATTCTAATGGCCACCAGTCTGAGGACCAAAATGTTGTATCCTTGCCGAAAAGTAAAACCTCTGTTTTATTCGAGTTTAACTTAAGGCAGTATTCGGCCATCCATTCGCTAACACTTCTCATGCACTCCTTGAACGTCAATGCAGTATCCTGGATTTTGCTTGAGATTGATATAATAATCTGCGTGTCGTCTGCGTATGATACCAATTCAAAGCCATGAGTTTTGATCATACGAGCTAGGGGAGCAAAATAAATGTTGAAAAGGGTAGGGCTCAGGGATGAGCCCTGGGGCACCCCGCATGGGAGCCTAAAACATTTTGATTTAAATCCTCCTATTTCAACAAATTGTTCCCTACCACGTAGAAATGACTTAAGGAGTGCGAGGGCCGAACCACCAACTCCTGCCTCATGGAGCCGATCTATTAGAATGCCGTGGTCTACCGTGTCAAAGGCAGCTGACAGATCTAGCAGTATCAAAGCTGCCAATCCTCCTTTGTCAACTGCCAGTCTGATTTCCTCGGTAGCGGTAAGCAAGGCCAGTTCAGTACTATGTTGGCTTCTAAAGCCGTACTGGGTAGGATCTAGGACCTGATTTTTCTCAATAAAGGCACCTAGTTTCTGATTCATATGTTTTTCAAGAATCTTAGCCGGTAGAGGTAGGCGGGAGATGGGACGATAGTTTCCTACATCAGTTTTATCTAAGTTAGGCTTTTTTAATAAAGATAAAATAGATGTCTTTTTCCACAGCGAGGGGAAGGTTGTAGTTTCAATGGCGGTGTTTAAAGCCTCCATAACCAACTCAGGCCTACTGTACTAAGTGTAAGCTTTCCAACAAGGCAACCATCCTGCATACTGTAATACATTGCAAATGTGTTAAAAATTACAGTTATCAAAGGAAAATGCAATCTCTCCTAACAAGCCTCAACAAGGATTCTCACGGTGCAAATCTTCTTACATGGATAACAAACACTAAAACTCTTTCAAACTAACAAAATATGTAAGGTTCCATGTAACAAAAAACTATCTATAGGCTTTAATTGAGTCATAATAATACATCATTAAATGCCTACTGACTTTAACATATGCCAGGCCTACTGCCTTTATCATACGTTTTCATCATAAACACAGGCCCACAGCCTTTATAATTGGCTTGTCACCATAACCAAATCAGAATTACAGTACTGAGTGTTAGCTTTCTACAAGGAAACCATCTGGCATACAGTCATAAAAGTATACATGGATACAAAATTATAGTTGAAAAAGCAAAATACTATCTCTCTCTCCTATGTGTGCCTAACAGGGATTATTGTAAGGAATATCTTCTATCACCATGGCTTGTTAGGTTGGATACCGACACCAAAATCCTTACATATTACGGTAATCTGTGAAAATCCATGTAGCAAAAAACCGGCCTACAAGCTTGGACAGTGTAATAACAATCAACCCTTAAAAGCCTATTGTCTTTTTTCACGTTTTCAAAATCAGCATGTCAGGCCTACTGACATTCTCATAACGTTTCATAGTAAACAGATCAAACCTATGAAATCTGGCATGACTTTTCCCAATGAACCCTTAAAGCCTTCCCCACTGGCTATACACCTCTACCCAACACCGTCCTACTCAAGTGCACATAAACTGGCAACAATCATGTATATAGTTCTAAACTAAGATTATGTAGAAAAATACAGGTTGCAAAACAATATACAACCTCTCTCATGGGCCTAACATTAATCATCACATTGAAAGCCCACAAAGTTTGTCAGAGTGGCTGGCCAATGCAAAAACCCTTGCCTACTACAGTATCTATGAGATTACATGGTACAAAATGCCTGTCTATAGCCTGTAACAAAATATGATAAAAATTAACCATCAAACGCTTACTGGCTTTGACAATTGATTTTCATAATTAATACGGTACACCAACTGCCTTTGTCCTAACGTTGCATAACAAGCAGATTTGGCCTATTGCATGAGACACAATGTTTCTCTGTGCTCCAATCAGACCTACAGCTTGTCAGCATAAACAACTCAAGCCGACAGTTTTCAGTGTAAGCTTTTTCACGAGGCAACCATCAGACACTTGTAATAAAATTACAAATATATACAAAATTACAGTTGGCTAAGTAAAATACAATCTCTACTAAGAGGCCCTAACACGGAATTTCACAGATCACACCTTCTATATCCACGGCTTGTCACACAGGATAGCTAACACCAAACCGTTGCCTACTATGGTAAACTGTGAGATCTCATTTAACAAAATACCTATCGGTAGGCTTTAATATGGAGTAATATCAATCCACACATACATTTTGCCTTTATCATAACATTACATAGTAAACAGATCAAGCCATGGTCATTGGCTTGTCACTATAGGTCATTGGCTTGTCACTATAGCCAACTCAGTCCTGCTGTATTGATACCAGCTTTACCACAATCCAAAAAGTCAAATACAAGCTGTCTTTGTAGCGGAAGCACACAAGTTCAGCCCAATATTATCCTGCACTCCGAGGACCAACATTTGGGTGTAGACGAGGCCCTTCTCTTTTTGTTGATCACATAGTGAGGAGATTATTGCCCTGTCATCCTATTGTTGACACTCTTATCAGATATGCAGGTTCAGAAACAGTGCTGACCTCAAGAACATATCAGGCAATGTGTCTCAACAAATAACAGTCCTGACAGCAAATAAATCAGCATAGTCAATTAAGTAAGTCTTGAACAAGAAGGGATATGAGCTTTCTAAAAGTTCAAGATGATAAAGGGTTATTGAATAATTAAAGTGCAGTACAGAAGGCAAAAACGTAATCGTCAAAATGCATGATGCATGCATGATGAGGGAATTAGCATAAGGATCAATCAGATGCAGCAGAGTCAGACAAGAGGTCAAAATATTCTAAGGCCTAAACAAGAGACGTAGCGCTGCTCTCAAAGAGTTGGGGCAAACCGGACTGGCACACCTCCAATTTCAAGGCTTTTTGTAATAACATTCACCATGAAAATTGCATTTTCTACATAAGGTGATCATATATTATTACAGAACTAACAAATCAGAACACAAAATGTAATGCAACATCATCTAGCATTATACCAAATCCATCCTCTAATATAAATATTTAAAATATTTCACCTAATGTCACCAGATGTGTAAAATCTGGTTACTTTCAAATCAATGACAGTCTCATAAATGAATAGGTTTTCTGTAACAGGCAGGACGAGCCTTGAATGTTGGAAAGGTCTTTTTGTGGTTCTTTGAGAACAGCATCTCAACACAAAGCATTATACTGGTCCACATTTCTTTTATGTGTGATGTGGGAAGTGAAAACACACATCATGACTGCATTAGGCTTCAAGATCGTGTTTAGGCAAAGTTTGGGCCTAGTTGAATCAAGTGCGAGGAAAATATAATTTTACAAAGTACAGTCTTTCAGTTTTAGTGCAGAAATTTTCATAATGTTAGACATAACTTTAATAAATTAATATCAGATCCGTCATCACACTGTTCTCAAACACAAAACTGCACTCTGAGGTCCAAAGCTAATAATGGCAGGGGAGGGTGCTGGGACTTCAATACTTTCCTCTTTGCAGCACTTCTCCCATCAGTTCTCCTTCTAGAGAAAATGAAATACTGTAAACTATCCTGTCATCCAAGACACTATAACAGCATTACAATGTCATGTGTGTGCCTCTGAAAGTCCAAGCTCAGGTAGCACTGCCGCTGGCTCAGGCAGCTGGATATATAAATAAAATAATCACAGCTGGGCGGAAGCATTTTTTTTTGGTGGACACACAACTTCTGCCCAATCAAAACATGTACTCCTGGCTACCAACAGGTGGGCGGAGCTAAAGCCCCTGTCTGTAGTACTCCTCGAAGATCAAATGATGACTGGCAACTGCTGCGCTGTCAAGCCGGACCCAGAAAGTAGACAGTCAAGCGCCAAGACACGTGTTCTTTACTTTCTGGAGTGGGATAAAGGTGAACCCTGTGACGCCAAAGGACGGTCGAAAGTGGATGATGTCACTCCTGCTACTAATGGCATTTTGGTGAATTGATTCCCATGGCCGTGTGATGCGGCCCATTGCGTTCTCTGATGTGATGTCACAAGTGAGATAATTGTGCGGGGTTTAGTTTACTTTAAAATTAGAATAATTAAAAAATGGGTGAGCTCTGTATTTTAATCCTAAAATTGACTCGTGAATGTACGCAGCCCCCTCCTGGAATGCCTTCACCACCAGTGGCGGCTGGTGGATTTGAAAAGTGGTGAGGCGCAAATTTAAGATCGAAGTTGTAACCCCTGACGAGCCCTTCCAAACCTTCCAATTAGTTGCCCAGTGCCCTGATGCATTTCACTGATTTTGGCATCTTGAAGACTTTCAGCCCTATCAGAGTTTGATATAATTCCAAAAATTGTTCCTGTGTGTTTTTAATTTGTTGCTAATTTTATTTTAATTTGAATATTTGCACTGTGAAATAAGCACAGTGCCGGCAGGGAGCTTTACATAGGGACAAGAATAACGTGTTAAAGGCTGGCTGTGCAAACACAAAATCAGAATAAGATTGCAGAAAATGGATATAAGCATTTTTAATATCAAAATACATATGATAATATTACAGCAACAACTACCGTTACTACGTCCAGGGCCTTGCAGACGTTGCAGTACGTCACAGAAATTAGAATTAGACAGACTGCCAGTTTAAAATATTAACTATATCGTTTCCTTAAAAAGAACAAGTATTACGGTTTTGGTTTTTTTAAACGTATTTTCCTAAGTCGCCACATCTCCAAGGTGTGATTCAACCCCATTTGCTGTCACTTAAAAATAATATATTAACGCGAGAGGCTACATTAGCCATCTGTACATTGGTAAGATTTCCATTCTAGAACTACCGACTGGACTTAGCATTTGCCACTTATTACCTATAGCAATAGTACTTGTTTTCCCTTGCATGGGAAATTATTTCCAGTGCACATCTAGCAATGCAGGCCCTGGTAGGGAGGCATGAGAGACTCCTGCTTGGGCACCTTTCATCCTCCATACATGCCATCCACATCCATTTTGAGTGCCTGCGCAGACCAAGGTCCCACATGTCACATGCAAGGAGTGAAACGGCATAAGGTCCCATCCAAATTGTCTTTACATGCTGTTGTCAAGCTTTGAACTTTCGTCCTGCAGGCGCAATAAAATGCAACAGCAAACAGAGTGCAGTGCAAAGCTACCTCTTTCACCTCGTGAAAGAACACCCTATAAATATGCAAATTTTAGAATGCGCAGAGGAAAGATGTTTCCTTGAGGGTGAAAAACTGATTGCTGATCCTGGGTAGCAGATAGCTATCTGTACAGAGGGTTCAAGGCCATGCCTGCCTGTCTCTCCTGGACTCACCATAAGCAAAATCCCCCCGTAAGCCGCTTCATGTTACCATTATCTTGCTCAGGAAGGTGAAAATAGGCCATGGAAAGGGAGCAGACACACGATCTACACACACAAGTACTGATACAAACACACTCTCAACTCACACATGCACTCACCCCGGGCACACGCTCAAACATAAATACATGCACTCACACGCAGACATGCGCGCATATACACACAAGCAGTCACGCTCAAGCATACTCATATGGACTCTCGTTGAGGCAAACTTACTCACACATTTTCCATGCAACACAATGATCATAACGTTTTTGCAAACAAAAACCAAAGTCAGGTAACTTGTGATTTAATTCATATCACGATAATATACACAACCTGGCATGTAGGTTTTCACATGAATGCATTTTTTTTAAACATGACGTGTTCAGGTTCTTTCCTCCCTCAGCTCTTCCCAGGCCCCACCCTGCTCCCCACAATTACAATCATGCTCACATACAAGTTATTTTACCTTGGGCATCGCATTCAAACTGTGATTCTATTACAGGACCGGTGGCTTCAGTATTATGCTTCTCTTTCTATTTATTGCCACTCACAGCAGCCAATGAAAACTTTGTTTTGTATAAATAAACTACATTTCCCATGATGCACATGTCATACATCACATCCTGCAATGCCCCATAAGAGCCACCATGACCGGAAATCGCCCTCTTTCTTTGCTGCTCACGCAGACAGTTAAGTGGATTTTACGCTCTCTAATATGAGATATGCAAATTTATTTGGATCGGCTCGCGCCGTTTTAAAAATGTGTGCACGCGACTATCGCGTTTGATATGCCCTGCTTTGCTTGGTTTTGGCTTTACATTTCTGTGGTGCCTTCCGCCTTGACAGCTCGGGCTCCGCGCTAGGTCTTGACGACCTGCGGCGTCCCCGCTGCCATCGGAGGTGCGCGCTGTGTCCCGGACGAAGGAGGAAGCAAGTTTGAAACTCCCGCTTCACGGGACGGTGCTTAGCGCTGCGGGCGCTTGTATTACGCTTCCCCCGTCCGCTTTCAGGTACCGCTCCGCCTACGGCGGTGAATTTAACTTGACAAATTGAAGGCGCAGAGGCTCCCCTTGTTGGCCGAGTGCGCTAGGAGCCTCCCCCCTTTTCTTTTCTTTTCCTTTTCGTGTTTCGACGTGCGTAGCCCAATTGGGCTATATTTGGTAGGATTGGGCTACGCACACCGCTACTGCCCGTTTTTCTTTTGTTTTCTCAGCATTTCACCTGCTTTTCCACCGAGAGCATCCCCTACGCCTGGCTGGCTGCAACAACGATTGGGCCTGGAGGGAGCACACCTCCTGTAGAAAATTCTGCTCTTTTGGTTCCACTTACGCCCTGTGGGCTGCAAGAACTGTGCTACAGCCTATGCTGAGGGTCTAGGTACCTTTATTGACTTTTGTGCTGTGGGTTGGCCCCCCCCTTTACTCCTCGCTGCCCTTTGCCTTACGCGCAATATATATATATTATAATTGGGTCCCATAATGGAGAACTGGGTGCATTATGACGAGGATGATACCATTTACGAAGAGGAAGTTACCAATCCTTCCATAGAGGACAACATTGTTGAGGCCCTGGACGCTTCTGTCCAGGAGTCGGTCATCAAGGCCCTGGAGAAAGCAGTTCCAGGAACTGTTCAGCAGGCACTGGCTACTGCCTTGAAACCAATAACAAAACAGCTCGAGAAATTTGCTAGACGTCATGGTTTCACTGCCCCAACTGTCACTCCCACTGACGCTCCCCAAGCTAAGTCCTGGCCTCACTCTGCCTCATATTCTTCACTTCCTCGCCCCGACGCTGACAAGGCGAAGGCTCCAGACACTGACACTGACCCTGATACTACGGGTTCTGACACCCCGGAAGAGTCCCCTCCTAAAAAGAGAACGAAGAAGTCAAAGAACGCGGAAACGCCTCTGGCTACTCCCACTCCATTTACATTTAATCCAGCTGATATAGTCCATCCCAGGTCGTCTGATTGGTTACCTGCCCCTGAGGTTGCTGCATACTTGCACGAAAACCTTCGTAAAAGTTTTGACAAGGAGGTGCGCAACAGACTCCGGTCAGAATGCCCTAGACCGGATATTTCCGATAAGGTAGCCGAAACCCCAGATATAGACTCCAGCCTCCTGACCTTCTTAAAGAAATTCGCGAAAGATCCCAAAAGGGTATCGATCGCGCCTGGCGTGGATGCCAAGATAAACTCCTAGATGTGGTAGGCCCTCTAGCCAAGATCCTGGAGATGGCTTTAGATGCGCAAGAATCTGGGACTGCACTAGACCCCCATGTCCTGGCGGGCTGGACCCAACGGGTCATATGTCTTTTGGGCAATGCCAACTGTGTCATTTCTACGGAGCGGCGCAAATTAATCCTTATGCGAATGGACTCCAATCTCACGGAGTTGGCTGCGGCGGAGCCTGGCCCCCTGGCGGACGGGAACCTGTTCGGGGACCGTTTCGTCAAGGACATAGCCAAATATGTGGGCACCTTTACAACTCTGGATAAGGCGCAGTCAGGCATAAAAAGAGTTTTTCAGGCTGGTGTTTTCAACAGGGCCGGACGAGGCCGAGGACGCTCGTTTGGCCGACAGTTCTCCCAAGGTCCTCAGAGAGGAGACTTCGGTCGAGGCAGGGGAGAGTGGGACTCCACCCGTGGCGGAACCTTTTACCCCACCAGGCAGCGCTTCAACAAAAGGCGTTTCAACAGAGGATTCTACCGTGGAGGCTTCCAAAACACTGAATCTTCAGGTAGGTGCTCCGGACAATTTCGTATTACCCTTGGGGGGACGTACTTCCTTTCTTTTATCACAATTGGGTTCAATTGTCTCAGGATGCTTGGATATTGCAGACAATTCAGGGTTTTCACCTCGATTTCTTTCAGACCCCCTTACAGGTCAGGCGACCCAGACAGCTTTCTTTTTCCCAACTAGAGTGCGATTTTATAGATTCCGAACTCGAAGAATTGCTGCAGAAACACGCGATAGCGTATTGCAACGAGGGCCCTCGCGGTTTCTGCAGCAATATTTTTCTGGTACAGAAGAAAGGCGGAGGTTACAGGTTGGTACTCAGTTTAAAGGATTTCAATCATTACTTGACCTACAAACACTTCAAGATGGAGGGCATCCATCTTTTGGCGGATCTCCTCAAAAAAGGGGACTGGCTGGTCCGTCTGGACCTGAAGGACGCCTATCTGTCTATTCCCATCTTTCCTCCCCATCGCCGATTCCTGCAATTTCAATGGCGGGACCGATGGTACGAATATTTGGTCCTTCCTTTCGGACTTTCCTCGGCTTCATGGTGCTTCACCAAGGTGCTGAAGCCGGTGATAGCTTATCTCAGGGAACAAGGAGTGCGCATGATAGTCTATCTAGACGACATTCTTATCATGGCGCAATCTCCCATTCTGGCAGTTCAGCAATTACGCATGACCATTGCTACCTTACAAAACCTGGGTTTCGTGATCAACGAACCCAAGTCAGTTCTGCGTCCTACCCAGACGATAGATTTCCTGGGTTTTGTCATAAACTCCCAAAGGGCTCAGTTGAGTCTTCCACACTCCAAACTTCGGGATATCAAAAGGAGCTATGCTCCCTGTTATGCAAACAGATGGTCTCACTCAGAGTGATTGCCCGGATAGTGGGCCTTCTAGCGTCTTCCATTCAAGCGATCTTTCCAGAGCCCTTACATTATCGGGCCCTTCAGAGGCTCAAGATTCAACACCTGCAGAAAGGTCTCTCTTACACAGACCTGGTTCCCCTTTCCCAAGAAGTACAGGAAGAGATCCAGTGGTGGCTTGCCCACGTAGAGGCATGGAACGGCAGAGCCATTTTCGGTTCTCTGCCAGAGGTCATCATAGAGTCCGACGCCAGCCGTTGGGGCTGGGGAGCGCGCTGCGGAAATATTTCCACAGGAGGGCGTTGGTCCCTAGGCGAGCTGGACCTCCACATCAATTGCCTAGAACTCCTTGCAGGGTCGTTCGCGATCAGGACCCTGTCACCCAAACAAGTTTCGTGTTGCATCCTCTTGAGGATGGACAACATCTCAGCGGTTCAATACATCAACAAATTGGGAGGCACGAGGTCTTCCCTGTTAGTGGAAATAGCGAAGGACTTTTGGCATTATTGCCTGAGTCATCAGATCTCGGTCATAGCCGAGTACATTCCGGGCAAATCAAATGTAGTGGCAGATTGGAACTCCCGGCACCTCAAGGACTACAGCGATTGGCAGCTCCAACCTCAGATAGTGCAATGGCTACAGGCAATATGGGGACATTGCGAGATAGACCTGTTTGCCTCTAGACTGAATCGCCAAATGCCCAAGTTTTTCAGCTGGAGACCGGATCCGTTGGCTCTGGCGATGGATGCCTTTTCACAGGATTGGATACCGAATTTGAATTATGCCTTTCCTCCCTTCATCCTGATTCCCCGAGTATTCACACAAGTAATGCGCCAGAAGGCGGAAATGATTTTGGTGACTCCCCTGTGGAAGTCGCAGCCTTGGTTCCCAATATTATTGGAGGCGAGTTGCGACTTTCCCAGGAGGATTCCCTGGTCCTCAACGATGCTCCAGGGCCCTCACGGAGAGATGCACCCGATGGTAACATCGGGGCAGTTGTCCCTGATGGCCTGGAGACTTTCCGGCAACGTTGGCACATGCCAGGATTTTCGGAACAAGCTTCAGACTTTATCAACCAAGCTTGGGCCCCTTCCACCAGAAAAAGGTACTCTTCAGCCTGGAAATTCTGGGTTCGTTGGGGCGTGGAACAACACGTGGATCCTGTGGGGGCAGACTTATCCTATGTTGTAAATTTTTTGTCCAAAAAAGCTTCTGATGGTCTGGCATATCGTTCCATCAATAATTTCCGTTCAGCCATCTCGGCGGGTCATTCTCAGGTGGAGGGCAAACCAATAGGGATGCATCCATTAATTTGCAAACTCTTGAAAGGTATTAGAGTAGCTAATCCGCCCAAGCCGAAGTACTCTTCTTTGTGGGATGTCTCGCTAGTTCTTTCCTTGTTCAATACATGGCCCAGCAATGATATGTTAACAAGGAAACAACTCTCATCCAAATTGGCCATGCTGTTATGTTTGGCAGCGTGTAGACGTTCATCGGACATCAAAGCTATAGATGTTACAGGTAGAGTATTTACGCCTGAAGGAGTTTCTTTTAACATTACTTCCAGGACAAAGACAATGTCACGTAATGTAGAATATCATGCTTTTCCCAACAATTCCAAGCTCAGTGTTGTTCATTGCCTTAAAGCGTACGAAGAATGTACCAGGTCTCTTCGGCCTGATGGTGTGGTGCAATTATTAATTGCTTTGCAGAAACCCTACAAACCTGTCACTGCGGCTACTATAGCCAGGTGGTTAAAATCTGTTATGCAAGAAGCAGGTATTAATACGCAAGTGTTTGGGGCACACTCTGTCCGAGGCGCCATGGCCTCTAAGATGTTCATGCTGGGTTCTACTGTACAGGATATCATGCATTCTGTGGATTGGTTCTCTGAATCAACATTTAAACAGTTTTATTATAAACCGGTGGGTGATATATCCTCTGTGGTTTTTAATCAGCGTTAAACTAGCATAATACGAAGCCTCCGGTCCTGTAATAGAATATAAAATTGGCTAGCATTCGCACCAAGAATTTTAAATTCTATTAAGGACACAGAGGCGAGGATTATCCCACCCGATTACATTACAGTATTGTAATTGTTACCCGCCGTTGTATTTATATTCTGGTTATGCAGAAGTTACGGGTTGTTTTTGTCTCTCATTCTTTCAGGGTCTGAGAAGAAGATGGATTAAGCGTAATCCTGGTTAAGAAGATGTTCTTCCCAGCTGGCCTGGTTCTTCCACGTTGGAGGATTGTGTTGGACTTAAGTTATTATGTTGGACTTTTTACTGTTCGAAGCAAAGAAAGAGGGCGATTTCCGGTCATGGTGGCTCTTATGGGGCATTGCAGGATGTGATGTATGACATGTGCATCATGGGAAATGTAGTTTATTTATACAAAACAAAGTTTTCATTGGCTGCTGTGAGTGGCAATAAATAGAAAGAGAAGCATAATCCTCGCCTCCGTGTCCTTAATAGAATTGAAAATTCTTGGCGCGAATGCTAGCCAATTATATATTCTTTCTCCAGGTTTCTGCCTACCTCTAATTACGCGGCAGTCTAAACTTTAAACAAGTGGAAGCTATTTGCTTTTCCTAGCCTGGAACGCAGGTATCATATCAGATGGCAGAATAGGGCTGGAGGCGAGCCCTCCTCCTCTATCCTGCCATTTGATAGGATATCGGGATGAAGAGTGACAAGCCCCACCAAAGCCTCATTAGCAGGCATGCTGCACTGCTCGAGGCAAGTGCTTCATGTCTGCTATACACTGTGAATGTGCGAGGTGGGCTGAGGAAGCCTCCGCCTGACACATGCTCAGTTCGAAACGGACAGTGGAGCCCCCTTTGTTGCTGGCATAACGTTGCACTTTATTATGAAAACCAACAATAGTTTTCCTGCAAAGTGTAACATCATGACGGCAAGTAATTAAAGACGAGGCAGGTGTTGTCCATTTGTAAGAGGGTCGACGCCCCTGCGCCCCCTATGGGTGAACCGCCACTGTTCACCACATTGAGTCAACACACAGCCTTCCAGCTCCAGTGAGCGCGTTAGTTACAGAGATTCCGATATTTGTCCTGACTCAGCTGAGAGGACACAGAAGCAGATAGGGCTACAACTGGAATTACAGAGAACTATTATTGACAGTTAAATACAGGGTGGATAGAACACATTGCGGGCTGACTATACGCGCATCCACAAAGTCCGCACTGTAAAGCCCGAAATACAATATTACGCTTTTAGGTCATTACTGTGTTGAACATTTTACTGAAATTATAAATTATACCTTACTTTGAACGCACTGTGCTTTTTTCAAAAGACAAATTATACCTTAGGCTACAAGCGCTGCAGTGTGCACAGCAGTCCACTGGGATCTCTCGCATGTGTTATCTGGGTCACATTTCATTTCCACTAAAAATATGCGCAGAGAAATAATGGGTAGGTACAGGATTCTCGAGGCACTTTTGTCATGTCCTTCAGGCGCGGAAAATGGATAAAAATGCACATCCTATGGAAATCTGCACGAGCAACGGGGATTTAAACGAGTGAAATAGCTCAGCCGATTGAGCGCCTGCTCAGAGGAACAGATCACAAAGTCGAATCCAGACATTTAAACTAGGTCATTAAAACTACTAATATATAGCCACCTAGAGAAAATCCAGCTCATGATGTGTTTTATGAATGATCATTTTTAAAGGCTGAGTTTATTTGTTGAACTTGTTACTAAAGGTTTACTGTAAAATACAATGTGACGAACAAACTGTTACCCGAGTTCTATTATCTGGCACTTTGTATGGAATGTATGCAATAATTCAACGCCCAGCTGATGGCCAACCCACCACAGACCCCCACCCTACATTTTTCCTGCATATTTTCTTTTGTTTAAATGTAACCCTGGGCAAAGCACTACGCTACGCTCGCGTAGTTTGCGAAGTTTGTGCTACTTCGCGAATTGCACGTAGCACAGTGCAAACACGCGTAGCGTAGTGCAGCTGTCATTTTTTGCTTGCTCGCGGTCCTCAACGTCAAGTTGGCGACCGCGAGCAAGCAAAATGACTATCCCGCGAGACTTTTTCCTCGTTCGCGATCAGCAACATCAAGTTGCCGATCGCGAGCGTGGAAAATAAACCTCCCGGCGAGATTCTCAACGCGGGGAGGTCAGGTTTCTCATTGCGAGTGGTCGCGTATGCTCGCGACCGCTCGCGATGAGAAACTACCAGTTTCCGTTGAGAAGCTGCCGCTCGAGTAAAAATCTACTCGGCGGCAGTAAGACAGCTCGCACTGTGCAAGATGCCGTTTTCAATGATTGCACAGTGCGGACAAGCATCCGGCACTGTGCAATCATTGCGAACAGTGCACTACGCAGTTCGCGTAGTGCTACGCGTAGCTCGCGTAGTGCGAACTGCACTTTGCGTAGCTTCGCGTAGTGCTACTTCGCGAACTACGCCTTTTACTCCCTGGCACTTCAACATCACCCGCAATACGGCAAGTCCAGGCAAACATCACTTATTGAAGCTTGTGCAGTCTCGCGGTACCTAGTCTCCTGCAGGAGTCCCACAGAACTTCAAGGAGGGTGTGACCCACAGCACAAAATGTTTTTTTTTTTTTTTTGTCACCTGGAGAGGGGCCTTTTACAAAAAAAGCATTTGTTTGACAAACAGCTGCTTTTTTTTTGTAAAAGCCTCCATGCTGCAGTTTCACTTTAGTAGCGGCCGCGCACCTTTTGTTAGACATGGCTTTTTTAAAGAAAGGGGCGCAGCCTTCATGCACGTGAAAGTGCGACCTGGGGGCTTTGACAACAAAAAAAATATTTGCAATGCAATAGGTCTCGTATTTGCGAGAGTTTAAGCTGTTGGCATTTACAATGCCAATAGCTCAAACTCTCGTAAATGGAGACCTATTGCATTGCAAATGCTTGTTTAATTGTTGTACTGCAAGAGTCCTGCAGAAATACCGCAGGACCAACCATCCAGATACTACTATAATTTAAACTTTATTGTCTCGAAAACAGTTGAATGGATTTACATCTAATAACGAAAAGCACGCTTTCCGAGTAAAGATCTAGGGGCATATTATCAACGTGAGTATCGCCGCTTTAGCGGGACTTTTTCCCGCTACCGCGGCGATAATTCAATCGCCCTATTAGCAAGCTGTCGCTAACTGCTGTTAGCGACAGCTTCTAAGCGATAGCGACCGGAGTTAGGTGCCGCTTTGCATGCCAGCGATATTTATCGCTAATGGCATGCAAAGTAGGCGTTCCCAACCTAAAAGCGACTGGAAACAGTCGCTAAGGTCGCTATCGCCTATTAGCGAGGCAGGGAGGTGATTAACGAACCAGCGCTAAACACGTTTAGCGCTGGTTTGTTAACGCCTGGTCCAAACCTGACTTAGCCATGTAATCCAATGGGAGGTGGATTACATGGCTAAATCCCCTCGCCCTATCACCAAGCTAACACTGGTCACAGTGTGAATATCGCTTGTTTTCAAGTGATATTCACACTGTTCTCCAGGGTTTCTATCGCATTGGAGATAAGCGTTGCTGATAGCACGCTATCTCCGCGATAGAAACCTACGATAGCCGGAGATAATTATCCTAGCACTAAGTGCGCTTAGCGATAATTATCGCCGGTTATTGCTAATAGGCCCCCTAATTTTCTACCAGATTTGGTGTAAAATCTTTTTTTTCCTGGATCTCTTCTCTAAATGTCAGGGATTAACATTCTGTATCTCACAGATAGACTTTAGGCTGAATGGCGGTGGGGGGTGTCACCTGATGTTTAGGGTGCCTCCTGCACCACAGGGGGTGAAGGGATCTGCATTACTCCCCTGGTGAAAAGCAACAACACTGGTACCACACACGCAACTAACTGCACTCATGAAGAAGGATTGTACTAGACATAACGGGCATCGTTTTATTGGCTGAAATTCACATGATGTAACTCTTGCAGGAGAGTAACAACTTTATTTTCAGGCTAATGCCAGGGCTGCTATAATTGAGCACTTCTTCGGCTAAGGCATTTTTTATATACCTAAGATTTGCCACACATACCACAAAATCTATCATCTAGTGCATAAATTGCAGATTTAAAAGCATATTTTGTTTTGGCTAAAATGGATCAAAATGTAGTTAAAACGCTGCCTCGTGTTTGTGCGCTGTGGCAGTCCCGTTGCTGTGTTGCAGCTGGTCTCCTTTCAGATACTGATTGCTGAATTTAGGTAATAAACTGAAACTAATGAGGTGAAACCTATGCCCAGACAGTGTTAAGGTGTGAAAATAAAATACTGACTTAGTTCTGCTACAAAATGTGCCCCATTACGTACCATAACTTTTTATTGCTGTATAATTTAGTCAAACCAACCACACAGTTTGGTCCTCACCTGTTACATTATTCCAGTGCCCTGACTAAAGAGTTGGTCTTGTTAATTTGAGCATGGGCGAAGGGGCTTGTTTGAATGCAGCGAGTAACTCCCACCTGCACCAAAAGTCCTGGAAATGGTTTAAAAGAAATGTATACAACATTATTGTGAAAGTCCCATGTTATAAACGAAAGCCAGTCTCACATAGAGCTTTGTATTTTCAACAATATGTAAAGGTAGCAAAAGATAACACTTTACGAGTTCACACACCCCTATGGATGATGTCAGAGGCCTGCCACTGAAGGCAGGGTGACAAAGTCTTAGAAGGTCACACGTGACTTCAAGGTACTCATGGACAGTGATGGACTTATTCTCCCTAGGAAAACCCTGGACATCCTATGTACATTAAACCCGTGCAGGATGTAATAGGGATGCAGGACACGACAGACACGATTCATATCGACTCAAGACGTGTAGAAAATGATATTCAAGCAAAATATATTCTACATTATCAGCCTTTAAACTTGCCCAGAAAACCTATTGTATTCCAAAATAAATACAATGTATATATTTCACTGACAGTCAGTAATCTAGGGTTAGAGGCTTCAAAATAACTAATTATAGACAGAAATCTAGTCAATGAATGGTGGCAAATATCTGAACAATGATTGAAAGGCCTATTTCAAATCCTGTGCTAAACCCTGAGACACTATAAGTGGCAATAAAATTATAACAGGGCAGTGCATTCAAAACGTTTTAGAGCCACAACCCACTTTTTAGAATGTCAAAGGGTTAATATCCTGAGAGAGACCAAAGAGAGGGTAAAAGTGATTCCCAGACAATGTTAATGTTACATAGAAAATAAATGGTCAAAGTAGGTTTGCATTTATAACAACATACACGAAGTCCAGTCAGCAGGTTTATAAAGTTATCAGCAAACATTGTGATCTTTTATCCACTGTACCTGGGTAGGGAGCTGACCTAGCAAGAAAACGTTTGGTGACTGACAGAAGTGGATGAACTAATAAAGAACTTGTAAGCCCTTGTTACATTCCACAATTTAGTAATGTCATGACGACATTGTCATGAAAACAACCACTGGGGTTCTATACTTGTAGTAACTATTCTGCATGTAAGCGAAGTATGAACAGGTGACATCTTTCAAATATAGCACGCCTCTGTAATATAAGAGCAGATATTTTATCAACTGCTGTACGAGATATGTGGTATATTTTATTGTTGGAAATGGCCCTTTTTGCAGGGTTACTCCAAGTTTTTCCCTTCCGCCTCTTATTTTTCTGACTTCTTTTTTGTTGGCTTTAGGCCTCTGGGCACTTTCCTACTGCTTACCAGTGCTAAAGTGCATGTGCTCTCTCCCTAAAACATGGAAGCATCGGCTCATAACCAATTGGCATATTTAATTTTCTTATAAGTCTCCAGTAAAGTGCACTACACAAGCCCGGGGCTTGTACATTAAATGCTGCTAGTGAGCCTGAAGCACTGCTTGTGCCACCCACATAAGTAGCCCCTTAACCATGTCTCAGGCCTGCCACTGCAGTGCCTGTCTGTGCAGTTTACTGCCACGTCGACTTGGCATGTAAAACTACTTGCCAAGCCTTTAACTCCCCTTTTACTACACATAAGTCACCCCTAAGGTAGGCCCTAGGTAGCCCTATGGGCAGGGTGCTGTGCAAGTAAAAGGTAGGACATGCTGTTTTATGTTTGGCATACCCTGATAGTGACAAATAGCCTATTTTGTTTTATACTACTGTGAGGCCTACTCCTCTTATAGGCTAGCATTAGGAATTCCCTCATATCATTTTAAGTGGTAATTCCCAATCAGAAAGGAGTAGCTTTGTCATATTTGGTATGTTATAGAATGGTAAGGATAAATACTCCTTACTGGTGAAGTTGGATTTCACATTACTATTTTAGAAATGCCACTTTTAGAAAGTGCAAAAAACTATAGGGGTTAAGCCCAAAGGACCGGAGCCAGGTAGGGCTATTCAAAATTCAAAACACAAAAGGATAACCTGGCTCCGTTCTATCTTCTACTCACACTGCTAATGGAGTAACAAACAGACTACTCTCTTGTCTGTTCGAATGGAATTTTTATTAACCCATTCCTTCTTTTTGGTACTTTAGTTTATTCAAAAAAACATTTTTAATGACTGAGAATGAAAGAAACACTTATTTCTCAAATTGACATACAAAACAAAACGTATATATTAAACAATTCACAAAAGACTGTGCTCATAAACATCAATAGACATAAGACAATTTTTTCACAAATTACAATAGACGAAAAATCGTCAAATTGCAATGTTCATAAATTCAATACAAAAACATTTACCATTTGCATCATATACATGAAAATACAACTACTAGACATATAATCAAATTATCCAATTTTATGGACCAAACCTATTTTAACAACGGGGATATTTTTTGAGTGTCTGGACAATGTATTATTTAAAGACAAATTCCCTCAAAACACTCTGATGACAAAATTCAAATTTATACAAATTCCTCCGTATCTTGAAATGCCAACCCGTTTCAAGACCCAGGCTGATGGTACTGGGACTCTCGTCAGGGCTTCATATACATGGTCAGGATATTCTTATTTCCAACATAGAGCAGCCGCTCTAGGCTTTATTTTCAGGACTTTAGCTGTCTGCAACCAATATCGCGTTTCAAATATTAAGGAGCGCCATGCTTCCTGTGCCCATGTGTAATTCTTCTGATTGCCTTGCTCGTTTTAATGCAGACGTTTTCCACCATGGAATTGTGGATTTCCAGCGAGTCTTTCCGCTTCCAGACTCGTTACCGGTGTTCACTGCTTTTTAAAATGCCGGCGTGTTCACTTTTGCGCTATTATTTTTTCCTATTCCTCGAACTCGTACCAACTAAAGCATCACTGTCAGTAAGCAATCAGAAGAATTACACATGGGCACAGGAAGCATAGCGCTCCTTAATATTTGAAACACGATATTGGTTGCAGACAGCTAAAATCATGAAAAAAAAGCCTAGAGCGGCTGCTCTATGTTGGAAATCAGAATATCCTGACCATGTATATGAAGCCCTGACGAGAGTCCCAGTACCATCAGCCTGGGTCTTGAAACGCGTTGGCATTTTGAGATATGGAGGAATTTGTATAAATTAGAATTTTGTCATCAGAGTGTTTTGAGGGAATTTGTCTTTAAATAATACATTGTCCAGACACTCAAAAAATATCCCCGTTGATAAAATAGGTTTGGTCCATAAAATTGGATAATTTGATTATATGTCTAGTAGTTGTATTTTCATGTATATGATGCAAATGGTAAATGTTTTTGTATTGAATTTATGAACATTGCAATTTGACGATTTTTCGTCTAGTGTAAAAAAATTGTCTTATGTCGATGGATGTTTATGAGCACAGTCTTTTGTGAATTGTTTAATATATACGTTTTGTTTTGTATGTCAATTTGAAAAATAAGTGTTTCTTTCATTCTTAGTCATTAAATTTTATTTTTGAATAAACTAAAAAGTACCAAAAAGAAGGAATGGGTTAATAAAAATTCCATTCGAACAGACAAGAGAGTAGTCTGTTTGTTACTCCATTAGCAATAGGAGTAGAAGATAGAACGGAGCCAGGTTATCCTTTTGTGTTTTGACTTTTAGAAAGTGGACATTTCTCTCTGCTTATAACTTTTTGTGCCTGACAGCCTGTCTCCAATACATGTCTCAGCTGGGTGACAGCTACACTTTGTGCATTCCCTCTAGACAGCCACAACACAGGAAGGGCTGGGTGTGCAGGAGATTCATTTGCATTCATCTACTTACTGATAGCCTTTCTAGGCAGGAAGAGGGAGAGGTGGCTCACACATCTGAATAGGTTGTGTCCTGCCCTCACACAAAGGGCTGATTTACCCTCAACTGGCAGTCTGGAGCCAAGGCTGGTGCTCAAAGGGATCACTGTGCACTTCAGAGGGGTCCTGTGAAGTCACCCCCTATATCAAAGGCACGTTTGGATATAAGACCCAGGGCTTTGGCCCTATCAAATCCGAACTATTGGATCTTGAACTGGTTCTCTGTCAGAAGAACTGCTGTGCCGCTTAAAGGACACAACTGGACTGCTTTTCTGGAAGGACTGCTTCCTGCATATTGCCCTGCTACCTGCTACTCTTTGACTCTGCTGAAGGGGAGCTGAACTTTGCCTTCCATCCAAAGTGATCTCCAAGGGCTTGCTGGCTTGCCTCCTGTTTTCAGAAGTCTCAGGGACACAAGAGACTTCCTCAAATTCTGCTTGTGCTGCTCAACTCGGCCTTCTGTGAGTCGTACCCTTCTTTGAGGTCCCTTTCCAGTTCTGGACCTCAGAAGTGGGTACTACAGCTGTCATGCTACAAAATCGATGCATCTCATGCCTGCGTGTAGCAGAACTGGCACATCGCCCCAATTGCAGGAGTAAAATTGGCGCAACGCCTCGGAACCGGCACTTTGCTTTCAGAGATTGACACATCGGACAGCGTGTTGCTGCCGCTTGGTGGGATCGACACATCCCCATGACTGCATGGCAGAATCCGGCACATCACTAGACGCCTCTTGACTCCAGCACCTGTTTTCGGAACTGACGCGTCGCCTTTACTGTGTGAAGAAGATCGACGCATCCTGCCTCTGTGGGACTCGACATCGACACATCCCGTTGCTTGCGGCCAGGAAAGGTACTTTGTTCACCGGGGCCTGCATGGTCCTCTAGCTGGCTAGCGCTTCATCGCGGTTGGCCCGAACTTTGACTTTGCCCCGTTCCTGTGAGACCTATAGTAATCTTTTTAGCGCTACTTGCTTCTAAGCGCTTTACTGCTTTTATTTTTTTTAAATTCAGTATCTCAACTTTTACTTATTGGATTTTTGTTGTTATGGTCTTGTTTTCTTTATAATATAATCATCTATTTTTATAAACCTGTGTGGAGACGTTTTGTGGTGCATTCATTGTGGTACTGTGTGTGTGTTTTGCATAAATACTTTACCCAACAAATCAGCCTGACTGCTCTGTGCCAAGCTACCAGAGGGCAAGCACAGGTTATCTGTTAATGTGTATATAGCTTACCCTGACTAGAGTGGGGGTCCTGACCTGGCCTGTGTGTATACCTCAGCCAACCAGGGATCCTATTTCTAACAGCTATCATCTGTAGTTGTAAAAAATCTATATAGAAAGCACTAGTAGGATTCTTGAACATGTGAGGATGTGTTGAGATAGTTAGGTCATGTACCCAATAGCATCTCATATCTATGTGATTAGAAACATGAGCATGTTTTGGTTCTGAGGAATTGATCTAGTCACTAGTAATCCTAGAGGTGGAGATCGAGAATTGTTATTTACAAAATATGAGGAAAAATGGATTTGCCAATTGAGAAGCATGGTACAAGGCCTAAATAAAGATTAGAAATTTCATTATTTCCTGTAAGAATAGATTCCTTTTGTGATAAGAGCTGTTATTATGTAATAGGAGTGTTATAGTGGCTTCAAATATACCTTTAAGAAAATATATATTTAGGAAGATAACACTCCAAGCTGTGGACTAGATATAATGAAAACGTTTAGTTGCATAGGGCCTATTACAAATTTTACAGTGATTGTTGTACCGTCTAATTATTTTAAGGAAAGCTACTGACTGAGATACTACTCAATTAGAGGACCAAATGATGAAGCATTTTGTACTGATTCAGTTGATTGCCACATTACACAGTTTAGACATAAGAAAGGCCAACAGGTTGTTGACTTTTTAGATTGAAATTTTATTAAATCTAAATAAAATATTATCTGTAGTACTCTTCCATTTCACAAACACAGGCTACTCCTTTTTTATTTTAAAATGGCTGATGTTTTGTCTTTATTGATCTGCTACCAGTATGGCATTTTTAATACCAAGCTATGATTTGTCTATTCCCCATTATTCTCTATAGTTTAATGCATCTGATTAAAATACCAGGCTACGATGCCACTACATCTCCTGCTTTTTTAACTCTATAGTTTAAGGAATCTGTTTCACAAACACTGGTAAAACATAAGTATAACTGGCTAGCCATTTCATTACTGGCTTGTGAAGAAATGAGCAGACTTTAAATTTCAATGTGGTCAGGAGTTAGAGGTTCACCTTCTATATATTACGGGAGAATCCAAAATTGTTTTTCAACAGCACGTCATCATGGCACTATAGCGTCCCGCCACAACATGATGTGCAAGTATGATAATTTGGGGCTCTATGCTTTCACTTAATGTTTGCTCTTTTGGTTAAGGAGTAATCTCAATATATTATTTTCTTAGAAAGTTATGATGTTATTCCAATTCTTGTGCTGACAAAACCATGCTAAGATTTTCAGTGGAGAAGGACTTTATAGTATCGGAATCCCATCTCTCAATACTAATGATCAGTTTGCACTATGCTTTTGGAGGCAAGACCTTTGTCTTGCATGAAATTATCAATATTCAGCAAACTGTTGGAACAGTATGTTGTTATGCAAGTACAACATTTGGTTGTAACATACAGTGTAATGAGGTGAGCTCAGACTATCTTTCATTCATTTGGGTGCCATTATACTTCTGGTTTATTTTAATTTTGTATGTTTTTAAGTCAAACACTGGGTTATTGAAACCGCATAGTGCTATAATGAATATATTGTGGTAACTTTTTGACATTGGATCACCTCCTAAAAAATTAATCAGGATAATGAAAACAATGGAAATTTGGTTTGCGATCCTCAATAACACGCTCTGTGAAGAACATTGCCATGTGGTATGTGTTTTCTCCCTGGAATTACAGAGGTATGATGCCTATGGGCCTTTGTATGCTTTATAAAGCCTTGTCATTTCATTCCATTTACAAAATGGTGGCCCACTTTTAAATCTACCACAAGACCATCATCTAGTTAATCATTAGGTAGTCTCGAGTATTTTGTATGAGAGCAATATTAGTTGTTTTGATCTTTGTCTTCCGCCTGGGTTGCGCCATTGTAACATTCATAAAATGTGTTTTTAAAAATAGAGGCTTGCTGTCTTTTAGATAACTGTGAGTCTTCAACTTCGGATGTGAGTATTAAAGTCTTTTCATATAAGATGGCTACTAATGTTAATGTGCTATGAATGAACATATGTTTTAAGATATTTTATGATGTTTACATTGCGGCATTCTTTAAATAAGATTATTATTTATTCATCATGACTCAAATATTATAACAAATTACCTAATATATGTGAATATGTATCAGTCCATTTGATATTATCACACTAGTTATATATCATGGAACAGTGTGCATTTAGATGTACAACAAAGTATTAACTGTACAAAGACTTAACACGAGGATTACTGTGTTGAAATAGGACTGCTTCAATATGAATGAAATGTGTATGTTTTAAAGTGTACACATAAGATAAGCCCAGAAAGGATTATTTTCAATAATAGAGCAAATAATAGGAGAGAGACACATTTTGGATAATTGAGAAGAATGAGTCATATTAAAAATGTTCTTTCAGATTGAAATCTCAATACATTGGAGAGCAATGCTATTATGAGGAAAATATTAAGTTCTGATACAGAACTAGTGATGAGTGTCCTTTGACCTTTACAGGGTTGTTAAAAGATGGGATAATTGCTCATCACAATAAGACCAATGTACTACAGTTGTGAGTGGTTGAGTGTCAGGCCGTCCACGCATACAAAAGATAATCTATGAAGCATTCATCCTGAGTTTTACATTATGAAGATTGTGTATGAGAATTAATTCTGATCTACATGTTCAGAGGCAACAATAATCAAAGAAACTTGTACTCATGCGACTTGCTGAGTTTTTTCTATAGGGTACATGACATATTGGTTATGTGCTTTTAAGATACTGGATATGATCTGAATATATTATTTTTATCTGTTCCCTTTTTCATTGATTGTTTTGTTATAAATGTTTATTTGATTTGTGTGGGGGGGTCTCTAATTATCATAGGTATGTACCTTTCCCCATGTAGGGACCCTTGCTTCTAGTCAGGGTGAGGGGGATACACACTTTAGATAACCCCTGCTCACCCACTTGGTAGCTTGGCTCGAGCAGACAGGCTTATCCCAAAGGCAATGTGTACAGTATTTGTAATCAAAGCACACAGTAACACAGTGAAAACAATACAAATGGACAAAACACCAGTTTAGAAAAATAAAGTTTCTTTAGCTAAACCAAACAAGACAAAAATGATAAAAATCCAACATACATATATATCAAAATAGCACTTAAAAGCAGTTACTTGCAAAAATAGCACTTGTAGAAACAAATAGCTCCACTTAGGGCTGTTATGTCATGACAGGCATAAGTCCAAAGCGTCAGGCTCAGAGTCACACCGACCCCTAAACAACAGTACCTTGGAAAACAAAGTCTATGGACGATGCACGGCATCGTGGAGGTGAAGCATCGGTGCCGAGGTCGAGGCCTGATCCCTGGTTGCCACAGGGGAGGCAAGGCGTTGTGTCCACGAGGAGGCAACGTGTCGAGTCCAGGACAGGGGAAGATGGCAGCGGCGTCGGTGAGGCATCACTTCCAGTGGGGCGATGTGAAGTCGAAGAGTTCATGTAGTCACCCTCGTCAGTTATCAGCTCCGCGATAACGGGATGCAGGTGCTGGTGGTGTTGGTGCGGGCGCTGGCGTCGAGAAGGCCGATAACTGCAAGCCTCGAAGGGTGTCGGAGCTGCGGGGCGGTGCATTGTGCACTTCACGAACGGTTCCCCTGGCCTCGGTGCAGGTTGTGGCGTCACTTGTGGCATTGCTGACGGCATCAGAGTTGTTTTTATTGCTTTCTTTAAGTTTCTTCCAGCTCCCAACAGCAGGAACAACCTCCAGAGGCCCATAACCGGAATAGGCACCTCCTGTCAGGTCAGAACTCCCAGCAGTGGAGTTCAGGGGAGCTGGTGGTGAAGTCTTTGTGTCCCTGAGACTTCAGAACAGGAGGCCAGCACACTCAAGCCCTTGGCGATTCTTCTTCAAGGAGGTTCTCAGCAAAGTTCCAGTCTTTATCCTTTCCTTGGCAGAAGCAGCAGCTGCAGGCCAACCCAACAAAGACACTGCAAAGGGGCAGTACTCCTCACAGCCCTCCAGCTCTTCTCCTTGGCAAAGGTTCCTCTTGAGACCGGAAGTGATCTAATTCTCGGGGGTTTTAGGTGCAATACTTATACCCCATTTTGTCATTGTTCTCTTTGTGACAAGGGTCTCTGAGCCCAATCCAAACCAGTTCTGTGCTCTCTAGTGCAGCATCACTACAGGAAGTGAAGACTGCACTGTGCACAGGTAACACAGCCTACTTAGCTGTAAAGGAAACCCCTCCTACTACTCTAAATGCAGCTAAGGTCTATTCACCAAGTAAAGGCAGGACACACCTCAACACCCCCCCCCCCCGGTGGCTGTCTACAGTGAATGCACAGCCCCAGCCCCTGTCACTCCAAAACCAGACAGTCAATGCACAAATCTGCAGAGCCACACAGAATGGTTAAAGAAAATGCCTACTTTCTAAAAGGGCCATTTTCAAACACAATTTAAAAACCATCGTCCTAAAAAGATGTGTTAATAAATTCTGAGTTCAGAAAGCCTAAATTCCACTTCTCTATCTTGTCCCTATGGAAAGGTATACTTGTAAGATGTTACAAAGTAACTCCCATTTTAGCATATGGGACAGTTAGCTTTTTAATAGTGAAAAACGAAATTGGCAGTATTTCACTATCGCGAAATGTAAAACACACCAGCACATGTCCTACCTTTTAAATACACTGCACCCTGCCCATGGTGGTACCCTGGGCCTACCTGAGGGGTGCCTTAAATGTAAGAAAAGGGAAGGATGTGGCTGGAAAGTGGGTGCACTTGCCAGGTTGACATGGCAGTGTATGAGATACCTTTACAGGGCTACTCATATGGGTGGCACAATCAGTACTGCAGGCCCACAAGTAGCATTTGATTTACAGGCCCAGGCACACTTAGTGCACTTACTAGGGACTTACCAGCAAATCAAATATGCTAATCATGTATAATCAATCAGAATAACAATTTACACAGGGAGCACTTACACTTTGAAACTGATCAGCAGTGGCAAAGTGCCCAAAGGATCTAAGCCAGCAAAAACGAAATCCAGCATAGCAGCAAAAATACAGTAGGTAGAGGCAAATAGTCAGTCGAAACCACGCCAAGGATGCCAAGTCTAGCAAATTGTTTATTGACAGTCCAGAAGAAGTCCTACTGTATCTGGAAAGAAAAGCACTGGCTGTATTTCATACTGATGTTACAAGGATAAAATAAAGATCACCGTATTCTAATAAACTGCATATGTGCTTTTGGACTAAATAAGAGCATTGCATCTGGGCGTGCTTATTGAAATATGGATCGTAAAGTTTATCTGCATCATGAATTAAAAATATGGGATTATTACATATTTTAATGGGCATCTCCTATTTTTTGCATAATTATTTAAATATATAGGGTGTTGGAATGGTTAAACTAGGGAGGTGGGCATCCAGAATTTGGAACGACGTTGAGTGCAGCAATATATATCACAACAGTTCTAGCTTGTGCCATTTAGGTTCAGAAATCATACCCTTTTGTGGATAGGGACAAGTATACGTCCCTACCATGAATCAGGTGCTTAACAAGTTGATGATAAAGCTCTAAATGATTTAAGAAGATATGGCTTGCAATAGTTCTGTTCTTTTTTGAACTTCTATAGGATGGCTGTTAGACCCTGGTGTGCAAGATGCCTTTGTCTGTCTAATCAACCTCTCAATATCATAGCCTGAATATTTTGAGCCAGGGAACGTTGCGACTATAAAGAATGAATTGCTAGATAGCAAGATAATCTTTCTGGAAAGGTATGATAGACCCTAATTTCCTCTGAAATTACCAGATCTGGTTCACAGTCCATTGTCAGTGCTCTTTGAAACTAAATATCAAACTAAATTCACTCATTTATTCTGCATACAATTAATTGTATGCTCGTATTAAAGTTGTTTGCATTTTGATTTGCAACATTGTATACAATTTGTGTAGGATTTCCAAATGAGCAAATAATTCTCTGGCAGAGCAGTGTAATTTGGATGCTTCCCTAACCTACAAAGAGATCATTGTAATCTGATCCTAAGAATCTCACAATTTTCATTAAACCTGCATCAAACTTTGGAGAAACAGACTTCAGTACTAGTGTAATCATCTAATTCACTGTTCTAAGATAGTTCTAGAATGCACAAAGAGGGCCACACAGCAAAACATTTTTGACATTTCACTATTTCATGTCCAATGTGGTAGGTTAAGGCAGTGCTTGGTGGAAACGCCTTCATTTAGCTATCAGGTTATTGCAATATAGTGATCATAGACAAAATGACAACTTGCTCTTCTCAAATCATTGGTAAAATTGTTGCCTGGTCTTGCATGATAATAATAAACTGATGTGTAGTGTAAGACATTATTTGCTCCAATTGAAGATGCATGACTTAACAAGGTAATCTGCATTGCAGAAGCTGAAAACCTACAATAGACCATACAAAAAAGTTTTGAGAGAATAGAGAAATATGCCAAACATTGTGTTTAAAAAAAAAAAAAAAATCATTTACCCCCTCCGCCCCGCCACCCCCGTTAAGTAGCGGCCGCCACTGGGATTTGCACTTCAATGTCAGCCATGGTCCGCTATAATAACGATGGCTCCTGCACAAGGTAATTTCTAGTCAAGAGGAGAGTCCAACAAGGATGTATCATGGTGCCTTTACTTTTTACTTTATATACTAACAGCTTAGAAAGTTCCCTATTTTTGAGGAACATTGACTTCCTGATAGTGGGGAGCCATCCTATGCCTACGTTATTGTACGTGAAAGATGTGGTTTTAATATCTAGACCCGCAATAGGGCTGCAGCATTTATTGGACTCCTCTGTGACTTTTATGGATGCTCTGGGCCTATCCACTAATTACAGTAAGTCCTATGTGATGTTTATGGTTCCCAGATCTACCAAAACAAGGCAGTTTACAGCAAAGGGTCATGTATTGAACAGGGTGGCATCCTTCCCTTACTTAGAGGGTTATATCAAAGTTGCGTCTCTGCAGTGAGTTAAAAACAAGTTTTGTAGAAGATTGCGAATTGTTCCAGAATATGTTACCCCATACATAGTTCACTAAGAGTTAGGGCTGCATTGCCTATTAGACATAGTTGGCCATCGTCCGCTCATGAGGTGGCTCACAATCTGGACTAGGCTGGAATTTAAACTAAATATGTTGGTCTTGAAGGATTGTATCTTCCTGGATAGTTGGAAATCTATCCCATGGTTGAGGTATGTAAGTAATTCATTTTGTAAAATGGGGAGGCTGTAACTCTTTTATAATCCTGGCCTGATTGTGAAGCCAGACCTCTTGTTGGCTCGTAAACATTATTTGTGGTGAGAAGCATTAAGGGAAGATGAGGAGTTACTAAAACCCACAGTTTGGGGTTATGTTCTTCTACAGACAACTTCTACTCTGGAACTTTACCTTTTGCCTTTATCTAATGGCTGTCAACACATTTCATGCTTAACTTAGCTCTGTTACTATTGATTCTTAATCCTAGCATGGATAAACGGCACCCCCTCCTTTGTGGTTGTAATCCTATGTCCTCTGATTATACAAATGCATATAGTTATGTCTTGTAGGTAATATAAAAAAACATGTCTGGAATTTATTGTGCCTCTTTTAAGGCATAAGAGTTTCATCCAGGTCCGCCCAGCCTTATTGCATTTGCAATTATTGACTGATGCTCACATATATTTCTCAGTTGCTGGTTTTTTAGCCGCTGCTGTCAAACTCAGAACACTCTTGATGGGACAATATTAAATGTAATCTTTTAATGTATTTATATTAGTCTATGAATTTTACAGTGATTTTATTAAATTGTCATTGTGTTGTATTTCATATGTTTGTATACATTGTTGGAAGATTGAAGTGTTCTTATGTATCTTTTTTATGGTTATGTACTTTTTAACCAAATTAAGGAATATTGATTGATTAGTGATTGATTGACCTTTAACCTTGGGTTGTCATGGTAAGGAAATATACACTGTTCACTGTCCAACTCAATGGTGAAGCAATTTCTCACAATGCTGCATGACTGAAGAAGTTACCTGACCAACTAAGCTGCATTTGACCACCTCTAAGATCATCAGACTCTTGATTCAACAACAGAGTGCCATTTGTACAATGATAATAATCAGCAAGTGAGACAACTGAGGTGCCACCCAATCTCTTCCTTCAGGTATGCAGTGGTAAGAAGTTGTCAATGTTTGCCAAATCCGATAGATCTCTGTCCCATCTAACGGTGCCCACATGTCTTCTTTCGTATAGGCAATAATGCTTTATGCTGTGACTGTTCTACATCTCTTAAGTGCCCCCCTGTCAACTTTAGGGCTAGTTTGAGATGGTTGTCATGTGCACTCCCTGTAGCTTCCCTAGATCCATCCATCTCCGATTTCCCTCTTACACCGCCTGCTTTATTCCCAAAGGTTCCACTCCAATTTTCTAATTTTCTCATTCAAAAGCTGGCTGCCACACAGAAAACGTATGAAACTGTATCTGTTCATTAACTGTTCAGCCCAGGAACAATTACAATTGGCCCAACCCTGAATGCAATAATATCCCATTTTTCAAACTCTGATACCCCAGGGATCGGTATTTAACAGCCATGTTAATTATCACCGGTAAACATCCTTTACAACAACTGCGTTACGATGCAGTCCATTACCCCGCATTTTTTACTCTGCAAAATCTTTTACAATCCAGGGCTTTACACCGTAAACCATTACAACGCATTCCCCATTACAATGCCCGGGTGGAGTTAGAATAGTAAATTGCATTGTAATGGACAATGCGTTGTAATGGATTTCGTTGTAAAGCCCTGCATTGTAAAAGATTATGCAGAGTAAAAAATGTGGGGTAATGGCACGCGTTGTGAACGTGTGCGGAGTAAAGTGTCATATTCATTATCGCCTACTACATGTTCAACCCTATAAAAGGTGGCAAAGCATGCTGATTTTGGTGCTTACTGGATCAACATCTGAATATACTAGTACATTTCCTGGCCTTTTTCCTCAGTAATTTTCAACAGCTTTGACCTGTTGAAATTTACCAGGAGAAAATTTTGGGGGTTCAGTGTTTGCAGCAAAACTCGGAACTTAAGTATGTGCGGTAACAGGAGTTAAGGAAGGCCTTAATCTTGTTATACTTTGAAACACAATACAGTCCAAAGCATATTTAGATGCCTGTATGTATATGCCATATGCAAAGGAATCCAATTAGAGCTTGAAGCACAACAAAGGTTGGTGCAATCAGGTTTTGATGCCTATTTCTATACTTGCGTCTGATATGACAGAGTGATCAAATAGTACTACCTTACTCAAACTGCATACAATGTTGTACCATTAGCCACTGGTTGTAAAAAGGAGCCGTAAAGTAGGCACAAAACAAGTTTGTAATTGTTATTCCCCATTTTCTGAAACAAATGAAAATCCTGCATAGATCTTATTTGTGCCAAGGTCAATTTATTAGCGAACGCCACATGAGATCAGCATCACTCTTAGACCATTGTCAAATGCTCAGACGAAAACACACGTAAACCATGGTCAATCTGCCATGTACTTAACAGCAGGTAAGAGTTAAGTGAATGTCAAGATAAGTTCTACTCCCATCATACACTGCTCTAGCAATTTAATTTCTACTATAGCAACTTGCATCTTTTTATACGCCTGGTCTAGATTCACACATTTATTACTACAGTGCAAAGGTCAAATTCAGGTATAAGAAAATGACCCTCCAAACATTCACGCGGGTTCATAAAAATGATTTTAACATACTCACTAACATGTAACCCCATACATATTGGTTTTGGTTAAATGCCTTTTGTTAAAACAAGTGCACATGAAAAAGATATAATGGCTTAATTCCTTTATGGAGATGTGCATTACATTTTTGAGAGAGTGGCATCATGACTTACTCAAGGCTTCCAGTCTCATGAGTCATTACCCAAGCTATATAGTTAGACCTGGCATCTTTTGGCGTTGTTTCCCCAGTCTTTTTGCCTACTGACCTCCTGTTTT
Source organism: Calotriton arnoldi (assembly GCA_963921515.1). Lineage (NCBI taxonomy): Eukaryota > Metazoa > Chordata > Amphibia > Caudata > Salamandridae > Calotriton > Calotriton arnoldi. Next base: position 319,004 of record CAWUFW010004496.1, read on the forward strand.
TGACTGTGTACTGAACTTTGTTTTTGCTGGTTTTAGCATTTTACCACTGCTGACCAGTGCTGTGACTCTGTGTCTAAAATGTAATGGCTTTTGTTTTCTCCATGATTGGCATATTTGATTTCCGAATAAGCCACTATTACAGTGCACTGTGTGTGCCCAGTCCCTGTAAATCTATTGCAACTAGTGGGCCTGCAGCACTGATTGTGTCATCCACATGAGTAGACCTTCAAACCTATCTTAGGCCTGCCACTGCAGAGTCGGTGTGTGCAGTTTTAAACTGCCATTTCAACCTGGCAAGTTCATTCACTTGCCAGCTCCAAACCTAACCTTTTATTACATGTAAGGCACCCCTAAGGTAGGCCCGAGGTAGCCTCATGAGCAGGGTGCAGTGTATTTAAAAGGTAGGACATGTACTTGTGAGTTTTATATGTCCTGATAGTCAAACACTGCTAAATTAGTTTTTCAGTACAGTAAGGCCTATCTCTCCAATAGATTAGCATTGGAGCTGCCTTGTAACATCTTACAAGTGTATCTTCTAACTGGGTGCAGATAGAAAATTGCAGTTGGTGTCTCTGGACTCGCAATTTAAAAACACCTATTTTTTTGTAATTGGTTTTTAAATTGCAGGTCTGAAAATGCCACTTTTAGAAAGTTTTTTGGCATTCTATTAAAACACTGAGGAACTGCTCAAAATACACAGTCTTTGTGGTTGAGGGACTTGGACTGAAAAATTAACCCCCCTCCCGCATGAGGAAAGAAGTTCCCTGTGTTATGTTGGCTACATTGAAAGTCAGAAGGCCAGCTGTCTCTTTAATGAACATGGTGTAAAAAAAACAATGTATTCTCCATGAATTGCATGTTCATTGTATGAATTGCTGTATTTTTTCAATGTGTTGTCCATGAATGTTAATTTGTGAATTGTTTTATGTCTTATCTGCTTGATTGTTTAAATTTATGTGGATCCCTTTTTCCCACTTTTTGAAAATTGTTGTCAAAAAATATATGAAAAACCTTAAACAAGTTGGGTCAATAAATAACCTAAATCAAACATAAAAAGGGTTTGTTTGATAGAAGCTATAAAGAAATTTAGCTAAAAAAAATCAAAGGAGCCAGGTAACCCCCTTTGTCGTTGATAAGTATTACGGCCCTACCTGCCTCTTGTCCAATGGGCCAAACCCCTTTAGCGGTTTCACTTTTAGAAAGTTGGCATTTTGTTACTTAACCATTCTGTGCCTCTGCCTGTCCCTACAATACACGTCTGGGTTGGATGACAGTTGGGTTTTGTGAATTCACTCTAGACAGTCACATACAAAGGGAGCTGAGGTGTGCCCTCCAAAACCTGATGGGCCCTCACCAGGCTGATGAGCTTTCCTGAGCTAGAGTGGTAGGAGTAGCTGACACTTGCAGCTGGATAGGGATGTGCCCATCCCCACAAAAAGAGCTGTACACCCCCCTGTAGTGTGTCTGGAGCCAGAACCAGGAAGGACAGGGTCTTGTGCACTACAAAGACCTTACTCTGAAGTCTCCCTACTTCAAAGGCCAAAACGGCTATGGGTACTGGACCTCTGACACCATATACTCAGAACACTTCTGGACTGAGGACATTCTGCCAGGAAGAAGAGTTGTGCTACCAAGAGGGACTGCCACTTTGCTGCTTGCTTTGCTGTGTTGGCCTGCTGCCTGCTGCTTCTTGCCTGGAAATAAGAGGACTGAATTTTTCTATCTGTATCCTGCTTCCTCAGATTCTCCAAGGGCTTGACTGAGTTTGCCTTCAGTTGCTGAAGTCTCAGGGACATCAACGACTTCATCTGCATCCTGCTACTAGCACCTGGGCTCCTCTGCTGTGAGTCCTTTCCTGCCAAGTGGTGCCAAATCCAGTCCTGGGTCCTTGGAAGTGAATTTGGTGCTGCAACCAAGAAACCGAAGCATGGACTCCAAGCGTCAGTTCAGAACCAACACATCTCTGTAAAATCGATGCTTTGCCGCTGCCTACACTGAAACAGCGGACACCGACCTCAACTTTCAACAAATCCCAGACTTTACCCACACAGCGCCTCTGAAGAACCGCCGTGACGCGAGTCTCGAGTGCCCCCTCACCAAAGTCTCTGACGCACCGCTCCGATTCCGACGCAGCCCCGGACCTGCATGATTACCGACCAAGGAGTGTTCGACATTGACGCCAAAGAATCGACACAGCGTGCTTTCCACATCGACGTATCATCGGCACCCTGTCACCTTAGGGAACCAGTGCATCACCTCCTCTATGCAACGCATCGTCCCCGAGCAGAAAAGCTCAAATACCCTGAACTACCTTAATGAACCAACGCATCACCTGCACCCGCGACGCCTCACCTCTTCTGCGCCACACATCGTCTTTGATTTCCGATGCATCCAAGGTACTGTAAGGGGGTCTGCGTGATTCATGTATCTGGCCCATGCTCCATCGTGGTCGGACTATACTTATGGATTTGTCCCGGTCAAGCGTGACCAGATATCCCCAGTTGGAGCTATAGACTTCTAAACACTGCCTTTTTATTTAATCTTTAAAAATTCGTATTTGACTTGTGTATATTGGATTTCTATCATTTTGGTCTTGTTTTACTCAGATAAATATTGGCTATTGTTCTAAACCGGTGAGGAGTACTTTTGTGGTGTTCTCACTGTGTTACTATGTGTGTGTGCACAAATATTTTACACATTGCCTTTTTAGTTTAGCCTGACTGCTCTTTACCAAGCTACCATAGGCTGAGCACAGGTAAAATTTTAGTGTGTACTACACTTACCCTGACTAGAGTGTGGGTCCCTACTTGGCCAGGGTGCATATCTCTGCCAATTAGAGACACATTTCTAACACATAAGTATATATGACTATGCAGCTGTATAATACACACACATATATATATATATATATATATATACACATATATATATATATATATACATATACATACATACATATCCACATTCTGCAGATCTGTGTAGATACTCACACACTCATGCTTTTAGTCATCCCTCTTCGTCCATTATTCTCATTAAGTGTCATTCACATTTTGCTTTCACCCACCATGGCGTACAGCAAAAGGTAAACCCACTTCAGCCATATGCTTTCTTCAGTGTGAGTGATGGTATTTTCTGGTGCACATCTGTCTAAAAATTAATTTCTTTGAGTCCCAGGCTAGTAGACCAATATCAGTTCATTTATACTTCATTTTTTTTATATATATTTTTTGTGACAGGCCATTTTTAACTTCTTTTGCAAAACATATGCATGCCACTGTTAGATGGCGTAAATGTTACTTTTTATCACTTAATATTGCATATGTTTGCAATATAAATAATACAGACCAGACCTACTGGCTTTGCCAATGCTTGCTCTGTATTGGAACCTGCTGGTTACGTGGAGCAAGCAGCTCTTCAAAAGTGAAATTCTCCTGACCTTATCCTGAGGGGATTGAGATTAGTAACCTATGTTCACAGCAACGTTTAACCTCAAATTATAAAGCAGCAGATCAAATTCTAATGGGAGAAATATTTCTAGAAGCAATACATTAGTAATATTGGAACACGGAGGAGGAAGTGCAGATGGGAATGCTTTGAAATTTACATAATTATAAGTTACAACAGCAATTTAGCACTTCATAGCATTTATCGCCTGCACCTTTCTGATTTCAGCACCAAAGGGTCTGAAGTCTGCTTTCTAGCGTGCTGCAGCAGAGGTCAGTGTTCGAAGGGAACCTTAGGAGGAAGGCAAAGCAATTATTTCAGGAAAATTATTTTAAGGCATTAATGAACAGGATCATCTGTCATCACATATAAAATAGCTTCTTTGCTTCACCATTTAGTTTCAATCTGTGTAACCCTCTGTAAACAGCTGAAAATATAAAGAAACTAGAATTAAGATCCTTACTTAAATTACTTAATGGTAATTATACATTGGAATGATGTTATGTACAAGGGTAATCCACTGCGACTTGATTACTGAGGAGGAGGTAAAAGTGAAAGAGGAAAAGTAGAGGTTAAAAAGTGAAGTCAAAATACCAGTGCTGGTATGTGGATACCAGGGGAGTCTCTGTGGATACCAGGGGAGTCTCTGTGGATACCAGGGGAGTCTCAGGGTATTCATATTCCTGTCCTGGTCTTTCAATAACAGCCTGAGATATTCTGGGAGTGGAGGTCCTGGGTCAGGCAAACTGAACCAATCAGACTGAATTCCAGAACAGAATGGTTAGTAAAATAACAGCCGAGGACTGGAACATGGTGTTCCTAATGAGGCAACTGGTGACCGTCCTGCTGGTCAAGACATTGGAAGTGGGGCAGGTGGTAGGACTTGAAAGTCTTTAGATATATGAGCTCCCTTGTGATTGAAGGTGGGTGCTTTCAATGGCATTGCTAATGCAAGTAGTATTATTGTTGCACAAAGCATTAAATAGCTTCTGGTCCCTCTTCTGAGGATCACAGTGCATGGAAACTGTTCATATGGCATAACTGAGTGTCCTAAAGATCTGTTCCTCTGATTAGTCTTTAGGTGTTTTTAGGAAAATTTGAATGTTTACAGGTGAAACTTTGCATAAGTTACTTTTGGGAAATAGGGGTATGTTATACCTGCTGCTCAGCCAGTGTGACTGTGGTGAGAGAATGTTGGTGAGTGGAATGTTGGTGAGTGTGGATTCAGTTGGTGGATGGGCTGAGCAGCAGGAAGGCTGCTCCTGGTGGGGCTCTACGCTGTAACATCTTATCCTGAATAAACTTACATGGAAACTACTTGGATCGGACTTGCTTTTATTCATTACATTTTGGCGACGATTTTGAAAAGAACCTGCGTATTACACCTGGATGATGGAAGCTTTGACAATTGAAAACATTTTCTACAGAAATTTGAAGCCTGAAAAAACTTCAAGGTAAAGGATCTTCTTTTGTAACTAACAGCTGCGTATTTTCAAGCAAACTGGCACCCCTGAGCCCCACCAGTGACCTGAAGATCGGTCGCCCCAACCCTAGCGTGCCAGTTCCTGTTGCACTTTCTATCTTCCTGTCTGATGTAACCCTGGAAGAGGTGCCCGCCTTGATGTACTTTGGGAAGTAACTCCATCAAGTGGAGTTCCCTCAACCTTTGCGAGCGTCCTTGTTTTTTTAAGGAGTCTACTTGCTGTGATACAACCTGGGCGTGCCAGATAGAACGGTGTTTTTCCAGGGATTTTATTGTGTGGCACTGCGTACAGCCTACCAGCCAAGACACTCGTTTAGAATTGACCTGCGTTGAAGTGAGCAAAACCACTAGTCCACCATGCTACAACATGTTATGGTGACAGAATATGCCAGCAGATTTATGCCATATTACATCTACGTGCGCAGCGTTGCACGATTTGGGCTGCTGGTCATTACTAGCGTTTTTGGCATTTGCGAGACTTCCACGTTTGCCAGTTACCGGTTTGGATCTTTGGTCAACTTTGAGACAACTTTCTTTATTTGTGTTTTGCTAATGGCTGCTTCTTGGTTGGGTATCAGTTCAACTGCAGCCTTGCCATTTGAAAATGTTCCGCATGCAGTTTACAGCACGAGATCTTACCTGCATCCTTCGAGTCTTCATCGGATCTTCTATGACATCTTCTCTTCTACTGCTACGGGATTCCTTGCGGTACAGCAAACAAATGATGGACAGAATGCTGACAATGCAAACATTCTCCCCCAGTCAAAAGATCTGGGTTAAATCCATCGTTCTTTTGCCCACTACGCCACCCCAGTTTGGACCCAGCCATATGCAAATCAGTCTTGACCCTGTGCCCCATGGGAACAGTCCAGACCGAACTGCCAGGCCAGGTCCTCCCTGGACCGGAAACAAGCATCCTGGGACCAGTTTCAGGGTATGTCACCCTTCTTCAGCCAGGCCAGCTTAAATCCAGTGGCACAGTGAGCAAGGGACCCACGTCTGGGCATACCCATCCCACTTAGGGCGAAAAGTGTTACAGCACGATTTTGCCAAGAGTCACCCGGCGCTCCGTAAGACTACGTGACACCATCTTGGGGTTGGATGCGGTCCCCATTTTGCCAGCCGAGAGCATAGGGACCTTCCTGCAAGTCGTGAGTAACATGGGGAGCGTGTTGAAGACTTCTCTTGACGGTGATTTCGGTGACTGTTGCGCCGCTCGACGAAGGGATTGGCCGGGTAATACCGGGTAATACTTTGACTTTATTATTGATTAAACAACGCTAGAACACTTTTGGAGGAAAACTTCAGTGCCCTATTCTACATTTGTGCAGTATTTTACATCACTTGAAGGAGTGTACACGTACATTATCTTTGCTTTAGAAGGAGTCTACTGGTGAAGTTGTTTCAATGCTCCCTCTGCATTACATTCGAGTGAGACATCGCTCTTCAGGTCTGCTTCAGACATTGTTGGCCTGGGGTTTGCTGGGGTGTAGCAAGTATTTATGTTTCCATTTGCAGTGCTGAGATGTCTATTATCTTCCGTTCTTATTCTCTCCTGTCACACAAAGTGCTTGCCACCTTTCAATATGCAACGTACTTGCTGTCATGGTGTGATGTACGTTGTTCTATCTGTGCTCATCCTTGCTGACATGGGTGTTATTAGTCGTGCTCTATTTTACTAAGTTTCCTGCGAGTACGCCAATTTATCTTCATGGTTGTTGGGACAAGCAATGTTGTTCTCCATTATTGAATTTACAGTCCCTATGATGTTGTTTTCTCCTTGACAGCTCTATGTTTTTCAGTCATGTGGTAATTGCTGGGTTTTTTTCTGACATGTTTCTATCCCATGTTTAACTGGTTGCCACGTATTTCTTGTCATTAATGAGTGTATTATCATTTATGCTGTGTGCATTTACTGATTACACGGTGGGAGAGTGCCGTGCTATTAATTGTTGCGTGTGTTTTATGCTTAGTGTTGAGCTTCATATTGATTGTTTTTCTTTACTACAGTATTAAGTGAAGAGTTGTACGCTTTCTTATGTTCTGTGTGGAGTGTGTTCCACACAAACCACCCAATTTCGGGTTTGGGTGGAGGGCTGACGTGAAGCCTGATTTTGAAGACTGTGTGTTTTTCATATTGCTTGTTTTTCCTTACTGCTTTATTGGGTGAAGTGTTGTACGCTTTCATATGTTCCGTATGGAGTGTTTTTCACACATACCACCTTTTACTTAGGGTTTTGGTGAAGGGCTGAGTTCAAGCTGTATTTTTCAAGAATGAATGTTTTCCCTAGGGATTGCTATTTCTCTTATATTTTGATTGGGTGTTTAGTGTGTACTTTTCTTGTTCTGTGTGAAATGCCGTTTCACACGTACCACCCTAACCTCGGGTTTTGGGTGTAGGGCAATTATTTTATGCCGTAGGTTGTGTGTGGAGTCGTGTTCCACACGTACCACCCTTACTATGGGTAAGGGTAGAGGGCAGTTTTTATGCCGTTAGTTCTCTGTGGAATGATCTTCCATGGCTTTAAAGTTCCTGTTAGAATGGTTTCCTACCACGCCTTTCAGTCGGTACCCTTTCTACCTCTTTCTTGTTGGCCTGGCCAGCCAGCTTGTTTTGGTATTGGCGTTTAGTTTATGCTTTGTGGTGTGGTGGTGTGTATGTTTTCTTAGTTTGGTTTAAAGTGAGCGTGTGATTTGTTATTTTGCATGGTGGAAAGGGAAAAGTGGTGAGTGTAGTACTGCTTATGTATTACAGAATTGCTGGATTGCGTGGTGTGTTTACTCCTTCCAAAAATGTATTCTTTGTCATCTTTCATGCATGTATTTTCGCCATCAGTACATGTATGATATTGCATTTGTCTGATGCCCCTGTGTTGCATGTAATTATTATTTTGTCATCTTTTGCATGCTCCATTTATATAGTGTTTCTTTTGGAGTTTCATTGTCTTTTGTATAAAGAAAGGGAGATGTGTTATACCTGCTGCTCAGCCAGTGTGACTGTGGTGAGAGAATGTTGGTGAGTGGAATGTTGGTGAGTGTGGATTCAGTTGGTGGATGGGCTGAGCAGCAGGAAGGCTGCTCCATGTGGGGCTCTATGCTGTAACATCTTATCCTGAATAAACTTACATGAAAACTACTTGGATCGGACTTGCTTTTATTCATTACAGGGTACTCTTAGAAAGCGATAGTTATTTTACAATCTCCCATAACTTTCAAACCTACATCAAACATAGAAAATACCTAGCAGGATTAAATTCATGACTTTTGCAAGGTTAGTTTTGAAAACAATGTCCTACAATAACACACACTTATTCACTTTTAATTTAAAATAGCTGCACCACATTAAATCTATTCTGAATAAAATTGAGCTAATATGCAAAAAAGAATAATACATAGCTTAGGAACATCTTGAAAAAATATGAAGAGATCACAAGGGTGTAATTTGGATTCAATTACTTGTTAAAATGTAGATTTTTTTAATCATTAGCTAAATGTAACTCCCAGGTAACTTTATCATCAGAAGTCACTGGGTATGGCATTAACTGATATGTATTATTCTACATACTGTGGATTTTGTTGACACAACACATGTATTCTAGAAATTCAGAAGTCATGAGATAGTGCCATAGCATAAAAATCTTACAATCGGGAAAGAAATTAATTAAATACTTTTTCCAAATGACTATTTTAGAATTTAAGGTTAATTTTGTCTTGGCTGACATAGTGATATTAAAGTACAAGTTTTGAAAGCACCAAGTTGAAAGTCTAAAATTTTCCCCCTCTGAAGACGTGAAGAATCAGAAATCTCTATTACCCCATCCCCAAACTCCCATATTATATTTCTGCTGACCAGCTCTTACTTTATACTCATCGCTCTGTTCTAGTTCCAGATTAGCCAATATTTTTCCCATTATTTTATGCTAAATCCCAGAATCCAGACCATTTTGTCTGCATCAGCCCAATAGTTGTATTACTGAATATATTCCCTTCCCCCAGAATATTGTGGTACAAGAATATCGAGGACAGACTATTTAGGGACAAAATATCAAAAGGTAAGTGCATATAGAGAAGTATTGTTTTACTATTCTAACTCCACATTTACGTACCTTGAAGATATATATATACGGGCTAAATAACACGGAAGATCTGCATTATTTCCTGTAATGGCTGTATGTGATGATAGGGGTAACAACTATAAGAAATATGAAAGTAATTTTCTTGGCTAATATCCCTCCACGATGTTCCACATTAGATGTGATGGCAGCACTGATTATTTTATTATTGACAGACATTTTATGCCGCACCAGTATTCCATCATGGCTTGCACTATGACATTTTTAAGATTCCCACGAGTGTACTTTTTGAATTTCTGAATTTTTTCTATTTTTAAGCACTTGCACTTTATTAGGTCAGTCTGACCGGAGGTAGCACTTTACTAAGCACATAGCACTTTTCACTAGTCTGCATATTTTGCACAGTCTCTAGTACCTGCGTAGTAGGTTTATCCCTCTTAATCAATTTTGGGATTATACTATTACAAGAGTCAGGGGTTCAAATGTAAAATGCATTTATGCAGGAATATGGACAACTGTGGCTGTCTACCATTTGCAGCGATTTGCACTTTCTATTGTTTACATGGTTCTATGCGATTTTGCACATTTCCGCTTATGAAATAATCAATAGTCTGATAGGTGGTCTCCTTTGCATTATAATGAGTCCCGGTGCTTTGTTATGCATAAAGGAGTGATATTTTACCTGTAAATATGACAATTGCTTATTTATGGTTTTACCCCCTTTGCATAACACAATTTGCAACATTTATTTTAGAGGCGGTATATTTTATCAATGAATGTTATAATTATGCATTTATGATCATTATGCCTTTTTTACATCATACTATGTATCGCTATGAATTACCATGTTTTTACTTTTTACTCAGTGCCAACATCAACTTTAATTTATTGCTGAAATCTGGTAGATGCACGAAACAAACGAAAACAGACTTACCACTATGTGAAATTATGTGCTAGTGGCTCTTCTATGTTCACACATCACGTGGTTGGAAAACAAAGCATATTTAAAAAAGATGGCGAACTGCGTTTCTCTGTATGTGATCAAGGACAAGTGTTGTCCGAAACGCGTCATAACTGAGGAATAAAAGAACATTGCCATATTCCCCAGTGGTTCGTGTCTCTCTTCTCGCCGACAGGAGGTTTGGAGAGTCAAAGTGCTTTGTGGATAGATATTTATATATATATATATATATATATATATATATATATATATATATATATATATATATATATATATATATATATATATATATATATATATATATATTATCTACTGGCGGTCGCCAGTAGATAGTTATAGTTACAACCTATTAGCCATAGGAAATCCGCGACATTCTATTTGAAATAACTCTCTTGCCGGTTGACGTATCTTCGCAAAATTTTCAAACTTTGTGGGGCGCTCCGGTCCGCTCCTACCCTGAAAGTCTCGGGGGATTCGTCAAGCGGGGGCCGAGAAAAAGGGGGTCCCAAAACGCGTTTTCCCCATGCAATTTTCCATAGGAAACTTTAGACACGGCTACAGCCCGAACTGCTGAACGGAATTACACCAAATTTGGCAAAGAGGTAGTTCTTGGTTCAGAAAGAACCCTTTTTGTTAAATGGTGTAAATCCGTTCAGTAGTTGCTGAGAAAATCAAAAGTAAAAGTACATATATATCTATGGCCGCGTCGGATTCGCGCACCCTCCCGATCACGAGCTGCATGCTAATTGGCTGTCAACACTCCAAATCAGGAAGTGTTGGCAGCCATTTTATCCCTCGGTAGAACCGAGGGACAGAAACAAGTGCGCAAAGCGCACAAAGGGAGCAGGGTAGAAACACCCTGACCCCCTAGGTCTGCTCAGGGGTCCCACAAGGACCCCTGGGCAAAACATTTTTTTTTTTTTTTTTTTTTTAAATCGGCAGGATGCGCTCAGGGTGCGCGAATCCTGCCGAGCAAATCAGCAGCGGTCTCCCGCGCTTCGATTACATTTGCCCCGGGTGGCCCAAGTCCCGGGGGCATGGTGGAGGTGTTCAATTTATGTATGGGGGGCCTCAAAGGGCCCCCAAGCCCGAGGACCGCCACCCCCGGGGCTTTCTTTTACAAATGGTGCGGGAGGGCTCTGAGCCCTCCCGCAGCCCCGGGACCACCACCTCCCCGGGGCTTCTTTTTTAAATTAAAAAACCTGTGTGGGGGGCTCCAGCCCCCACACGCCCGGGACCGCCACCTCCCCGGGGCACTAAACATTTAAATATGGGGGTCCGTTACGGACCCCAAGCCCGGGGACCACCACCTCCCGGGGCTGTGCACTGAAGGGGAGGGGGCCGCGCGGCCCCCTCCTGGAAGCCCTTGATGGCCCTGGGGACCACCACCCCCAGGGCCGGCTCCTGCAGTGTCCCGGGGTGCCTACCCCGGGACACTGCTGTTTGCTATGACAGGACGGGAGCCTCGCGGCTCCCGTCCTGTCATAGCAAACTTGGTTTGCATTTTGAAAGAGAGAGCAGGAAACCTGCTCTCTCTTTCAAAATGCAAACCAACTGCTTTCCACATGGGGAGCAGCATGTTAGCTGCTCCCCATGTGGAAAAGCAATGCCGGCTTCCGCAGGAGGCGGGGAGCCGGCTGGGACTGTGGGGGGATTGGGGACCCCCCCACAGTCTCCAACGTGAGGCCAGGCCCCGGGGGATGGGGTCCCCGGGGCCATAAGTGGCCCGGGAGGGGGGCCACGCAGCCCCCCTCCCCAAAGTTTAAAAAAAAAAAAAAAAAAAATAAGGTCAAGGCCGGCCCCGGGGGATGGGGTCCCCGGGGCCTTAAATGGCCTGAGGAGGGGGGCCACGCAGCCCCCCTCCAAATAAAAATATAAAAAATCGAGGCCATGCCCCGGGGGATGGGGTCCCCGGGGCCAATACAGGCCCAGGGAAGGGGGGCCACGCGGCCCCCTTCCCGTTTTTTTTTTTTTTATTTTAATTAAAAAAAAAAAGGGGTAAGGCCCTGGGGGATGGGGTCCCCAGGGCCTAAAAATAGGAAAAAGGAAGGGGGGCCACACAACCCCCCTTCAGGGGAAAAAAAAAACAAACAAAAAAAAAACGATCGGGCCTGTAGGCCCCGCCCCCTTCCTTCACCACTCTGCAAACGCGCCCCCTGGCGCGTTTGCAGATAGGGAAGTAATTCCCCTTCAATACTGGGGGTCCCTGGGGGCCAACTAGCCCACCAGGAACCTCCAGTATGCGCCAGGGGCTGCCTTGCAGAGAGGTGTACAGAGGCCACGCCCCTTTTACACCTCTCTGCAACGCAGCTCTGTGGCGCTTAATGGAGGTAGCTGGTGGGCTAGTTGCACCCCAGGGACCCTCAGGATTCAAGGGAGTTAATCCCCCGACTTAAAACGCGCCACGGGGCGCGTATGCACAGTGGTGAAGGGAGGGGGAGGGGCTTCAGGTGACATGTGTGCAAACAGGCCCCGTGGCGCGTTTTAAGATGGGGAATTAAATCCCCTTCAATCCTGAGGGTCCCTGGGGGCCAACTAGCCCAACAGGTACATCCAGAAAGCGCCACAGAGCTGCGTTGCAGAGAGGCATAAAAAGAGGTGTGGCCTCTCTACACATCTCTGCAACGCAGCCCCCTGGCGCATACTGGAGGTTCCTGGTGGGCTAGTTGGCCCGTAGGGACCCTCATGATTCAAGGGGACTTAATCCCCCAACTTAAAACGCGCCACGGGGCGCGTTTGCACAGATGTCATCTCAGGCCCCGCCCCCTCCCTTCACCATTGTGCAAATATTCCTCTAAAATCTGCCGAACTACGAATTCCGATTTACTCACCTGTTATCAGGAGAGACCTCAGTGCTGTATCTTTCAGCCCAGTACTGGTCCTGAAAAGTAATTTTAACCGTACTTAACAGTAACTTGAATTTCCTTCCTCAGGCTAACATTGACTGGTTTCACTTGGAAATTCTTCTAAGTGTGGAGTTTTGGAACTTTAAAATATTCCTCTAAAATCAGCCGAAATACGAATTCCGATTTACTCACCTGTTATCAGGAGAGACCTCAGTGCTGCATCTTTCAGCCCAGTACTGATCCTCAAAAGTAATTTTAACCGTACTTACCAGTAACTTGAATTTCCTTCCATAGGATATCATTGCCTGCTTTTTGCTGAAAAAGTTTCTAAGTGTTGATTTTTGAAACATACAAATATTCCTCTAAAATCAGCCGAAATACGAATTTCGATTTACCTACCTGTTATCAGGAGAGACCTCAGTGCTGCATCTTTCAGCCCAGTACTGGTCCTGAAAAGTAATTTTAACCGTACTTACCAGTAACTTGAATTTCCTTCCATAGGCTAACATTGACTGGTTTCACTTGGAAATTCTTCTAAGTGTGGAGTTTTGGAACTTTATAATATTCCTCTAAAATCAGCCGAAATACGAATTCCGATTTACTCACCTGTTATCAGGAGAGACCTCAGTGCTGCATCTTTCAGCCCAGTACTGATCCTCAAAAGTAATTTTAACCGTACTTACCAGTAACTTGAATTTCCTTCCATAGGATATCATTGCCTGCTTTTTGCTGAAAAGTTTCTAAGTGTTGATTTTTGAAACATACAAATATTCCTCTAAAATCAGCTGAAATACGAATTCCGATTTACTCACCTGTTATAAGGAGAGACCTCAGTGCTGTATCTTTCAGCCCAGTACTGGTCCTGAAAAGTAATTTTAACCGTACTTACCAGTAACTTATATTTTCTTCCATAGGAATCCATTGTCTGGTTTTCAGCAGAAAAGTTTCAAAGTGTCGATTTTCACAAACTACAAATATTCCTTAAAAATCGCCTGTATGACTTAAACGCATTCTTTCAACTGTTTACAGGAGATGCACCAGTGCTGGATCCAGGATCCAACACTGAGTAAGAAAAAGTAATGATAACAGTTTTTACCTGCTAAGTGAATTTCCTTCCATAGGATAACATTGGTGATTCTATGAGAAAAAGTTTCTAAGTGTCAACTTTTAAAATACAATAATATTCCTTAAAAATCACGACTGTAACCAAAACGCTTTTACTCAACTGTTTACAGGAGATGTAACAGGACTGAATCTAGGATCCAATCCTGTGGTTAGAAAAGTAATCCATAAAGTAACTAATTGCATTTAACTAGAAATTCACATTGAGCTGAATGTTGCATTGTGTTTGAAAATGTGTTGCCCATTGCAACAACTGTAACTACTGTACTTAAAAGTCTATTGCCTATGTGCAAAGTATTTAAACTAAAGTAATTCATTCTGAGAAAGTATTTTTGTAATGTAATGTATAATGTAATTACAATGTAATTTAAAAAATAAAATATGTAAAAAATAATTGTTTCTAAAAATGTAGTAAATCAGTATGAAAAAAATTAATATAACAATTAATACATTTAAAAATTGTCATTTACAAAACCTTTGAAATTCACTGAAAAAACCGTAGGTTTCAGACATGTTATAGTTAGGAATTAGCATTTAAAAAACCTTTGAAATTCACTGAAAAAACCATAGGTTTCAGATATGTTATAGTTAGAAATTAGCATTTAAAAAACCTTTGAAATTCACTGAAAAAACCATAGGTTTTAGGGACAGTTATAGTTAGTTGGACATTTCACTCGTACAAAACCATAGAAATTCCCCCATTATAGTTAGTTCAGGTAACTATAACTCGCGCCCCGCAATGCACTGCTGATGACGTCACATATTACATCACTCATGACATGGTCAGTGACTGTAAGTATAAGTGACTGTACAGGTGAGTGAGTGGATGTGTGTGTGTAGACCTAAGAATCAGTGAGTGGGTATGTAGTTTTTGGTGTTGGAGTGTCTATGGTTTTGAGAATGGCAGTCTGTAATTTAGAGTGGGTGTATCAAAACTTATATTAGGGTGTGAGAAGATGCATTAAATTCTCACATGGATGATGTCATCAGTGATGTCATCAGTGATGTCATTTGAGATGTCATCAGTGATGTCATCAGTGATGTCACTGACCATGTCATGAGTGATGTAATATGTGACGTCATCAGCAGTGCATTGCGGGGCGCGAGTTATAGTTACCTGAACTAACTATAACGGGGGAATTTCTATGGTTTTGTACGAGTGAAATGTCCAACTAACTATAACTGTCCCTAAAACCTATGGTTTTTTCAGTGAATATATATATATATATATATTATCTACTGGCGGTCGCCAGTAGATAGTTATAGTTAGGACCTATTTTCCATAGGAAATTCGCAACATTCTATTTCCAATACCTTTGGCGCCGGTTGACGAAACTTCACGAAATTCTCAAAACTTATGGCCCGCTCTGGTCCGCTCCTATCTTGAAACTTTCGGGGTGACTCAGCAAGGTTTTAGGGAAAGTTATAGTTAGTTGGACATTTCACTCGTACAAAATCCGTGAAATTCCCCCGTTATAGTTAGTTCAGCTAACTATAACTCGCGCCCCCGCAATACACTGCTGATGACGTCACATATTACATCACTCATGACATGGTCAGTGACATCACTTATGACATCACTGATGACATCTCAAATGACATCACTGATGACATCACTGATGACATGATCCACGTGATAATCTCATGCACCTCCTCACACCCTAATATAACCTTTGATACACCCACTCTAAATTACAGACTGCCATTCGCAAAACCATAGACACTCCAACACCAATAACTACATACCCACTCACTGATTCTTAGGTCTACACACACATCCACTCACTCACCCGTACAGTCACTCATACTTTCGGTCACTCAGTACAGGACTATCATATGCACTCATACACCTACATAGACACTTACACACTGCCACTCATCCATAGAGGTACTCACACACCTAGTCAGTCATGCAAATAATTAATAAGACTGCCATTTACTCACCTATACAGTTATACACACACCAGCTCACTTACTCATACAAATACTAGCACATTCTTACGCTCTTATACAATCACTGATACAAGTACACAATCATCCATACAGCCACTCTCACAAACACACACTCTCACTTATAGCCATTTATATACTCCAACACACATATATACTGCCTTTCACATATGTAGTTACTCACACATGTACCACTGAGATATACATTCACTCACTAACACACCCATACACACACTCACCCACCCATACAGTCCATCACAGATGCACTCGTGAAACCATGCACCCAGTGAATCACCCACTCACACATCTATGCACAGAGTCACACAAACCCCACCCACATAAACACTCAGGCACCCATACAGATACTCAGACATCCAATCAATAACTCATATAGACACTTATGTAGTTATTCACAAACCCATGCAGTCACTTACACACCAACAGACAGACGAATACAGAGATTCACACAGTTTAGTCACTAACCCATGCATTCACTAACATATATTTAACCACTCACTTATAGAGTCAGTCACGCACCTACTAAAACATCCATTCAGACAATTATACACCCACTCATTCTTCAATACGCCTTTACCTATATATATTAAACATATTTAAACTTTACAGAAACACACAGTCACTGGATGATGTCATCAGTGATGTCATCAGTGATGTCATTTGAGATGTCATCAGTGATGTCACTGACCATGTCATGAGTGATGTAATATGTGACATCATCAGCAGTGCATTGCGGGGGCGCGAGTTATAGTTAGCTGAACTAACTATATAGGGGGAATTTCACGGGTTTTGTACGAGTGCAATGTCCAACTAACTATAACTTTCTTTAAAACCTATGGTTTTTTCAGTGAATATATATATATATATATATATATATATATATATATATATATATATATATATATATATATATATATATATATATATATATATAGCACGCTCATATCCTAAAAGAGATACATTGCACTCACGGGGTCAAGTTTGCAGATTTTATTAGCGAGGACACGTTTCGGCGTTAGCCTTCTTCCAGCTCGCATTTTTCAAACGAGACATTGCCAACGTGACACTTTTAAAATGCAAAGATTAACCTCATTGGATGAGGGGATCGTTGGAAGTGAGAAAGGACTGCTGCTTCTAAAGTCCTAGACAAATGTCCAGTTCCCTTCAGGTCTAGTATATCCAGAACCACACGATGACGCCGCGGGGCCAAACGACACTGCCACATCTCCGTCTATATGACGATTGCAACCTCCGCAATGACACACTCGCCACAAGTGTTCTTATGAGTAGGTGAGTATGAGCAGTCTTTCCTCCTTGTCAAAAAAGTGCCTTGTTGCTCCTTAAATGTCCCATATTAATGGCCCCTCGCCATATATTGCCTATGCTAATATATGTGGAGTTAGGTATAGAAATACTAGACTTCCTTACCTTTCGATATTTTATTTTTGATATTTTATCCTCCATACTGTGTCCCATATTCTGGAGTCAATATTCAGGGTGCACACCTTCCCCAAACATCTCGCCACTGTAGTCTTGTGCCCTTCTCAAACCTGTGTTCTGAATAGGCAGATAGGATGAAGTGGCTGACTGGATACCCCAAGTGCATTGTTGCTTTTTTTAGACTAATGCTCAATAAGACCCATCAAAATCAAATGCAATTATTCAAATGCCAGAAGCACAGTCCACATCTTTTTATTAAAGGGAGACCATGTCATTCTAATTTTAGAATCATGAATGACATAACTGAGAATATTTCTATTGAACAACTGCCAATTGGTCTTATTAGTAGCAGTGACTACTCGTTAGAAAAGGTTGACCTTCAGAGCATTCCGAAAGGCTGTCAAAGTCGAATTGTCACAGATGGATGGACAGTAAGTTACAGCAGGTGGGGTGAAGCAACTTGAGGCAGTAATATGTTTGTGGTCTGCAGCTGAATGTTGACATTCTGGAATTTTGTAAACATTCTAAGCTGAGGTTCCATATTGGAAGTTGTTGGGTTGGTTAGCATATATGTTCCAGATGTTAATGAATCTGTTTATCTTTCTATAAAAAACTGGATGGACAAGTCTTTCCAAAGAGAAATATAACTACAGGAGGACAAGACTTGTTGTGAACATGGTAGAACATCCAAGGGCTGAAAGTTAAATGACCAGGAAAAGAAAGGAGCATAAAATATTGATCAAATAGAAACCAGAGGATGAGACAGGAAGAAATTGAGAACCAACTGACCAAGAAGGTAGGAGTGAAAATAAATAATTTATGTCAGACCTGTTAAAGTGGTATTCCCCCAATACTTTTGCCTGCACCTGTAGGAAGGTGGAATCTGACTATATGGTTGCCCCCACTTTTTTTATGGTGTTTTGCTGGTTTATGACTTAGTTGGACTGGGATCCTGCTATTCAGGGCCCCAGTCTATCTGCTTTCTCTGTAAAATGGTTTACATGTGCCTTAGGCACATCACTGATTGGAATCTGGAGTGCCCTTATAAGTCCCTAGTATATGGTATACTATGTACCAAGGGCATAGGTACCTCAGAGGCCTGCCAGGGGCTGCAGCATGTATTATGCCACCCCTGGAAGGCCATCCAAACTGACACCACAGGTCTGCTACTGCAGCCTGGGTAAGGTGGTGCATGCACCCCTTACTGTGATATAGGTTACCTATATCACTAAATGCATACACACATATAAACCTATAAGTCACTCCTAAGGCAGGCCTTATCAATCCTAAAGGCAGAGTGCATGGTTCCTATGTGAGAGGGTGCCCCTGCATGAGCAGGGCCCCTCTGCAGCGTTCGGAGACCATCTCTGATGCTGTTTGTAGTGCAGCCTGACCATATACTCTTAAGCGCATTATATCCTTGCGGTAAAATGCTAACTTTGGAATGGCTGCACCTAAACATGTCGTGTTTGGTGTCAAACATCTTGGAATACTACCCCCCGCCAATCCTGGCGGCGGGGGTAGTATTCCACCCTTCTAGAGGGAAAGACATGTTAACTCTGACTAGTCCGGTAACTTCTTTCCAGAGCCCTGGCATCACAAAATGGATGCTGCTGCCACAGACACGAGTCTGGCCTCCTGCTGCTGGACGAAACTCCGGCAGGGGAGGCCTGGACAATAGGTTTCCTGTCCCAGGGAGGTGTGACCACCTCCCCAGACAGGATAATGTGTATTGGGGCTGGGCGGGAGCACTTTCGGGTGCTTTGAAGTCCTGCACTGGGGGCACATTTGGTGTCCCTGTGCATACCCCAGTTCAAACCGGATCAGGGGCTTGCAGCCCCTGCTTTGGCGCGAACTGGACAAAGGGAAAGGGGTGTAGCCATCCCTCTGCCCTGACCCACCCATAGGTGGGGCCACAGAGTAGTCCAACCCCTATCTTTAGTATAAAGGTAGGAACCCAGTCCTTAGGACTTTAGATTATCCCTGGACGAAACTCTGTAACTGAATCCTGGACCTTCGACGCTCTACTCACGATTAGAGGACAGAAGAATCTCCCTTGGGGTCAAGGAGTGACTCCCCTGCTTGGCAGGCACCAAAGAAGCATCTGTCCGGTTCGCATTTCTGAAGCTCCCGTCGGACGCCGAAGTCATCGCATCACCAGAGGTGGATTCTCAGACTTCCCCGAGGCTACCCTGAGTCCCCAGCAAAGCTGAGGCCCGTGGCTATCGTGGGTGACTTGAGACCGTGACCCCTGGATACCGAGCACATTTGCAAGTGCATCCTCTTCTGGGTATCCCAAGAAGTCGTGCTTTGGGCTCCGAGTAGCCCTAGCCTCTAGCACCACCTGCACCGAAGATCACTGGCCCCCACTCCACGAGTGTCCTGTAAGCCAGATCCACGTGCGGCGTCACGAGGCTCCTTTGCGGTCGCTAGCCCGTTGGCTAGTAGCCCTTAACGAAGGCCAATCCTTTCCTAACTTGGCATCCTGGTTGCTCCAGGCCTGCCCTCACTTACCCTCGCTGGGTGAGTTCCCCAGACCTTGCTGGTCTGCACCATCGACGATCTTCCTCTGCATCGAGACTTGCCGTTGCCAAGGCTTGTTGGGTCCAATCCGGTCCGCGACACCTCAGCACTCGACAGACATTGTGTCCCAGCCCGAATCCTGCTCCTGGTCGCCGACAACGCCTCCTGGACCTCGTGGCTGAAGAGTCAAGACGACCGTCAACGCACCTGAAGCACTCGACATCGGTGGGCATCTGTCCATCGCCTTCCTGGTCACTGGCTAGTGACCCAGACTCTGTCCCCTCTGCTTTCAGGTTCTTCAGAACTCTGATCCACTCTTGGATCCACCGGACACTTTTCTCTTGGCCGCCAGCAGCACTTTGCAGCAGATCGCCATTCGAATCGACGATGAAACCCGACCCAGAAAGGCACCTATGCACCCGGCTTCCCTGGGTGAGGTAACACGAGTACTCTGGTGCTCCCGTGGGTAGAGACTCTTCAAAGTCCTAGATCTCAAAGGGTTTTGTCCTAGTCCTCTTTTAAGTGTCCCTTTTCTCTAATTTCCCGATCCCGACTTTCTCCATAGAAGTCAACGGCGTATCGCGGTTGTGTATTTACACTGCACGCGTCTCCCGTGGGTCCCCTGTGTCACTACCTTGGGTGGTTCCTTGTGGTCCAAGCACTTCTAGAGGCTCTAGGCCTAGTGTCTAGTTCAGTCGTGGTTCGCATACCACTTTATTGGTATATGGTTTGAGTACGCCCCTAGGGCCCAAACGTGTATTTGTGCTATTACTGTGATTTAATAACTTCTAACTTATGTACTTCGAACTCTAGCCTCATAAAGAGACTAGAGGGGTGTGTTTAGCAATAAATACATATATTTTGAATATATACCTGGTGTGGTGCTCTTTCATTTGGTCACTCAAGAGATTATAGACTGGTAAAACAAGCTGCTTTACATTCCTTCAAGACTTAGCCTGAAGGCTGCTCTCCATAGCTACCACTAGGATAGCTTTCAATAAGGTTGTCTTTAACCTATCTTCAATAAGGGGTTGTTTGGACTGGTGCAAGGTGCCCACTATAATTAGTGGACAGCATATGCCAGGCCAACTTCTCACAGCACCCTCCTTTCTTCTGAATTCTTTTTTTCTGGCCTTAGGACTCTGTCCACTTTACCACTTCTAACCAGTGCTAGAGTGCTTGTGCTCACTCCCTAAAACATGGTAAAATTGGGTTACCCCTGATTGGCATATTTAATTTACCTAGAAGTCCCTTGTAAAGTGGTATACCATATAACCAGGGCCTGTACATTAAATGCTAATAGTGGGCCTGCAGCACTTATTGCGCCATCCACTTAATTAGCTCCTTTAAAACATGTCCCAGGTCTGCCATTGCAGACTGAAAGTTGTTTTAAACTGACAACTCGACTTGGCAAATAGCTCCTTTGCTAGGCCTTAAAATCTCCCTTTTTATGACATATACGTCACCCCTAAAGTAGGCCCTAAGTTGCACATATGGCAGGGTGCATTGTAATTAAAAGATTGGAGATGTACGTTTACGTTTTACATTTCCTGGTAGTGAAAAATTCACAAATTCGTTTTTTCATTACTGTGAATCCTACCGCTCCCATAGGATAACATTTTTTTGCCTTATTAAATTTAAGAGGTGCTAACATTTGTTTGAGAACAGGTAGGAAATTCATGTTTGGTGTCTGAGAAATTGTATTTTGAAATCCTCTTTAATGGTAAAGTTGAATTTTATGTTATAAATTTGAAATTTTCACTTTTAGAAAGTTGGCATTTTCCTGCCCTAGGTATCTGGTGCTTGCAGCCTGTTTCTGGCTCACATGACTGCGTGTAGCTGGCAGCTGGACTTAGCATATTCCTCCCAGACAGCCACACAATAGAGGGATTATGTGTGCCTGGATGGGCCATTACTGTTAGGATAGGAGTAATGGGGTGGGGGAGCTGAGCACAGCCTCACCTGTAAATCAATTGGGTGTATCCTGTCTTCACAAAAATAACTTCACAATAGTCCATTGTGCCTGCAGCCAAGCTGGAGCCAGGGCAGAGGAGACAAGAAATTCCTAGCCCTTCACAGGAAAACTCTAGAAACTTCTCCCTACTTCAAAGGCACCAGGTATAAAACTAGAACCCTCTGACCCCCTCTTGAGTTCACTTTCTGGAACTGCGGAAAGATTCTAAGAAGACTGCCTGCTGCTGTGGCCTGCTGTGTACTTCAGACTATTGCTTTGCTGCACTTGGAAGGATTGCTCTGCTGCCTGTAGCCTGCCTTGAATCCTCAGAGGCCTGCCATGCTGCCTGAGCCCCGTTCTACTGCTTGAACACAGGAATACCTGAGTGAGTCCAAGGGCTAGGAGGCCTGCCCCCTGATCAGAGCCTTAGGGACAGAAATGACTTCAATATTTTTGAACCCATGCCTGGACCAAGTCTGAGTGAATTCTCACACTTCAAGTAGTGTCTCTCCCATCCTGGACCCTTGAAAGTGGTGCTAAAGGTGCCCAGATAGCCAAAATCCTAAACTTGGGAGTTAAAAACATTTTGACTCAAAAGTGCTCTGAAAACTGAGAGCAGACCAGGATCTATCTGCACGTCGATCTGCTCAAGGTGCATCGTCAGTTGGCCTGACATTTAGGCAGCTTCTGCTATGTTCTTCTCCACAGCAGCAAATCATGTTCAGTGGGCCTTCGGAGAAGGAGTATCTGGCCTGGTGAAGCCCTCATCGGCTAAAGCTTGCAGCTTCATCCTGCTGCAGGTTTTCGACTTCCAAAAAAGAGACTGAGTGCCAGATTTAGATCTTGGTGGATCTGTTCCCACAGTTACTTTTCCATCAGTTTCTCCGCCCACCTCTTGCCTGCTCAATTTTGATAGTCCATCCGAGTGCCGCCATCTCGGTCAGAAATTTCCTCTTGTGCCGATGGCGCCATAGGCAAAAGCAGCAGTCAGAGGAAGTATAGCCTAGATTTCCGTCCGGCTTATCACAATGTGCCTTCCCACTGACGTTACTGTGGTGGGTAAAGCTCCACACCTTAGTTGGCAGTTTCAAAGGGATATATGGTAGACTCTTACCTTTTTTCTATTTCCACTACCATTTCCATCATGAACCCGATCGTCCAAGTCTTTCCTTTGATGCTTCTACTTGACCACGAAGAAAATCCACCCCGTCTTTGCCGGAATTGAAGGTAAGCTTTTTTTGACTTGTTTCCTTTTGAATTTGTCTACTTACATTAGCTCGGGACTCGTGCATTTTTAAATCTCTCTTACAAGCAATATTTTACTAATGTGTAATGCATATGTGAGTAATGTTGTCATTTAAGAAATTTAAAGAAACATCTGTATTATTATTATTTTTTTAAATATCAAATTAGCTGCAAGCTGCCTTCATGATAATGGACACTTACACAAAATTGACATTAATCAAAAATCTAAATGTTTCTATACAGGTGTGTTTAATTTTGTTTCATAAACTATCAAATTATAAACATATGCATTGCACATTATCTGAATAATTGAAATTTCAATATAATTTAGAAATTGCAGTAGAGAAGGTAAAACATTTATTCAAATAAATGTAAAATCAATGTTAGTTCTAAACTTAAATCATTTAATTCATTTATTAATTAAACATTTATCCTTGTCTAGTTCATTTTTTTAACTTTATGAAATTTAAAATTTCTTCTACTTTTTTAAGGTGTAATGTATATGTGTATATTTTTATCACTTATCAAGTTAAAATACACACACCTGTATTAATACTTTAAAAAAACAAGTGTTTTGTGATGTAAGTGTCCATTATCTTCATGAATGCTTGAACCAAAATTGTAATGTCCATTGCAATTTTATTATCACTAAAGTTTAGACTGTACAAATATGTCAATTAAAAACTGTTTGTATTTTCTGTCACAAGTCAGAATATATATGTCACATTTTCATCATTAACATTTCAATTATCAATGACTTGTAAATGAATTATGTTAGGACAAACTTTTTAAAGTTAAAATATTTTTATTTATAAATGAGACACTTTTATCATAAATGTTTTATTAAAATCAAAAATCAAAAGGAGAACAAACAGTATCCACTATAACAGCCTATATCTTTGTTGCCCATAACCTGGCCCCTAAACATACTGCCAAAGAGTAACCTCCTCAAGAAAGGGCATCTACTGGGCACAGACCAGGCACCTCAAAGATCTTTCTTGGGATGGGTGGATTTGGATTTGACGGGGGTTAAGGACAGGTAAGAGATGATTCAGGAGGAGGAGTGCGGGTAGGAGAAGTGCTAGAGGATTAGGTTTTGGTGGTAGAGGGAGCTGGAGTGGGTGATCTGTGTGTGTCTGTATGTTTGGCAGTTGCATGTGGGTCTGGTGTTTGTTGTGTATGTTTGGATGTGTGTGTGTTTTGTGTGGTGTTTGGTATTCAGTTGACTGTGCGTTTGCTTTTGGTTGGTGTTCTTTTGTGTGCAGGTGCGCCTTTTTGTGAGTGTGTTGGCTATGATGAGTGTGTTGTTCTGGTGGTTGGTATGGTAGTGGTGGTTGTGGATGTGGTGGTGGTTGTGGGTGTAGTGGTGGTAGTGATGCTTGTGGGTGTGGTGGCGGTTGTGGTGGCTGTGGGTGTGGTAGTGGTTGTGGTGTGTGTGGTGGTAGTTATGGTGGTTGTAGGTGTGGTGGTGGTGGTTGTGAGTGTGGTGGTGGTTGTGGTGATTGTGGGTGTTGAGCTGTTGGTACCTATGGGTGTAGGGTCAACAGTGTGTATATGTAGTTTGTGTGTTTCTTTGTATTTCTTTGTGTGTTTCTGATTATGTGTATGTGTGTTAGTGCTGCTTGTGTCTGTTGGAGTGGGTGCCTGCAAAGAAGTGAGTGTGCTGGGATTGGAGTGGGGATTTAGGTTGAGGAAGGAACCTGAGTTAGGGCAGAAGGCTGGGCTGGTTGGGAGGCTGGGGTGAGTGAGGAGGCTTTTTTTGAAAGCAATCTCTGCATGCCAGACATTGAACTGTGAATGACACTCAGAAATGCAATCATTCGTTGCATATGGCAGCTAAGGCCCTGGATCCCATTCTCTATTGCAGTCTGGCCTACAGAGATGGTGCATAAGAGGACAAAAGACTCCTCACTCAGTGCAGCTGCAGTGACTGGGGCAGGGGGGAGGTGCCTGTGGCAAAGGAGACCCCAGCCCTTTCAGGGGGTTAGGTTTGACCAACTGGGGAGGAGGGAGCAAGAGTGATATAAGGGTTGGTACCATTCCTGTAGGGTCCACCACCACTAGGGACTGGTCACTTGTGGAGGCCTTCGAAAATGTTGACGAAGTGTTGGCCTCCGTTCCAGTCCCCTCACCCTCCATGCCAGTGTCCATTGGTTTCAGATGTTTCACCACCCGAAACAGTGGCCAGCTGCTTCCCCACCTTCTTGGCCAATGTCCCCTTCACCTGCTCTTGAAGTTGCTTTTGAAGATATATACAATAGTTTTATTGTATCTGTGTAAATAGAACTGATCATGAAGTTGTTTTCTCAAAACATTTTACAAATTTTCATATTTCACCTGCTTCAAGTCTTTTCAACTTTGGTTTATTTTTATCATTATCTCCTGCATGTAGGGAACATCTTCAGAAACCATTTGGTCACAGTATTGTAATTTCCCAATATTGCTCCTATATTATTTTTGATCATTTCTCTTAACCATGTTCAGTTCTCTCCTGCAACTGTTTAACACCTCTGAATGGTTCTGATTTGTTGCTTTGAATACTGAACAAATGTCACAATAATTAATATAAAAATCAAAAATCCCTTTGTACATTGTGTGTACAAGGCAAAAAACCTGATTTATTTTTATTTTTTTAAATAAAAGTATGAATCAATGTTTGATTATATTTACTGCAATGTTGTACCAATGTTTGTTTAAACTGAAAGCCTGTTTCTTTTGTTTGGGCATTTCACAATGGCAGAACTTACTTCAAGTAACTTAAGTAGTTTTCGAATGTCAAAATTTATTTTATGGATTCAGTACTTAAGTTGCTTATTAATGTATCAGACCCTATGTATTTACTTATGCTGTTGAAATTCAAAAATAATTTATGTATTTACTTATGCTGTTGTAGAAATTCAAAAATAATTTGTTTTGTTGTTTCACATTACTACTACAGTGTAAGTAAATACATAGGGCTTGGCACACTTCTAATCCACTTCAGAACAGAGCTAAATATGTAAATATTTGACTCCAAAACTATCTTTTTATTTTTATTTTATTCATATATTATTATTTTTTTTAAATCTAAATACAAATCTCAATAAGAAAAAGATTAAACTTTGATGCATTTCTAAAAATTCATAATGAGTAATTTTTTGTGCCTGATTTTCAGTTTTCCAGATGGGATGCTCCAAAATATATATGATGGTACATTCCATCTGCAAAAGTCCCTTTACGTAATCAATTTTGTTCATTATTGATTTATCATCTGGACATACCAAAGAACATAAAAATTATGTTTTGGGGCATGTGTTACTCTGTCATCAATGTGTTCACATTCCTGTCAATTTTTTATAAAAAATATATGCCTATCAAATTAATTTGTCAAAAAACAGACTGGCTTACATGCATATTTGTTAAGGAGTAAAACATCATGCAAATCTGTTTTAATTTTTTTTTTAAGTTAGTCGGAAATACATTTTCATTTTAAACCTGTACCTGTTCCTCTGGTGAGCCATACAGCTGGCTGTACAGGGACAGGACCTCAGTAGCCAGCAACTCCAGCTCCTCTGAAGAGAAGTTTGGGGCCCTGTTTCCTGCTTACCTGGCATTGTAGCTACCAGAGGTTGGAAACAGCAGCAAAAGTTGAGGAGGTGTTGTTGGTTGCACTGTTCGGAGGCAAGTGAGCTTTTTTTTTAATGCCGCATACATTTACACGACATGTGAGATCGTCAATGGAGACAGACACATCCATTGGCTTTCGTACGTTGCTTTCATACATGTTAGCTTATGGCTGTGTCCGTCGTGGAGTTTCATACCCACTACCCAGTCAACTTCCGCCAACTGCCGTCTAATTGGAAATGTCCTACCGGTGAGGTCAGGCGTCCACCATTTTAGATTGTGAAATAGTGTGATTGTGAATGTTAAATGAGTAACCATGACTCAACATGGTGGCTAGTTTGTTTACATATACAAAATGCTAATGTTATTTGTTTTGACAAAAAAGCATTATGTAGTGCATTACTGTGGTTAAATACGGTAGTTGTGCGGTTTTGTTTACACTTCCGCTGATGTAATTTTCTATATATTTTTTTTAAAATAGAATGTGTAAGTAATTCAATTAAAAATTATTATTCACATATTTCTTTTTTTATAAAAAAAACGTCAAAAAAGTCATTGTAAAATAAAATAATTTAATTATGTGTAAAATTATGTTACAAATATATCATTTGACAACTAGATGAAATGTGTGTTTTCTTGCAAAAAAATGTTTGCAGAAATTACATTTTTTTTTCAAATGCAGATATATGAACCCAGGGAGAGTGAGTAGAGGACAGCCTCAAATTATGAGACCATTTCCAGACCTTGCCACCGTTGAAGAACGGGATATAATCAAAAACGTCAGATTAAATAGGCAAACTATTCTTAATTTATGAATTAGATGGAACCAACTTTCAGTGGTGTGCTACAAGAAGTTCTTTTTCAATGTTGAGACATCAATAGCTTCATACAATTTCCACAAAATGAGGATTTTGCCAATGTGAAGGGAGATTTTTATGCTTTAGGTTGCCTACCACATGTGGCTTGAGAAATTGATGGCACATATATTACAGGAGATGGTGATGGTGTAGGAACACCAGCAGCCGGGACTGGGGGGAACACGATTGAGGTGTAGTTCCCTTGGACACAGGAAGTGGAGGTATCCAGAGGCTGAAGTGTGGTAACAGCTAGGCTAAGTGAGACCCACTGTAGCTGGATGCCCGGCCAGAACAGATAGACCAGCCTGCTCCTCATCAACCGGAGTTGTAGGAGTGGATTGATCACTGAAGGCTTGTTCCTGGTCTGGAGTGGAGGTATCGTCCGTAGCAGTGGCAGATGGGTATCCACGTACTCTGAGTGTTAGATCTATTATAAATTATATTAAATATTAATTTAATAATCTGGATGATGCATCAAATGAGATTGTAGGGAAAAATGAAGCAACTTAAAAGGAAAAATTAATTTAATATGATGAATATACCTTTCAGTAGTATTTAAATTACATACACAGCTACATCTAAAAAAGCCGGTAAAATGATGTCCTGAAATGGAAAACAAAATTAAGAAGTATAAATCAAATTTAGCAAAAATTTAACAAAACACAGGAGAGAGGAGAAATGCAAAATAAACCATTCAAAGGCCTAGCATGGGAAAAATCTGTACATTAAGCAACTTAGGTGCATATTCACAAGGACTCATCGCCGATTTATCGCCATCTTAGCGCAACAAAAGTGGAGATAGATTTAACGCCCCATTCACAAGCGTTTGCAAACTGCAGACATCGCCAGTATTCCTGCGATAACTTCCCCCAAATTTATCTCCATGGGTGACACCACCAACTAACCCTAATGAGATGCACAGTAGGCGTTTCCGTGCAAAAACACACGAAAACACCACTTTCACAACGAACTGCCAGATCTGCGATGCAAACCAAAAACAGGCGATAAGCCGCGGTAGCAGCAGGGATTTAACACCTGCCTCATGCTGGTATTAAGCAGGACGACTACCTGCAGCACTAAAGGGAGCCCAGCCCAGAGCCACATCGGAAGACCCACAGATGCCATGGAGCCAATGATCATGCAGCTCGGAGTCCCAAGAGGGCCACAACACCCACCGCCACCACTCCCCGGACCCCCCGGACCCACCCCCCTGACAAACACATACCGTGCACGTCACAAGAGCCTCAAAAAGCGCATGATGTCGCACAATGACAAAAAGAAACACACATGTATGGTCAGAAGAACGAGAAACAGTCACACATCATTGAAGTAACAACCAAAAACTTTATTGAAATACAACACAAAACACCAATGCGGAAGACTCCTGTCTGGTCCGTCCGGGACAATCTTGATGTCACAGCCTGGAAAACAAAGCACAAAATCAGAACGTGTGTCATGCGCACATCAAATGAGCGAGAAACAGAGAATGAAAGAAAGGCAGAGAGAGAATGAGAGAGAGAGAGAGAGAAGGAAAGGAAGGGAGAGAGAGAGAGAGAGAGAGAGAGAAGGAAAGGAAGGGAGAGAGAGAGCGAGATAGAGGGAAGGAAAGGAAGGGAGAGAGAGAGAGAGAGAGAGAGAGAGAAGGAAAGGAAGGGAGAGAGAGAGTGAGAGAGAAGGAAAGGAAGGGAGAGAGAGAGAGAGAGAGAGAGAGAGGGAAGGAAAGGAAGGGAGAGAGAGAGAGAGCGACACTGCCGCCCCACGCACCCAGGCCCCACTGCTCACCTGCTGCCACCGGTGTGTCTCCAACCACGTGCCGGTATACACTGCAAGCCACCAGGTCTGTAATCTGTAATGGAGGCCAGAGTCAATCATGGCAGAGTCCATCTCACTGCACACGGCAACAACGCCTGTCCATCCCTGCGCACCCATGCAGCCGCACCCTACCCCATCCCGCCAGCCAGCACTGGCTGTCCGCACTTGCGCACCCAGGCCCCACTGCTCACCTGCCGCCAACAGTGTGTCCACCAGTGGGCACACCACGTGCCCGTGCAAGCTCCAGGCTCCGGTCCCGCCACCATGGCATGGTCCACATCATGCGGACCCGCACCGCGGCCCAGCAGGTCCCACACATGATGCTGAGTCCTGAGGCATCAATGGCAGAGACCACATCAGTGCACATGTCATCATCGCAGGCTGCACACCCGCTCAGCAATTTCGGTGCCACCAACCCTGTGCAACCCCAGTGAGCGCCACGTGGTGGTAGGCCAGTGACGGCCGCAAGGCTTCGGGTGCCACTAACCCTGTGCAACCCCAGTCAGCGCCACGTGGTGGTAGGCCCGTGCCGGCTGCAAGGCTTTGGGTGCCACTAACCCTGTGCAACCCCAGTCAGCGCCACGTGGTGGTAGGCCCGTGATGGCCGCAAGGCTTTGGGTGCCACTAACCCTGTGCGCAACAACTCATGGGCCCTTTATGATTGAGAACCGTGGAGCGTCCGTCATCCAGTCACCACCGGCAGTGGGGAATGTGACGTTGTCGGCCCCTTATATTGGCGGGGTCACATGGCCTGTGACGCCTGTGCTGGATGGGTGTGGTGTGTGTGCAAACCTGCCCTCAGGGAGTGGCCGTGACATGCTGACAACTAGACCAGTGACCTGCAGACCACTAGCGTGTGCGCCTGCGACATGTAGCTATGTGGGGCACCCCTCGGAGCATAAGCGGAGTGGTCTGGCCTGGCGTACGCCGGACCAGCGCAGGGCTTGCAACATTGACTCGGGGGCTCTGGGCGTGGTTCAGTCCATGTCCAGACAAGGAAGTGACTAATGCGTGTGTCCCTGTTGTAGTGTCTACGGCACCCGGAACGCAATCGGCAATGTAGCACACTGTGACTGTAATCCCACTAGATGAGCATCATTGACATTAGGGGGAATCACTGTCCCTACATTCATCCACACATTCATACATGAATGATGTAAGACATGACACAGCAGTGCATTTCTGAATGTTTAATGCACATCCAGTGGAGTTTTGCAGCTGGAGCAGTACAGGGCCATGCCAACCCCACTTCGCAATATGGGCCTGTGGAGGGCCAGCCAGAGTCCATCCGGGAATGACAAGTACTGCAGAAGAGGAAGGGTACAGTCCGCAGTCTGGTCGCCATGTCATTGGTCATCAAACAGTATATGGCAGTCCATGTCGCGGTCCAAGGTGGGTGCAGCGGAGTGTATCGGGGGTCAGTGGAAGGTCATGGGGCTATGTGCGGCACCAAGCAGAAACAGGCCAGGTGGCGGAAATGAATGCTAGTGCCTCCTTCTGATCTCAATCCCATCCACGTCCTTGGATGTGTGCCCTGCCCCACCTGTGGGTGTTGCAGTTCCGGCTGCGGCACTGTGTGGCGGTGACACATCAGGGGCCGGAGGTGGATTGTGGGATGCACTGTGTGGCAGTGACACATCAGGTGCCGG
Source organism: Calotriton arnoldi (assembly GCA_963921515.1). NCBI lineage: Eukaryota > Metazoa > Chordata > Amphibia > Caudata > Salamandridae > Calotriton > Calotriton arnoldi. Next base: position 349,984 of record CAWUFW010004496.1, read on the forward strand.
AGTGGAGACGCCTGCCGCACTGGGAGGCACTGACACACCAGGGGGTGGAGATGTGGATGCTGTGGGGGCAGCAGCACTCATCTGCAGGATCTGCAGGACATGGTAGATCCCAGCTACATTTTGCTGATGTGCAGCGGTGGCTGCCATCCTTTCCACCTCCATCCGCACCATGTCCTCCATGAGCCTCCGCATGTGTGCCAGCTCACGGCTGGGATCGCTGGAGCCACTCTGAGCGGACAGGTGTTCTTGTCTCCGAGTCACGACTCCAGCGATGTCAGCCAGGGCTCTTTGGAGACCATGGAGCGGCCTGTGGGTGTCCGTTGGGGACTGGAGCTGGTCCCTGATGGGATCTAGACATCTATGGATGGCGTCCAGTTTGGTAGCCATGAGGTCGAACCCCACCCGCACCTGCTCAGCCGTCTCCCTCTGGCCCTCCAGCACACGGCATTGGAAGGCCATGTGTTGTTCGTGGGGGTCTTGGGAGACAGCCGGGGTTGTGGATGCCTCCTGCTGGGTGGTTTGTGTAGTGGGTGGGGTCTCCTCGATGCAGCTGGGCTGCCCTGATCGTGGAGGTGAGTTGCGGATGATGTCAATGATGTCTTGGAGGGCTTGGGTGTCGATGCTGGGGGTGTCCTCATCGTCATCAGTGAAGAGTGGCTGGGACTGCTCTGCAGGAGGTGTTCACGGTGCCCCTACAATGTGAAGGGGAGATGGTGTGTTACAATGTGTCCACATGTATGTAGCCACATGATACATGTTCACATTCAGACAGCATGGCATTGTACATTGTGACAGTCTGTGGATCAGGGCCATGATCCAGAGTCATTGTGGGTGTGCACTGTGCTCTGCTTGATTGTGCATGTGTGCCATTGTGGCCATCTCCACCCGTCCCCCCAGTACCTGGTGGTTACTCACCCTGTTGCTGTGGTGTTGTCTCATGTCGAGCAGTGTCCGGTCCCCCGACTCCTGCCACAGTCTCCACGCTGATGACTGTCGACACCAGCTCCTCCATGTCATCCAGCTCCAGCTGTGTCGCTGGGCTCCCACCTCCAGTCTGCATTGCTGCCTTCTGGTTGCCTGCGAGTTTCGCCTTGGTTTTACGCTTGATTTCGATCCATCGCCTCTTGACCTCGTGCATAAACCTCTTGTGCTCTCCGACGGCATTCACCTTGTCCACGATGGCCCGCCATATTCCATTTTTGGTGCCCAATGACACGTTGGAGGTGACGAACAGTTGTTGATGGTGTTCCATCACCTCCGTGACTAGGATCCTGTTTTCCTGCGGACTGAACTTCGTCTTCCTCTTCTTCTTGTCCTTGCCCTTCCCTGTCCCAGAGGTCCCAGGCTGGTCATCCGGGGCGCTTGTGGTGTTCCGTTCGTCCTCTCCGGCTGCCTCCATGGTGCTTCGGTGTTGGTCATTTTGTGTTTGTGTGTTTTTTGTACTTTTGTAGTGATTTTCCCGCCTGCCGTGTATGTATTGCAGGCCTGGCGCTGCTTATCGCTGATTTCCTCATCGCGGTTTGGCCCATCGCATGATTTTTTGCGTTGAGGTTTGTGTTTTTATCACCGTCGCGGTTGTTGTATCGTGGACATTGTCCGCGGTTTCGGGAGGCTATCGCATGGTACCGCCGTGTTGTGAATTCCACGTTAACATGGGGTTATTTTCCCGCTATGGACTGCGATGTGTAAAGTTGCCTTAACATTTTTTGGGGATGTTTAGCGCACGTTCTTGTGAATATACCCCCTAGAAGGATAAATAGCATTAGTCTTCATAGAAACATTACAAAGTAAATTTATTATCAAAACAACTTATATTCAGCATACAACATAACATATATTAAAATTTTTGATTCAACATAATTTGATTTGTGAAACAAATAACATCAATTCAAAAAAATTACAAGAATTGTGACAACATACACATTTAAACAAAAAGTGACATTTTAAAACAGCATCAAATAACGATTGCTAAATACATAACGCTTTAACATATGTGAAAATACAAAAGAAAAAAGAGAATAACTAAAATGACATTGCAATATTTTCACAAAACACAAGGCATCATGGTAGTTGAAGTTATTTAAATTAAACTTTACAAACACTTCCAAAATTGTGAGTTGAACATGCCTAGTTAAGTACATGCTACGAAAATAAACAGACATTTACAATATAAAACATATATATGTAGTATGTTATTAGGAGAAAAAACACTTACAAGCACCATAACATCATGTGAATTTAAATGGAGATTCAAACCTGCAATCTTGAGTACAACAAAATACATTCAAACAAACAAAGAAAAAAAGGCAAAAAAATTTAAACATGAAGAAAAACACATACATTGACAACACATATTAACAATTAGTAAAACGAGAGAAACAACAAAGAGACTGCATATTTCCTAAAATAAATTGAAATAAAAATATTTATATATAGGTTTATATGTTTACAAAAGTGGCAAAACACCTTTGCAGCTAATGCAACAGCTAAATTAAAAGCAAAAACAACATTTAGGTTTAGTGGCACTTTCAAAAGTATAACTTACCAGTCTGTACTGCACCAAGGAGGCCTGTCAAGCTGTCAGGATGTAGGGTCTACAAGACCTTCTCATCCCAGGGAAAAAGTTGTAAGGAGGGTCTGGGAGAACCACCACCAGTCCTCTGCGCCTCCAGGTGATGCTTGGAGGCCAGGGAACGCACTCTCCCCTGTAGGTCATTCCACCTCTTCCTTATTTCCTCCTGTGTGCGCAGGTTGTTTGCTACAGCATTCACTCTGTCAACTATTCTGTTCCACATTTGCCTTTTCTATGCTACAGTTGTACTTTGTACTTGGGCTCCAAACAATTCTGGCTCTACTCTAATAATTTCATCCACCATGACTGACAACAATCTTAGTCTCCGAGTCTTTAATAAAATCCAGATTTTCGGCCCACCAGGCTGTGAAAAATGTAAGGGCCAGAATACGGGTATTGGGGTCTTTCGACTGCCAGACTCGAGGTGGCACAGCAGTAACGGTCCACCGTCTGCCGTATTACGACTTCTAAAATCGATGGTGCCACCACACCGGATGCCGAGTTTGGGAGGGGGGACGGGTCGCTGTGTTTTGAAATTTCATATGGGATTAAAAGCACCTGCACAGAGTTCATTTTGTGTCTAGCAATTTTCATGTAACAATATAAATACCAAGAGATCACTGGTGATTAATGTACCTGCTGAAGAGAGATTGAGTTTTGTCTAGTGACAAATTTGACTTGTAATAAAGTAGCACAGAGGGTTAATATGCCTGCTGCGAAAAACGTGTCTCATGCAGATGACTGAATTGTGTTTTATGTAGATAGCTCAGAGGGCTACTGCTTTTGTCACAGTGATCCTTTTGTTACTTACAGTTCATAAGTTACTATCCTAATATAGCACAGTGAGCTAGGAACTGCCTTCAAAGAGCTGGATACAAACTGCAAGGTATAGGTTAGAACATTATGTATTTCCCTAGTCATTCATTATCCTGATGTTGCTACAAAGAGCTTGTTTTGGTAGAAATAATGTCTTATGCGTAAAGCCAACCCCAACCACTGTATTACGTTTTAAATCCTGAGTTTTCCTTCTCCAGACTAAGCACTCCTGAAATATACTGCCTACCAGTAGGGATGACATGTGATTCCTACATGCGCTAGTCCTCAATGCCTTATGCAACATTTCTTATATACAGATTTACACACTTACGATTCGTTGTCTCTGAATAATGTGTGCGTAATGTAAAGTGCTCTGCACCCTGGTAAGAGTATGGCTATAAAACAAATGAAATAGACATGAGGGAGGGGCTATGGAGCGATGAGGGGCAGTAGTGAGGAAATCCGTGGAGAAGGGCATCACCTGAGGGCGTCAACAAAGATTGTCGCACTGGGTGCCGCGGGCACTAAAGCCGGCGCGGAGTGCTCATTCTAGAGTTCTGTGCATACTTTAAGCTGAGGTTTCGTCTGGCAGTTGTTGGACAGGGCATCTTAGAACAACATTATGGCATAGCTTTTACTAAATCTAACTATTTTTAATATGATTTCATATGTCTTTACATATGCCTGGTAAAAAAAAAGCTTTTCCCCATGTTGAAGGTAAGTTAGTCTGATGCCTATGTTTTATCTAGAGAGGAGTGTGTCTACCTTTTTAGCAAATGAAAGTGGATGTGGCTCCACTAACTAGGATATGATTAAATCAGGAAAGGATTCATACAAGAAGCAGAATATCTTAATCTGGATCCCTTCTCCTACCGAAAGCCATTACAGGAATCTGCTGGCAGATGTCACGTGATCTTTGTTTCTTAACCCCCAATAAAAGCATAAAAGCTGATCCTGCCCTCTGATGGTTGTGGATCGGACCACCAGTCAGACCACTTACAAGCAATCACTGTGATCTAAGCAACAACTCCACCACATGAACTCTGCTGGATATGGAGAGAAATGGGGGATGTGTCTTCATTTACTTAATTGAAAGAAGCACTTGGTAATCTGATAATTACTGCGCTGGTCAGATTGCTTAAGGCAGTTCTCTTTCAGCAGCTCTCATTTACTAGTAGGACCCCAGAGAGCTATTAACAACTGTACCCATGCCGTTTCTATTATCTGCAGCCATAACCATATCTGAAGCATGCAAATTCATAAATATATTATTGACACTTAGCAACATGTTAATAATTTAATAATATATAAAAAACAATTAGGTTTAGAATTCTGTTTCATTACTTTATTCTGCTATAATATCCATAAAAGTACAAAACAATAAGCACAGACATATTAAAAAACATAAAAAATTTGTAAACACAATTAAGATAAGACTGTACCAGACAATTTGAAACAAGGATAACATTTTTAAGTAGATGTAAAAGAGCAGTTACTCTCTCTATATAACATCCTAATTTTCACAGCAACCCTGCTATAGTTAATCCCTCCATAGCAGGTTTGCTTTGGCCCCAGCTGCTGTCAAAATATCAGAGCAGTTTTGTGCTGTGTAATATTGGCAGCTCCTAAAATTGGAGCCAAGAAGTAATTGCGATAAATACTGTAAGGGTCCAAAACAGCATAAAGTGTGAAGTGCTTTGTACAGAAGAGTAATCGCAGAGACAAATGGGATGATCTGTAAACCAAATTCCATACATTTGGAGTACAAACAGAAAGTGCAAAGTTTTAAAACTAAGACGCTCAAGGTAAAATCTATATTGCGGGTTCTGTACTAAATATATAAAGCTCCATCCTAGTTATAGTCGATAAAACTAAATACGAGACAACACCTGCATGCTTTTCGCCCTTATAATGCCACTTTCTCACAATGAGCAGAAAACAGGCACTTAACATGATCTTTAGATGTGGTGTCTATATAATCAGAATTTGTAAAAAACAAAACTCGGGGACTCCCAGGTACTGAATGACTGCTTAACATAGTTTAGCAAAAGGCTTGCTAATATGCCTAAAGTTAGGCAGTGTTGTATGACTGCCCTTGAGAAGCTAGTTTCTGGTCTCCCCCAGATTTTAAGCCATAATAACAATCCTATATCAGGACTGGAGGCGAGGATTATGCCTTCTCTCTTCGCTTTATTCAAATAGCAGCACATCAAATCGTTAACAAAGACTACGTTTCCCATGAACCTTAGGGAAAGGTAGTAAGAAAAAACACATGGTAACATCCAATCAATCCATGGAAACAGTGTCCAATCAGGGGCCTCCTAGCCCAACATAGTCCTTTGTCAATGTCCCTTCTCCCTCTTTCTTCGCTGCTACGCAGCCAAATAAGTACCCTTCAAGCCTTGTTCCTTGTTTGGGTGTTATTTTTCTTCTCAATGGGATTGAATTGTATATATTTATGCTTTAATGTGTGCTTTTGACACCGTTTACCAAGGCGCGCGTTGCGCTCGCCCTATTTGTTCCTCAGGGAATTTGCGTTTTTATTGGCACGTCCGCGGTGTGCGTCAAATGACGAGTTTACTCGCTCTTTGATCCTACCGCGGGACGGGTTTTCCGTTCCTACGCGGGTTTATTGCCGGCATCAGGCTTCGCGCTGAGGACCTCCCACCGCCAGGAGGCGTGGGAGGCAGCGGGGATGCGGCGCGCTGCTTGAACGTTTTTTCTTCACAGTTCATGCATCGCGCGCGCATTCTGGAGCCACTGGCCTGAGGGGGACGCCCGCATTTGGGTCAGTAGGCGGTGAGCGGCTTGCGAGTTACACGGCCGACCGCCCGTTTTCATTATTCACGCTCTGTTCCCTCCTACGATTGCAACGGAGGACAGAGTCTGTATGTTAGCTACAGGAACGCCCGATTTCTGGTCTGTATTGGCCTGAAGGCCTAGTTGGGGACTTTACCCAGGCCAGGCCCCTTGATACAGGAGCAAATTTGAACAATTTATTCTTATTACTACCGGCATTTCCAGTCTCCTGGGGCTAGCACCCCGTTCAATTGCGGCACATCCGCACCCCTTCTGTCGGCTGCCACCCAGCCCCACAATCTTTGGCCTGATTCACGGCCTGGTGGCTTACCACCCATTGCTTTTACCTCGTACTCCGCATTAGCTCACAGTTATGGAGTACTACGAAGATTATCAAGAGGGGAAGATCCTCTGGCTGACTTGCCTTGGGAGGGACGCCTTTTATGAGGCGGTTGATTCTTCAATCTACAGGGCGGTTGATGAGGCCATCACTCCTTTAGAGGAGAGGCTCTCCTGCCAGATCGCTCAGGTGTTTGAAAAGCTCACGCCCCATCATCCTGCACCCCCTCCAGCCCTGGTGCCCGTGGGTCCAGCAGACCTTGGCTCACCGCCACCGAAACGGCCCCGGGACTCGGGGTGGATCTGGATGCATTTGCAAGGCTCAAACAGGCCTTTCTGGACAGTCAGCCTGCTCTACCTGCAGGGTTCTCATCTGCTCCCCCGCCGCACACACCCAACACTGACCCGGCCACGGCGGCAGATACGGACTCAGATCCGGGCCCTTCTAGACCATGGCTCCTGTTCTTCCCATACTAAGCAGAGCACGTCCGACATGCTTGACCCCAACGATATGGTCCACCCACGTTCCTCCGAGTGGGCCCCGGCCGATAAGGTTGCCGCTTACGTTGCGGGGCACATCCGTAGACTGTTAGAGAAGGAGCCCGCAATTGTTTGCGTGCGGAATGTCCCTGACGCGAGAATTGACCCCCGCATGGCCACGTTCCTGCAGAAATTTATCAGGGATCCTAAAAAAGGGATCGACCGTTCATGGAGGGCCTGTCAGGATAAGCTCATGGATGCCCTCGGCCCCATTACCAAAATTCTTGACATGGCGGAGAAAGGCAAGGAGTCCGGCTCCATCATTTCTCCTGAAATGCTGTCAGGGTGGGCCCAGAGGGCCGTAATTTTATTGGGCAACGCGAATTGTGCCCTTTCCACCAAGCGCCACCGCTCCTTCCTTATTAAGATCGATCCGAAACTGGGGGATTTGGCGGACTCGGAGGCGGGTGCCGTTGCCCAGGGAGGTCTCTTTGGCGAGCCTTTCGTAAAAGAGCTCGGAAGGTTTGTGAACACTTTCACCTCATTGGACAAGGCCCAGTCCACGATTAAGAAAGTATTCCCTCGTGTTTTTCACGGGGCCGGCCGAGGCAGGGGCCGCTCGGCTGGTCGCCCACCCCACCAAAACGCTCAGAGAGGCTCCAGACAATTCCAGGACCAGTGCCGCTTTGGGAACTTTTACCCAACCAGAGGACGCCGCGGCAAGGGTAAAGGTTTCAGAGGAGGAGCGGCCACCTCAAGCCCCGGTGAGTGTTCTCCATTGTTCCCAACTAAAAATAGGGTGGCGACTGGCAAATTTTTCCCGGGCATGGCTGACCGTCACGCAAGATGCATGGGTACTGCAGACAGTGCGGGGGTTTCATATAGAATTCGAGGGGACTCCGGTTCAACGGGCCACACCCTGTCCCATTCAGTTCTCGGCCCAGGACGCTGCCCTTGTCGACGAGGAAGTCGCATCCCTCCTCAACAAGGGCGCTATCTGCCGGTCCGCCCCTCACCCCAGGGGCTTCATAAGCAACCTTTTTTTGGTCGACAAGACCGATGGCGGTCGCAGACCAGTTATCAACTTAAGCGAGTTCAATGAATGGCTGGTCTATCGCCATTTCAAGATGGAGGGGATACACCTCCTCTGGGACGTTCTCCGCCCACAAGATTGGATGGTCTTCTTAGACCTCAAGGACGCGTATCTGGTGATTCCAATTTACCCCCCTCACAGACGTTTCCTCCAGTTCGTCTGGCGCCAACAAACTTACGAGTTCACGGCGCTTCCTTTCGGGCTCTCCTCGGCGCCCTGGTGCTTCACCAAGGTTCTCAAACCTGTGGTGGAGTTCCTGCGAGCCAGGGGTATCCGGATGATCGTGTATCTGGACGATCTCCTTCTGATGGGTTCTTGTCCTCGTCAATTAACCGCCCATCTTCGGATGGCTGTGGACCTGCTACAGAGCCTTGGCTTTGTTATCAACAAGCAGAAATCTCTGTTACAGCCAGCTCAGTCCGTTACCTTTTTGGGGTTTGTCATAGACTCCACTCGCATCTACACTCAGCCTGCCGGCCAGGAAGGTGACCAAAATACGTCACGAACTGAGACGGGTCCTTTCCAGACAACAGGTATCCCTTCGACAGCTAGCTCGGGTGGTAGGTCTCTTGTCAGCATCCATCCAGGCCATCTTCCCGGGCCCGCTCCACTACCGGGCTATTCAGCGCCTCAAGGCATATTTTCTCCGCAAGTGTTACCCTTACTCTCACAAGGTTTCCCTGTCCTGCGAGGCTCGGGAGGAGATCCAGTGGTGGCTGGACCACATGGAGGCTTGGAACGGCCGCGCAATTTTCAGTTCCGCTCCAGATCTTGTTATCGAATCAGACGCCAGCAGGCTAGGATGGGGTGCCAGGTGCTGGGACCTTTCGACAGGAGGGTTGTGGTCTCCCGAAGAGCAGAAGTTGCACATCAACTGCCTGGAACTCCTGGTGGGTTCCTTTGCTCTCCGCTGCTGGACAAAGGACTCGGTGCAGTCATGTGTCCTTCTCAAGATGGACAACATTTCAGCGGTCCGGTATGTCAACCATCTGGGGGGCACGAGGTCCAAGGTTCTCTGGGACCTAGCGGCGAGCTTTTGTCAGTATTGCCTGGACAGCCAGATTTCAGCCACGGCAGAATATCTGCCAGGAGGCGACAACCTGGAGGCGGATTTCCAATCCCGGCACTTCAGGGACTCCAGCCTTTGGATGCTCGACTGGAGCGTGTTTGCGAGGCTGAACAACCTCTGGGGTCCATTCACGGTGGACCTTTTCGCGTCCAGACTGGATCATCAGACTCCTCGGTTTTTCAGCTGGAGACCGGATCCCTTGGCGGTAGCCACGGATGCGTTTCTCCAGGATTGGAGTGCGGAACAGGGTTACGCGTTCCCCCCCTTCGCGATGATCACGAGATCAACGGCCCAAGTCCGCAGGCAGTCAGCGGACCTAGTCCTACTAACGCCCCTCTGGAGGTCGCAAGTCTGGTTTCCAGTTCTTCTGGAACTTTCCTGGGATTTTCCAATCCTACTCCCCCGCTTTCCGACTCTCCTCCTGAGTCCCGACTGAACTCCACATCCTCTGGTGTTGGCGAACTCGTTGTGGCTCATGGTGTGGCAGATTTCCGGAGCCGATGGGAGGCCCCAGGACTTTTGCAGGAGGCTGAAACATTCATCTCCAGGGCTTGGACAGACAGTACCGTTAAGAGGTACAGATCCGCGTGGGGCAGTTGGTCCCGTTGGTGTTTGCGACGGGGTTTTGATCCCCTGGTCGCGGAGGTCGTGCACGTGGTGAATTTTCTGGCACAATTGCCCGCCAGCGGCATGGCATACAGGTCCATCAACACCTTCCGTTCTGCTATCTCGTCTGGCCATGCCCCTGTTGATGGCACGACAATGGGTGAACATCCAATGGTATGCAAGCTGTTGCGTGGCATTCGGCTCTCACTCCCTTCAGAGCCTCGGTATTCTGCCCTTTGGGATGTGAACCAGGTCCTCAATCTGTTCTTATCTTGGCAGCCAAATCGTTTTCTTTCTAGAAAGGAACTTTCGGTCAAATTGGCCATGCTACTCTGTCTTATTTCTTGCAGACGCGTCTTCGACGTGAGAGCTCTGGACATAGCCAGCAGAATGTTTACTCCTGACAGAGTGACCTTCACTCTGCTCCGGCGGACGAAGTGCCATACCAGGGTAATCTCTTATCCGCAATTCCCAGATTCTCCAAAATAATGTGTGGTTAGATGCCTCAAAGCATACGAAGAGATGACGGAAGAGTTCCGTCCCCCTGGTGAACGCCAAATCCTCATTGCTCTCCGGAAGCCTTTCAGAGCAGTTTCCTCTCCGATGGGTAAGATGGGTGATGAAAGAGGCTGGTATCAGTCTCCGTCACTTCGGAGCGCGTTCCGCGCGAGGAGCAATGGCTTCTAAAGCATTCGGCTGGGGTGGCCGCTTAGAGGATATCCTCCATGCGGCAAATTGGTCTTCGGACTCAACATTCAAGAGATTTTACTTCAAGCCGGTGCTGAATATGGCTCACCTCATGGTGAGCAAGCTTTGAACTAGCATAATCCTCGCCTCCAGTCCTGACATAGAATGACAAATTTCCTAGCTAACGTAACGGAAAGTTTCAATTCTATTAAGGACTCGGAGGCGAGGATTATCCCAGCACTAGGTCCCAAGAAGAGACATCCCTCCCTGTACTACAGTAAGTAATTTGCTTCAAGGTATCATTGGTTGGGATACTCTTGCTCTGTTGTGATAACTGTGTCTGCTTCTGTTGCAGGTTATAGCAGTTACGGCTCTGTTGGTAATATGTCCTTGTCGTTGGCAGGTTCTGACGCAAACAAACAAGACGCATGAAGAAGTTGTGATGGCTGTCTTCGCGCGACGAAAGAGGGGGAAGGGACATTGACAAAGGACTATGTTGGGCTAGGAGGCCCCTGATTGGACACTGTTTCCATGGAGTGATTGGATGTTACCATGTGTTTTTTCTTACTACCTTTCCCTAAGGTTCATGGGAAACGTAGTCTTTGTTAACCTTTTGATGTGCTGCTATTTGAATAAAGCAAAGAGAGAAGGCATAATCCTCGCCTCCGAGTCCTTAATAGAATTGAAACTTTCCGTTACGTTAGCTAGGAAATTTTTCATTGCTGTGCCTTAATCACCTCTACCAGACAGCTAGGTCCCACTTTGGAATGACATACATATGTTGAGAAGGCTTGCAGAACGTCTAGTAATCTGCGTATAAATGGGCTTGCTACCTTCTGTAAAATTTCAAAAATTGATATATCTCTTTACACAGGCCCCATATTGGTCCACAGAGATACATTTGCTCTTCTAAATTCGTAGTATCTCTTTAACCAGTTTATAATGCAGTTTAGAAGCAAAACGAAAGACTGATTCTATGGCTATGTGCAGCTGATGAGTCCTTAAATTAAGTAGATAGCCCCAGGTTACGGCAACTTTAAATGGGATTCCTAAGTACCTAAAAGTGTGAACGTTAGCTACGGGGACCTTTTTTATATAGAAGGCTCTGACTTTGTCTTTTTAGGTTTACTCATCATAATGAATGACCTAGATAAGTTTGTTTTTGAATCTCTTTCCGTCCTTCATGGAACATGTAAAGGAGACTAGCAGACTTTGCACACCATTTGATCTCCTCAAGATGAGGACTACAACGTCTGCTTACAGGAGGGCTGGGACTGGCCATTTTCCCAATTACGGCATGTCTTTTTCAGCTTTTTCTAACTCGTTAATATAGATTGTAGACAAAAAGTACACAGGGAGGGAGGAGGAATGGAGTGGTGTGTGCTCTTCTAAGTGTGCATGTCTGTGTGGCCAGCTGTCTTAGCCCGGCCAAACAGACATGCACAGTTTGGTTTCTTCAACCCAGCTGTATTGCACAGCTGGGTTAGAGAAACAGCATTAAACTAGCCCGCTCAGGCCAATCGCTGCGCAGCTCTCATGCTTGGTAATAGCATGAGAGCAGTGCGGGTGCTAAAACGCACACTTGTTTTATTCCGGTTGAGGTTCTCACAGTCCGGTCGAGGTCCTTATACAATTAGTAATAACTCTAAAGTGGGACAACATTGGAACTAGCTGTGCCAATATTGTTCTTTTGGAACCAGAATCAATAAAAATAGGAGCTTGATGCTCAGTGGGCAATCTGAGATCACATTTGAATAGCAAATAATTTTTCATTGTGTTATAACCTCCTGTTAGTTGTAATACATCCTCTCCATAGATTCTCTGTCCCCTGCTGCTCAGCTATTGTGTCAGTTAGAGAGAATGGGCTGAGCAGTGAGGATGCTGCTGCTGGTGGGGTATTTAATATGCAACTTGTAACCTGGAACTTAAGTTATAACTTCTTCAATAAACCTACAACCTGCTATCTACATGAACTGGCTACCTGACCCCTGCCTACTAAGAGGGTATCTTTTAATTACAACACATTGCTAACTCATTTAGTGCTTCACCATAAGGAACACATGTAAAATAAAGGAATATTAATACTTCCTACCCACCCCAATAAAGCCCGTTTTTTACATTTCCCCTTAGAGCTTACATTAACATAACATTATCTAGTTCGTCAATTGCTTGGGTAGATTTATGAACAAATTGTTTTAGCAAAAATGAATCAAAATAATGTCAAGGGACATTGAAAGCTATATTAGGTGCACCTAATTGATTCGATGACAAGGTCAGCTAAGTTCACCAAAACAAACGTAGCTAGCCCCGCTTTAGCTCTGACCGCAGTGGATGGCGTTGCTGGGCCGTACAAGGTGTAATAACCATCCAAGTAGACGTCGTCCATCGGCCACATTTCTTGATGACAAATTATATCAAAATCACTAATGAAGGCCAGCCAATCAGGGTTATCCACTTTAGATCGTATTCTTGAAATATTCCAGGAGAGCAGTCTAGTACACTGATTGGAAAAAAAACTCCCCAAGTGAGCAGGGGTCCGTATGGTTTTATGGCGTTGTCTAATTAAGTTTAATTGGCCAGTGGCAGAACGGATTGTGCAGCACCTAAAGACAAGAGTTAGTCTATTACTTCCAGCGTCTCAAACGATTCATAGGTGTTTCTTGTCTATACATTGTATAAGCCTCGAAGCGTCCCTTCATGAGTAGTAATAACCTCTGGGATGAACCTTGATTCTACTGGGTGATTGGCCAAATATCCCAATCTTTGTAACAAGCTGTTTATAATGAAATGTATTTTAACACTGATCATCACACAGTCACCCAAGGTACATTTTAGGGCTGTTGCCAGTCCAAGTAATCATTACCCAAAGAAGTCCTGTGTCCACCCCGAATATTTCTTGAGCCAATGAACCCCCTTGTTGATTTCTTTTTAGAACAAACCACTCTTGTCTCTTAGTTGAAACTAGAAAAGGTACACCCTCCAAGACAATAACATATGGGTACAATCTGCGGGCAGCTGGAGTTGGTCCTTACTTCCTACTTGGTACATTTTTGATCAATGAGTTTTTGGATATGTGCAAGGAGGTGGAGTTGCCTTGCTTGATTACCTTGTAGCAGATGTTGATTTGAACTCAGCTGCAATCTGTGGCTTGTGCTTGTACTCTTAGAGGGGCACAGGCATTCTTGGCCAGTGATGCATCTATGCCTTGTTGTACCAGGTTAATTGGCAACAAATCTAATGTCTGGGTGTTTTGCAATTGGTTGGGCAAATTATCTCACTCTATAATTTTGTTTACAGTATCAGTTTGCCATCCAGGCTATTTAATTTGCCTAAAATCTCCATACAGTAGTAGTTGTCTCCTAAAACGTTGCAAAATATTTAGTTTAATGCTCCATCATCCTGCTTTGTAAGTCTTTCAGGTCTTTTAAATTGCTCCTTCTCTATTGGGCAACTTGTTTCTTGGGTGAGTTGATGCCAGGAATGGATACAGTGCTATCATAGCACTCTTCCATTCCGTTCCGTTCTGATCTGGTATCTCTTTTCTTTTCCTCTTTGGGTGGAGGGGTAAGTAGGCAACACCATGTAGCCGCCAGTGACAGCACTCAAAGGTTCAAGTGAGATGCAAAGTTTAGTGCCTCTTTTATGATTGGGGTCAAGATATTCATTTCCTAATAAGGCAGCCCCGCCGCCCCAGGCACCATTTCTAGGCATTGGCATTTTATTAGATTCTCATTGAAGGAGTGATTCAACTGCCTCAATCCTTTCCTCGACGCAACCATTTTCAGTATTATTTTTGCTCATAACTGTGGTGAGATAGCTAGTAATTGAAGCAGTTGTTGCATCTGCATTGGTCTGTGTATTCCTTGTTGGGTTAGCTTTCCTCTTGTGCATGGTCATCTGGTGAGTGAGATGAAAAGGTAAGGAATAAACCAATTACTAAGTCACCAAAATATACCTTACACAGATCAGTTTGGTGTTTCGGGCTAAAGTGGGGCCAAGAGAAGTGGTCAAGCCCAGTTTTCTCCATCTATAGCTTCACAATAATTATTGACAAAAATTCTTCAGAAATATGAGATTTAGATATTCTATAAGATTCTTCAGAACAATTCCTACTGAGGCAAGCAGCATGTTGTAACAAAAGGTTAGGGAAAGAAAAAAAAGATAAAAATAATGCAGTGAACTGACTGAAAATAAGAAATGCCATAATGAACAGATATGAAAAGGAAACAAACATTCAAATAGCCACAAAATGTTGCACAATATTAATGTTCGGCTTATGAATTTATATATATACACACACTACGAGGAGTTTATTGGTTGTCCCAGTATACAGCGAAGTGAGACACTGACCAACCAAATAAAGCTACATTCAGGGTATACCAGATATTTACACCCTTTAGCTTCCTAACTTGTATCTGGAGCATGTCTAGGTGGTGTCACATCATGTAGACCCCGCCTAGCTTACCAGATATGTGGCCCTGCCCTAGCCCGTCTCAAGTATTGGAAAACGGTTTCAATAAGCACTTCTAACTGAAATGCTGCACCTTGTAGTAATCTGACCACTGCATACGATGACCTATGAATCCACCAACTTAAAGAAATACATAAATAAATAAATAAATGCTAGCATTCTGCTTGGCCAAGAAAAGGCCAGTAACTTGCGTTGAAAAAACAGAAGCTGGATGGAATGTCACCCTTAAGGAGTCTGCATATGAAGTTTGCATTCATACCTTTGCCTCAAGCCTCAAGAATTGAAAGTAAGCATGAAAAGCAAGGTAAACAAGGCTTGCAATAACAATGACCTTCAACTAGGGGTGGGTAAAACTTGTGTAGTTTTACTCCATGGAACTCCGTGGAGTTACATAAAAACTAGCCAGATTCCGCAGAGTTCCACCAACAGGTGAAAAATATGCAGCTTGCGCTGCAATTTAGTGCCGGTAGCGCAAGCAGCACTCAAAAATCACGTGAACGACACCAGCGTGTGACCATTCAAGGTAATTTTGATGCTGCTTGAGTAGAATATCTACTCGAGAGGCAGCCCTCTGACCGCCAGCATTAGAAAATCATGCCAG
Organism: Calotriton arnoldi; assembly: GCA_963921515.1. Taxonomy (NCBI): domain Eukaryota; kingdom Metazoa; phylum Chordata; class Amphibia; order Caudata; family Salamandridae; genus Calotriton; species Calotriton arnoldi. Next base: position 365,517 of record CAWUFW010004496.1, read on the forward strand.
GGTACGCCAAATCTCGCTCGCCAGTTCGCATTTTCTGAAGCCTCACAGGGGAAAGATTCAGCCATGTGGCGATTGGTGGAATTTGTCCGGAACTTAGCATTAAAGAGTAACATGGAGTTGCCAAAATAGCACCAATTTCGGGGGCGAAACAAAACATTCCTCCCACCCCTACCTTCAACCCCACTTTTCTGCGAGTAAAATAATTGGAAAACCAAGAGAGAATTGACAGCTTATCTATAATCTCCCCAGACAACAAAGGACAGAAACCATCATAATCATTATATGCATAACACTTCTATGTAGTCCCGCCTAATGGGAGCAAACTTTCTGCTTCTCCCGTACTCTGGAGCAATCCAGTGTCCCCTGCCCTGGGAAAAAAAGACAGAAGCATCATTTATGTCCATGCGGTTTGGGTCCACGGAGCACCATATTTGCTTCAATCCACAGAGGTGGGGTCCCCGGGCCATTAAATGGCTCAGGAAGGGAGGCACACATGACCCCTCCCTACTTTTATATATATGAAAAAAATCAAAGTGCACCCACCGCCCCCATGCCGGCCCTGGCTGTGGATTTAGATGAAAATGAACACCCTTTTATTTTAACAATTAAAGAAACACAATGGCTGGGGGGGGTCAGGGTATCCCTACCCTGACCCCTTATGTCCTGTTTTAAAAACATTTTGAAGACAAGGGACCAAGTCCACAAGTCCATTCGCTCCAAAAGAATCCCTTTCAGAAAGCTTGATTTTTTTAATTTCAGCCGAATCATCAATATATCTATACATTTTTAACCTTAATTTCTCAAAACTACTGAACAGATCTACACCAAAATGCAAAAATCATGCTTTCTGGGTAAAGATCTAGTTTTCTGCCACGTTTGGTGTAATTTTGTTCATCTGTTTTGGCTGCAGTGCTGTCTAAAATTCCCTATACAAATTGCATGAGAAAAAGGGTTTTGGAATCCTCCCTCCTTTTTTTTGGCCCCTGCTTGCAGGATCACCCAAAACTTTTCAAGAATATGAACTTAAAAAAAAAAGTTTCAAGAAGATTACTCTAACAGCACCAAAGTTATTAGAAAAGCATAACATGCACTTCATGTGGAACCTCTGACCTAATTATAGCTACACAGTACAGTAACTGCAGCTGTGTAATATGTGTGCATGTGTATGTCTGTATATCATACATACATATAAATATTTTTTTCATATCTTAGCATGCATTAAAAAACTAGATATTCACTGAAAAAAACTAAAGTTGAAAGATGATAAAAAATGAATATTTAAAAAACAAAAAACAATTAAATTAATCAGTTATAGTTTAATAAGCTAACTATAATGTGCACCTCAGCCACGCATTGCTTCTGACCTCATATATTACATCAATCATTGCATGTTTAATTACATTACTGATGACATCACTCATGACATTTCAAATGGTATTATAGATGACCACTGATGACATCACTGATAACATCATGCTCTTATGCAGCATAAAGTTGGTGAGAATACACATCTCGGTCCAAAGCATGGAAATTTCATAAGCCCTGGAGGTGATAGTGCTTGTTGAAGGTTATTTGGTGCTCTGTTTACAAATCCCAAAAGTTTAGGGTTCCAGCATAACTCCATATTAAAGAAGGTAAAGGCTGAGTGCACATGATGTAGGTTGCAGAGATATATTAAAAATAGATTGTGACTTAAAGCCAAATCCTCTTCCAAAAAATCAGTGAGGAAGGCCAAACTTCTTTTGACAGTAGAATATGTACCAGTGCCATTTTGAATAGTTAGTCCCCATTTTCTAATCACTCCTCTGGTCCCTCCCACATTTACTAGCAAAGTAGTATATTTACAGCAGTAGCACAGTGTTTCTGCTACCAAGACTTTGGCCCAGAAAAGATAGGAGAGATGGAGGTGAGCAGCTGTAGGTTTGTGAACTCCATTTTGTAGTCTGTGAGTTCTATAAAATGCAGTTATGAAGCAGTGCTAAATGAGTGCTACTCTGTGTTGGAGGATGTATTTATTTAGGTCAGGTATATCTATATTGTGAGAAAGTGGATGTTTAGTTGGGGTGGATGGTAGTCCACCTCAAGTAGAAATTGGCACTATTCTTGTTAGAACCAGTAAAGGTCTCAGTAATAAATCTGACCTCAACCTCTAATAAATATGGAACAGAAATGACAGGCTTAAATTGAGAGAAATGTGCAAAGCATTTAGAAGTACCCACCCAGTTGAAAAGTTGATAACAATACATTAAAAATTCCAATTCAGTTTATAAAAATACAGAATATTCTAATGAACAAAATGAAACTGAAACAACAAACATCAAATAAGGGTATCTGAAAATATGAGTTTTTCAAGATTTAAATGCAAATAGTGCCAAAAAAGGGTTTCGCGCAAGCACCACCCATGGTTATCTGGGTGCGCTTGACAGGTACCTATGAGGGATTGAGGGCTGACTGTGAAGGACCACAGAGATGGCATATAAAGAACACAAGATTCCACTAGTCTAGATCCCATTTTTAGGTCAAGCTACAGCGCATGCGCTGTCTGCAAGACCTCCTGTAATCCATATTCCGACTTTTTTCCCCTCCCCTACTTAGCACTGGTTCACTCCGTCTTTGCTGCCTCCTAATTCGTTGTCTTTACCGATACGTCACTTCCCTTCAGGGCTGAGGCGCACCGGTAAAGTACAGTTTAGTTACGCTTTGGGTTTATAGCTGTTCCGTGGGAGAGCTCTTTTATTTTTAAAACTGTAACTTGTGGCGCGCCGCCGCTCTTCAGTACTTGGGTAACTCATTTTTTAAAATTTTAATTTCCGCTGCTGATTCCTTCTCTCACAGCATGGCGCCCACTCTACCCTTATCAACACGGGCGCCCTGCTCTATGCTGCAGCACTGCTCCTGCGTTCATATTATCAATTTGGCGCCACACAAAGCGCTGTGCCCTATTGATAATATCAAAGCAGGCGCCGTGCTGCAGCATCAAATTTCATAAAGTTTATACTTCAGCGCGGCGCCCGCTTTCATGTTATCAGCACGGGCTCCACGCATCTGCATCTGTACTGAAAACACGAAAGCAGGCGCTGGGCTGAAGTATAAACTTTATGAAACTTTATGCTACAACAGGGCGCCTGCTTTCATATTATCAACACGGGCACCCTGCTCTATGCTGCACTTTCATATTTATCATCAGCGTAGTGCCACACTTTCATAAAGCGCTGTGCCCTATTGATAATATGAAAGCAGGCGGCGTGCTGCAGCATCAAGTTTCATAAAGTTTATACTTCAGCGCGGCACCCGCTTTCATGTTATCAATACGGGCGCCACGCATCTTTACTGATAACACGAGAAAGCAGGCGCTGGGCTGAAGTATAAACATTATGAAATTTTATGCTACAGCAGGGCGCCTGCTTTAATATTATCAACATGGGCACCCCGCTCTATGCTGCACTTTCATATTATCATCAACTTGGTGCCACACTTTAATAAAGCGCTGCGCCCGTGTTGATAATATGAAAGCAGGCGGCGTGCTGCAGCATCAAGTTTCATAAAGTTTATACTTCAGCAGGGCGCACACTTTCATGTTATCAACACGGGCTCCAAGCTTTAATAAAGCAGGGCATCTGTACTGATAACACGAAAGCGGGCGCCATGCTGAAGTATAAACTTTATGAAACTTTATGCTGCAGCATGGCGCCTATCTGCAATGCAATAGGTCTCGCATTTACGCAAGTTTGAGCTATTAGCATTGTAAATGACAGTGCCTTTTATTTATGTTTTGCCATTTTAAAAAATAAATAAAAGGCATTGTCATTTACAATGCCAATAGCTTAAACTCTCGCAAATGCGAGACCTATAGCATTCCAAATGCACGTTTTTGTTGCAGTTTTATATAGCGCGAAGCGAACTCGACCCGAAGGTATTGGAGCCCTTTACATGAGCACCAATTACGTTACACAAGCACACATTCATCACTGAATGTGGCTAATGGCCTACTGAATTATTTTTGTTCAGGCTGTATCAAAGGCGTTTTAGCATGTTGTTGTAACAATATGTCTTGCACTACTAAATAACCTGAACTCCCAAACACTTTCTTTCTGCCTTGTGCCTTTTCCCCAAGGAACTTGACGTCCTAAGAGCACGAGTAGACTAGTCCACATTTTCCTTCTGATCTTCTCAAGAGAGCATAGGGTTGTGCTGCTTAAGGCATCCTCCCCTTGACTGGTTGGTGGTGCGGGGATGTGTAGTACACTGACACATGCCTTCCCCCGGAGACAGTCTCCTGACCCTCTTGAGTGAACTTTGTTCTGTTTCATATGACTGCTAGCCTCTCACCCCATTCCCCATCGAGAGCATCTTGGTGTTTTTTGACGTGCATGTGCACTGTGTTTGCTTCAGAGTCTAAGTGGCAGATTCATGTTATCCCCTGGAAATCACTGAAATTGCAGCATAACATGAGTCTCCCCTTCTGAAAATTTTCGACCTGGAGAAGGTGGAAGCTGGCAAGTCCTTTGCCTTTAAGGAACACTATGGCCTATCTAGCGGGTTCATCAACTCCTTGATGTGTCCTTGTCACACACTTCGGGAGCTTCAACCGATCTCAACACTTTCTCTTCAGAATGAGCTATGCTGCAAGAAAGAATGAATGAATATAGCATGCCACAATAGAATACTTCCATCTTTGGGTGCTTTGCATTCTTAACAACAGGCATTTCAATTCTTCTCTCTCAATGTGATTTTCTCACGAGGGACAGATGTGTGGGCTTAGTGCGTCTGGTGTTTTGGAATATTGGCTAACAAAGCTTTGTACATTACATATGCAACCATGGCCTGGACAACCTGTGCAGTGATTGGCTCATGATAGACACATGGGCTCTCTGTTTTACACTCTGAAATCTGTTGGATCAGGTGACATGGCTACCACTAGACCTGGATCTTCTTTGGGATGACTTGGCAAAATATGTTTTAGTTGTTTCAGCTGACAGAGGACTGCACTTCTCATAGTTTCCAAGTGAGTCACTTCTGTAGCGTTAAGCCATGCTCCCTAGTTTTTGATGCTCCGGCTGAATTCCATGATCACAGGAAACGAGATGATCAGGTTAACTTTGAGCAATGTATTGTCTTGTGTTTTGCAAAGCCACACAAATTGACATTTGTGTGGCTTTGTAAATAGCAAAAAAGGATTTCATGTTGTGGCTGCCTCGAAAAAGTGAAGCAACCATGACGCAAAATCTTTGTAAACCTGTGCCTAAATACATTTAAGTGCCTGACCCAAAAATGAAAAAGTTAAACCTCTTAATAAAATCAGGATGACAGGAAAAACCGACACAGACATAGCTGACCCCACTCAGGGTCCCCACACGCAACTACCAAGCCTAGGATGCGCACTTTCACTTTCCAAGCAGCCCGGGACAATGGCGGCCACTTCTTTGAAATGAAATAGGTCTTGCATTTACAAGAGTTTGAGCTATTGGCATTGTAAATGACAATGCCTTTTATTTATGTGTTAATGATCAAAACAGATACATAAAAGGCATTGTCATTTACAACACCAATAGTTTCAACTCTCGCAAATGCGAGACCTGTTGCATTGCAAATGCTTGTTCTATTTGTTGTTCCTCCATAGGTACTCCTTCTTCTACACTTCCAACGGGTCCTTACCCAAAACTTAGTGCCCTTTTGAAACAATCAATATTAAGCAACCGTCTTGATTTGGTGCCACCACTTTTAAGACTTCCAGTTACTTATAGTTATCATTTTACATACTTGTCTTCTGCTCGGAGTCAAAGTGGGTTGCATTACCAGTGTATTCCTCCCTGTATGGAATTTACTATAGTGTGGAACCAGATCAATAAGTTTCAAAATATTGTTAGTTTTGATGTGTAAGACAGAGGGCACCCCTTTAAAGCCCTGATTTTATCTCCATCTGCACATATACACCTCTGAAAAGTGGGAAATTTTGTGCAATAATACAGTATGCAGGACAAGCCGAAACCTAAAAATCCCAAAAGTTACACATTTTGCCAGGTGCAGCACTTCTCCACCAAAAATCTGGATAACAATTGGCACAATTACCCGTTTGGTATTTAGTGTAGAGCCTATTCAATCTTAGAAAGTAATGTTTTCCATTACTCCACCTGACCAGGGTGGAATGTTTTTATACTCCTGCCCCCTCTCATGCTCCAAAAAGTCCCCAACTTCCTGCTGGGCGATGTGAAGCCAGTTCATGCCTAAGCTATTCATTAACTCGGCTGCTGGGATGACTCTGAAAGCTATTGGAAGGTCGCTGCCCTGTGGTTAGATGCAAGACAATCAAACATATGACTTTTTTCTTAAAACTGGTTTAAAGTCAAAATTTGTGTCTTTCCCTGCATGTCCACATTGCTAGCTTAGAGAAAATACTATGGGCCAGATGTATGACCATTTTGCATGCGCAAAATCTGTCGCAATTTGATTTGCGCATGCAAAAGTGGCCGTACGCAATGTACGAAATGCACTCGCAAAACAAAAAATTGCACTGCGACTTAATACCGAGTCGCAGAAAATGCGACCGCTTATTGCGTATACTAAAATGCGAGTCGCAAATAGCAAGTCACAAAATAATATGTACGGAGCAGTCGCAAATTGCGACTATGCACAAAACGGGTCATTTGCGCATGCGATGTACCACTAACCTGAAACAGGTGGTAACCAGTCCCAAACTATATAAACAGCCCCAGAATGCACCATAAACTTTCCAAAATGGCTGCCCTGTATGTGTTAGCGAGGAGGATGCGGATACTTGCTGCTCTGCAGAGGAGGCGGAGACAGGAGAGGATTTTCAGTCAGGCTGACATTGTTTGAGAAGACGGAGGAAGAGATATATAAACAGTACAGGCTGAGTAGTACTGTCATCCTAGACCTCATAGACACCTTGAAGCCACAATTGGAAAGCAGAACTCTGCACAGCAATGCAATCCCCACACATGTGCAGGTGTTGTGCTCCCTCCACCTATTGGCCACTGGTAGCTACCAAGATGTAATTGCAGTGGCTGGAGGTGTGTCACAGAGTGCGCTTTCGCGTTTGTTCCACAATTTTCTAGATGCCCTGCTACACCACATACATCAACACATCTATCTGCAAGGAATGATGAGGAACTTGAAAATACCAAATTGCTATTTTATAGAATAGCAAGGTTCCCACAGGTCATAGGGTGCATAGATGGGACCCATGTGCCCATATGTCCACTCTCACGCATAGAATATATATTCCGTAATAGGAAAAGCACACATTCACTCAGCATCCAAGTTGTCTGTGACGCAAACCACATCATCCCAGACATTCTTGCCAAATTTCCAGGAAGCACCCATGATTCATACATCTTCAGACACAGTGGCATATACCAGAAATTAGAAAGAGGTGACTTTGATGAAGGATACCTACTAGGTAATGAATCCCCACGCCCACAGTGAGATGTATTTGCACATAAATGTCTGTCTGCATGTTGTCTCAACTTCTTACATTTCCTCGCAGGTGACAGTGCGTATGCCCTGCGTACCTGGATCCTCACACCATACCTGTCTCCCTCCAATGCACCTGAAAAGTGATACAACAGGGCATATAGACGCACCAGGTCAGTCATCGAGCGCATATTTGGCATACCAAAATCACAATTCAGGTGTCTTCACAAGAGTGGCGGGGCCTTGCAGTATATGCCTGAGACAGTCTGCTAAATTGTGGCAAGCTGTGTCATACTCCACAACATCGCATGCAGGTGTGGCTTGCCCATGGAGGTGTCAGATTCAGACTCGGGGGATGACGAGCCTGGCCCACCAGCCAAGCGAGGGAAGCTCAGCAGCAGAGGGGAGAAGGCGCAGGGACCACATAGCCAGACATTACTTTTCAAGATACGTCATTACCATTCACAGTATATGCACTATAAGCTACACAAGAAACAGTTAATCTGTGTATTTGAATTTCCCTTTATTTGAAGGGCATATCAATGTAGAATATTGGACAACCTGTCCATCTCAGACAACATAAACAACTGTAACTGTAAATGTAATGTGCTTACTTCACCACACAAAAAAGGAAATGACCGTCCCAGCAAATCAAATAATTTTTTGCCCCTATGTCCAGCATGTGGGGATCTGGCACGTGGGAGCATAGAATGCCGATTGCTGCTTCGCCGTTGCATTGGTGCATCTGCAGTAGAAACACTGCTGCAGCTGGACACTTCGCTGTCAGCTGTGTCTGTGGCTCCTCCGGTAGCTACCATGTTGGTCTGTATAGCCTCAACTGCAGCAGTGATTTGTTGCAGGCCCCTTGCTACATCACCGCTGGCCCATTTCGACCTGCAGGACCAGGGTGCGCTTAGCGTGTTGACTTGTGGCCGTTGCCAGCCGACCAATTGCCCTGGTCATGGAGTGCATTTTGTGTGCCCTGCTGCGATCCTTTCTCCTGTGCTGCACTCTGTCCTCTTTCAGCACTGTGCACAGCTGCACAATTGCTCCAGTCAGGGCATCAAATTTACTCTCAATAAGTGCCGGATTGTCAGCCATTTGTTTTATTATGTTGGCGAATCCCCTGCTCAACTTCGTATTGATCATCCTGATCTGTTTTTGTTGCAGGTGCTGAACCTTAAACATAGAATCCTCAAGGCCAGCAAACGCCGACTGACTGACTGCTCTGGTGTGGGTGGGAGCGTGCATAAGAGCTTGAAGCCGCCTTCCTGATAGCTGGGTTGGACGGTGTACCCGGGCGCTTGTGCCCACGGTGCGATGGGATGTTGCTTGCTGCTGTGAGGCTGTTGTGTCAAGCACTGGAGCACTCCTCAATGAATTAGAACAACCTGGCTCATCCAGCCCTTCATCCATCTCGCCCTGCTCCTGCTCAGCATCTGTCACATCTCCCCTTGGCTCTCCTCCCAGAGGTGTATCTATGTTACAAAAGGGAAAATAAAGGAAATGTTCTGAGTCACTATCTCTGTGGTGGTACTATGTTCACAACTCATGTCAGTCCCCAACTGCAATGTTTGTGTCACATATTACATTTCCCATGATGCACCAACTGTGACTTTTTTATCGTGTAGACGGAGCATGTAGATGCAGTTGGGTCTGTGTGTGGGGCATGCATGTGGGGTGCTGGCTTGAGTGTGACATAATATAGTATTCATTTCCCACTTGCTTGGGGTAGTGGAGGTTGAGATGTGTCGAGGCTTCTAAATCCCACTACTGCCTTGGTCTCAAGGGTGGCTTCCACCATTGCCTCTGCTGCTGAGGCTTCAGGGAGACTGGATGGGCCACCTCCTATTCTTTGTGCATCACGCAGCCGTGCAGCCACCCTCTCCTTGGCCCTGGAGCGCAGATCATACCACCTCTTCTTTATGTCCTCAAGTGACCGGTCAACCACACCAAGGGCATTTACACGCAGCTGCATGTCACGCCATATTTTCCTTTTGTCGGATTCTGGTACAGTATGCAAACTCCTACCAAACAGCTGCTCATGGTTGTTGCAGCACTCTTCGATAAAAATGTCCAGTTCCCTTTCAGAAAACTTTAGTTTGCGCCACCTCTTTTTGCCTTCTTTCTCAGTTGACTGGCTGGCCAACTTGCTTTGCTGTTCTCTCTTTGATTATCAGTGTTGTACTGAGCTGCTGCACCTTGCCATGTGCTTTTAATTTTCTTCAGGATTCTCCAGAGACACCACTTCCTGGTTTGGGGTCCTTCTGCTCCAACAGGAAGTGGTTTTTTCTTCAATTTTTATTCACACTTGCTATTTGCGCATGCAAAATGCATGCTTTCAGCCGCGTGCGCTAATAGCGCATGAAAAATGCATGCTTTCAGCCACGCGCGCTAATTGTGCATGCAAAATGCATGCTTTCAACCACGTACACTATCTGCAAGTGTTTAGCGTGTCGCAATTAGCATCATCGCAATTTTGCGTTGCGAGTCGCTATTTGGGGAATGGTTGTGTTTGTACATTGAATTTAGTAACTCGCAATTTGCGACTCGTAATTTGGCGCAAATTGCAAGTCGCTAAATCTTGCGGTCGTACATCTGGCCCTATGACTCTGGACAGGCCTACCCCGTACAACATGAAGTGATTACTTGATTCAGACACTAGACAGCCTTACCCCATACAACATGAAGCAATTCATCCACACCCCCTCCTCAATAAAGCAAATACCCAAGCTAAATGAGCGACTCACCCGCATAGAAAACCAATTAGACAAAATATTACATGGCCTCAACAATATCACAATGAACCTAAACATATCTACTAATACTGCCCATCACCCTCACCCCCTTACATTCAACAGCCATGTAGCTGGATCACAACACCTCTCAACAACAACGCTCAGAGGCCTAAAAGAAAAACCGCCACAATGTCTCTGAGCGAGGTGGCAGAGCTAGTCAAATCTTACAAACTGGCATCTAATAGTCACAACGCCTCCTCTAAAATCCAGGTTATCACATAACTAGGGAGAAACCCTACACCAAAGAAAACGACCAGGCCACCAGCACACCTCATCAATATCCCCTTGACTCCCTCCTCCCAAGATCCTAGGAACTGATGAGAGACCAAATGCATGCTCATAAACTGCAGGTCTGCAACCAAGAAAACAACAGAATTAACAGAAATCATCCTGAACCACGACATTGACAACTCATTCATTACGGGAACATGGCTAAATTAATCTTCATACCCGATCTTGGACATGCTAGCCCCACCGGGGTTTTCAATCATCAACAAAGATAAGAAGGATCACTACGGTGGAGGCATTGCTATTATCCACAAGAACTACATCAATGTGGGTGAAACAGACACCTTCACCTATAATACATTTGAAAACATCAGCACCACTATAAGGATGAAAGATAACATAACAATGAACTGTCACCTTCTATTTCACCCACCAGCTAACATACTTTCCTTTGATGAACACCTAGAAATTCTGATAACACACTGCTTACTCTCACAAACCAATATTATCATCCTACACAATCTCCACTGGAACGATAAAAGCAATACTCTAATCCAATTTTGAATGATCTCTTACTCAGTAAAAACCTCACCCAGCATTGCAAAGGTCCAACCCACTGCAAACGCTCAACCTTGGACGCTATCATAGCTTATGAAGAAACACTAACTATTGACTGTATCCTCCCCATCGACTGGCCGGACCACCACATCATTTTGTTTCACATCAATAAAGTTTCTCCCACACCCAACTTGTATGCAAAAAACCCTCTAATGAATGAGAAACATAAGGCAAGTTCCTCTAACGAACCTTGAAGAAAGAATGGCGGCACTACTACCCCCCTCATCAGAGAACCTCTCAACAACTAAATTCACCACCCACTACAACTCAACGATGTCCTCCATCCTAGACCAAGTAGCCCCTATGAAACTTAAAAAGATGAGAAACATTCCCTCGAGATCCTGGTTCAATAAAGACCTCAATACTGAAAGAAGACAGATCTGAGCTGCAGGAAGACTCTGGCGACTAAATCCATCCGCAGCCCGTCTGGACCAACTGAGAAGGGAATGCAGGAAATATAAAAAACACATCATGAGTGAAAAAGCCTCCTTCTTCCGCAACACTCTAGATAAGGCTAAAAACCAATCAAAAGATCTCTTGAACATCATCAAACAACAGACCTCCAAGCTATCCTTAAAAAACCCTCAGATATCCAAAGAATGGTGTGACAAATTTGCCAACTTCTTCAATTATAAAATCATGAAAATCGAGCTCTTCCTTGATGATCACAAACAGTCATCCAATGAGAACCCCCCTCTCAGAAATGAAGATAACAACCAAGCCTCTCACTCCACAGACACCCCAGCAACAATCACCAACAACGAGTGCAATCGAATCAAGGGATCCAACATAAACCTAAGTAGCTGGAAGAACTTCAACCCACTCTCAGAGGCAGACATATCTGTTCTGCTGGCTACATCCAAACCCTTCCTTCCACCTTGCTGACCCCTCCCAGCCTCCCTGGCAAAGAAACTCAACCTTGCCCTAACACAGAGATTATAAACTGCTCCCTGTTGACTGGGGTGATGCCGGACTGTCTCAAACTCGGCCAAGCCATGCCACTGCTTAAAAAACAGGGAGCAGACCAGAATGACCTCAATAACTTTGGACCAGTTTCTAATCGCCCCTTCCTAGCCAAAACTCTAGAGCGGTATGTTTTCTCACAACTTAACCAACAAATCGAAAACAACAATCTCCTGGACCCTCACCAATCTGGCTTCAGAAAAGGATGCATCATGGAGACTGCTATTTTGGAACAGCGGCCTTTGACATGTTAGACCACAAGCTTCTCTTGGATTCCCTCCAAAAAAGGATCAGAGTGGACGGGATGGTCCTACGTGGGTTCACATCTTTTCTACATAACCGCGCCCAACAAATAAAAAGAAGCAATTAGACTTCTGATACAACGGCAATGACCCAGGGTGTCCCCCAAGGCTCTGTCCTCTTGCCTACACTGTTTAATATCTACATGGAGCCCCTCACAATCATCCTCAACCAAGCAAAAATCCCCTTCCATCCATACGCAGATGACACCCAGCTCTACATGGAAATCTCATCACTAGAAAACATACACCGGTTAAATGCCACCCTCAAAGAAGTCCAACACTGGCTATCTCGCAACCAAGATAAAACAGAAATTCTGCTCATAACAAAGACAGAGCAGCCCCCAAATGCAATAATGTATAATCTCAATAGAAGCTCTTAACTGAACTCTAAGACTAGCTGACTCCATCACATCTCTAGGAATCATGCTGTAACCCAAACTGATCATGAAAGATCATATAAAGAATAGTGCAAAAAGTGCCTTCTACAACCTAAAACTTTTGAACAAAATCAAATCTTACCTCCCGCTGAATGATCTTAAATCAGTCACACAAGCTCTGGTGCTGTCTAGATTGGACTACGGGAACGCCACCCTCACAGGCACTGCTAAATCCCACCTTGCACTCCTTAGAACCACTCTCAATGTGGCAGCCAAAATGGTCATAGGAATCAAAAAATATGAGCACATCTCCCAGGCCCTGAAAGAACTGAAATGGCTCCAGATAGAAGCTTGCAACAGCGTCAATACTGCTTGTGTCTCCCCCAAACCCTCCACACTGGAAAACCAAATTACCTCACCTCTAAACTCAAAAAGGCAGGTCAGACAAGAAACCTAAGAAGCTTAAACACCCTGCTCCTTCGTAAAGCACACAAACAAAAAACCCTGGCACACTCCTTCTCAAGCTACGCTTCTAAAATCGGGAACTCCATACCAATACATATCAGAACAAACACCTCTTTTTTGAGCTTCAAGAGACAGGTAAAGGTTCTCCTCCTCAACCGGCACCTCAATGAGCGGGTCTTCAATCGTCGAATAAGACAGTATCTCTACCCCTAGTTCTACCTATACCCCTTCCCTGTTACTTTTCCTCCCTCATGCTCAACCATTGATTTGATCTGATTCGACTTAATTGTCCTGATTTTATTCATTATTTTGATGTGAGCATGTACTGTTGTTAAGCGTTCTGATACCCTTGGGTCTTGCCAGCGTTACATAAAACTCCTAAATAAATAAATTAATAAACAAATAAAAACTATGTCGCTTTTAAAAGATTATCTAATGTAGAGCACGTCAAGGCTATTTTTTGTGTGGTAAACAGATGCCTCATTTTACCTGCTTTTTTGTCGATACAGTGAGATAGAAAATAGTGAAGGATGGGGAGGAAACAGCTGTGAATCCCACAGTGAAAGCATTCTCTGCTCTGGCTTGAAGATAGCTTATTGCTGATCACATACTGTACAGCAGCTGTTTAGACAATAAGCAAGAGTGAGCTGTCTTTTGTGTTCAATTATAGACTCTGATCTGTGTCTCAGTATGCATGACTAGATTAAAGACTTCTATTTTCAGGGTTCTGATATTCCCTGGGTGGCAGCACAATTCTGTTTAGAATGTACTGTGATGTCTAGGAAGCTGTCAATCACATTATTGTTTATTTATTGGTTGTGTTCAGCTCACATTTCATCCAAGTCTGAAAGCTGTTTTCAGTGCTGCCAAAGCTAGTCATGCTTCTAAATGTGCACATTTTGGACTAACGAACATGCAGTTCTTTTTGGCACACAACCCTGCCATTAGAAATCTATCCAAAAGAATTCAAGCTCTGATTCAAGTGTACTCGCCAGCTAACGTCCCATCAGCATTTCCTGTATATGGACAAGATCCTGGAAAAGCTGCTACCATCCGGATGCAGAGCCACCGGCTACTCCAGTTCTACCACTTCAGTGCACTTGGCTGCGGCAGGCAAGTAAACATTATCCAGTCTGCCAAAGGTAAGCACAGAACTGCAGACTGTGGGGATGCTTGCCAGCTTCTCTTGACCTGTCAGCAGGATTTAGCTTGGAAGGCTTTCCAAACATTTCTACCAACACGCGCTCCTGCCCCCAATGTCCTAGATTGGTTTCCCTCCATTCTCTGGGTAGACATCAGTTCATACTGATGGAATCCTAAAGATTCCTCTTTTTGTAGTTCCCCATGGCACCCTCCTAAGGTTTTATGTTCTATCTGCTAATATTTAGTCTTTGCAAAATAACCTTGGGATTCTTCTTGGCAACCTAGCCATCTACATATATCAATATGCAGTCTGTACTTCAAAGTGAGGTTGCCCAATAGCAGAAAGAGATCGGGGTCCTCATTAAGACCTGAGCACAGTTATCGCCTTATCGCTGCCACCACCATGCCATGGCCCTGCCATATCTGCAGGCGGTCTCATCCTTTCATTACAGGGTTGGCCAGATCATGATTGGGGTATAGCATTGCAGTGGCCAACATACGTATGGTAATGCAGGCACCAACATGCTGATGTCTCTGTTGCCTCTTGTAGCCCTGTAGGCAATGGGACGCTGGTCATGCGCACTTTATAGGCAAGGGAATTGGCCAAAATCGAGACTCTTTTCCAAGAAGTATTAGATGGGTATAAAGATATAACCACTAAAACAATGAAGCAGTAAAGGAGAAAGAATGGGATGTACATCCACTCTTTTGATTCTGCAAAGCCCGGAAAGGCGACAGCTCTATTGCAGTAAAAACAGCAAATCTCTGGAACTCTTTGCTGGTGCACCTTCGCCGGATGGAATAAGAATTAGAATTGAGGAAAGCACTAAGAACCTGGCTCCTCAATCAGACATTGACAGCCGACCCTCATGGGAGCCTGCCAATAGCGCCAGGAAACCTCCGCAGAGGTAGCCATGCGCTTTAGAAATGGCCATTACATTAAATTACATTTAATGAAGCTTATTATGGCTATTCAGGATGCTTAGCGAGGGAAATGTATGCCTTTTAGGATTCTACAGACAAAGACTTTTTGAAGCACCGAGGAAGTGGTTGTTCCTATGAAACATATGTTGGTTAATTGATGTATTGATCAATGTAAATATAAGGAGAAACAACTTAGATTATACAAACTTAACAATACTGCAGTGCCTCTGAATCCTTTACAAGCTGTATTATGCGGACCCTTTGAGAGTGCATAAGTGTCCTTGCATGAGAATTAGTATGTTCACCTTTTACTGTCTGCCATTTTAATAAGATCGATCCATTTTTTTATGGAGAAAATGTATCATAATGCAAAAGTATCTTATGAAGCAGGAACCATGGGAAAAAGGGATTAGACCTACTGATGCACATGGATGGATACATGAAATGTGTTGGGCCTGGTAAACAGTTTTTCCTTTTGCTTTAGTTTCTATACTGAAGCAAAATGTTGATAAGCTCTACAAGGTCAGGTACACTATTTGGGTAATCAATGGGAAGAATTAAACTAAAAACTAATCTAGAGAAAGCTCCAAGTAGCAGAAGGTGACCCCACCCCCCACCAATAGAAGGAATGGTGGGTATACAAAACAAGATTGTCCACTATGCTAGGTTGCATCCCTCATATAGTTTTCACTTTGTGGCTTTCACAGAGGTCAATGTACACAAGACTATTACAACATGCTTGCAATGTGTATCTACAACCTCCCTGCTGGATAGAGACAAGCTTTGTAAAAGACACAAAATGATAACCATCTGCACAGCGGGCAACCCTTCTTTGTATACCCATTATTGGTAGAAAGCATTTTCTAGGTTGTTTCATTTATTTCCCTTCGTGACCCAAACAGTCTACCTGACATTGTAGAGCTAAACATTTACCTTCACATGCCTTCAGCATATTATCCTCCACCATATACTATGGTCTTACTGGAAAGTTCTATGTGGAAATTACGTGTTAGCCAACTCTGCCATGTTTTAGACATTAGAGCATAAACACGTGAACCTGGACAACAGTGCCCCAATTGTGCAGAGTTATAAAACCAGAAGCATCAGTTTACCAAAAATGGGGCGCCCACATAAAAAGAGGGATTTTCTTACAGCCGAGTTTTGTAAAATGCAGATTTCCAATAAGTATTAGGTAATTATATGATTTAGGCTCTTTCCTTTCAGATAGGTGTTTAATACGTTTCACAAATTTTAGCAGATTGCATAATATATGTGTTGCAAAGTGGCCCCTTGGGTGTAATCCCAAGAAGTCGAGGGATGAGTTGTAGGGAGGTGGCGCCTCAGTGAAATACACAATAAATTTGTTCACTCATACAAGTGAGGGAATGCAGTGGTAATGGGTAGGGAGAACCATCCCACTCCCTAAAATGTTGTCAAAGACAACATAGTAATAAACAAAAACCCCTCAACACGATAAACAATATTGATAATAAAATTCAAAGATGTGACAGATGGTTTTGGAATTCTCTTGTTTGATTGTTGAAATCTCATAAGCCAATACGTGTTTCGTCGCTCACAGGCTACTTCCTCAGGGCTATGTAGTCTTTTAAAGTGCCTTAAGATCGGTTGTAATTCCGTCCCTCTCTATTGTCGACGTATGCAAATATTATTCTTTTTCATTAACTTGGTATAGGTCAGTAAAGATTATTCACTTTGTCGGTCCATAGGTAATTTGCTCCATATGTGTGGTTATTGTTTGAGAATGTACCCAATCCGGTACGGTGTGTCAGTCTGTGTGTGCCTCGCAGCGAGTACGCTTGTTGAGTGGTCCCCACCAGTTTTTCTTTTTTTTGGGCAATCGCCTACTGGTGAATTTGAACTCTAACACTGGCATACTGCTATCCCAGGAGATCGGCATTAGCCTCTGCAAGCTTTTTACTTTTTTTGGGAGCAGGGGATTTGGCAGTGGGGTGGGGGCAAAAGGGCCTCTTAGGTACTTCTCGGCATGAGGACCCGGTCACCTCCAAGGCCCCACTCCTTTCTCACACAGTACATTTTTTGTTTCATTTGGCAAGTCTGGTACCTGCTGGAAAAAATATCAGATCGGCATTTCCACAGTGTCAATGTGGATTTCAGCTTTGTTCCATGCAGAGATGTCTGTACCCCTGAAAAAAAAAAAGACTATTTACCATTCTGAGTTGGGACTTGGGAAATTTTCTGCGAGAAAACCCAAAAGCTCCAGAGAGCCAGGGGGACTAACCTGCTTCTGGTATCTGGACTGTGGTTCCACAGCAGTGGTTACAGCTTCAGCAGCATCCATGCAGAGAGGATTTATCTTCTCATAAAGTGACAAAATCCCTCTCTACATTAAGACTGAGAAAGAATTTTGTCATTTTTTCAAAGAAAGTAACAAAGTCCCTTTTTGAAGTGGGAACTTTTTGATTTGCAGACTTTCACTGCGACCAATCCACTTGCTGGATCCAACCTCGGCCTTATCGCGGTTGGCCTGAAATTGCACCTTGGTCCCAGTCTACCGCGACCATTGACTTACATTGGGCACTTTTTTCTTGCCTTTTTTTCCACTTTAAATGTTTAAAAATTCATATATTCAGTTTCCCTTATTAGATTTTTGTTGTTTTTGTCTTATTTTACTCATATCATTTGTCCCATTATTTTACAATTGATTATGGAGTTGTATTGTGTTTGGTGTGACTTGTTCTACTGTCTATGCACTGCTTAAATAATGAACACATTGCCTTGGATTTAAGTCTGACTGTTTTGTGCCACATTACGAGGGATTGAGCAGGGTTTGTTTTATTGAATTGGATGACATTTAGAATGTGATGGGTTTATCCTTGGAGGTGGACACTTGTCCACCCCAAATAATAATCCCCTTTCCTACAGTATCCATCCTCACATTATAACCTAACAGGCATGTACTACCACAATGACAATCTTATTTTCCAACTGATTAACAACAGCCATCTGTCACTAATGCCAATGTTGAGAGTACTGCGTACATAGAGTGGAATATCAACTATAGACTTGACAACTGTGTCTGAGCAGAGACATTTATTAAACAGTTCTGTTAATTAGAACACCAAATGTATGAGTTTCCAGTGGGCGGATGTATGATATCTGAAAGGAAACGTCTTAACGCAACACTCAGCATTTCTCAATAAAATTACTTTACATTCGGGAACTGTGACTCACATTGCCCTCTTTATCTGTGATAACCAAGCCTGGATATTTTTTGGACAAATTTTGTCTTGGAGGCTGAGGTCATCACATGTGAGTTTTCACAAGTAGGGA
Organism: Calotriton arnoldi; assembly: GCA_963921515.1. NCBI lineage: Eukaryota > Metazoa > Chordata > Amphibia > Caudata > Salamandridae > Calotriton > Calotriton arnoldi. The sequence continues at coordinate 384,081 of CAWUFW010004496.1, forward strand.
GTCATACTAGTCAGGGTAGAGTGGGCTGTATATATTTCATATTCTTTTCTCCTTGCTGATGTGTTCCAGGTCAAACATATATCTTAGGGCCTCGCCATACGGAACTCCATCTTCATTTGCCCTATCCTATGCCTTAAGCAGCAAAGACTGCATGCTAATTTGACACTTGACTCCACAAAAACAAAGCTCTTCCAGGAGTGTAATAAATGGCTTATACCATACTAGATGAAATATTGACTCCAAGCTCCTTATTTTCAGTTGGGAAAATAAATTAATAAATGAAATACCTCCATACACCTTTTTACACCATTCTGTGCTCATGATATTCTCTCCCAAATACTTTCTATTTACATCTATAGTTAACAACAAATTACACGGGATATCAATCCTATGCTAGTTGAAAGCATGATTCATAGTGTTTTTTATTCCTTCAAAGTATTCTTGACATTTGGCATCCCATGACCATTCTATTGCTTTGTTCAAAAGCCCACACATCTCATGTATTCTGTCTGAAAGACAATGTATAAAGTTTGCATAATATTCTAAAAGGTTGAAGAACAATCTCAATGGCTACTTGTTTGCTGGAATGCACCACCTTATTTGTTGGCCTGATTCATTCACATGTCACGGTGTCCTTCAAACTCATCAACAAGTCCTCTGATTTTGAATTAGGACTGCTTCTCTGTCAAATCTTTTTCTCTAAGAGTTGCCAACACATGATGCAACAATTCATGATGTTTCCCCTTCGTCTTGGCACTCACTAAAATGTCATCTTAGAAACATAGAATACCCTCTACGCCAGCAAACAAATTATCCATGACATGCTGAAAAATGTTGATGCGGATGTTAATCCAAGCAGCATTCTAGTAAAGCAAAATGCACCCACTGTACTAACAAAAAGACACAAAATGCAACGGCTCCTCTTCCAATTCAATCGGTAAATGCCGATCACAGATCTGTTATGGCAAACCATTCTGCTCTACCTAGAGTCTTAAGGATAACATTAATATTAGGCAGTGGGTGCCTTTCAGCTCATCTTGCTCAATTTATATCTTTGAAGTCCACACATATTCTTGAAGGTATCACTGATGGCGCAAGCCATTCTTATGCTACAACATTTTAAATCACAACACTAGCAGATTGGTCATTGTGATAGGACTCCTCTTTGTAGCTCATGCACCAATGATTTTACTAGTTTGTTCATACAATGTATATGTTTAAATCCCCTCACATTTCCACATGTTCCTGTGAACACTTCTGAATAGAACTCCTTTACATTTTTTCTGGAAAATAACAGCTGTTAACTCACCCTCCAACTCTCTGAGCACCAAACACTGTCTGTGGCATAACAATAACTCCATTCATTTCCCCCGATTTACATTCAGTAGCATATCAAATTCTCAGGATAATACCATCACCAAACACAGGCGGTCCTTTTGAATGGTCATAGCTTTTCCAAACTCTGGTACATTCACAGCAGGGTTGCACTTATCATGGTCCAGTGTCAGCATTGTTTTTCAAATACAAGTCTTCAGTAAACATCACAAATGAGGAACTGCAAAGCAAGAACTCGCCTTCTCTAACTGAATATTGTTAGAAGCATTCCACTGTCTCTACAGAACCAACTCCCTGTTGTAGTTGTAGTGTGGTCTATTTTAGGGAACGTCTTATATCACCATATTAATTCTGTTGTGTTACAGCAACTGTGAGAAGTTCTAGTAAAATACTCCAATATTCCTTAGGGTGTGTTTTTCATCATTAGAGACTTAACAGGATTATGTGGGTGTTCTCATTTCAGTTGCCAATAGGCAGGGGTTGTCTTTATGCAATACTATCCGTGCACTGGGCAACAAGTGGCACTTTTTTTTAACGACTCAGTGATTAAGGAGGAGTTGAGATTGAACTATGCACACAATTATATGCACCAGTTTAATGCACTGTGTCTAAGACATTAGCTTTTATGTTTAACCATTCTAATGTCTCAGCTTTCACCAGCACATCACACAGGTTCAGAGAGGAGATTTCAATTCATATTAGATATGGTACAGAATATATGTCAAATACTATACCAACAAGCTCGTACAGAATAATTTCATTTAAAGCAAACATCAGTACTCTTGCACAGTACCTTCGAGTGGATATATCTGAAGATTTAATTTAATTGTATACATATAAAACATTATTAGACCCAAATTCTGAAAAGGTTAGATGAATATGAATGGGATAGGGTGCAACAAGATACCTGGCCTTATTATGACTACGGTGGTCCATTAGACCGCCGTAGTCGTGGTGGCGGTCCGTGGACCGCCAAACTGGCAGTCCATCTACCATATTTTGACTATGGCGGTCGGACCACCACAGAACCAGTGCTACCGATAGCATGTTACTAGTTTCCTCACTGCCACAGTTTTCATGGCGGTGTGCCTGCCATGAAAAGTGGGGCGGGAAGAAACAAAGGGGGCCCTACAGGGCCCCTGTTGCCTTTGCGCCAGGGATGCATGCAGGGGGACACATGGTGTTCCCACCGGTCTGCACGCACCCCCAGTTCCTGCAGGGCATGGACTTGACAGTCCATGTCCTGTAGGAACTTGCTATGGTATTCCCATTGCGGTGCCTGTGATGGCTCTCCTTTGAGCCTTTAAACAGGCACCGCCGTGGGCCAGCTGCCGCAGGACCGCCTGACCTGGATTCCAGTCGTGATCCGGTGGGCGGTCTCATTATGGCTTTGGCAGTGCGTGAGCGGGGCACTGGTGTGGCGGCCCACTCCCACTCCCACACCGCCAAAGTCATAATAAGGCCCACTGCCTCTTGGTTCTTTCTCTACAATTGTCACATGGTTAAATAAATATTGTATTTATTGCAGGATATTGGAGTACCAGCATTATCTCAAACATCACACTGAAAACAACATCCTAAGGCCTACTGCAATGGGCAAATGTGCTCATATTTCCAAAGTAATATGTGTAATGAAACAAAATCTAAGTCAAACAAACATACAAAAAACGTAATCCATTAAAGAGAGATTTGTTTTTAAAGGGCAAAACCTACATTTATAAAATGAGTAAATACCCGGAGAGCTACAAATTGAACAGATGAGTTCCATGCTCCCAGGCATGCAGAACTTCTCAGAGGTTACCCATAGCTATCATGGATTCTGTATGCCTGAGGTTTATAGGAGGGACAGGCAAAGGTGAGCATGGTGCATGCTCCTCTACTGTTGATCTATGTGAGCCTCACCCACACCTGATGTCATCCCAAGTGCATACAATCCTCAGTCAGGCAAAGAGGGAGAGATATGGTAGCATTTAAGTGTTTTCTTTAGTTACAATCAATATCATTATACATCCAAGTGTATCCTCCATTTGGAGAGCTCATCTCTATAGTAAACACAGTTTGAGCACTGCTCAACTTACTGTTTGCTGGAGATCTGGGATGATGATTCTTACGACCATGGTGTTGGTCTGGATATCTTCCATTCTGCTGGTGGGTTTCTCAGCAGTTGCCCTGATAGTGTCGTAGATAGTTTCTTCTTTGGAACTGTCAGACTCAGATTCCACAGAGTAGTCTGAAAAACTTTGTGCCATTTCATCTTCACTTGAGGTTGGACTGCGGGGCATGTTCAGCTTGACGCACTAGGGACCTCTACAAAGATAAGAAAGCAAAGGTGAAACTTTTGGTCTGATAAAGTGTAAAACTAGATTTATTGATCCAATGTCCTTAAACAAGGATGTAGTAGCTTCTATACATATTGGTGCACAGATATTATTTTTTGTTAGACAGCTCATTTTCAAAAACATTTTCAAAAACAAGCTAAAAGGTTTTCAGCCCACAGATATCCCATCATCAAAGGGAAATATTGTAATAACCCAGTGGGAGACCCAATATACTCTTGGAAGTTTGGGCAAATAAACAAATGTTTGAGTAAAGATACCTACAAGGGATTTTGTTTGCTAGACTTAGTTGAATTTCTTATAAACTTGTTACCTATTTGTTAAGTCCTAATTGGTGGCTTAACTTAGCGAAAGTCTGCACTTCTATGCAAATGTACACAAAATCAATATTTAACAACACAATTTATAAAAAAACAATTGAAAGATAATTGGAAAAACAATTGGAGAACACGGGTATATCTTTCTTTCATAAATACACAATTTTAATGTGAAACAAAAAATGTGAGGGGTACATTCAAAAACAACAAAACACCATGATGGAGGATACACAAATGAACCTACAAATCATGAGTGTGATCATCTATTCCAAGGAGATACACATAGAGGAAAAAGAAACTAAATTAGAAAACAATTCCTCAGACGCCTTAGTTGTTGGGGAAATAGATGTGATAGTCGACGTTTCGGTCTGTTGTGGCAATAACGTCCGTCAGACCATCTTCAGGACATACAGATGTTTATAAAACAAGTCCCCTGTATAAATACAATATATACAATTATTTACAATAATCTATATACAAAAATTAAAAGAAGAGAAAAGATAACCCGTGTGAAAAAAGAAACAGACAGAATTGACCAAAAATACATGAAACAAGAATTAAACCCAATAGTTGTCGCGGTCTAGGAGCCCAAATCGGAATTACCAATATCCACGGGAGCGAAGATAGAATCTCTCCTCTCCCCTGAGATACTGTCTCCGTCTATTCATAGACTCAGAGCGGTAGAGCAGTATCCCCAGGGAGCGAGGAAACAGGGAGGGACCACCAGGGGCTTCCAAATCAAGACACAGAGGTAGAGGGGACGTCTCAGTAGATATGAAAGAACCTGCAGTAATAGAAAATGAGAAAGAACAGGTTAAGGAAAACTCTATACTTTCCCCACTAATATCTTCTATCAGACTTAGGTGTGTTCATTGTGCTCTCACATACTCACGAGGGGGTTATTGTCAGGGAACTTGTTCGTGGCTTTTATACCCAATTCCAAACAGCAGAAAGCAGATAAATCAAGCCTTCAAGAGACAGGAGGAGTTTGATGTGCCACTAGTTTCTCCACCAAGGCACAAACCGTCGCCACCTCTGTTTTGGCAAAAGTCACTTCAACAATTTAAAAGTACTCACGTTGCTCTACCTCCGTAAAATCAGGAGCAGCGCGTCCGAGCACTGCGACGAAGGTTTCGTTTTAAGGTGTTGGAAAAGGGGGAGGCGTGAGAGTCCCTTCACTCCGTAAAATAGGAAACAACAAAATAATTGAAGTATGACAACGCTTCCTCGCGTTTTGTGGTTAAGGAATCAAAAATAAACAGAAAGGGAAAGACAAAAAACAGCTCTTCCTCGAGATGGTGGGAGAGCGGTGAAGGAAACAGCGCGGGCTCGCGCTGGCTTCTGTAATTAGAACCAGGTGAGAGTAGCGAGTCAAGGCGCTGATAGAAGCGATCCGTAGAGGTTGAGCACCACGCTTCCTCGAGATGGTGGGAGAGTGGTGAAGGGAACAGCGCGGGCTCGCGCTGGCTTCTGTGATTAGAACCAGGTGAGAGTAGCGAGTCCAGGCGCTGACAGCAGCGATCCGCAGAGGTTGTGCACCGCGCTTCCTAGCACTGGCGGTCACAAAGGTGATTCCACGAAGAGGCAGATTGTGGTTACCGGGAACAGGAAGGTCCGAGGAAATCCAAACAGGCAAAGGGCGAGGTCCCAACTGGAAGTGAAGCCAAGCATCATAGATTGGGTGCTCACGGCTTATAAGCCGAGTTTGTCAGCTGATCAGTCCCTGTGCAGCATGGGAAGGCACAAAGCAACACACCTTTCTGAGGCATTATGGGAGATGTAGTTTCTGGAATTATACCTGGAATAGGGTACAGGAAACCTGACGTCTAACAGTTCTCCTCCCTAACGGTCTATACACCGGTCTAGGTTTAGAGGGGTGTAGAGCGTGAAACCTTCTCAATAACACAGGAGCATGTACATTCTCTGCAGACTCCCAAGTTCTGTCTTCAGGGGCATACCCCACCCAATCTATGAGGTACTGCAATTCTCCGTTAAATAGTCTGGAATCTAAGATGCTTTTCACCTCATATTCTAACTCTCCTTCTACGACGATAGGAGGGGGTGGAGGTTCAGGGCAGGAGGGAGGGATATACTCCTTGAGCAAGGAAGTATGGAAAACGGGATGTATCCTCATTTCAGGTGGGAGATCTAGCTTTACTGTAACTGGGTTGATCGTTCTTACAATAGTGAAAGGCCCTACATATCTGGGTTGTAATTTACGAGGGCCTGGTAACCTGAGGTTTTTCGTGGACAGCCATGCCTGTCCACCTTCTTTGTAATCTGGGGCAGGACGTCTATGTTTATCTGCATCTGACTTCATGGAGTTTTTGGCTTCCGTTAGTTCTAATTTGGCTTGTTCCCATATAGATAAAAGATGAGTGTAGTGGTCTGTGACTGCGGGGACATCTGAGAGAGGGAAAGAGAGGGGAAGAAATTTTGGATGATATCCTGTGGTGAAGAAAAAGGGTGAAACCTTGGAAGCAGAATGGGTGGAATTATTATACGCGAATTCAGCCAAAGGAAGAGCCTGGAGCCAATCACTAGTAGTAGTGCTGATTAAACATCGGAGATATTGTTCCAGAGTCTGGTTCGTTCTTTCGGTTTGACCATCCGTTTGCGGATGGTAAGCCGAGGAGAGACGATGGTCTATATGAAGAATTTTACATAATCCTTGCCAGAATTTAGACACAAACTGTGGTCCTCTATCGGAAAAAATGACTGAGGGCAACCCATGTAGCCTGACTATGCTTTCAATGAATGTGTCTACGAGTTCTTTGGCGCTAGGTAGTTTCTTAAGAGGGATGAAATGGGCCATTTTGGACAACATATCCACCACCACCAATATAGTGGTGAATCCTCTTATGGTGGGTAGATCTGTGATAAAATCCATGCTGATGGATGACCAGGGTATATCTGGGACGGGCAGAGGCTGTAAAAGACCCGCAGGAGCACAATGTGATGATTTCTGACGGGCACAAGTTGGACACGCTTTGACAAAATTGAGTATATCTTGAGTCATGCCTTTCCACCAGAACCATCTCTGACATATTTGAATAGTCTTTTCTCCTCCAGGATGACCAGCCAATGGCAAGGCATGACACCATCGTATTATCAAGTCTTGGGTTTCTTTTGTAGGGATAAACAAACGATCCTCATGATAAAACAAATCGCTCACTATTTTGTTCACAGGATCTGTCAACCACTTCTCACGATCAAGCGCCAAAAAGGCATGATTTAGTTGTGAAACAAAAGTGTCGGTTTTTTCGCTAATGGATATGATTTTATCCTCAGGTATAATAGGTAAGGGAGTTTCCACTGTGTATTTCTGATCTTTTCCTAAGCGGGAAAGAGCGTCTGCTTTACCGTGTTTTGAGCCAGGGCGAAAAGTGATAACAAAATCATATTCAGAAAAAAAGGATACCCATCTCATTTGTCGAGGAGTAAGGGCACGGGCAGACCTAAAAAACTGAAGATTCCTATGGTCTGAGTAAATAGTGATGGTATGAGGTGAACCCAAAAGATAATGGCGCCATTCTTGAAAAGCCATTTTAATGGCTAGGAGTTCTCTTTCTCCGATGGTATAATTTTGCTCAGCTTGAGAAAGAGTTCTAGAAAAATAGGCCACTGGATGGAGTGTTCCTGATTGTGAATCACGTTGTGAAAGAATCCCCCCAACTGCATATTGAGAGGCATCGGCCTCTACATAGTATGGCTGATTTTCGTCCGCATGTCTGATAATGGGAGCGGAAGTGAAACTATTCTTCAGCGTTTGAAAAGCCTGCTCGGAAATATCATTCCATTCAAAAGATATTCCTTTTTTCAATAATCTGGTGATGGGAGTGACCAGATCAGAAAAACGATTGATAAATCGCCGGTAGAAATTTGCAAATCCTAAAAAGGATTGCACCTCTCTGACAGTCTTAGGACTTTTCCACTCAGTTATGGCTGAGACCTTGGCAGGATCCATATGTATACCTTCAGGAGAGATGACAAACCCTAAGAATTCCACCTTTTGGGCATGAAAGAGACATTTGTCTAATTTAGCAAACAGATGGTGGTCTTGTAGTCGCTGTAAAATCAATTTGACATGTTCCACATGTTCGTTTTCAGTCTGAGAATAGATTAAAATATCGTCAATATAGACAATAACGAAAATATCTAAATATTCACTTAAGATCTCATTTACAAAGAATTGAAATGCCGCGGGGGCATTGCATAATCCAAAGGGCATGACGCAATACTCATAGAGTCCGAACTTAGTGCGGAAAGCCGTCTTCCACTCATCTCCTTCTCTGACTCGGATCAAGTGATAGGCTCCCCTCAGGTCCAGCTTAGTAAAGATTTTAGCCTTACGCACCTGATCCAAGAGACTGGAGATGAGTGGAAGAGGGTATTTATTTTTTATCGTCACCTTATTCAAGGCCCGATAGTCCAGGCACGCCCTTAAGCCACCTTCACGTTTGGGAATAAAAAAAATAGGGGAAGAGACAGGGGAAGTCGAATGGCGTATGAACCCCTTTTTTAACATGTCTTGAAGGTACTCATGGAGATATTTTGTCTCAGGTTCCGTAAGAGCATATATCCTACTGACAGGAAGTACTGCACCCGGCGTTAGATCAATCCTGCAGTCGTAGGATCTGTGAGGGGGTAGGGCCACGGCTTTTATTTCGTCAAATACTCCTGCAAACTCATGATACTCAGGGGGCAACGGCGTCGAGTCCGGTAATGATACTGCACAACTTAGAGGAGTGTGCCATAGGGCTGTCTCATGGTAACAATGCTTTAGACAATACGAAGAGCGGAGCGTAACTTTCCTAGAGACCCAATCAATGAGCGGATTATGTAGCTGTAGCCACGGGACTCCAAGAATGGCACCAAAGTTGGGGGTGTTAATGAGATCAAATGAAATAGATTCAACATGACCGTTATCACACATCATTACAAGTTCAGGGGTATGATAGGTGATTAAACCAGATGACAATTCAGTTCCATCAACAGCTCTCACCTTTTCAGGTCGCGTTTTAGGAACGAATTCAATCCCGAGTTTCTTGGCCAATGAGATGTCTAGGAAGTTTCCGGTTGCTCCAGAATCTAATAGTATGGGCATAGTCTTTCTATGTTGTGACGGCAATATAACTACCACGGTGATGGTGAAGTGTTTAGGCACTAAAATCATCGTGTTAGCCAAGAAGTGTGAGATCTGCATGGGAGAAGGACTTGGAAGAGCGACCTCGGTACTCTCCAAGTCTTTTAGTTTTCCGGATACATGGCTGCACCCATTCTGCTAGCTGGGGTCTTCAGAGGTGATCTTGGTTTGACAAGACATTCTCTAGCAAAATGGCCACCCTTGCCACAGTAAAGACAGAGGTTCAATTTCCGTCGTTTTTCACGTTCTTCTACCGTTATTGGTCCTCTAACTCCTCCTATCTGCATGGGCTCACTTGTGTCCTTTAACTCTTTCTTCTCGCTTTTGGCAAAAAAAGACGGGTGTATTCCCCCTTGGACTTTTCTCCTTTTCTTTCCCTTAATCTATGGTCTAGTTTGACCACTAGGTCTATAAATGAAGGACAATCTTCAGGCGGGTTCACTATTTGAGACAATATATCCTTTAGTTCGTCTTTTAATCCTCTGTAGAATAAAGAAGTTCTCTTCTCTTCAGGCCATTGTGTTTCAGTCACTAGTCGGTTGAAAGTGGTGATATATGTTAACAGATCCCCTGAACTTTGTTTAAGACTCAACAGTTCATTGTCACTAGCCTGCATATAAGAGTGACGGGCAAAGAGGCTTCTCATTCTTTCTTTGAATTGTGGGAGGTTGTACAAAATGGGGTCGTCATTTTGTACAAGAGGCACCGCCCACAGAGCAGCATTCCCACTGAGATAGGAGATAATAAAAGCTATCTTTGCCGCGTCATCTGGAAATGAGGAAGCTCTACATAAAAACTGGAGGTGACACTGGTTCATAAATACTCCGTACTTGCTAGTGTCTCCACTGAATCTCTCAGGCATTGCTAAAGGGGTCAGTGGAGGTGTTACAACTGTCACACTAACAGGAGAAGGGGGAGAGACTACTGAATCTGAGGTAGAGGCAGAAGCGGAGCCTTGGAAATGCGCAGGCTGTATGTAACTCTTTTTGAACTTGGGATAGGTGGCAGCCTCTCTGACTTCAGTCTGTCTTTGTGTTTTCATTCCATCTAACTCAGAAACCAGACGCTGATTTTCCCCTTTCATTACTCTAAGCTCTGTTTGTAAGTTTATAACTGCTGCCGCTAACTCATTCATAGTGGGTAAAGATGTCTCAAGGGATAGGGAGTCATCCATAAGGGTATCAAATGAGGCTCCCGTGTTCATCTTCGCTCAGGGGATAATATAACCGTGGGCTTGGCTTTCTGTCGCGGTCTAGGAGCCCAAATCGGAATTACCAATATCCACGGGAGCGAAGATAGAATCTCTCCTCTCCCCTGAGATACTGTCTCCGTCTATTCATAGACTCAGAGCGGTAGAGCAGTATCCCCAGGGAGCGAGGAAACAGGGAGGGACCACCAGGGGCTTCCAAATCAAGACACAGAGGTAGAGGGGACGTCTCAGTAGATATGAAAGAACCTGCAGTAATAGAAAATGAGAAAGAACAGGTTAAGGAAAACTCTATACTTTCCCCACTAATATCTTCTATCAGACTTAGGTGTGTTCATTGTGCTCTCACATACTCACGAGGGGGTTATTGTCAGGGAACTTGTTCGTGGCTTTTATACCCAATTCCAAACAGCAGAAAGCAGATAAATCAAGCCTTCAAGAGACAGGAGGAGTTTGATGTGCCACTAGTTTCTCCACCAAGGCACAAACCGTCGCCACCTCTGTTTTGGCAAAAGTCACTTCAACAATTTAAAAGTACTCACGTTGCTCTACCTCCGTAAAATCAGGAGCAGCGCGTCCGAGCACTGCGACGAAGGTTTCGTTTTAAGGTGTTGGAAAAGGGGGAGGCGTGAGAGTCCCTTCACTCCGTAAAATAGGAAACAACAAAATAATTGAAGTATGACAACGCTTCCTCGCGTTTTGTGGTTAAGGAATCAAAAATAAACAGAAAGGGAAAGACAAAAAACAGCTCTTCCTCGAGATGGTGGGAGAGCGGTGAAGGAAACAGCGCGGGCTCGCGCTGGCTTCTGTAATTAGAACCAGGTGAGAGTAGCGAGTCAAGGCGCTGATAGAAGCGATCCGTAGAGGTTGAGCACCACGCTTCCTCGAGATGGTGGGAGAGTGGTGAAGGGAACAGCGCGGGCTCGCGCTGGCTTCTGTGATTAGAACCAGGTGAGAGTAGCGAGTCCAGGCGCTGACAGCAGCGATCCGCAGAGGTTGTGCACCGCGCTTCCTAGCACTGGCGGTCACAAAGGTGATTCCACGAAGAGGCAGATTGTGGTTACCGGGAACAGGAAGGTCCGAGGAAATCCAAACAGGCAAAGGGCGAGGTCCCAACTGGAAGTGAAGCCAAGCATCATAGATTGGGTGCTCACGGCTTATAAGCCGAGTTTGTCAGCTGATCAGTCCCTGTGCAGCATGGGAAGGCACAAAGCAACACACCTTTCTGAGGCATTATGGGAGATGTAGTTTCTGGAATTATACCTGGAATAGGGTACAGGAAACCTGACGTCTAACAATAGTATAGTGAAATTAAATGAAGAATCATAAGTGATCATGAAGTTGAATTCAGTGAAAATAGAAACTAACACCAAGAGAGATGTGATATAGATATACTACTTACTCAAACGATATTTGTTAGTCGTCTCAACCCAAGAACACTGATTGAATAATAGGGTTGAAGGAAGGGCCTTACGAATAGGTTCCTAGAAGTATTGAGACAAGAGATGTCTATTAATACATCTCGAGATAACTATGATTGATTGCAAAGAAAGAAGCAAAGAGAGAAAGGGACTAGTAGTTCACGTAAACTTCCCTAGAATTGTAGCGGACGTTTTATGATTAAATATGAGTCTCAGTCTAACATGAACCATCCTACACTATTTACTCTTATGTATGCATTGGCGGTATCAGGTTGATTATGACTGCGCCATATCCATCACTAGATGCAGACGGTTAATAAAAACTGAAAGTAATCGTTGAATGAAGCAAAAAAGAAGAAAATTCGCTAGTAATCGAACATGTTAATTGTTCTTGTATATTATCTGAATCGGTTAGATTTAAAATCCTCTCTGAAACTCAACTCAAATCTCAAACTAAGGCTATACGACTATGTAGCCTCGATAATGTATCAATCATGTGTGTAACCATATCTACTGTGATAAAAATTGCACAGTGAAGATTTTTAATTGCATAGAGGACTGGCTTACCTCTATTGATAAAGTGAAAAGACCTCTTTGTAAATATAATTTCAGGAAAAAGTCAGGAATAATCTCACAACTTTGTTGGGGGAGGTAGCATTGTTGTGCTGAAATATCTTCCCAAGGTTCAAGCGAGTTAAGTTGAACCAAACTCCACACTAACTAAGAGAAAAAAGAGAGACACCCCCATTTAAAATAACTCGAGCGTTAATATTAGGGCATGTATCATTAAAGCTAAAGCGAGTAGTGCCGCTTACCGAGTTGTCAATGACTTGTCTTCTCAAAAGGGTCCCGTACACAGCAAGTTCACTATATACATAGCGCTAAAGCGTGTGTCATTTTATATCAATCCGGAAGTGAAAGGGGCACTGAATACAGAGAAAGGACTTGCCGGATAACGTATACTTCGGGAAAACTATGGTGGCCATTTTGAAGTGGCCAAATCTTACTCGATCTAAAGCGGATGTTTAATTGCTATCAATAGGGGTATTAAAATTTAATTCAGAAAATATATAGTTTAGCCGATGAATCTAAATATCCCTTATTCCTACTAAAGACACCCGAAATGTGAATGAATAAAACGAATTTGAACAATTACTACAAATATGTAAATCAGTAACATACATACTGTCACTTGATTTTTTTATAAATTGTCAACACATTCGTATTAACTACCACTTCACAATGTTGGTTCAAATACAGTATTGACTTGCATAGAGAAGAATAACAGCATAACTAGCTTATTCTCTTCCTCATTGTTTGCTAACATGTGTATCTTGAGGACAAGTTAAAATGATGTCTGATACATAAAATCATATCTTTGTTCAAAACTAAAGTCTCTGAATACATTCTACTGTATAATCATAAAACATACATATACATACGATAGAATGGTTACAGTTCTTTAATTGCAACATTCTGACCATTTCGTATTGATTTCACATAAAGCGAAACTCATGAATGTTCACAGAGAATATAGAAACAATAGAACAAATCAGTATCTAAAGATGTAAAATTAACAGATACAAGCCAGGGTATGCCATTCATTGGCTGAGTTTAAACCTTTGGAGATCCTGTCAGTGCGGCAAATCCATTGGTTTTCCTTTAAAGTAAGACTTCTGTCTACATTTGATTGTCTAATTGATGGTTTCACTATCTCTATGACCCACCATATCATGTCTTTTTCTGTATGTTTAGCCTGGCTATAATGTTCAACTAGTGGTGCATTCTCCACTTTACATCGAATCCTTGATTGGTGTTGAAGGATTCGCTTTTTACTATTTGGGTTGTTTTACCTATATAGTAGAGACCACAAGGGCATTGAACACAATACACCACGTTGCTGGTGTTGCAGTTAGAGAAATGTTTAATGGAGTATTTACATCCATTTAACTCAAAACACTTCATGGTCTTGGTGGTCTACATGCTACACATGAATTACATTTAAAGTGTCCTACAACCGGAATTAGTTGTCTCATATTGTCAACAATGTGTAAGTCTGATGTCTCATAAGCATGTACTAGTCGATCCTTCAGATTAGGACCCCTTTTGAAGGAAACACGAGGTTTTTGAGTCAATTCAGGAAGTCCTGATAGTAAAGACCAATGTTTATTGATTATTCTTTTAATACAATTAAGCAGTTCCTGCACTCAAGGATGGCCTCCCCTTTGGGCAGTTTCTGCGCTTGCGCAGGAACTGCTTTCGTAGAGAGGATTATTTCTTGGAAGCTAAAAAACTGAAAGAAAAGTTGAGACTGCGTGGCTACCCAAACAAACTTCTTAAAAAGTAATTAAAGCGTGCATGGTATAACAACTGTGATGCTTTACTAGAAGCAAAGAATAAATCAACACAACAACCCCATCTAGTATGTGTAACAACGTTTGGAACTGCCACTAATTGTATTAAAAGAATAATCAATAAACATTGGTCTTTACTATCAGGACTCCCTGAATTGACTAAAAAACCTCTGTTTTCCTTCAAAAGGGGTCCTAATCTGAAGGATCGACGAGTGCATGCTTATGAGACATCAGACTTACACATTGTTGACAATATGAGACAACTAATTCCGGTTGTAGGACACTTTAAATGTAATTCATGTGTAGCATGTAGTACCACCAAGACCATGAAGTGTTTTGAGTTAAATGGATGTAAATACTCCATTAAACATTTCTCTAACTGCAACACCATCAACGTGGTGTATTGTGTTCAATGCCCTTGTGGTCTCTACTATATAGGTAAAACAACCCAAATAGTAAAAAAACGAATCCTTCAACACCAATCAAGGATTCGATGTAAAGTGGAGAATGCACCACTAGTTGAACATTATAGCCAGGCTAAACATACAGAAAAAGACATGATATGGTGGGTCATAGAGATAGTGAAACCATCAATTAGACAATCAAATGTAGACAGAAGTCTTACTTTAAAGGAAAACCAATGGATTTGCCGCACTGACAGGATCTCCAAAGGTTTAAACTCAGCCAATGAATGGCATACCCTGGCTTGTATCTGTTAATTTTTACATCTTTAGATACTGATTTGTTCTATTGTTTCTATATTCTCTGTGAACATTCATGAGTTTCGCTTTATGTGAAATCAATACGAAATGGTCAGAATGTTGCAATTAAAGAACTGTAACCATTCTATCGTATGTATATGTATGTTTTATGATTATACAGTAGAATGTATTCAGAGACTTTAGTTTTGAACGAAGATATGATTTTATGTATCAGACATCATTTTAACTTATCCTCAAGATACACATGTTAGCAAACAATGAGGAAGAGAATTAGCTAGTTATGCTGTTATTCTTCTCTATACAAAAGTCAATACTGTATTTGAACCAACATTGTGAAGTGGTAGTTAATACGAATGTGTTGACAATTTATAAAAAAAATCAAGTGACAGTATGTATGTTACTGATTTACATATTTGTAGTAATTGTTCAAATTCGTTTTATTCATTCACATTTCGGGTGTCTTTAGTAGGAATAAGGGATATTTAGATAAATGTAAAACGCTATACTTCATCGGCTAAACTATATATTTTCTGAATTAAATTTTAATACCCCTATTGGTAGCAATTAAACATCCGCTTTAGATCGAGTAAGATTTGGCCACTTCAAAATGGCCGCCATGGTTTTCCCGAAGTATACGTTATCCGGCAAGTCCTTTCTCTGTATTCAGTGCCCCTTTCACTTCCGGATTGATATAAAACGGCACACGCTTTAGCACTCTGTGTATCGTGAACTTGCTGTGTACCGGACCCTTCTGAGAAGACGAGTCATTGACAACTCGGTAAGCGGCACTACTCGCTTTGGCTTTAATGATACATGCCCTAATATTAACGCTGTAGTTATTTTAAATGGGGGTGTCTCTCTTTTTTCTCTTAGTTAGTGTGGAGTTTGGTTCAACTTAACTCACTTGAACCTTGGGAAGATATTTCAGCACAACAATGCTACCTCCCCCAACAAAGTCGTGAGATTATTCCTGACTTTTTCCTGAAATTATATTTACAAAGAGGTCTTTTCACTGTATCAATAGAGGTAAGCCAGTCCTCTATGCAATTAAAAATCTTCACTGTGCAATTTTCATCACAGTAGATATGGTTACACACATGATTGATACATTATCGAGGCTACATAGTCGTATAGCCTTAGTTTGAGATTTGAGTTGAGTTTCAGAGAGGATTTTAAATCTAACCGATTCAGATAATATACAAGAACAATTAACATGTTCGATTACTAGCGAATTTTCTTCTTTTTTGCTTCACTCAACGATTACTTTCAGTTTTTTATTAACCGTCTGCATCTAGTGATGGATATGGCGCAGTCATAATCAACCTGATACCGCCAATGCATACATAAGAGTAAATAGTGTAGGATGGTTCATGTTAGACTGAGACTCATATTTAATCATAAAACGTCCGCTACAATTCTAGGGTAGTTTACGTGAACTACTAGTCCCTTTCTCTCTTTGCTTCTTTCTTTGCAATCATAGTTATCTCGAGATGTATTAATAGACATCTCTTGTCTCAATACTTCTAGGAACCTATTCGTAAGGCCCTTCCTTCAAACCTATTATTCAATCAGTCTTCTTGGGTTGAGACGACTAACAAATATCGTTTGAGTAAGTAGTATATCTATATCACATCTCTCTTGGTGTTAGTTTCTATTTTCACTGAATTCACCTTCATGATCACTTATGATTCTTCATTTAATTTCACTATACTATTGGGTTTAATTCTTGTTTCATGTATTTTTGGTCAATTCTGTCTGTTTCTTTTTTCACACGGGTTATCTTTTCTCTTCTTTTAATTTTTGTATATAGATTATTGTAAATAATTGTATATATTGTATTTATACAGGGGACTTGTTTTATAAACATCTGTATGTCCTGAAGATGGTCTGACGGACGTTATTGCCACAACAGACCGAAACGTCGACTATCACATCTATTTCCCCAACAACTAAGGCGTCTGAGGAATTGTTTTCTAATTTAGTTTCTTTTTCCTCTATGTGTATCTCCTTGGAATAGATGATCACACTCATGATTTGTAGGTTCATTTGTGTATCCTCCATCATGGTGTCTTGTTGTTTTTTAATGTACCCCTCACATTTTTTGTTTCACATTAAAATTGTGTATTTATGAAAGAAAGATATACCTGTGTTCTCCAATTGTTTTTCCAATTATCTTTCAATTGTTTTTTATAAATTGTGTTGTTAAATATTGATTCTGTGTACATTTGCATAGATGTGCAGACTTTCGCTAAGTTAAGCCACCAATTGGGACTTAACAAATAGGTAACAAGTTTATAAGAAATTCAACTAAGTCTAGCAAACGAAATCCCTTGTAGGTATCTTTACTCAAACATCATCAAAGGGAGGCATTTTGGCAGCAACTATCATTATAAAGAACTACATAAGCCTAGTCAGTTACTTACGCCCATAAATATACAGATTACATTGAAGGAAATTGTACATTTTCTATCAATTCCGTTAACAACTCATGATTGAAGAGTCACATTGCTTGTACCCAGGGCTGGGTTTAGCACTGGTGGCACCTTGTGCATCTATGTTTGTTGGCCCAATGAGCAGCTCTGCCACAGATTCCCTCACAATCACCATTTAACAGTGCCCCTCAAGTCTACATAACCACTCTCGCTCAGATTCATTTAGTTTTATAGAATCACTTATACCAGTGTAAGGTGTCAGAGCACCTTACATCACACACACATTGCACAGATGTTACATAAGACAAAGGACTACAAGGTGTAGGAGCAGTGCTTAATTTGAGCGGTTGGTTTCCAGTGTTCGGTACTGGCACTTAATTGCCAGTACCGGTGCTTATGAAAGTCTGCCACAAGGTGGTGCTGTCTAGCTAATTTAGAGATGACCATAACAACAGTTAATTAATAATGCTGTAGTCAATAAAAAGGACTATTACCTGTGGCCCAAGCCATTCTTTGGGGGCCTGAAATAGTCCGAAATGTCACACTTGTAGGAGTGTGATGGTTAGTAGTTGTGTTATTACTATCATTGGCCGCATAGCAATGCGATGTGTGGTGAAAGCTGCGGTGGCCCCCAGACGGAAACCCTGGCACCTATTTTTTTGCAAATTACGCACTGTGTAGGAGTCACATGTCATCCATACTGGTAGGCAGTATAGTTTAATAGTCCTTGTTCTGGAAAAGCACGAATTCAGAATTTAAAACGTAACACCATTGTTAGGGGTTCTCTTTAATAAGAATTGATTTCTACCCAAATATACCCTTTTTGCAAGATTAGGATAATGAAAGACTAGGCAAAAAAACATATAGCTCTAACATATACTTTATAGTTTGCCTGCAGCTCTTTGATGACAGTAAATAGCTCACTGGTCTATAGTAGGATTTTAACTTATAATCTCCAAGTAACAAAAGGCTCTCCCTGACAAAAGCAGTCACCCTATGACCTATTTACATTATATGCACTTTGTGATCTGCATGGTACACGTTCTTTGCAGCAGGCATATTAAACCTCAACGCTACCTTACGTTGAGTCAAAACTTCGACTAGTCAAAACTCAGCTCCCTCTATCCAGGAAGAGCATTAATCACGAGAGTCATCTTGACACATTTATCGATGTCTGAAAATTACTGGAGGCAAGGTAGGTGGCAGCAGGTGTTTTTAAAATGATAATATACTTGCAAACATGGCGCCCCCACCAAAAGTCAATACCCGATGTTGTGGCACTGGTTGCACCACCCTAGAGCCGGCTCTACTTGTCCCTACATTAAGACCTGCTTCCCCTGCCAGGGTCTAGTAATATTCACACCATGTTCATCCCAGAGGGCATTGCGTCTGCATTCAGATTGAACACTACACTTTACAGCACCATAAGTTATACATAGATACACAGATATTAACAAGTATCCACTCAACTCACGTTAAGCCTAAATCCCCACTGCCCACTCCAACCAAATCCAGTCTGTTGATAGTAGCTTGTCGGTCCTACTCCTCTTGTGAAGGAGAGGCTAGTAAGATCATGATCTAGTGGTTCTGTTGACGCAGAAATTAAAATGTAAACAGTAAGCCATTGAATCATCAGATTTAACAGAGGACGTCAAGGCAGGAGTGAGGCCACTAACAGAAAGTAGGTAAGAGTATAGAGCGATTAAGAAATGAAATTGCTATTTTGAAATATTCAAAGTGACAAGCCTTCTAGATGCATTACACTGAAAATTTTGTAGATATTGAACATCATTAAAAGATGACTTTGAGGGATATAACTGAGTATCATCTCTATACTTATGAATCGAGATACCAAGACTCGCCACTAAATCTCCTAGAAGTTTCAACTAGATGTTAAGAATTATGGGTGACAAGATCAACCACTGCGTCGTCACAATCATCAGCATCCAACCACGATGAAGCCTTCTAGACTAGGGATGCCAAACTTAAGTCCGGTTGAGACAAATAAAATATATTTGTGCAGTAGGAATCAAGATGGAATTGTGTCCTTCGTGGACATCTGGTATAGATCTGACCCTTCTGCTCATAAGTCAGAAACTCATGAGTTAGCAAACTAAGAAAAGTCAGAGACAGAAGAAGAAATTCACTCTAGATTAAGACCGCTGGCATCCATGCAAGTAGCTAATATACATGTATATACATTATGTTTGATCAAGTCCAAGACCTCAAGGAGGTCAAGGAGAAGAAGTAAACAGTAGTCCTCCAGTAGGTTAGGAATAACTATTTCAGTGCATCTGCAGCACCGAAAAACAGATGGATTTGTGCAAATAGGATTATCAGAGGACAGATAGGAATGCTGCTGATAGTCATGAGTAGCGGAGACATGATGGGCGGTATGAGGAGGCACTGAATTCATGACAATCAGCATATGTAGTGTGTTTACAAACTCTCCAAGGAAACTGAAAACAAGGAAAAGTGGGAGAGAAAAAGTATTTTGGCATGCTAAATTGATCACAAAACAGACTGTATGCTAAGCTGGCTTAGGAGGTTGAGTTAACTGCTGAAGAGATCTATGTTCTCCCATCACATTTCAAGCTATTTTACTGGAAGGATTACTCGAGCTTAAAACATGTGCTGCAATGATCTGTGTGCTATCTCACGCCATAAGTTTGAATCATCATTAAAAGGGACAGAAGTTTAATGTGCCTACTACAGCCCATACCAATTAGGTGTAGATCACGTGTTAAGTTACAGCGATTAGTTAGTTAATGATTTTGCTGCAGAAAATCTGTTTTACATGCAGGTTGTATGTTGCAACTTTGATAAAATAGCTTATTGGGTTTTGAATCAGCCAGAAATGGCTCCAAGAAGCCTGCAAGGCCTAGATTTGAAACCTTACAGAATGTAATTCAATCTTTTGATATTCTAAGGTTGGTTATAATTCCTGTTCTAGTTGGGTTCCTTTATGACCTCCTTCTGATTACAGTAAGGACTTCACTTGAACATAAAATGAGTTACACTGCCCCTAAAGTGAGGCATTACACATCCAGTCACATTTGAAAACAAAGTAAGAGACGTCTGTGGCTCCCCATGGACACAGTTTGGATAATTAATTTGGACTGGCACAGAATCCTGTTCCAACTCAAGAACAGTTGCGGGAACTGGAATCCAACAGGTTCCCACTCTATTCCTTCACCGTTTACGTCCATTCAGGATCACCATATGGGAGGGGATTGTGTAGCACCACAAAAGTTACTCACACAAATTATGCACAATGGATGGTCTTGGCCCACGCATTACAACACTTGCGTGTTAAATGTCAATGTGGTTTGACTCAAGGCAAGTACTCACATTAGTGAACACAGATTTAATATAAGCCATGAATATACTATTGAATCTTACAGTTGTTTACTTAACATTACCATTTCTATGACTGATTATGCTAGTAAACCACTTCCCTGTAGAGGCAGCTACTGCTGAAAAAGAAGCATGTGTTCTCCATTCTCAATGGTTGCATAATATAGTGCATAAAAATACGGCCTGACAGAAATATTATGTCCTAAATATAGTTTATAATTTGGCATAGATGTTTAGATTTTTATATATATATATATATATATATATATATATATATATATATATATATATATATATATATATATATATATATATATATATATATATATATATATTACCCAGTGATTCTGAGAGACACGTTTCGGCTGTGTAACAGCCTTTTTCAATCTGGCAGGTGCCATTTTGGTAGCCTCTTTATCCTCAACATTTGTCATAGACATAAAAAATGGTCTGGTGATCCTTCTAGTGGGGGTCCTTGCTCCTTTAGTTAAGCCGGGGCCTCACTCAGGATGCCATCGGAGTTCTGGACCTGGGCACCGCGTAAGCATTTGCTTAGCGGTGGGGACTGGAGACACTGACGTTTTTGATGGTAGTGATCTTCTCCTGACTTGGTTACTGGCAACTGTAGTGCCACCCTTTTCACAGAAAGAATTCAATTATGTATACAAAGGGAAATTGGGAATTGGGACTCCTGGCAGCTGTGCAATACTTAAGATGTATCGACGGAATTAGGACACTCAAATGACTTTGTTGAAGGTTTGATTACTGCAGGTGAGCCCATATATTCATTGCTACTAGCGGAAGTGGTCTCGCGGCCTGGGATTGGAGGAAGGTGACACACATTGCGTAGTTTTGCTTTTTTGTTTGCCATTTATTGTTAGCAGTTGAGAATGTGGTTTATTTTGACAACTGCCTATCGTGCAGCAAGATTTTAATGATGAAATACTAAGTGTTAGATTTGGGGGTCTCTAGTTGGCAATGGTTTGCACCTTTGTCCAAATATGGACCCTTGCGTCTAGTCAGGGTAAGGGGCTACACTCCTAAAATAACCCCTGCTCACCCCCTTGGTAGCTTGGCACAAGCAGGCAGGCTTATCTCAGAGGCAGTGTGTAAAGCATTTGTGAACACATACAGTAATACAGTGAAAACACTACAAATGGATACTACACCAGTTTAGAAAAATAAGTAATCTTTACTAGACTTAACACAAGGTCAAACGACAAAAATCCACAATACTGTAATCAAAAATGAGTCTTTAAAATGGTAGAAATAGCTTAGTTCAATGTAGATGATAAATGCGACACTTTACTCTCAAAGTACCTGGGATGCGTCACGCAATACAAACAAAAGGGTCGCAGGGAAGGTGATGCGCCGTTCCTTACACTCAGGGGAGTGGATGGGTCGGTTCCTTGCTGCTGCGCAGGGGAGTTGAGGCTCGCTTCCTTACTGTGTGGGGAGTTGATGCGTCGGTTTCTTACTGTGATCCGGTGCGATGCGACAAGATGGCGCCTCGATGCGATGACGATCCGGTGCAATGCGACAAAATGGCGTCTTGGTTACGGTGCAACAACGTAGATGCGATGCGTGCACGCCCGACGGCCGTGCGGCGACTCGGTGAACTTCTGAGCCGCGACAGGCCCTGCGACACGCTTCTCCGGTGATGCGACGGCGACCTCTGCGGCGGCAGCATGCTTCTCCGGTGATGCGACATGCTTCGTCGGTGATGCGACGGCGAACAGCTGCGGCACGCTTCTTCAGCAATGCGAAAGCAACTGCTGCGGCGGCGACACGCTTCTCCTTGTTGCGTCGCACTTCCAGCTCCCAGCGACACAGTCTTCTCAGAGGGCCCAACACAACAGCAGGCACCTCTTTGCAGGCAGAATTCCCAGCAAGGGAATTCAGGGGAGCTGGTTGGTGAAGTCTTGTATCCCTGAGACTTCAGGCAGGAGGCAAGCTCAATCTTCAAGCCCTTGGAGATCTTCTTCAAGATGATGAAAGTACACACAAAGTTCCTATCTTCTTTCTTTGGCAATAAAGTAACCACTGCAGGCCAACCCCAACAGCACACAGCACAGGGGCAGTCTCCTCCTTCAGTTTCCTGGTTCTTCTCCTCAGCAAAGGTTCGTCTTGGTTCCCAGAAGTGATCTAAAGTCTTGGGGTCTGGGCCCCAATATTTATACTCAAAAAGTCTTTGTTCTCTGAAGGCAGAGAGTGTCTGTGCCTGACCAAAACCAGTTCTGTGCAGCTTCCTGGCAGGAGTTGGAGACAGCATTGTTTGAGAGCAGACCTGGCCCAGGTAGCTGAAAGGAAATCTCCTCCCCCTACTCTCTATTCTATGAGGTCTCAGGGGAGTGAAAGGAAATCCCCGCCCCCTACTCTCTATTCTATGAGGGCTCAGGTCAGTGAAAGGAAGTCTCCTCCCCCCTACTCTCTATTCTATGTGGGTCCTATTCAGCCCAGCCCTGACCCATCAGATTGCTGGAGCCAAGACCTTCTCCAGCCCCCTGTCACTCACAAACCAGACAGTGAATACACAACCTTAGCAGAGGCACACTGGAAGGTTAGGCAAGAAAATACCTACTTTCTAAAAGTAGCATTTTCAAACACAGAATGTAAAAATCACCCACACTAAAAGATGTATTTTAACATTCTGAGTTCAGGCATACCAAACTCGAATTTCTACCTTGTTCCCTGGGTCAGTTAGGATTATAAGGTATTATAATCAAACTGCCCATTCTGGCCTATGGGAGCAGGTAGCCTTGCAATAATGAAAAATGAAATTGGCTGTAATTCACTATCAGGACATGCCACACACACTAGGGCATTTCCTACCTTCACATACAATGCACCCTGCCCTAGGGCCTACCTTAGAGGTGACTAACATGTAGAAAAGGGAAGGTTTGGGGACTGGCAAGTGGGTGCACTTGCCAAGTCGAAATGGCAGTCCCAGACTGCACACAGGGTTTGCAATGGCAGGCCTGAGCCATAGTTTACAAGCTGCTTTTGTGGGTGGCACAACCAGTTCTGCAAGCCCACCAGCAGCATTTGATTTACAGGCCCTGGGCACACACGGTGCACTGTACTAGGGTCTGACAAGTAAATCAAATAATCCAATCATGGAATCACTAATCCATACAACAGTTTACAATAGGGGGCACTTGCACTTTGGCACTGAATAGCAGTGGTAAAGTGCCCAAAGCATCTAGACCAGCAAAAACATAGCAAAACACAGGAGGCAACAGCAAAAAATGGAAGGGAGACCCACGCCAATGGTGCCAGGTCTAACACTAAGACTCCTGGTAGTTTGGTAATATGTGCAACATTGATGCCAACACTGAGTTTAGTTGATTAGCTGAAGATTGATTTGCTGCCGGTGAGCTCAAAGTAATAATGCTGCCAGTGGAAACAGGCGGCATGTTTCGAAATGTTTAGTAGGTTATTGTGATAAAACTACAGCTTTATAAGATATATATTTCACTCATTAGCAGCAGAGAATGTTCAGAATATCTTCTATGTGAAATATGCAATGATAATTACATAAATAGTGTGGGTTGATTTTAAGTGTTTGTTTGTTTATAGTGTTGAACACTAAGGTATTAAGAGAGTATATTTTGTGATTACATTTCAGTGACACCGCACATGGGTAATGTTTTATTCATATTTTTTTCATTTGTTCTGATTTTCTAGACTAGTACAAACTATGGCTAATGATCATGCTGAAAAATTATGTTTATGGCTATGACATTGTGAGCGCAAATGCAAATACGGCTAAACAGTATGTGTTTTATGTCTATGATAAATTTTGAGGATAACGAGGCTACCAAAATGGCACCTGCCAGATTGACAAAGGCTGTGGTACAGCCGAAACGCATCTCTTATTAAACAGGTCTAATTCCTCCAGTCTCTGTGCTCTCTTCTTTAGGGGAGTGGGGAGGACGTTAGATGTTAAAGGAGCCAGCGCTTACACATGCATCACCAGTGGTCTGGTGCACGCTGGAGAAAGCGCAACCTTTGTGCAGTGTATGTATATATATATATCGATCTTCGTTTTCCTAGATGAGAAAGAACGAGCATGGACCACAATACTGGTGCATATTTTTTCTTTATGGTGGAATGTCTGCCATTAAGTGTTTCAGCCGTTCCCGGCCTAGAATGAATGAATGAATGAATGAATGAATGAATGAATGAATAAATGAATAAATGAATAAATGAATAAACGAATAAACAAACAAACAAACAAACAAACAAACAAACATACATACATACATACATACATACATACATACATACATACATACATACATACATACATACATACATACATACATACATATATATATATATATATATATATATATATACACTGAAAAAACCAGAGGTTTTAGGGACAGTTATAGTTAGTTGGACATTGCACTCGTACAAAACCCGTGAAATTCCCCCGTTATAGTTAGTTCAGCTAACTATAACTCGCGCCCCGCAATGCACTGCTGATGACGTCACATATTACATCACTCATGACATGGTCAGTGACATCACTGATGACATCACTCATGACATCTCAAATGACATCACTGATGACATCATCCAGTGACTGTGTGTTTCTGTAAAGTTTAAATATGTTTAATATATATAGGGAAAGGCGTATTGAAGAATGAGTGGGTGTATAAGTGTCTGAATGGATGATTTAGTACATGCGTGACTGACTCTACAAGTGAGTGATTAAACGTATCTTACTGAATGCATGGGTTAGTGACTAAACTGTGTGAATGTCTGTATCCGTCTGTTGGTGTGTAAGTGGATGGATGGATTTGCGAATAGCTACATGAGTGTCTATATGGGTTATTTATTGGTTCTATGAGTATCTGTATGGGTGCCTGAGTGTTTGTGTGGATGGGGTGTGTGCGACTGTGCATAGATGTGTGAGTGGGTGATTCACTTGGTGGATGGTTTCAAGAGTGCATCTGTGATAGACTGTATGGGTGGGTAAGTGTGTGTAAGAGTGTGTTAGTGAGTGAATGTATGTCCCAGTGGTACATGTGTGAGTAACTAAATATGTGAAAGGCAGTATATATGTGTATTGGAGTATATAAATAGCTATAAGCGAGAGTGAGTGATTGTGATAGTGGCTGTATGGATGAGTGTGTGCTTGTATCAGTGATTGTATAAGAGCGTAACAATGTGCTAGTATTTGTATGATTAAGTGAGCTGGTGTGTGTATAACTGTATAGGTGAGTAAATGGCAGTGTGTTTAATTATTTGCATGACTGACTAGGTGTGTGAGTACCTCTATGGATGAGTGGCGGTGTTTGAGTGTCTATATAGGAGTAAGAGTGCATATGATAGTCCTGTACTGAGTGACCATAAGTATGAGTGACTGTACGGGTGAGTGAGTGGATGTGTGTGTGTAGACCTAAGAATCAGTGAGTGGGTATGTAGTTATTGGTGTTGGAGTGTCTATGGTTTTGCGAATGGCACTCTGTAATTTAGATTGGGTGTATCAAAGGTTATATTAGGGTGTGAGGAGCTGCATCAGATTATCACGTGGATGATGTCATCAGTGATGTCATTTGAGATGTCATCAGTGATGTCATCAGTGATGTCACTGACCATGTCATGAGTGATGTAATATGTGACGTCATCAGCAGTGCATTGCGGGCGCGAGTTATAGTTAGCTGAACTAACTATAACGGGGAATTTCACGGGTTTTGTACGAGTGCAATGTCCAACTAACTATAACTGTCCCTAAAACCTCTGGTTTTTTCAGTGAATTTCAAAGGTTTTTTAAATGCTAATTTCTAACTATAACGTGTCTGAAACCTATGGTTTTTTCAGTGAATTTCAAAGGTTTTTAAAATGCTAATTTGTAACTATAACGTGCCTGAAACCTACGGTTTTTCAGTGAATTTCAAAGGTTTTTTAAATGACAATTTTTAAATGTATTAATTTTTATATTAATTTTTTTCATACTGATTTACTACATTTTTAGAAACAATTTCTTTTACATATTTTATTTTTAAATTACATTGTAATTACATTATACATTACATTACAAAAAATACTTTCTCAGAATGAATTACTTTAGTTTAAATACTTTGCACATAGGCAATAGACTTTTAAGTACAGTAGTTACAGTTGTTGCAATGGGCAACACATTTTCAAACACAATGCAACATTCAGCTCAATGTGAATTTCTAGTTAAATGCAATTAGTTACTTTATGGATTACTTTTCTAACCACAGGACTGGATCCTAGATTCAGTCCTGGTACATCTCCTGTAAACAGTTGAGTAAAAGCGTTTTGGTTACAGTCGTGATTTTTAAGGAATATTATTGTATTTTAAAAGTTGACACTTAGAAACTTTTCTCATAGAATCACCAATGTTATCCTATGGAAGGAAATTCACTTAGCAGGTAAAAACTGTTATCGTTACTTTTTCTTACTCAGTGTTGGATCCTGGATCCAGCACTGGTGCATCTCCTGTAAACAGTTGAAAGAATGCGTTTAAGTCATACAGGCGATTTTTAAGGAATATTTGTAGTTTGTGAAAATCGACACTTTGAAACTTTTCTGCTGAAAACCAGACAATGGATTCCTATGGAAGAAAATATAAGTTACTGGTAAGTACGGTTAAAATTACTTTTCAGGACCAGTACTGGGCTGAAAGATACAGCACTGAGGTCTCTCCTTATAACAGGTGAGTAAATCGGAATTCGTATTTCGGCTGATTTTAGAGGAATATTTGTATGTTTCAAAAATCAACACTTAGAAACTTTTTCAGCAAAAAGCAGGCAATGATATCCTATGGAAGGAAATTCAAGTTACTGGTAAGTACGGTTAAAATTACTTTTGAGGATCAGTACTGGGCTGAAAGATGCAGCACTGAGGTCTCTCCTGATAACAGGTGAGTAAATCGGAATTCGTATTTTGGCTGATTTTAGAGGAATATTTTAAAGTTCCAAAACTCCACACTTAGAAGAATTTCCAAGTGAAACCAGTCAATGTTAGCCTATGAAGGAAATTCAAGTTACCGGTAAGTACGGTTAAAATTACTTTTCAGGACCAGTACTGGGCTGAAAGATGCAGCACTGAGGTCTCTCCTGATAACAGGTGAGTAAATCGGAATTCGTATTTCGGCTGATTTTAGAGGAATATTTTAAAGTTCCAAAACTCCACACTTAGAAGAATTTCCAAGTGAAACCAGTCAATGTTAGCCTATGTAAGGAAATTCAAGTTACTGGTAAGTACGGTTAAAATTACTTTTCAGGACCAGTACTGGGCTGAAAGATGCAGCACTGAGGTCTCTCCTGATAACAGGTGAGTAAATCTGAATTTGGATTTCGGCTGATTTTAGAGGAATATTTGTATGTTTCAAAAATCAACACTTAGAAACTTTTTCAGCAAAAAGCAGTCAATAATATGCTATGGAAGGAAATTCAAGTTACTGGTAAGTACGGTTAAAATTACTTTTGAGGATCAGTACTGGGCTGAAAGATGCAGCACTGAGGTCTCTCCTGATAGCAGGTGAGTAAATCGGAATTCGTATTTCGGCTGATTTTAGAGGAATATTTTAAAGTTCCAAAACTCCACACTTAGAAGAATTTCCAAGTGAAACCAGTCAATGTTAGCCTATGAAGGAAATTCAAGTTACCGGTAAGTACGGTTAAAATTACTTTTCAGGACCAGTACTGGGCTGAAAGATGCAGCACTGAGGTCTCTCCTGATAGCAGGTGAGTAAATCGGAATTTGTATTTCGGCTGATTTTAGAGGAATATTTTAAAGTTCCAAAACTCCACACTTAGAAGAATTTCCAAGTGAAACCAGTCAATGTTAGCCTATGAAGGAAATTCAAGTTACCGGTAAGTACGGTTAAAATTACTTTTGAGGATCAGTACTGGGCTGAAAGATGCAGCACTGAGGTCTCTCCTGATAACAGGTGAGTAAATCGGAATTCGTATTTCGGCTGATTTTAGAGGAATATTTTAAAGTTCCAAAACTCCACACTTAGAAGAATTTCCAAGTGAAACCAGTCAATGTTAGCCTATGAAGGAAATTCAAGTTACCGGTAAGTACGGTTAAAATTACTTTTGAGGATCAGTACTGGGCTGAAAGATGCAGCACTGAGGTCTCTCCTGATAACAGGTGAGTAAATCGGAATTCGGATTTCGGCTGATTTTAGAGGAATATTTGCACAATGGTGAAGGGAGGGGCGGGGCCTGAGGTGACATCTGTGCAAACGCGCCCCGTGGTGCGTTTTAAGTTGGGGGATTAAGTCCCCTTGAATCATGAGGGTCCCTACGGGCCAACTAGCCCACCAGGAACCTCCAGTATGCGCCAGGGGCTGCGTTGCAGAGACATGTACAGAGGCCACACCCCTTTTACACCTCTCTGCAACGCAGCTCTGTGGCGCTTTCTGGACGTACCTGTTGGGCTAGTTGGCCCCCAGGCACCCTCAGGATTGAAGAGGATTTAATTCCCCATCTTAAAACGCGCCACGGGGCCTGTTTGCACACATGTCACCTGAAGCCCCGCCCCCTCCCTTCACCACTATATTTATTTATATTTGTTTATATATATATTAATAATATATATATATATATATATACACTTACCCAGTAAGCATCTGTTTTAGTGCTGTAGATTCACATTTTTAGCATAAGTCCGCCATCTAGTGTTGGGCTCGGAAGTGTGCAAGTTATTTTTCTTGGAAGAAGCTCTTCGAGTCACGAGTTATAGTGGGCTTCTCTTCTTCCTTGAATTGCGCATGGTCATCAACTCCATTGTTAGATTGTTTTCCATTTGGCAGGTGAGAATGGAGTGAAAGGATAGCATATGCTAAAGAGATGACCATGTAGTGAATGTATGATATATGTATATAAATACAAAGAGCACTAGTCACTGGGGAGGAGGGTGGGCGCATGTGAATCTACAGCACTACATGCCACAAACAGATGTTTACTGGGTAAGTAACAGTCACAGTTTGATGGCATGTGTGGCAGTAGATACACATGCTTAGCATAGACTAAAAAGCAGTTCTCTTCGTGTAAGAGGTGATTAAATTACACTTGGTGCATTTGTTTGAAATAAAGTACATGATACTGCTTGACCAACATTAGCTTGTTGTCTTGCCATAACATCTACACAATAATGTTTTGTAAATGTATGTGGAGTAGTCTATATATCTGATTTACATATGCCAGCTATTGGAATATTCTCCATAAATGCCATAGAACCCCTTTATTGCGTGTAGAGTGGGTTCTTGGTGGAATAGGTAGTGTTCGCTTGGTTTTAGCATAACATGTTTAGATATATTTAACTATCCAATGTGCAACTCCTGATTTAGAAATTGCTTTACTCTTATATGGTTTTGGAAATGACACACACAGTTGTTGTGTTTTACGGAAAGATTGTGTTCTATCTATATAGAACATTAATTGTCTTTTGACATCTAACGTATGTAACGCTCTTTCAGCTACTGATTCTGGTTGGGAGAAGAATACAGGTAACTCTATGGATTGTGCCATGCGAAAAGGCAATATTACTTTAGGTAAAAATGTAGGGTTAGTTTTTAAAATGACTTTGTCTCTATGTACTTCAAAGAATGGTTCTTCTAAAGTCAATGCTTGAATTTCTCCTACTCTTCTGAGTGATGTAATTGCAAGTACAAAAGTGAGTTTCCATGATAGAAACTGAAATTGTCATTTACGCAATGGTTCAAATGGTGGACCCATTAACCTTGTTAACACAATATTTAAATTCCACATTGGCGTAGGTGGTGCTCGAGGTGGAATAACTTTTTACGTCCTTGTAAAAAGGCTTCAATTACAGGAATTCTAAATAGAGAAGTTTGTTCTCTATTCTGAAGATATGCAGCTAGTGCAGTAAGATGTATTTTAATAGAGGTAAAAGCCAAACCTGCATTTTGTAAATGAAGCATGCAACCTATAATGTTTTGATGTGATGCATGTACAGGATTAATGTCTTTTTAATGACAATAATAAACAAAACGTTTTCACTTCACTGCATAGCATGCTCTTGTTGTGGGTCTCCTTGCCTCTTTTACGATATCCATAAATTATTTTGGTAAGTTTAGGTATCAAATTCTAAGACTTCAGGAGCCAAATCGCAAGACTGAGAGATCTTGGATTTGGGTGCAGTATGAATGAATGAAATAATATTTATAAAGCGCATAGCTACCCGAAGGCATCCCAGCGCTGACGGACACCAAATTGATTACAGCAGGTTAGATGGGAAAAAGCCAGGTCTTCAGGTCCTTCCTAAAGGTATTGTGACTGGATTGCCCACGAAGCCGCAAAGGAAGGGCATTCCAGAGTTTGGCCGCACTGTATGAGAACAGTCGGCCACCACTTCTGGTCCTGCGGATTCTGGGGACTGAAGCTAAATAAAGATCATCAGAACGAAGACACCTATTGGCTCGATAAGGATGAGCTAAAGAAGAGATAATGGCTGGTCCCCTCCCTTTCAACAACCTGTGAAAAATGCACAGGGCTTTGAAGTGGACCCTTTCCTTAATCGGAAGCCAATGGAGGGCTTTTAAAGCCGATCTGGCTGATTGACGGCCAGAGAGCCCTACCAAAGTTCTAGCAGCACAATTCTGTACGACTTGGAGCTTCGCCAGAACCGAGCTAGGAGCAGCCAAGTAAAGGGCATTTCCATAGTCCAATCGGGACAATACTAAAGCCTGAACCATCAGTTTTCTTGCTCGAAAGGGGAGCAGTGGTAGCACCTTGCGAAGCAGCCTCAAAATGCCAAAACAGATGGAGACCACTTTTCTGGCTTGAATTTTGAAGCTTAGCTCCTCATCGAGCCAGAAGCCTAAGCTCTTTATTTCCTTTTTTGGGATGGGCTTAGGACCCATACAGGCTGGCCAGTATTGCTCCTTTATTCTGTGTGAGAAGACCTTGTTGGTTGGGTAACATTTGTTGTGGCACTACCAACATCTCCAGCAGTGTTGTGTACCTTGGTTGTCCGGCCCATGTTGGAGCAATTAGCATCAGTGTGAAGGATGTCTGTTTTAGAATGCGAATGACAAACGGAAGCAGGGGGAGAGGTGGAAAAGCATAAGCAAATATCCCTGACCAATTGATCCATAGTGCATTGCCCTTGGATTGTGGATGTTGGAATCTGGAGGTGAAGTTTTGGCATTTAGCGTTTTGTGGCGTTGCAAACAAATCTATGTTCAGTTGTCCCCATTGTTCGAAGAATGGGTGTAGGACTTGTACATTTATTTCCCACTCGTGGACTTGTTGGCGTGTTCTGCTGAGAAGGTCCGCCAGATGATTGTCTACTCCTGGTATATACTCTGCATGCAACTTAATGTTGTGCTTAAGAGCAAACTTTGAGATCTTTTGTGCTAGCAGAGACAGTTGTGGAGATTTTGTCCCTCCTTGTTTTGCAGATAATACATGGTTGTCATGTTGTCTGTTCTTATTAAAATAACCTTGCCTTTTAGGTGAGGAAGGAAAGCTTTCATCGCCAGATGAACTGATAAAAGGTCTAGCTGATTGATGTGTAGAAGAGACTGTGTGTCCAGTGCCCTTGCACAGTTATGTCCTGTAAATGTGCTCCCCAACCTAACATTGATGCATCTGTTGGAATGCTTGTTTGCAGAATTAGGTCTATAAAAGGATGTCCCTGCACAAGTTTGTTGGAGTTCCACCACTGCAGGGATTGGCAAACTTGACGACTGATCAACACTAGATCATCCAAATGACCCTCCGCTTAAGACTTAAGACCATTGTTGCACCTGGAATTGTCGTAGAGGGCGCATATTTAGTCTGGCATAAGGTACTATGGCTATGCATGATGCCATAGTTCCTAGGAGACGCATAACTGTTCGCACAGATATTTGTTTTTGAGACTGAAATAGTGGCATCAGATTTTTTAACGTTTGAATTCTGGCTGCATTTGAGTAAGCTACTCCTGTCTGACAATTTAGGATTGCTCCCAAGTAAGATTGCACTTCTAGTTGTTGTAGGCGTGATTTTACTGCATTTACTGTGAAACCTAGTTTTTGCAGTACATTGATTGTTGTCTGAGTGCTTAGCAAACGTGTGATTTGTGTTGCTTTTGATAAACCAATCATCTAGATATGGAAATACGTGTATATTTTGTCTCCTTATTGCGCTGCTACTACTGCCAGACATTTGGTAAATACTCTGGGGACTGTGTGGACCCCGAACGGTAGCACTTTGAACTGAAAATGCTGTCCATTAAAGTCAAACATGAGATATTGCCTGTGTGCTGGATGAATTGGAATGTGGAAATATGCATCCTTTAGATCCAATGCTGTCATGAAATCTCCTTTTTGGAGAAGAGGGATTATATCCTGAAGAGTGACTATATGAAAATGTTCTGATAGGATATACATGTTTAGATCTAATATTGGTTTTAGAGTTCCGTCCTTTTGGGAAATTAGAAAGTAAAGGGGGTAAACCCCCTTTCCCTGTTGTTGTATTAGCACTGATTCTATTGCTCCTTTTTTTTAATAGAGCTTGAATTTCTTCTTTTAACAGGTTTTGATGTTGTGTAGACATTTTGTGAAAACGAGGTGGTATGTTTGGGGGAGTTTAGGTTAGCTCCAGACAATAACCAAGTTGGATAACATCCAACACCCGTGATCTGATGTGATGTTTATCCATTGTGGAAAGAACTGTTGTAGTCTTCCCCCGACAGATGTTATGTGATCAGGAGCAGTAATAGTTGAGTCACTGGTTGTATGAGAGGGCGTGTTTTTGTTAAAACCTCCTCTACCTCCACCCCTGTTATTATTTCCTCTGTAGGATACTCTATAATATCTTCTTTGGGGAGTTGTTTGAGTTTGATTTTTGTTAAAAGGGGTGGATGTGTCTGTGGTGGTTGTTTTAGATCCTCCGCGATATGTAGAGTGATGAAAAGTGCCCCTTTGAGGCTGCATTTGTAGTGCTCCCATTGGCTTTGTAGTCTCATTGTCTTAATGAATTTCTCTTGTAACGTGTCCACTTGTGGATCAAAAAGGTGTTCACCATCAAAAGGAAGACCTATAATATTTTGTTGCACTTCTGGTTCAAAACCAGATACTCTTAGCCATGCATGCCTTCTTAGCATAAGGCTATTTATTCCCCTAGCTGCTGTATCAGCTGCATCAAGAGTGCACCTTATGTTTGTGTTTGATATAAGTGTACCCTCTGATGTAATTTGGAATGCCTGTTTTTGTATTGTTCTGGGAGGTGTTGTAAAATATCTTCCATCTCGTCTCAGTGTGACCTTTCATACCTTGATAACAGACCTATAGAGTTAACAATTCACCAGTGATTAGAAGATTGTGCTGCAACCCTTTTTTCCTGCTGCGTCCATATGTTTGCTCTCTTTATCTGTTGATAGATCATCATCAGTTGCTTGAGAGTTTACTCTTTTACGTGTTGTTGCAACTACTAAGGAATCGGATGTAAGCTGAGACCTAATGAAGGTAGGGTCTGTTGGGGAAGGTTTATATCTTTGTCCACTATTGGAGTCTTAATTCTAGATTTAAAGGGCTCTTTAAAAATATTAGTAGTATGTCTAAGCATACCCTTTAACATTCGTAAATATTGGGTTGATTTTTGTGTGGAGGAAAGAGTTTCAAATAAAAAGACATCCTCTATTTCCTCAGTATGCAAAGGTACCTTATGAACACTTGCTTCTCTATTTATAAGGTCATAATATGTAGAGGTATCATCTGGTGGAGAGGGTTTAGAGGGATAAAGGTCTGGTTCCCTGTCATCAGGAGGATCTGTGTCAAATGTATCCCAGTCATCTTGTGGGGGTAGTGTGTGTTACTCATCATCACCCCATCCCCTGTAAAAGAGTGTATTGACCCATCTGAGTGCATAT
Organism: Calotriton arnoldi; assembly: GCA_963921515.1. Lineage (NCBI taxonomy): Eukaryota > Metazoa > Chordata > Amphibia > Caudata > Salamandridae > Calotriton > Calotriton arnoldi. Next base: position 418,577 of record CAWUFW010004496.1, read on the forward strand.
CCTCATGGTCTGGAGAATGTTGAGGTGAAGGTGTATGTGGTATTGGAGGAGGAGCAATCCTAAGTGGACTGGTGGCTTTATCTTATTGTTTTCTTTTCTTTGCAGGAATTACCTGTTCTTGAGGACGCTGATCTGGATGAATTACTAGATGTTTTTGTTTATTGTCCAGTTGCTGCTGGAAATTTTCAAAGACTGGTTGAACTTCCTCTGAAGAATGGTCAACTGTACGTTTTTTAGACTCTATTTTGTCTCCTGTATGCCTGGGTGACGAGTGTTTCAGATCCAAGGCTTTAGATTTAGAGCTAGAGTCCAAACATTTTTTTGGATCCGAAGGTTTCGGTACTGAAGATGTGGACGCGTCTGCTTTGGATGTTTCAGCCCTGAAGTTTTTTTCGATTCAGAGGCGGACAGTTTCGAATTGATAGTCTTTTCGAATCTGAGCTGAGGCCAGACTTTCTGTGATCAGTCGTTCGGTGCCAACCATGGCCTGAAGGCAGTGGAGGCCCAACAGCAGACTTTTGTACCTTGTTTGTGACTTTTTGGGGCAGTTTACTCACGGTTCGTTGCCAAGGTGTAAGGGTTTCGGCATCTGAGTCGGAGCTTTGTTCTTGAGAGAAAGTACCCGCATCTGCAGCCATTGATGTGACTCCATTTCTGTTTCCGTTTCCTCTGAACCGAAAATGTCCGGTGTATCATCGAAGCTGCATTGAGACATTTGCATTCCTCTTGCTTTACGGTCCGTAAGTATTTACAGGCCTCGCAGTTCTGTTCTTGATGATCTGGTGAGAGGCAGGAATTACACACTTTGTATAAATTGGTATGAGGGAATTTTGAATGACAGGAAGGGCTGAATTTAAAAGGTGTCTGTTGTTCCATACCCTTTAGTAGTTTCTGTATAAGAAAAAACGTTGAAGAGAATTTCCACCCCGAAGGGCGAAGGGCAGTAGGCTGAAATGGAACTGAATCTCTCTTAAACGATTTTAGATGTATAATATAATGAATCTCGATCGATAACAATACTGACGGTGATAGAAAAGGATCCTATTGACGGTGTCGACCGGAGCAGAGGAACACACGACCGAACCCAACAGCAGAAAAAAACAATCTAACAATGGAGTCGATGACCATACGCAATGCAAGCAAGGGGAGGAGTCACTATAACTCGTGACTTGAAGAACTTCTTCCAAGAAAAACAAAATGCACACTTCTGAGCCCAACACTAGATGGCGGACTAATGCCGAGCATGTGTATCTACAGCCACACATGCCATCAAACATATACACATGTCATTTGAGATGTCATCAGTGATGTCATGAGTGATGTCACTGACCATGTCATGAGTGATGTCATACGTGACGTCATCAGCAGTGCATTGCGGGAGCGCGAGTTATAGTTAGCTGAACTAACTATAACGGGGGAATTTCTATGGTTTTGTACGAGTGAAATGTCCAACTAACTATAACGCCCCTGAAACCTATGGTTTTTTCAGTGAATTTCTAAGGTTTTTTAAATGCTAATTTCTAACTATAACGTGCCTGAAACCTATGGTTTTTTCAGTGAATTTCTAAGGTTTTTAAATGCTAATTTCTAACTATAACGTGCCTGAAACCTATGGTTTTTTCAGTGAATATATTTATATTTATTATACTATGTATACATGTGAAAATGTCTCGGTCCCCTGTTTGCCTCGGTGGCACGGAAAAAATGGGTGGAACTGACGTCAGCACGCCGACGAGGTCCTCCTATGGCTCAGATGACGTCATACGGTGTCGCGAGCGGAGCCGTGCTTGTTGACGTGGGAGAGCTAGGAAAGAATTTCCGTGGAATGCTGGTGCAGGGGATATTCACCTAAGTGTTCAGGCTAGTCCTTTGGGAGCAACTGTTTATGTTGCCACTCCAGAAACCGAAACCAGTGATCCGAGGGCAGAGGCCCTGCAGATGGCACACGAGGTGGGGTGTCCAGTCCTGTGCACCGGCGGGGCAGCGAAGTGACAAGCACCACAACCCACAAAAAAGGTAACGAGGGCACTGAATAACACAGGATCTTCTCTTTGTATCTGGCAGGAACAACAAAGTTAAAATGCCCTAGTACCAAAATGTAGAATTAGTGCTACAACGGTCTTCAAGTGGACCTGCGATGCCGCTTCTGCCTCCCGTACCCTGGAGGCGGCACATGGGTCACGCGGTACGGTCATACTGCGGTGGGACGCACACTCGTTGACCTCTCATGGCACTGCTCCACACTTCAGGGAGGACGCTTTCCATTAGCTATGTTTTCTGATGACATGTCGCGCCGGCCCCGTCCAACAACAGAACTCCTTTAGATCCAAACAGACTCTTCCACTCTCTCACCGGAAGTGAAACCAGGCCACGCAGACACTTTCACAATACAACAGCCAAGAATGCACTTTTCGGTAAAAAAACCACATTCCTTCCTCCTAATTAATCAAATAAACGTCTCACTGAAGAACAGGGGCCAGCTTCGATCGGTAAACAGCCGTTACAACAACTTTTTTACTTTGCGATACCATTACAACGCATGCATTACCACGCATGCGTTGTACATCACGAAGTCATTACCACACATTTTTTTAGAAAGCATGTTCATTTACCACGCATGCCTTTACAACGAATTTTGTTGTAAAGGTATGTATGGTAAATGATCATGCGTTCTAAAAAACATGTAGACGATCCATGTCGTTGTAAGGAAATAGAGGCTGTTCCGTTTCCTCACAACGACGTGCACCGCCCCTCAGAGATGACGTGAAGCAGGAACCACGAGGAGAGAGGAACCATGAGGAGTGAGAGGTAAGGGGGATTGGGCATGGGGTGGGGGTTTCTTTTCTAGGGTTTAGGGTAGTGCAGTGGTGTTTGGGTGGTGTAGGGGGTCGTGCTGGGGGTAGTGTTTTAGGGTTTAGGGTAGTGCAGTGGTGTTTGTGTAGTGTAGGGGGTCGTGCTGGGGGTAGTGTTTTAGGGTTTAGGGTAGTGCAGTAGTGTAGGGGGTCGTGCTGGGGGTAGTGTTTTAGGGTTTAGGGTAGTGCAGTGGTGTTTGGGTAGTGTAGGGGGTCATGCTGGGGTAGTGTTTTAGGGTTTTGGGTAGTGCAGTGGTGTTTGAGTAGTGTAGGGGGTCATGCTGGTGGTAGTGTTTTAGGGTTTAGGGTAGTGCAGTGGTGTTTGTGTAGTGTAGGGGGTTGTGCTGGGGGTAGTGTTTTAGGGTTTATGTTAGTGCAGTGGTGTTTGGGTAGTGTAGGGGGTAGTGCTGGGGTAGTGTTTTAGGGTTTAGGGCAGTGCAGTGGTGTTTGTGTAGTGAAGGGGGTCATGCTGTGGGTAGTGTTTTAGGGTTTAGGGTAGTGCAGTCGTGTTTGTGTAGTGTAGGGGTCGTGTTTTAGGGTTTAGGGTAGTGCAGTGGTGTTTGGGTAGTGTAGGAGGTCGTGCTGGGGGTAGTGTTTTAGGGTTTAGGGTAGTGCAGTGGTGTTTGTGTAGTGTGGGAGGTCATGCTGGGGGTATATTTAGGGTTTAGAGTAGTGCAGTGGTGTTTGGGTAGTGTAGGGAGTCGTGCTGGGGGTAGTGTTTTAGGGTTTAGGGTAGTGCAGTGGTGTTTGGGTAGTGGAGGGGGTAGTGTTTTAGGGTTTAGGGTAGTGCGCCCAACCAGCCACAATATCCGTGGACAAAGGGGATCCTGACTCTTTGGAACGCTCCGTCAATTGAATAATTTGGGTCAAGGGCCCTACCACGTCCAAGACCTATCAATTCCTTTCTTGGGATCCCTCATATACTTGGAGAAAAAGGTACATAGTTTCTCATCAATTTCAGGCGTGTGTGCCACCTTCCCCTTCAGTGAGGGCCTGGGGCATTCTCCCTCATCCTATTCCTGACCTCCCTTTCAAGGGGTTGATGGATTTTCCCCACCACATACTCTGCCACTTTTGCATCAGGTGTCCACTCTGCCGACCTAGGATGGTAAATTTGGGTAGGCTCGAACATGTCCGAGTGGACCCCGTCCCCAACCGGGGACTGAGAAGAGTGGGACTCTGGACGCCAGGGACGCCCTGAGTCCTTATCCTCATCGGAGGAGAAATAGTCCTCCGATACACCCTCTCCCTCTAAGGAAAACACGCCGTCGGGGTCTACAATAGTGGTGACAGTGTCCTAGAAATAGCCAGAGAGAGGGCTTGGTCCACTGCTGGAGGGAGAAGTTGGGGGGCCATTCCTCCTCCACTTCCTGGTAGGAGGAGTAAAAATGGTCTTCTGGAGAAGACATGATAGCAGAGGGTGTGAGCACAGAACAAATGCCCTTAAAATCCATAAGACAGCCCCCTCGCCGGTGCTCCAACAGCTGGGCTTTTCCCGAAGCTGTTATAAGAATAGACTGAGGCGCAATACCAAATACCACCACCAGGTGGCGCTGGTCACTAACGTGGCCGTGTGGGGAAATCACCGCATAGCGGTGTCAAAATTAGGCGAGGGTTGGTCGGGAATCAAGCGGACACTAAAGGAGTGACCGGATTCCCAAACGCGCGTAAAGACCAGCGGGAGCGCTCGACGGAGCTGCCTCGCTCGAACCAGACGCGCCTGACAGGATCTCACCGCGCGCAGAGCACACAGCGGGAGAAACTGCGAGGGGGAGAACGCGCTCGGGCAAGAGCCTGCTGCGCAGGAAATATGAAACAATACCAAGGCAATAATGCTAATAACGTGCACAAGAAACCGCTGTACAAACAGCAACAATGTCAAATTAAGCCAAGAATGTAAGGAATGCACTTAACTGACGAGCAGTGAAGAAAGAGGAAGCAGAAGGGACGTCACGTTATTATATACGATGGACTGTAATATGATTGGACTATAGTTGCCTTGGAGAATACCCCCCTAATGGTTCATGGGTTGTGTAGTCTTTTGTTTAATGATTGTTGTGTTACGTTTTCTTTGAACTGCTATGCAAATAAAGTGAGGAAAAATATGCATAATCCTCGCCTCCGTCCTGCCATAGAATTCATTAAACTTTATTTGATCTTATTTAGAAACATAGATCATAAAAGTGTACATAAAAACAGTAAATCCTCTTTCCTAATACAATACAGTGAGAATTAATTAAAACCAGTAGGTAAAAACGGGTGTTACAAAGCCCGGTTCAGAGCAACTTCAGGTTAACAGAATCGTAAAGTTCAATGTTTCGCAAGATGAATCTCATGTACTTCGTGCAAAATACGCAATAAGGGGTCCAAGTAAGATGTAACGCTCCAATACCTGACCAGTTTGCACTATATAAAACTGCAGAAAAACTAAAAATAAAAAGTGTTTTGCACACTTCTGTCATTGGGCTATATGTGGGCTACATCTGGGTGATATTTGTGCTACATTTGGGCTCTTTTTTCTCTGGTGGTCATCTTGGGAGACTTATTTGTTATGAAGTTTCCTAATTTCGTCATTTACTGCACTCTCCTCAGTAGGAAATGCTTTCAGTTTTTACTTTGATTCCATCAAGAAAGCATTCAGATGTGTCACACATTTGCCATAAATTCAGAATGTTAGCACTCTAGTTGTTCATTAGATCACTGTAGTAAAGCTACTGCTCACCAGGGAGTTAACTGGAAGTCTACTGCTGGTATTGAAAGTGATTGTTTCAGTCTGCATGTCAGAATTTTCTAATGAAATAGAAGAGGATTTGAGATCTCACTTAAAACATGCCCTAAATTTTCTTTCTGCAGCACTAACCATAATTTCTATGGCAAAATGAACCCCCTCATTTTGTTCCTTTTTAAATTAAATGTTTTAAGTGTTACCAGTTTATTCCAATCAAGATGGCTTCAGGTGTGCCATACTTTTGTCATAAGTAAGACTGTTAGCGCTCTAGTTGTTCTTTAGAACACTCTGGGAAGCTGCAGTAGAACACAAAGGCATCAACTGACAGGCTGCTCCTGTTGAAATATAACAGGAAGATATTTGAGATCACACTTGAAACATGTCCTAATTTTTCTTTCTACAGCACTAACCATAACTTCTATGACAAAATGAACCCCATCATTTTGTTCCTTTTTAAATTAAATGTTTTAAGTGTTACCAGTTTATTCCAATCAAGAAGGCTTCAGGTGTGCCATACTTTTGTCATAAGTAAGGCTGTTAGCACTCTAGTTGTTCTTTAGAACACTCTGGGAAGCTGCAGTAGAACACAAAGGCATCAACTGACAGGCTGCTCCTGTTGAAATATAACAGGAAGATATTTGAGATCGCACTTAAAACATGTCCTAATTTTTCTTTCTACAGCACTAACCATAATTTCTATGACAAAATGAACCCCATCATTTTGTTCCTTTTTAAATTAAATGTTTTAAGTATTACCAGTTTATTCCAATCAAGATGGCTTGAGGTGTGCCATACTTTTGTCATAAGTAAGGCTGTTAGCACTCTAGTTGTTCTTTAGAACACTCTGGGAAGTTTCAGTAGAACACAAAGGAATCAACTGACAGTCTCTGCCCTTGTTGGATGTACATGTTTTACTGAGAATGTCAGACTTCGTTCTCACATGACTGAGAAAGATAATGTGAATTTACAGAAAATATGCTCTCATTTTAGCTTCTGGAGCACCTTCCAAAACTGTATGGGACAAGCATGTGAAAATAGTTTTCTCTCAAACATGATTCATGATATCCCAGCAGAAGGTTTTTCACAGGGTAAAATCAACTTAGAACACACCACAATGCCTGAAATTAGTATGGTACCATCAACAAATGAATTCTAATGTAACTAAAGTCTGTTATCACCCTTTATAGTTCTCCTTTTGGTAACCCTCAAAATCTTCGATTCACTACAATGCATTTCAATGGGGTACTATCATTTATATTGGTCCCAAGATGGCTGCCAGCAATTCCAGGATGAAGTGCTGACAGCCAATCAGATCTCACGATGACATGTGTGGTTAGGCTCCGCCCAGATATATGTGTTTTCTTTTTAAATTTCTCAGGAACTACTGAACGGATTTACACCATTTAACCAAAAGGCATGACTCTGAACCAAGGGCTACCTTTTTGCCAAATTTGGTGTAATTCCGTTCAGCAGTTCGGGCTGTAGCTGCGATGAAAGGTTCCTATGGAAAATTGCATGGGGAAAACACGTTTTGGGACCCCCTTTTTTTCTCGGCCCCCACTTGCCGAATCACCCCGAAACTTTCAGGATAGGAGCGGACCGGAGCGGGCCACAAGTTTTGAAAATTTCGGGAACATTCGTCAACCGGCGCCAAAGTTATTTCAAATAGAATGTTGTGGATTTCCTATGGAAAATAGGTCCTAACTATAACTATCTACTGGCGACCGCCAGTAGATAATATATATATATATATATATATCTATATATATTATGATTAACTCTGCCTGTAGCTTGCGTATTTCTCTTGATGTAAGTAGGGATCAATTATATGTATTTGGCAGAGTTGACAGACTCAGGGCATTTATGAGACTCGTATTTTTTATTCCCAATTTATTGACAGTATATTACCTCTCACGTATTTTATAGGCTGAACGTTTATCTGCAATAATACCCACCATCCAATGTAAGCAGTCCCCTCTAAAGCTCTGCTTTGTTCCTCATTGTAGCTCAGTCATCTGCAATCACTTTACAGGGTGGCCATCTTGGATGACCTGCTTCCCTCTGTTTTTAGGTCTGGCTTTTGACAACGACCCTCTCTCAGAAGTTGCTCAGCAATAGGAATTTAGATGGCTTCTGCCTCTAACTTTCATCCTTTGCCATGTACCTAAGCCATCTCATTAACTTCTCTGTGTCCTTCACTTACTTTATTAAGAAACAGACACAAACAGCAACATTTTAACTTCCTCTCTTCTACCAACTTGTATTCCAGGCCATCACTTTGTTGCACATCAACTGAGGAGATGTAGTCTTCACTGATCACCAGTCCCCACTGATGCCAATAAAAGCAATACTTCATGCAGCAGCTTGGCTAATCACAAACCAAAGAAAGTTCGAGCACATCTCTCTTACTTAAAAGATGCTCCACTAGAATCTGTTTCAAAGTTTTATGTGTGATTTATAATCTTTACTTTACTTTAAATAGACTTTATTCAGATTAAACAATAATCCATAAAAGCATACAAACCAATCAAACATTACTTTCATAAAATACAATAAATAAAAACAAATACAATTCATCAATTTCCCACAAAAAACACAGTCTCTACAATAAAATCATTACAAGCATTTTCAATACAATAGGTCTCGCATTTACGAAACTCTCATAAATGCAACATCTATTGCATTGCAAATGCTTGTTTGTAAAATCGCCCATGCAGCGCTTTCACTTTAATGTCGGCTGCGCCCTTTTCCTTAGACGAGCAGTGTCTAAAGGTAGGGGCGCGGACACCATTAAAGTGAAAGCGCGGTATGGGGCGCTTTTACAAAAAGAAGCATTTGTTTGTCAACTTGACAAACAAAAGCTTTTTTTTTGTAAAAGCCCCCCATGCCAAGGTTTCACTTTAATGGCGGCCGCACCCCTTTCCTTAGACGCGGCTCGTCTTAGGAAAGGGGCGCGGCCACCATTAAAGTGAAAGTGCGGCAATGGACAGTTTACAAAATAAAAAGTTAATAAATACAAAAAAAACAAAAACATGTGGCAGCGTTCGGTGCCACCAATAAACCAAAGGCACCGCCGCCACTGTATGAGCGTGCCGTGCTATGAAGAAAAAAAATATTAAAGCAATGGGGGAAAGCGTGTACAGCCAGCACCAGCAGGCAGGAGAAAACCATTTCAGGAAAAAGTGCTCGGAGGCTGTAATTAAAGATTACTGGGTAATAACACATGTAACAGGGGGTGTCTTCATGGGAGGTTACAAAATGAGACAAGGCGGTGCTAAGGAGGGACTACCATGCCTATTGATCAATCAAAAGCCACAGTTTCCAAAAGACAATGACACAGGCCAATGAAAAATATGGGCGGAGAGTGGGTGGAGCTTCAGGTCCATACCTGAATACAGCATGCCTCACAGTGCATGCGCTGCTGGGCTCGACCTAAAAACCATATGTATAATCAATGTGCAGGTGGCGCAGCACCACTAGCAGAACATCCCTGGTGAGGACTCAAATCCAAAGGATTCAGAAAGAATGCACACAGCAGTAGACCAAATAGGAACATAAAACAATCAATGCAAACATCGTGTTGCTAGAGTAAGGTGATATACCTAGTTGCACCTCACACACATCTCCTCAGTGTGGGGAACATGGTGGGAAGATGGAGCAGGGGCCACAATCCCAAAGACTACTCTTGTCCCCCCAAGGCATTACTAGCGGCAGAAGTATGTGAACTAACACACAGGCAATAAGGGTCCAGGCAACATATTGTGTACTATGACGGACAGAGATGCACACCCAGCACACTCCTGCAAACACCTGCAAACAAGTAAGCTATTTCCACACAGCAATAAGACAGGTCAAAAACTAGAAACAGCCACGCAACATGTTTCTAGTAGTTACTCCCATGAGTGGGCAATGTTATGTGAATCGCTCACAAAGTTACATTTGATGCATCCATATATATGGTATTCCATATTAATTTATGTCGAGAGGCATAGCGCAGCTGCCTGCAGTCCCCGAGATGCCAAATGGTCCCAGCCCTTCAAGGGGCCCCACACCTCTAGGGGGCTCCCTTACAACCAAAGGCTTGTGTATATCTATGGGACATGGTAGATTCAGGGGCCCCTCATCATAGTCTGCGGTGGGGGATGGGGGGCACCCAATGATTGTGTGTTATCCCACTGTATCTGTCACAGTGAGAATGTTTTACCTTACCGTGTGCCGACTCTGAAGTCAATGGTTCGAATGTGTGTTTTGTCAAATGTCACAGAATGTTTACTAAAATAAAATAAAGTTTCCTTCACCAATGAGAGGCTGTGCGCGCGCAAAATAATACTATACTCGTTTCCGTCGCCTTCTTATTTTACTTGGATTTAGCTTCAGAAACCTCTCTGACTCTTTACAGAAACCATTATTATAGAGCCAGGAGTATACCTAGAATTACATGCTGTACTTGGAACGGGATGAACTCTAAGGTTGTGCTGAAACAAGAATTACAGATACCAGGATGTGAACAGAGAGTGGTAATTACACATTACTGTAAGATAACTCTACAGCACGCAGTTGATTTTTACATATGCTCATCAAATATATTTACATGGGGGTTTGCCAGGCTGCTCGATGTGGGTAGGACACTATATTTCCTGTTCAGGGGTTTCGTTCAATCATCAGTGCATTCAGAAAGCAGTAATCTTGGACTGTGCTGCACCAATTGGACAACACGCTGAAATCCAAAGTTAACAAACCTGACCTGGCTGTTTAGACTGGCTTTCAGCTCCTGACACACTTTGGTATTAAATAGACATGTTAATACTCCCTACAGGGGTGCAAAGTTTGACCGTGCAATGAAAATGGTCCATGGCAAATGAGGTACCACGTTTCTGTGCCATATTTCAGATGCTAGTGAACAGGGCCGGACTGGGAACCGAAACCGGCCCTGGCAAACTGCTCGGCCGGACCCCTAGGGGGTTGGAGGGGGGTGGGGGGATGGGTGCGGCCAAGCTATGTACCAGGGCCGGTTTCGGCCGATTTTGTTACAGGGGGCCGATATTGCCGGCCCCGGGGCCCAAAAACTGCCCCCACCCTGGCGGCCCACCGGGGAAAATGCCCGGTGCCCGCTACGGCCAGTCCGGCCCTGCTATTGAATGGGAAAGAATTGCTTACGGGTATGTGCTAACAGTGGGATGTGCTTCAAGAAGGAGCACCAAGTTTCCCAAGGGCCCACCGGAGAAGTCCTCTCGGATGATGCCATACACATTTTACATGTCCCCATGGAGGCAGGGGTTGTCCATGGCCTCTTCTTGAAAGGCAGGCCTCAGGACTGCTATATAGGCACAGGGCCTAATATACAAAGGTATTTAACAGTCACAACACCTGCAATATGCAAAGATCATGTGCTCTTCATCTGCAGAATTGCTTTGTGCAATGTGAGTAGGAAAAGTTTTTCCAACTGTTAAAACGGCTTAAGTCACCCATTCTAAATCTCAATTATAGGGGTCATGAAAGGGCTGCCCCCCTCCTATTTATCGTTTGGAGTTCAAAGTATCAATGGCTGTGACCATAAGTGCTGTAGCAAACTATTGATCAGTTACCAACTTTCGCCTCACTAATTTACAAAGAAGATACTATCCCTATGTAACAACTTTCCCTTTAACAATCCGGGCAGCAGCCTGAGGCAGGGAAGATGTCCTGCCAACTTTTTAAAGAAAAACAGCTCTGTGGATTTCATTTTTAAACCAGTCTATAGCGTATGTGAGGACCTGTATCAAACACACTCTTTTACCATAAACAATAAGTAAAGGCCTTCAAAATACAGAATTTGTATTATTATTATCCTCTTTGTTGATGTAACAATTTACAACAATGGAGACGAGGCAGTGCTCATAAGTGAAGGAAATGTGAACTGTACAGTATGATACACATATATATAATCAGGGGTTCCCCCTGCTTTCACTTGATTTAAAGTATAATTTGAGTACTGTTCCTTATTTGCAATAATATTCTTCAGAAACACCTCCTGGAATAATGGTTTCGCCCCAAACCACAAATTAAAGGGGTCTCCTCAAGAAGGAAAACATAATCTGGGGGATAAGAATAAGGAAAGGCCATTCAGATGCATGAAACACGGTAATAACTCCTAGTCACGTTACCAGTTTAGCCAGTTTCTACACACCTCCAACATGTAGTCAATCAATGCAATTCAACACCCCCCCATCATGTAGTCAATCAATGCTCATATGGAGGTTGCCATAGGTCAGTGCCAGGTGGATGGTTATTCAAAGGGAGAACTGAAAATGGAAACCCACCCAATCCTTATCATAATGATTATCCCTGTTCCTCTGAATCCCACAGGTAGAAATTGATTCTTCTAAGGGAAACACCTCACATCCTGCTGTTGCTTAATCCCACTCAAGGTGTGAGCGGTGGAGAACACATGGCTTCACAAACACCAGATGAAGAAACATTGTAGCAAATATACTTATAAAATAATGTTTCCAGCCAACTGCAACTAGTAGCAAATAATAATAGTTCCACTCATTGATGAACCAAATGTGTGAGGGGTGAAGAACTCGTACCTACACGAACACTATTCAGTGAAACAAGGTTTTGAGGCTGCAACTAGTACTAACAAACAAACGGACCTACAGTGACAAGGAAAAAACATGTCCATCCGTCTACATCTTTGAATTGAGCTAGGCAGTCGGGCCATGCAAGAATCTAGTACATGAAGGATAATTCTGGATAAGCAGTCACTAAACTATAGGAACCCGTAAAGTGTGATACGGCTGCCATCAGCAAATTGTTGAGCAGGCTAAAGTAAAGGACAACCTGCGAGTAGATTAACTAATGCAAAGCAAACTGTGGACAAACAAATGTCATGGGCCCTAAAAGTGTAACTTAACTGAAATTGTCTAAATTAAAGGCTCTGTTGATTTATATGCTCGTATAAGAGCCTGGCAGTAAGTAAGTCGGACGTGTTTTTAGAATTGTAATGCAAAGTCCTAACTTTTGGTGAAGTGAGATTTTAAATTACAATTTTGAAAATGCCACTTTTAGAAAGTTGGCATTTTCCAGCTTTAGCCATTTGGTGCCTGCAGCCTGTCTTTGGGCCACATGACTAGATGTAGTTGACAGTTGGACTTTGTGTACTCCTCCTAGATGGCCACACGCAATAGAAGCTTAGGTGTGCCTAGATGGGCCATCACAGGCAGGATTGGCGGGAGGAGCTGGGCACAACCCCACTTACAATTGAATAGGCTGTGTACAGCCATCACACAAAGTGCTGCATACCCCCTGTAGTTATTTTGGAGCCAGGGCCTAGCCTGGAGTCAGCTCTGACATCTTCATTCAGTTCTGGGTTTTTAACAGTTTGCACCTCTGAATTTCTGTGACAGACTTGCAATGTCAAAAAGCAAAACTACTAGTACCAGAATACAATATTTTGTTGATTAAAATCTCCTCCTGGTTGAAGCTGTCACACATGTCACAATCCACCTAACGGCAATGCCTTACAACTAATGTAAAAGTAATGCCGGCAGGGTTTACGTTTCTGGGAGATAACTTGATCACAGCCTGAAATCCATTTGGTAATTCACAACATCTATTTTTCTATCAATAGGATCTTTTCTCGATGAATGCTACTGGGGAGAAATGAGCAGAAATCGTTTCCGCAGCAGTTATTTCATGAATGGGATGCCACCCAGGCGTCTATTCATCTCAATTTATTCCAGGGCTTAAGCAATGAAAGCCCTCGGAATGGCCCCGCCGCATTCCACCCCCATATTTTTGATTTTCAGATAAATTGAACTCTGAAAAAGAAGCATATGCAGAAAAGTGGCTGGTGAGAGCCCCTCAACAAACGAGCTTTTTTCTTCCAGAGGTATCAGAGGCAGGCAAGCGTCAATCATCTGTTATTTACAGCGCTTAGAAATTCTAAAAACAACTAGCACTTTTTGTCTGGGCCTCTAAAGCCCCCTGGGGCAGTACTGTACTTTAATCCAGGGCTGTCATTTTTGTGGCTGGCTATATACATGACTACTACCCCTGTAGAAGAAGGGCCTTTTGCAAAGACTGCGCTGCTTTTCATACAGAGTCTTAGGTATATTTACCCCTTTGCAACGGTTTCCTATTTTCTGCGTATGTGGATTACACTTGGGTTCTAGCATCCAGACAATGTCACACTGAGTCACATCTGTCGCAGCTACAAAAGGGCATTCTGCCTCAGAACAGCAGTGTACTTACACCTCTGTGCAGGGTGCTGCGATGTGTACACCTTCTCTGTAGGATGGCTCAGTGAGTTACAAGCTTCCTACTGAGACATGCACTGGTCTACAAGTCTAAATCCCAGCAAAGCTTAATCCGCCTTACATCCTTCCGTGGTCAGTGCATTAATTATAATTAAAAATTGGGTAATAACAACGCCTGTGATTTACAGTTCTTAGACGTAGAAGAGATGCAGTTTGGCGTACTATATAAACCCCATAACAAGATGTTGGTAATAATTTTTAAAAAAATAGTATAATCATAATAACCCTATTACTAATATTAATATAGTATATTATTATCATTATCATAGCTTTAAGGTAGATGAGTACAATAGTCTAATATGGTCAGTGTGCAGTCATTAAGTAGCACGTGAAAATGAGCAGCGTTTAGCCCCGCCTTCAATGGTGAGGGTCACGGGACTGACAGCCATGATCACTTCCTGTGAGATAGCGAGGATTCCAATGACGTCACCGCCTGGAGGGCTGAGTGGGAGAACAGAGGAGACACACTGACAAGGTACCACACGTGCCCTCCCACCATGGACACAATGCTGGGGGCGAGCCTCTCTGTTGATCATTCTATACCGTGGAGTGAGTGCCCTGACTACTTCATCCATGAACATTCCAAGATATGGGGTGGAGGAGGGTTGTGCTGCTGAGATCATCAAATATCTATCTGGACTTTCTGGCCAGACCTCAGCAAGTATAATGCTACATATCATACTGGTGCCTGGACGTATGTCGAGGATACCTTTGCAACTTTTTATTTTCATATAGTATCGATCATTTATTCATCATAGTAACTGAAGACTCATACAGCGTGCGTGCGCTTCTTTAACACAAATGTTGATGGGCCGAATGCTTAGAGAATCTCTGGCAATAGCTCACTGTTGCATTCCAGTCCACCATTTGTTTGCCCACTATACAGGCTTAGTTCTGCTCCAATAGGAACTGTCCAGCATGAACTGCCCAGCCACCTATAGATGGAAACCAAATCAGCGTAAGGCTAGCTGTAGCCGTGCTGGTATTTATCAGTCACTTGAATCCAGCAGCGCAGCTAGCACAGGACCCACCGATGCACAAACCTGTCGGACTAAGGGCATCACACCGAAAGATAGAGGGTGGCACCAAGCGGGTGAGACCTTGGCAAGCATTCCACTTGCCACCTATGTGTTTGAATGAGTGCTCCTTAACCAATTATAACATTTTAATAAACCTCACCTTCATGTCCTGAATTATAGGGCCACAGTCACAGTGTGAAATGGGATCACAAGCTACAGAATACAGTTTTATTGGCTGAAGAGCCAGCCCTGGCTGATTGTGTTATGCATGAGAAGGGGCCACATGGCAGCTGTGGTCATGGTTTGTGCGGTATTACCTACGGCTAATATTATTATTATATAACTCCTCGCATTACATATTGTTGGAAATGCTGAGATGCTCGAATTGCAGGTGGAAGATATCCGATGTGCATCGCCTTTGCATAAAGGAATATGCAATGTCAATTGCTTTCCAAATCATTGCTGGTTAGTGGGATAAAATAGGACATCTCATTTCATTCCTGTGTCATAGCCGAGCTGCCAGATGATGCATTATAGATTGGCAGCGCTCCCAAGGGAGCTTCTAAATAGCTGGTAAATTACAAGGGCGGCGGAGCGTTCACACTGCATGGCCATCAGTTGGAGGTGGTGTGCTAGGGCGAAGGGCCATTAGGAAGCAATAACCTTTCCAAAGCTGCAGTGGCAAATGGTGCCCCATTGACCTGGCCATGCTGCATTAAGTGGCAGCTTATGGATCCACAGTAACTTAGTCAAATGTCAAGCTTGACTGCTGACATAAGTATCGACTTTAAGTTCTTTAGATTTTCTCCTGAAGTTCTTTACTTTTTCCCAAGTAGCTTGTAGACACAAATGGCATTGGCTCACTCAGCAGTCTGCAAGAACTGTAGGAGCACCATTTAGGGGCTGCAGTTCCTACCTCTATTTGTCTTCTTTCCAACCCCGTTGATATTAAGTATGCCTTGCTTCTACAAGTTCTAGGAGCTTCTTGTATGTGCTCGTTATCGGGCACTGTTCGTTAACATGGAGCATTCACAAGTTTTCAATAGCACTCCCTTTTAAAAAAAAAAAATAGTTATTCATGATTGGGTCAAATGCCCAGCAATCTCAGTTCCTGTGAAGCGATGTGCAACATCTATGATTTTAACAAAATGGCACCATGGTGAAGGCTATGCTGAAGTCAATAAAGGATTCCGTGAGAAGGCCCTGACTGAGATACCCGCCGGAAAGATGAAGATGAAGGTGCAGAGAAATTGGCCCAGGTGGAAGAAACTGGAGGCTTCTTTGCTGAAAGAGGTTGGTAGGAGGAGTAAATAGTATCTCTCCGATGTCAGCAACATAACTCGTTAAAGGAGATTCTTTGCTAACGGTGGAGTGTCCTATGAATAAGGAAGAAGTAATGCCTATAGCATAAGGAAGGTTTACATTGGGGCGAATGATCTTATGACTTTGTGACCTGGTCCCTGGGCTCCAAGAGGCCTTCAAAAGTAACAGCTGGAGAATGGAAAAATAATCGGAAGCTCACAAGAAAGTCATGGGTCAGACGTGATCTGATCTGGGCTCCACAGAAGCAAAAGGCCTTAATCTTGTGACAGAGATGTTGAGCAATCAGAATGGTGTGCTGGGTCTGATACTCATGGTGATAAAACAGCTGGAGCAGCAGAACCGACAGTGACCAATAGAAGAGGAGGAACTTGTTGAGATGCTTGAGTGAGGAAGATGGAGCGGTAAGCCCATACAAGCAGCATTAGAGATACGTTAAAAGACTGAAACGATCGATAAAAAGCCAGAAAGAATTGGTGCCTGCAGCTCATATCAAGTTGAGGCAAGGATGTAAATGAAGCAGATCATTCAGTGAAGAACCAAGATCTCTTAAAAACAAAATATATAAAGGACAGGCGGGCAACCAGAGAGACAAAGTCTACTAAAGGAAGAACCTTCATCGAGTAAACAAAACATAAGACTATGTAAAGCATGAATGGTGAGAAAGGAAGAAAGTATAAGAACATATGTGGCAGGAACCAAGCTACAACCTTTTCAAGCATGCAAGAAGAATACAAATGTCCAGCTCTACTCCAGTTCAGGGGAGAACATCAGATCTGGAGGGCACAATGAGATGGCAGTCAACAATCAAATTAATCTAGAGTGAGAAGATGCATACTAAATAAGACACTGGCAAAGCCCATAGGTCTGGGTTAAGCATGCTAGCATGACGGTTATTTATTTTTGTGCTAATTGAAAGACTACGTCACAAAAATAACAAGCATTGGTTAATGCATTAGGTTTCGCCTATGTGATTAATAATAAGCTGTTTTTTGTTGCAAGTTATAGATTGCTGAGTAGTTGTACAATATAAGTTATAGAAAGTCTGGTAAAGTGTTATGACTTGTTTATGTACAAAAAGGCAATATATTGTGCTGTTACAAGTGATATAGTGCGGGTAAGTAATAGCAACATTTTGAAAAATGAAATGAAAGAGGAAAATAATAGAATTAATTGATGCAATAGCAATATTATGTGTTTAGAGGAGTTCTGACAATTTTGGGCCCGGTACTACTGCACCTGCTGCACCATTCAAATCATGACCCTGTTGTCTGCAAGGTAACTGCACTTGTGGATGCCTGTTTAGTAGTAATATATAGCATAGCTCTTGTATATTAACTTTATTTTTAACTTCCAATGCTTATTACAACATTTAGAATTTGATCATATCAACCAAATAGATTAAGTTGAAAAAATCAATCCGATAATGTCTACAAAGTGCAAAGAAAGGTACTGAGATATGGATAGGAAATGCCACAAACATTCTAAGGCTAAAGCATCTGCTTTACACAACTAAGTAATAAAAAACAAGCATTCCAGGATACTGTTAGAAGCTGTCTACCTTTTCCATGAGAAGCGATCTTATCTTGACAGTGAATGGGGTAAACAGTGTGAACTGCTTTAGTAGAAGTATCGTAAATGCGTGCAGCCAGGGGAAGTTAACAACAAAAAAATAATTCCACACAAAAGCGAATTAACACAGTTATTTAGCATTGAGAGCTGAGAAGAGCTCGCTTTTAAGATATATTAAATACAAGAGATTTCACAAGCACAGTGCTGTGCAGGCAAAACCTAAAAATGAAAAAATAGAAACTATGACAAAACTTAAACATGGCCACAAGAATTTCTCCATTTTCTTAAGCTCTGGAGCCGGACCCAAATCAATTAAAAGCAACCTGGAAAGCCTTATTTCCCTTGGTCTTAAGTAAAACCGATACAGATAACTGATCCTGCTTTGACGAGTACAAACATGTGTTGGGTTAAAAATTACAACCATATCTTGACTAAGGGCAAGTGTAGTAACATAATTCAAGATTTGAATGATGTCATTGTTTGTAACACTTTTAATTGTCATGGGTGAACGTTTATACAACATTTTTTCTTTAGTTTTACAATTTCCTCAACATATTTTTTCATCTGAATTATCTTAACGCTTTAAATTGGTCAATATGTTCAGAAGTTTATTACCTATGTGCTAAATTATAATTGTTTTCATATAAAGGATATTTTTTGACTGTTTTTAAAAAAAATTATTTTACTACTGAAGATCAACAAGAAAATATTGTGGTACAACAATATTGAGTAACAAAATATAATATACCAAAATACTAAATTTATATTGACTCTATATAACAATCAAAAATATTGAAATACATAATATTGAGCATTACAATATCATAAATAACACTATATCGACAGCCAAAACATAGAAATATCAAATATCAAAATTCCTATCTACGCTACTCACAAAAATATGGAAAAACTACTGTTTCTTGTTTTTACTTGAGTTTTTATTGCAACGGTGTTATTCATGGTTTGTTAACATCTGTAGAGTTCTAAAAACAATAAAGAATTGATTGAGTGATTGATTAATGCTTGCAGTAAAATTTCAATTACATTTTTTTCCTGGTGCAGTTGTTTTACTAGGCAAGTTTTTAAATCTCAGTTGTGCAATGCATTTTGTTATTATTTTTGTTTTTTAATTTATGCAAGGCTCTCGGTGTGGAACTGCTCTTCCATTTTGAAATAAAGATGGACAATTAACGGACTCAGTCCAAACACCAGGACACAATTTTATTATTCCATCTCCTACCATGTTATTGTACCAAGTGAAGGCCATGCTAGTTGGCCAGCCTTTGCCTTTATCACCAGCAATACCCCGATTAATGAAGAGTCTCACTCGTTTTCAGTATTTGATGAGTCATCAATGTGTCTACAAATCCCAGTCCTCTTAATTGTGTGTGTGCCCAAAAGCAATGTGCTGGCACCAAGGGTATGCGGAAATATAATTCTACCAGAAAATATGGGAAAAGTACACACATTTTGCACTTAATGAAATTGCAAAGGTTCATCTTCACCTGGGAAATGAAGGTTTCATGCAAGAGAATGTTATTACTGTTTTTCCCTTCAAATGTAGACTTTGCTCACATGTTGTCTCCCACTCTAACTTTACACGTTTTACAAACACAGACAAGTGCTAATAGCTATCAAAGATTAAAAGCTACACTTCTGGAGCTTGAGGGACAAAATCATAGACCTTAGCCATGCCGTACTGGTGCCTTATACCAGTAAAACATGGATACCAAGCACCAGGTAAACCAGCAGTGCCCGGACCCACTCCACCAGAGGAACAACACTGAGATTGAGGTCTGTTTATCCGAAATATCCCCAGGTGAGTCTCCAAGGGAATAGCTTTGGCTTGAGGACATCATGGTAGTGTTGGCCAGGTCTGAAGTACTTGCACAAGGCAGATATGATGGTGTTTGTTTTTGCTTGTGTTGTTATGCTTTAAACATTCTCTTTGGAGAAAATAACTATGGATACAGTGCACATATTTTGTGCACAGTTTTTAGGCACACATACCACACTCACTGGGTGAATTCTCCTGTAATACATCGCCTACCTACAAACATTCTTTCTAAAAATCCAAGTGTTTCATAACAGATGAGAATTAAAGACACAGGTCCAGAATAAAACCAAAGATCTCTGTAGACACAGCTCTGCATACATCTCCAATCCAATTTGTCTCCTTCACCTAGTACACATTCGCCACAGCCCCTGGGGCCGGCCCGCTGTATCTAGGCGGTACACAGAGGAATATACAAGACAGTGACAAATGGGTACCAGTGTCTGGAGAAGCCATTGTTATTAATAGGTACAAAGAAATGGATGCCACCTTCTTTCGGGGAAAAAAGGACTATTTGAAGGCAAGTTCTAAATTGAAATACAGCAAGCTATTCTTTTGCACCACTTTTGTTGTTTTACTAACATAACAGGAGCAAATCTATTGCATACATGAATAAAGAATAAAGGTACTTTTGGTTTCAACAAGTGCATGAGTTGCCCCTTCCGTTTTTAAGTCAAGCCTACCGGACAGCACCCATTGCTTACCACTGGTTGGCTTTATTGTCACTCATATCTGCTTGCTTCTTATTGGATGGCTTTCTTTGTCCAGCTGGTTCGTCTTGTGGTTCTCTCACTCATGGGGCACAGCCTCTTTGCCATCTCTCTGATTGGCTGGCTTCTATCCTTCTACAGCATTTTATTTTCTTTTTGATGTATTTATGATGTATACCCTGCTGCAAGTGTGTACTAAGAAGCACTGATGATTATTTGTATGCATGAAATATTGTGCTAAGTGCAATCTTACCAGTAGTTACTGGTCAGCCTAATTGTGATGATTATGACAATGGCCCGATTGGCCTAGTGATTTATGTAAATCCCTGTGAAGTCATGGCGAGTGCCTGGTGGCACAGTGTAATATATGTGATAGTGATCTAATGTGTTTTTATGGATAATACAAAGGCTATTTTTATATAACCTTGTGTGGAGTTTCTTTTGTGGTGTGCTTAGTGTGTCACTGCTGTGTGAGTGTGTTGCAGGAACGCTTTACACATTGCCTCTGGGATAAGCCTGACTGCTCTGCCAAGCTACCAAGGGGGTGAGCAGGAGTTATCTTCAGTGTGTAACTCCCTTGCCCTGACTAGAGTGGTGGGTTCTGCCTGGCTTAGGTGCATACCCTAGCCAACCAGAAACCCTATTTCTAACAAACTTCATGAGAATGCATGTGTTTTTCAGCTCTCCCCCTCCAGTTCTACTCCTCTCGCTAAATACCAACCCACACTCTGTGTTGCTTTCTCTGTGATGTTGGAAGCTCTCTCTCTTGTACTTCTCGCCCCATCAAACGGCCTGCCTCTTCCGCAGTCCATGTTGCTTTCTCGCTTGTTGTCTTCTGCCCCACACCTGTGTTGTTCCACCTCATGAACTGGTTTTCATCTCCCGACCCACTCCCCGCTACTTTCTCCACCCACTCCTCTATTGCCACCACACCTGGTTTTTTTGTTAAAATATTTTACTTCATCATTTTTGTGGGGGGAGGGGGAGTGCAAGATGCGATATATCACAAATATGTGCTATTCCTGTCCAATTAGGATTGGTTCCTTATAGGTAAATTTCCGAATAAAGTGCAATGAGCTGGTTGCCATCAAAACATGATATTAAAAAAATCTTCTTCTGGACATAGTTCCGTCTAAAGTGCACTATAGTGATTTACCATCTAAACATACTTTAATAGAGAGCGAGAAAGAAGAAGAAAAGAAAACATTCATCTTCATCCCTCCAAGTGCTGCTTGTGGAATTTTACTACAATACTTTCCAAGGTGCAGTGCATAAAGTGCTAAAGTGCAAAAAAACATTTTTTTGTACTAGTTTTTCCTTTTCTTTTTTTCCCCTTTTTTTCCCGTTCTTTCCTCCCCTTTTTGTTTTTAATCGCCCTACATCTCCTAGAAGGTCTCAAGCCTCTCCATAAATTCCCATGCAGCGTTAAATCTTTTATTAGCACCTACTCTCTTAGGGTATGCTTCTTCAAATTTCCTAGTACGAATTAATTTATTCAACCATTCCAAATAAGTGGATATTTTTTGAGACCTCCAGTTCTGCAGTATCAGTGAACGTGCCATGAGGGAGTCAATTGCTACAAATGTTTCCTCCCCTCTCGATATTCTGAGGTTTCGTCTCTGGCTTGCAAGACCAAAGAGTGCAATTTCAGCGTCAGGATCCAAACTTTTCTGAACTCCCCAGCTTAAAGCCGAAAAGATCCTCTCCCAGAATTGTCCTAGCTTTGGGCAGGTAAAAAAAGTATGGAGCCAACCTCCCCTGCCTAACATCTGGCAGCGAAAGCATTTGTTCTCTAGTTTCGGGCAAATCTTGTGGAGAGCATGGGGAGTATAGTACGCCATCCAGCGTGACAAAAAAGCCATTCTTTTAAAATTAGCCGCTCTTAGGGCCTTACTGCCTAGCTCTGCGATGGCTTGCCAATCCCGATTTGAGAACCTACATTGAGTCTCCAATTACACTTTTTCTAAATGATTATTAACCATGATAGTTTCCGCTTGGAACCGTATACAACTATATCAGTTGCCCACCCCTCTTAACTTTGCTCTAAATAAAGCAGTCAAAGTGGAGTTGGGCATGGGCCAGGTAAGAGACTGCACTTTTTTAGTAGTTGTGAAATCTGAATGTATTCAAAGAAGAGAGGCTTACTCGGGGCGCCACACCTTGCTTGAACTTCTTGCCAGGTAATGCCTCTGCCGGCCACTAAAAAGTGCCCTAGCTCTTTAAATCCCCAATTGATCCAGGACCTTAGATGACTGCCCCGAATTTGAAGGCCCAAGCTCTTACATTCGGGTAATTCTAAAAAATAATATCCTGTGGAGCAGGCCTGTTTAAAATAAAAAAAAACTGGAGTCTGTAGGTGTACTCCTGCAGGGTCTTGTACCTCGTTTTTTTAGGGAGTTTAGCTGTTTTCAGAAATACCGGAACCTGTGAACCCGCTTCTTGCACCATCTTCTCTAAAAACAAAATTGTCGACAGAACCCTTGCGGTCAAGTAAACAGGCTGTTAAATCTAAAAAGGTTGCTTCATAGTATGTACGGACTTGAGGGAGTGCAAGCCCCCCCTGACTGATGTCAAGTTAGAGCACTGAAAGTTTTACTCTCTGAGCCTTCTTATTCCAAACGAACCGTCTAAACAATGTTTCTAACTCCTTAAAATAGGTCGTATTAATTTTTATAGGGAGATTTATAAACAAAAAGACAAGTAAGGATAAAATTGACATTTTTATGAGAGCCACCCGGCCTATCAATGTGAGCGGTAATAGGGACCACTCTTCTAACAGCTTTATAATTTTTTTCCTCGTGGCTTCATATTTTAGTTTATAAATTTCCGTATATTGACTTGTGACATTGATCCCTAAATATTGGGTTGGATTGGGAATAAGAGCTTGCTGTTTAAAATTGTTGGGGAGAAAATCATTCGAAGTATTCATTGTTAAAACCCTCAGTCTTATTACGATTAATTTTGTAGCCTCCAATTAATTTAAATTGTGTAAATTCAGCTAATATTAAATCAATATTCTGTTTTCCCGGGCTAAGATAAAGGATAATATCGTCAGCAAACAGCTTCAATTTAGCCATACCTGGTATAGGTGCTTTAATCTCCATGTTGTTGCGTATTCTAGTGGCTAAGGGTTCAATAAAAAAGATAAAGAGCACAGGGGAAAGTGGGCACCCTTGCCTGGTCCCCCGATCGACATTAACCATCCCAGCTGGATTAGAACTAATAATCACCTTTGCCTGAGCCCCTTGATAGATATTACAAAGCATTTTTATAACCTGGGAGGGAATCCCATATCTACCCAGACCATAAAAAAGGGCATCCCAATTCACTAGGTCAAACGTTTTTTCTGCATCGACCATCATGATGAGAGCCGGAGTTTGATTACAGTTAAAAAAGTTATGTGCTTGTACCAAAAACCCTTTATTTGTGGACATCAACCTCCCTGCAATGAACCCTGTCTGATATTTATGGATCACTTTTTGTGCAAGAGGAGAAAAGCGCTGCACCCAGATTTTCATTAAAATGTTATAATCTGAGTTAAGTAAACTACTCGGTCTATATGAGTTAATCTCTCTGGGGTTCTTCCCTTTCTTTACAAAGCTGACAATGATGGATTCCTTAAAAGCTGTTGGAACCAGCCCCCCCATTTATACATAATTAAAAAACTCTACCAAGAAAGGTGTTAATTCTTTGGCAAAAACTTTATAAAATTTTATTGGTAACCCATCATTGCCACACGCTTTTCCTCCCGACATTGAGGCAAGGGCTAGCTGAATTTCAGCTGCTGCAATATCAGCTTGAACCTCCTCTGCCTGGCTATTTGATAGCTGCAGAAGATTGATGTCCTCAAAATATTGTTGCCACACCATATATTTAGTTGCATACAACTGCTCGTAATGCTGCAAAAAAACGTTTGAAATCATTTCCTTGTCAGTCACCGGGGTTCCTATGTTGAGATCTAAAACTTTGGTAATTAGGGCTGCTTCCTGTTTTGTCTTAGTAGACCAAGCCAGCAGCTAGCCTACCATTTGACTCTCTTCGTAGACACGCTGCTGGAATGTCCAGGAGCTGTTAATTTCTTCAAGAATAAAAAACTCCTTTAGCTCCTGTTTAGTTTTTTCAAGCTGCCCTTCCACTGGCTAGTTTCTTCTTAAAGAAGCGTTTTTCTGAAGCAAGGCAGAATCAACCGTCAACTGGAGTTGATCTATAGGAGTCCTGCGAGTTTTGGACTGTGCGGCCATAAAAGCAACCAGCTCCCCATGGATTGGGGCCTTAAAAGCCCCCCAGACTGAAAAAAGATCCGCTGTGCCCTCATTGACTTTAAAAAATGCCAATATTCATTTTCAGGTATCCAGTAGCCATTGTTGATTTGAAAGAAGGAGTCGATCCATCTGCCACCTGGATCTCATCCTTCTAACCTCATCTATTTCAATTTCAACTTTGACCAACGAGTGGTCTGAAAAAGAATTAGCCGCCATTTCTGATCCTGAATATTTCAAAGAACGAGATATAAAAAAAAAGTCAATGTGTGAGGCCTACTGAAATTGTCGAGAATAACAAGTATATTCTCGTTCCACGCGATGGGCTCTACGCCACGGATCTATTAGCTGATAATCTTGTGCAATAACATCGATTACTTTTTTAGTCTTCGGCTTCAGCTATTTTTTATTTTTATTCGAGGTATCCTTTGTCAAGTCCTGAAACTAATTAAAATCCCCGACAAAAATAATTTGCCTCGTAGCCCCTCTGAATTTTTCTTTGATCTTCACTATAGCTACCGGGTCATCAACAATTGGACCGTAATAATTAATAAGGTTCAAAATATTCCTGTTTAAACTTGTTGTGACCCAAAGACCATGTGGATCCCTCTGTACTTGAAAAAATTCCCAATCCACCCCCGACTAAAATATATGGCAACCCCCTTACTGCCATCCCTGCTGACACTATAAAAAACTTTAGAAAACATTTTAGGTACAAAAAGCTTAGGAGTGTTTGTTTTTAAATGAGTTTCTTGAAGGAAAAAGACTTGAGGTGAAAATGAAGCTAACCACCTTATTATTCCTCCATACTTCTGTTTGTTTAGAAAACCGTTTACATTGACCAAAATTATCCGACATTTAAATTTCATTTCTGAAATTCATGCTTAAATATTGCATTAATCCATTCAGCACAATACACTGTTTTTCCACCATCCCACCTCTATGATTCTGCTAGTTTTTTACGCCTTGCTCCCAGGACTCACCTGCTCCCAACCCCTCCCCGTAGCTAACCCTCCCCAGGAGATGGTACAAGGGCCAGCACCCCCAACTCCGCCCTCCTCAAATACCTCTCTGTGGGGTGCCTTGGTGCTGCACCCTGAGTGACCCCCGTCTCCCTCTACCTCCAGCCGCCCCCTGACCTTACATTTAATACATCTTATCTATTTTACAGAAGAGATTTCTTTCAACAGATCCTGCGCTTCCTCTATATTCACAAACATGTGGAACTTGCCCCTCACTAACACCCTTAATTTTGACTGTTGGGCTATTGACGCCTGTGCACCCTGTGCTTTAAAGAGATACAGTAATTTGACAAATTATTTTCGCCGACATGCGGCTGCTGCTGACATATCAGCAAATATTCGACAGTTGGAGACACCATCAATTGTAAATTGTCTCTGCTGGATTGCCTTAGATAAAATCTGCTCCTTGATGCGGTAGTGGGCAAAGTTAATCAAAATTGTTCGAGGCAGTTTTGCATTCAGCAAAGTATGTGAAGGGACCCGATGCGCTCTTGTTATAGTGAGATCGCCTGTAGATTCTGGGAGTACGCTCTTCTTAATGAAAGATTCGATCCATTGAAGGGGTTGCGACCCTTCACTCCCTTCTGGGACCCCCACTATGTGCAAATTTGCACGCCGTGAGTGGTACTCAAGCTCCTCTAGTTTACTCTCCAAGGAGACTTTCTCTTTAGTGACCACAGTCACCTGCTTTTGGATTGTAGTCATTTGATCCTCGAGGTGCGCGATCTTCGATTCTGCTTCTTGCATCCTTGTCGGTAGACTCCCCACTGCTTCCTCAATCTTTGAGAGGCGTTGATGAAGAGATGCTATCTCATTGGCTTGTGTGGTCTTGAGCTCCCTTATCTTGTCTAAGATGAGATTCAACATAGTTTTTATGTCGAATTGCAGAAGAGTTCCTTCTTCCTGAGTTTGTATCGACGGGGTGGATTGGAGTCCTTCGTTTTCTTTCAGGGTCCCTCCTTAACGCCCTGAAACATCCAATCCTTTTTTACTTAGCCTCTGGAGCTGCTGTTGTTGCTGCAAGTGTGGCTGTAGACTTGGCTGCGGGGATAAAGGAGATAGTGAGCCCTGCGACTGTTCCGTAGAAAGACTGTTGTCCTGTTAAGGGGAACTATGCTCATTTCTTTCATCCAGGGTAACTGATTGATCCGCTGAGGCTTGATCTTCCTGCAAGGAGCTGAATGGTGTCTTCACTGGAAGCCCTCGAAATGACACAGCTGGAGCCGGAATGGCCAGGGGGGTTTTGACTTTAGAAAACAACGAATACTCCTTCGTACTTTGCTTGCTGATATTAACCGTTTTGTCTTTTCTGATATCTTGTAGAGAAGGAGAACTCACTTTACTCTTTTCATCATCCCGAGCCCCTATTGCTAGGTCTTCTTTTTTTCCCCCCGATATTTCGTCGAGTGGGCCGGGCTCTTGCTGTGGATTTGGACTAGCCACCGGCCCTCCTTCTGCTGTAATCTCTATTGCTGCTTCCCTCACTCCAAACTCCTGGCTAGTTTCAGCCGGCTCTTTTTCTGAACTCGCCGAGCTAGAGTGTCTAGTAGAGCCGGTTCTTGTTTTTCGACTATACTCTGCTCTTGCCACCGCTGATGTTTCCTTCGCTTATGATAGTCATGTTTTGGCTTTCAGGCTGGCAGCTGAGTCCCCTTTAGCCATTAGAGTTGTTATTTTTGAATGCTTTCCCATTTTTGTTCCACCTACAGCAAAGGCAAAGACCTCCTGGTGCAAAGGGGGCGAATTTAACCCGGTCGGGTCTGCGCTGACACCTCTAATGTCCCGCCTTCCTTTATTATTAATAGCGTCCCCCAGGAAGGATTCTTGTGAGGGGGGGGGCCCGAGCTACTAACCGCGCTAAAAGGGAGAAATCTACGGGCCCCACTTCCACTCCCCTCTCCTTCTAGGACTCTTGCACCCTCTTACCCCCTTGTAGTGCACCAGACACAAGTCTTAGTCCATAGAACCACCCCCGCAGCCAGTAATTTGCCAGCAACTAGCTGAAGAGCTCACCTCCAACAAAGACTCAGCGGTTCCTCCGGTTCGCTTTCCAGCCTTTTATGATAATTGCCCCCGCAGCTCTCCACAGTCGTCTTCTTGTGTCATTCCTTTTTTTGCAACTCCAGGCGCATAGAGCGCAAAGAGCCAGCAAAAGCCAGCAAGGAGGAAACAGTGATCCAAATCCCCCCCGTACTCAGCACTGGAGTCCGCTCAGCATCGAAGCCTTGGGGCACACAGGGAGCCTTTTGTCCGCCATAATCTGCCTTAATCAGATCGATTTACTCAACAAATCCTGGCTTCCTGCTGCTCTCAACCACCGTCGTCACACTCCACACTCCAGCCGCACCTCGGGGTCCGTTCGCGCATGGCGTGCTGCCATCTTCACCTGCCATGCATCTGGCCATCGGAAGCGGCCTCAAGGGGGGAGGCAGGAGCTAGCGGTCATTAGCCGCTACGTGCTGCGAGCATCGCGTGCGGCCGTCCCGATATAATAAATGTCACTGAGCTTTACATGGCACACTGGTGTGGCACATTTAAAGAATATTAAGGTGCTCATTTCTAGTCCCAAGCAATCCTGAGTAGCAATTATACATCATAATTTACCAGGAGCGCAATTTGTGCATCATTCTCCCAGTCGGACACAGAATGCAGAATACTGCTGTACCAACATCTGTTTGTCCTCCTTTGGAAGGATTTCAAACAGTTCATATACTTAAAGGATTCTGGGGTGTTCAATTAGTGCTAGGGTGTTCATCCCAACTGGAGACTTGCACGGATACACTGTCAATCTCAAATCGAGGCGTGCACAGGTACAGGAACGAGGCCCTGTGTCTATGACATATGTATAACTTTTAAAAAAACGATTTTGTTATTCATATTAAGGATATGTGTGCAATAAATTGAAATAAAAAAACATGATTTTCACTTAAAAGTGGTAAAAGGAAAAATAAGTTGCAACATTCACAAAGTTTCCCACGGACCTTTGCAAAGGTTGCAAAAGAAAAAAAAACACATGTGCAACTGTAGAAATGTGTTCTCAATGGTGTGTGAAACCAGTCCTGGAAGTAAGGGTATCGTACCGGATTCTGGTGCTGCTATTTCTGAGACGGATTTGGGAACCGAGGGAAATATGCTAAATTTGTTCTGGTGTCATTTTCCTAAACCCAGACAATCAATCAATCAATCAATCACGGCATTTATAGAGCGCGCTACTCACCCGCGAGGGTCTCAAGGCGCTGGGGGAGGGGGTAAGTTACTGCTCGAACAGCCAGGTCTTGAGCTGCTTCCTGAAGGAGAGATGGTCCTGGGTTCGCCGAAGGTGAGTGGGGAGGGAGTTCCAGGTCTTGGCTGCCAGGTAGGAGAAGGATCTTCCTCCGGCGGTGGTTCTGCGGATGCGTGGTACGGTGGCGAGGGCGTGGCTGGTTGATCGTAGCTGGCGTGTGGGCGTGTAGAAGGTCACGCGGTCGTTGAGGTACTTTGGGCCCAGGTCGTGGAGGGCCTTGTGTGCGTGGGTGAGGAGTCTGAACGTGATTCTCTTGCTGACGGGGAGCCAGTGCAGGTCTTTCAGGTGTCCGGTGATGTGGCTGTGTCGGGGGATGTCCAGGATGAGTCGTGCGGAGGCGTTCTGGATGCGCTGGAGTCTTTTTGAAGTTTGGCTGTGGTTCCGGCGTAGAGGGTGTTCCCATAGTCCAGTCGGCTGGTGACGAGTGCCTGGGTGACGGTCTTCCTGGTTTCAGTGGGGATCCATCTGAAGATCTTGCGGAGCATGCGCAGGGTGTTGAAGCATGAAGATGAGACGGCGTTGACTTGTCTGGTCATCGACAGGGAGGAGTCCAGGATGAAGCCCAGGTTGCGTGCGTGGTCCGTTGGCTTGGGCGCGGTGCCCAGGGCCGGGGGCCACCAGGAGTCGTCCCAGGCGGAGGGTGATGAGCCCAGGATGAGGACTTCCGTCTTGTCTGAGTTCAGTTTAAGGCGGCTGTTCCTCATCCAGTCGGCGACGTCTCTCATCCCGTCGTGTAGGTTGGCTCTGGCGGTGGTGGGGTCGTTGGTGAGGGAGAGGATCAGCTGGGTGTCGTCGGCGTAGGAGATGATGTTGAGGTTGTGTTGGCGTGCGATGGCTGCGAGGGGCTCATGTAGACGTTGAAGAGGGTTGGGCTGAGTGAAGATCCTTGTGGAACGCCGCAGATGACTTCGGTGGCTTCGGATCTGAACGGGGGAGGCGGACTCTCTGGGTTCTTCCGGCGAGGAACGAGATGATCCATTCCAGTGCTTTCTCTCGGATTCCGATGTTGCTGAGGCGCTTCACTAGGGTGCGGTGGCAGACGGTGTCGAACGCCGCGGAGAGGTCCAAGAGGATGAGGGCAGCTGTTTCCCCGTTGTCGGTTAGGGTTCTGATGTCGTCGGTGGCTGCGATAAGGGCGGTCTCGGTACTGTGGTTGGCCCGAAACCCGGACTGCGAGGGGTCGAGGATCCATTCGTCTCGAGGAAGGCGGCAAGCTGTCTGTTGACGGTCTTCTCGATGACTTTGGCCGGAAACGGAAGGAGCGAGATGGGACGGTAGTTCTTGAGGTCGGTGGGGTCCGCCGTTGGTTTCTTCAGGAGGGCGGTAAGCTCGGCGTGCTTCCAGCTCTCCGGGAAGGTGGCGGTGTGGAAGGAGGAGTTGATGATGTCCCGGAGATGGGGTGCGATGGTGGCGTCGGCTTTGTTGAAGACGTGGTGTGGGCAGGGGTCGGTTGGTGATCCGGAGTGGATGGAGTTCATCGTGCGGGTGGTGTCTTCGGTGCTGATCGGGGTCCAGTTGCAGAGGGTGGTGGTGGCGGGCGTTGGTTCGGCGGTAGGGTGCGTGGTTTGTGCGTCGAAGCTGTTATGTATGTCGGTGATCTTGCGGTGGAAGAACGCGGAGAGTGAGTTGCAGAGGTCTTGCGAGGGGTGATGTCGTTGTTTCCGGCGCTGGGGTTGGAGAACTCTTTGACGATGCTGAAAAGTTCCTTGCTGTCATGGGCGTTGTTGTCCAGTCGTTCTTTGAGTGCCGACTTCTTGGTGGCACGGATCAGCTGGTGGTGTTTGCGGGTGGCGTGCTTGAGGGCGGTCCTGTTGTCTGTGGTCTGGTCGAGTCGCCAGGTTTTCTCGAGAGTGCGGCAGTTCTTCTTGGATTCCTTGAGTTCGTTGGTGAACCAAGGGGTTTTCTTGCTTCCGGGTCTGCTGGGAGGGTTTTTAGTGGTGCGAGGTCGTCGGGCGCAGGCGGTCAGCCACTTGGCGAGGTTGCTGGCTGCTTCGTTTGGGTCCGTTGTGTTGGTGGGTGTGTTCTGGCTGAGGGAGGCGGTGAGCTGCTCGGCGGTGATCTTGCTCCAGCTCCGGCGGGGAGCCTGTTGCGGGTGGTGGTGGGTCGCAGTCTTTCTGAAGCTGAAGTGGACGCAGCTGTGGTCGGTCCAGTGGAGTCCGGTGGCGTGGCTGAAGGAGATGTGCTTGCTGGACGAGAAGACGGGGTCAAGCGTGTGGCCGGCGTAGTGGGTGGGCGTGTTCACCAGTTGCTTGAGTCCGAGGTTGGCGAGGTTGTCCAGCAGGGCGGTGGTGTTTCTGTCGTTGTTCTCCAGGTGGAAGTTGAGGTCCCCTAGGAGGATGTAGTCGGCGGAGGGCATGGCGTGCGGGCTGATGAAGTCTGCGATGTCTTCGCTGAATAGTGTGCGTGGTCCCGGGGTCTGTAGATGAGGGTGCCTCGGAGGGTGGTCTTGGGGTCAGTGTGTATCTGGAAGTGTAGGTGTTCGGCGGCGTTGAAGGTCTCGTCGGAGTTAGTCGAGATGCGGATGGTGCTCTTGTGTACGATGGCGATGCCTCCTCCCGTCTGGTTGACGCGGTCCCTCCGGGTGATCTTGTATCCGTCCGGGATGGCTATGGCGATGTCGGGCGCTGAGGAGGCGTTCATCCAGGTTTCGGTGAGGAAGGCGATGTCCGGTGCTGTTGCGTCGAGCAGGTCCCAGAGTTCCACGGCGTGCCTGTGGACGGAGCGGGTGTTCAACAGGATGCATTTCAGGTGGTTGCTGCTGGTGCTCGACTTGGCGGAGGTGGTGCACGTCTGGGGGCAGGTGAATCGGCAGGTTTGGCAGGTGAAGGGTCCGTGGGTGCGTCTCGGTGAGGCTCGGTAGCAGGCAGGGTTCCGGCCGGCATTGAGTGCGGTGAGGGTGGCGGCGTCGTAGGTCCGTCGAGTGGTGTTGCATCGGTGGGATCCAGGGGTTCTGGCGCTGGGCGCGGACCAGTCGCGGACGGGCGCAGACGGGCTTGCCTTAGGCGCGCCTTCGGCGCGCCAGCGGCGCGGCCGCGCAGCGGCCGCCATTTATGGGGAGGTGGGAGGGAGGAGCAGCTGGGAGGCGGGAAGCAGGGGCAGCGAATGGGCAGTCAGGGGGCGGGGCCGCAGGGACGCAGCGGCGGGAATGGCGAGAGGCAGCGGGGGCACAGAAAGGAAATGGGGGGAAAAGCAGACAAAATCACGGGCACAACGACAATGGGGCAGCGAGGGGCACAGAAGGAAAAAGGGGAGAAAGGCAGACAAAATCACGGGCACAACGACAATGGGGCAGCGAGGGGCACAGAAGGAAAAAGGGGAGAAAGGCAGACAAAATCACGGGCACAACGACAATGGGGCAGCGAGGGGCACAGAAGGAAAAAGGGGAGATAGGCAGATAAAATCACGGGCACAACGACAATGGGGCAGCGAGGGGCACAGAAGGAAAAAGGGGAGAAAGGCAGACAAAATCACGGGCACAACGACAATGGGGCAGCGAGGGGCACAGAAGGAAAAAGGGGAGAAAGGCAGACAAAATCACGGGCACAACGACAATGGGGCAGCGAGGGGCACAGAAGGAAAAAGGGGAGAAAGGCAGACAAAATCACGGGCACAACGACAATGGGGCAGCGAGGGGCACAGAAGGAAAAAGGGGAGAAAGGCAGACAAAATCACGGGCACAACGACAATGGGGCAGCGAGGGGCACAGAAGGAAAAAGGGGAGAAAGGCAGACAAAATCACGGGCACAACGACAATGGGGCAGCGAGGGGCACAGAAGGAAAAAGGGGAGAAAGGCAGACAAAATCACGGGCACGACAATGGGGCAGCGAGGGGCACAGAAGGAAAAAGGGGAGAAAGGCAGACAAAATCACGGGCACAACGACAATGGGGCAGCGAGGGGCACAGAAGGAAAAAGGGGAGAAAGGCAGACAAAATCACGGGCACAACGACAATGGGGCAGCGAGGGGCACAGAAGGAAAAAGGGGAGAAAGGCAGACAAAATCATGGGCACAACGACAATGGGGCAGCGAGGGGCACAGAAGGAAAAAGGGGAGAAAGGCAGACAAAATCACGGGCACAACGACAGTGGGGCAGCGAGGGGCACAGAAGGAAAAAGGGGAGAAAGGCAGACAAAATCACGGGCACAACGACAATGGGGCAGCGAGGGGCACAATTCAGCAGCGACTGCACATCGGCTGCATTATGCTGGGTGCAGCAACCTGCTGCCAGCAAGGTGGTTTTCTTATTCACCTTTCCAGCCAGGTGCAAACGAAGGCCTGAATTAAAGGCCCATCAGCCTCTCTTTTCTTCAAGTATCTTCCTGGCTGGGTGACATCTGGAAGGTGCCAAAGCAATGGAAGGAAACAAAGGCACACAGCTTGTTATCAGTTCACAAGTGATGAAGGTAAACTATTGGAGGCAGCTTTCTAACTTTAGTTAGCTCCCCCATATAAGAGATGTGCTTGCACTGTAAGGATGAAAGATTTATCTGTGTGTATGAGTAATTACACTAATAATGATTTAAATGGCACCTACTAATGTATTTTTTATTTAGTTATTTTATAGCGCTACTCATCCCAGTGCAGGGTGTTAGAGCACTTTAGTTCACACACAGAGACACAATAAATCATACAAGTGTGTAAATCAACGTACAGGAAATGTTATCTAAGACAATGATGATGGTGTAGGAATCACACATCCTCCATACTTGCAGACATGATATGTTAAGAGTGAACGCTCAAGAGAAACAGAAAGTCAGGATATAAAACGTAACACAGTGATTGGGGTTGTCTGTACTAACAAGACTTTATTCCCAGAGGAGCCCTTCTTGGTAATTTTAGGATGACAACAGCTTGAGAAAAACAAATTAAGAATCTAAACTCATGACTTACAGTTTGCATGCTGGTAACTAGATCACTGTGCTATATTAGAAGAATTACAATTTCTGAACTGTAAGGAACAAAATGACCAAGATTACCAGATAGTGTGGTGCAAAAACTGGGATTGGATGCTAGTATGGGGAATCAGAGTGTGTCGAATGCGAGACATCTGCCAAAAAGCAGCGGATGTCGCATCCACCCAATTTAGAGTGTTTTCTTGGGTATATACTCTGTATAGGGCACAGGGAACATCTTCTGTCTTTTGTTGACGTCCCACATCTGTCAAATTCTAAATCTGGCCTTTAGTGTCCAAGTTCCAAAGTCGCCTAAATCACCCCGTTAAACTGTTGTCAATGGAATAGTGAGACTTCAAGTCACATGTCTGCACGTATTTTTCTTCCTGAAATGATATGCGGGCGTTGATTTTGATTTTCTACCGTAGGACATGTACGAGGAGAGTACACAAAAATAGAAGTGACTTTGAGAAGCGATGGCCTGCCTCCTACTGAACTGCTGCTAGCTCCCATCGCCTGCGCCCACCCTGCTGAGAGTCCCGCTGCTTCCCGTTATGTATTTTTTTTTATGCCCAGATGCTTGCCATGCCATTGGTGCCAGGATGGTTCTGCGGCATAGGGCCTTGCACATACTTGGGGGTACTATTGTGTCAACGTGCCTCATCTGATTCTATTTGAAAACTGTTCCTGGTTAATTTGGTAAAAAGGTGAATGGAAGCGTTTTCTGTCTCCAGTCCTCACTCGGTCAGAATTTAACTCAAATATTCCACTTCGAACACTCTGCGCATGTGCAGGAAGCGACACCACTACATTTAATGTATTCACTATAAGATGTGAATCAAGTATTCAAATATAATAAAAGAATCTGCCACACTTTATTGGAAATTCAATTTGAGGCAACATTCGCATAACCAGACAGGCATGGACACCCTGCGGGCTGCCCCGGGTCCACGAAGGGGACGCTCCTAAGAGGTCGGCCCCCCTTAGTGCCACATGATGGCACACGAGGCAGCCGCCCAGTGTTTGCGACCCCCTAAGGGTCCGCATGCCCGCGTCACTTCCGGGCAGAAGTGGGCAGAGGGCGAGGTACATATACCTCTCCCGCCCACTGGGCGCCCTCTTTTCCCGCTGCCCTGACGCCGTTTCCCTCCTTACCGCTTACCCAGGCGTACAGGCAGGGGGTGGGGGTGTGTGTTTGTCTAACTTATTATTTTGTGTTGCAGGCAGTGTTACAGGGTGATCCAGAGGCTGTAAGGTACAGAGGGGTAACCTCTGCAGGAGCACAACAAGAGTGCAAAGGCCAAATATCCCCAGGGAGGTCCTTGCGTTGGACCCTGGAGGAGCGACGGCGCCCCGTTAGTCCTACGGGCGGTTGTGGACCTGAGCAACTGGGGGTTGCCTGGAACGCTCCGCCCCCTTCTGGGGGCATGAGTAATGGGGTGGACTGGCGGTCCACCGGTGGGAGGGGTTATCCCCTCCCCCAAATCTGGAAAACACCGATTGGCTATGGCCACGGT
The DNA here is from genome assembly GCA_963921515.1 of Calotriton arnoldi. Lineage (NCBI taxonomy): Eukaryota > Metazoa > Chordata > Amphibia > Caudata > Salamandridae > Calotriton > Calotriton arnoldi. The sequence goes on from CAWUFW010004496.1 coordinate 453,885, forward strand.
GTAATTTGGCTCATCAGGTGGGCAGGCGGCGAGGGGCTGCCTGCCCTGGGATCGCCCGTAAGACAACCCTACTGTTAGTGTGGCAAGGGGCACGGTCAGGGGTTGCCGGGGAAACCTCATGCAGGAGAGTTAACAGTGCCATGCACAGATTCACTGAACAGTGGGGGTTTGGTTTATCAGGCATGGCCTGCTGCATGCCAAAGTCCACAGGGTGTGTTGAAGTAGATGGGGTACACCTGTATAGAGTGGGCATGGACTTGTTCTTGCTGGATCTGGGGGAGGCCCTGGAAGCAGCAGGATGTAGGTAGGAATGCCGGCCTTGGTGGGGGGGCCCTGGTTGTGACGGTGGCCACACCCAGAGCTGTGGCGGAGTTATAGGGCGATCCAGAGGCTGTAAGGTACAGAGGGGTACCCTCTGCAGGAGCACAACAAGAGTGCAAAGGCCAAATATCCCCAGGGAGGTCCTCGCGTTGGACCCTGGAGGAGCGACAGCGCCCCGTTTGGCCTACGGGCGGTTGTGGACCTGAGCAACCGGGGGTTGCCTGGAACGCTCCGCCCCCTTCTGGGGGCGTGAGTAATGGGGTGGACTGGCGGTCCACCGGTGGGAGGGGTTATCCCCTCCCCCAAATCTTGCAAACACCGATTGGCTATGGCCACGGTGTAATTTGGCTCATCAGGTGGGCAGGCGGCGAAGGGCTGCCTGCCCTGGGATCGCCCGTAAGATAACCCACCATGTTGGCATATTTGTTATGCAAATAAACCTGCAGCAATTTTCTCCACAAAGAAGGTGTCTTGTCTGTTTATTTCTCCAGGATATTGCTGTGGGGGGGATGGGGAGTGTTGCCGATATTGGCACTATGCGGGCTGCCCCTGGTCCACGAAGGGGACCCTCCTAAGAGGGCGGCCCCCCTTAGTGCCACATGATGGCACCGAGGCAGCCACCCAGTGTTTGCGACCCCCTAAGGGTCCGCATGCCCGCGTCACTTCCGGGCAGGAGTGGGCGGAGGGCGAGGTACATATACCTCTCCCGCCCACTGGGCGTCCTCTTTTCCCGCTGCCCTGACGCCGTTTCCCTCCCTACCGCTTAACCGGCGTACAGGCAGGGGGTGGGGGTGTGTGTTTGTCTAACTTATTATTTTGTGTTGCAGGCGGAGTTACAGGGCGATCCAGAGGCTGTAAGGTACAGAGGGGTACCCTCTGCAGGACCACAACAAGAGTGCAAAGGCCAAATATCCCCAGGGAGGTCGTGCACCAAGGAGCCTTTACTCGCCCAATAGTCTTGAAATTCAGATGTGTGCCAGTTCTCGATCTCATCACCGATCATTATTTGCATATGAGTCTTCCTTTCTTCCTTACATTGCTGATGCTTTTACCAATGTTACATTCTTAGCACAGATCCCATTATGCTCTCTTCAATGGTTAGAAACTACTGCGTGCCTGGCGCCAGGCGCTACATCACTGGGCCACAGCAAAATAGGGTCTTCTTAGCTCCTCCTCGGGGCTCAGTTTGGAGCCAGTGGTCGCCGGTGAGGCCCACCAGCACTCGTTTTTGGCGACCGGCACTTAGTTTTCCTCATTAACTTTTGATCCAGAAGGGGAGAGTAAGGGAAAGAAAGAGGAAAAGAAAGAAAAAAACGCAACAAAGGGAGAAATGAGGAGCCTGCAACAGTTCGATAAACAGGCGAGGAGAGTTGGTGGTGGCTTAAAGACCCATGAGGTGGAATCAAGACTGTGCCATTTCGGTATTCGGTATGGCGACGTACAGCAGTCCAGGCCGCGAGCTTCTGGGTACAACTTTGGGGCCCCAGCAGCAAGCATTCTTTTACAATGTAAACACTGCTCCTGGCGCTGAGTTTAAGAGCCGGTGTAAAACCACAAAAGATTCACAGGTCAATCTCATTGGAACCTTCCTCAATTAAGTACTTCTCTCCATTGTTACGTTGCATTTACTGTTTACGACCTAGATGTTCACACAGTGGAAGAACCACTAACAAAAGTCGAAGACCTTTGTTTCAACTTCCGGATTTCTGAAGGATGTCATAAATCTACACCTGCATGGCCGCAATTTTTCAGTATTGGGAAACATTAGCAAAAGCTTCCAGCAGGGCGCCCGTCACAGTTGCATGTTTCTAGAAGTGCGCATGTTTATTTGCGTCTCTGGAAATTTGCAGAGTTAAGTGCTAAGTGAAAGTGCATGGCATTGGCTTACTATTTTTTTTTTTTTCTTAACAGAGAAAATGGTTTTCCATATAGGGAATCTCTCCTCCCTGTACAAAATCATCAGTTTTGATGGTGCTCTCTCCCCAACTTGGAAAATAATTTACTTCTCCCCATGTGAGAAGGAGATTTCTGCATTTTTCTGGGTTGAGAACAGCTAGAAGAGAAGTTTAAGAACACACTCAACGCATTCTCCAGGCATGTGAGTAGATTTACTCACACAAAAATCGTATCCGTGCAGAAGGCAAACTTTCAAAAGTGGTATTTTACCTGTAAAAGTGGCAATGTTTGTGTGCAAGTCAAAATTACGCGTGTAAATATTTCATGAATCAGCCCCAGCATTATCAACTTAATGTGAGCATTGAAAAATGTAAAAAGATGTGTAATTTGTGCATGGCCAGATTTTTAACTTAACTTAGAAGAACTGTCCCATTTAATGGCATGAGCATGGAGTTAAAAAGGTTACCTATCTCCATCGACCAAAGGGAAGTCTTTTTGCAAAATGTGGCATGCATCATTGTCTATGAACAAGCAAACAAATGTGGCAAAATGTTTTGTAGATCCAAATATAAAATGCAGGTTATCCACTCCCAATATTCAGCCTTGAACACCTGACACCAGTCTTTTCTTCGGCTCCATTGAATAATGTATAATTCCAGTGACACACCTAGTAGTGTAGCAAGGGCACCATATGACCTAATACAAATAAGGAAAATGCACCCATGCCCTGGTTTGCGGGTAAAAAAAAAAGCTAGAATAATGGTGCAGTTGCCTCATACACTTCTGGGCTCTGGTGCTGAACTATTGATAGATTCCCACCTTCACACATCTCGTTTTGGCCAAGACGCTGCTATCAGCAATGAGATGCAGACAAGCTTGAGAGGATAAGACAGTGTGCAGTCTGAAGAATGTCAGAGACAATATAACTGACTGTGTCATATTTCAAAACCTAAGGTAACTGAGGCACCAGGAGCTAACATAATGTGCCCAAGAAAAGCATTGCGCTTGGAGTCCTACTCCGCTGTGGATTAATCGCTGTGAATGGGCCAGTTATTGGCTGGGATAGACTGAGGCAGACATGTTTGGTTCTGTGTTGAGTTCGGGGTTGGATTGGTTCCTGGATAGAGGTGTTCTGAGCAGTTGATTGGATATAAATTGGGGAGAATTTACCCTTCTGTCTAGCTCTGTCTTGGGCAGCTGGCTAATTTGGGCTTTGGGCTAAACTGCTATTGATTGGTCAATCATGAGCATTGGGCAAGAATGGGTCACGGGCTAGCTAAATCATGCTCAATAAATGGCAGTCTTTTTAATCATCCAGTTGAGAAATAAAGAACTTAAAGATCTACACCAAATGTAAGTAAAAAAGACAAAATTTAAAAAAGAGCAAAATTCAGCAAAAATGAAGTGTAAGTACTCTGGTTTATGGTTCTCTAGCCCACACGCAACGACCCCTTTCAACAATATTTTAAGAAATAAAAAATAGTGCTTCCAAATTACTACGGAAAGGGCATATAAGTGGAAAACTAGACACCGGTACCTCATCTGCACTGCAACGTGATGTTTTCAAACGCAAAGTTAAGGACAGGTACAAGACGCTTGTCATATGATGGCATTAATTTCAAAAACATTCCAGGATGATCCTGCAATACTACCGTTTTGGGAAAATCCACATAAAGCGGCCCGGCCTTCTTCGTTAGCACGTCCTTAATTAAAGGAAGATGGTGATTTTCAGATAAGTAAGTTTAACTGATAATATGGAATTTTGATCCAGATGAGTGATACAATGCCAATAAGGTTTAAGGATAGCTCTTTGTACATCCTTGGATACAACGCCCAAAATTACAATTACAATAACTATTCTTTTCTCTTCAATAAACAGGTGTCCCAGATGTAAACATTTTAAAATACATACTTCCTACATTCAGTTGTGCTACTTTGCATGACACTAACTTTTTCATTCCCTCACAATCTATGAAACATTCATTGTACTGATACCAATTTCATATTATTTTTCTACAATATCAACATTTCCCTATTCAGTCCTTATCCAGACGAGAAAATACGAAACACATATATGGCTGAAACATGTCGACAGCACAAACAACACAACCTATGTGCTATTCTATGAATAGTACTGGGCAGAAATTGTTTCTGGGAACTAGACATGCTTGCTTTTAATAAAATGCCCATTTTATAGTTATATTATTATACATAGAGAGTGATAAGGAAACAGCTTATTGTTATGCTCTTATATTTTATTACAGAGGACTGACTTCTTGCAACGAGAGAGGACTTTGAAAAATGAAGAACAATTGTCTACACATACTCAAATGGTTTTAATGAAATTTGGATTTCTTTTTACATTTCAAAGTTATGATTTTGTGCAGTGAATGGGTGGTGGTCACCTTCTGCACATCATGAACAATTAGGAAATGTTATATTGGCTACCTGAGATTAAATTCAAATTTTAAGCCCAAGCAATTTTTATGCTATGCATAGCCCTTTGCCTGTAAATTAATATTTTTAAAAAGAAAAACTATGTTGAGATAATGAAACGAGAATATGTACACACTAAAGATAATGAATAATTGATATCTTTTGTTAATGCATTACATGAATTGTGTACTACTGGGTTCTGTTCTTCACTCTATTAAACAAACTGGTTTTAAGCCAGTTCTGGCTCCAGCAACCCAAAGTACAGTTTTTATGAAGTCCACTAAAGTTACTTAAAATCGGATTTCCCCTTTAATTCCCATTTTCAAAAATGATGTGGAAAATAACACTGAATTATTTTTCAGCCTTTTCCTAAGCGAAGATGAGATGCAAAATAAATATTTTAATCACTCCTAGGCCTGGTTCATGGAAATGTGGCTGCACCAACACCGTGGAAACATCTTTCAGGCCTTCAGTTATTGTGAGGGCACCTTTTTCCAGTATATAGTGTGCCTTGTTTTTTAATATATCAGGCACCGTGCCCTGTGGACGTGCATGGAACACTTTAGGAGTGGTAAAGGCACTTTTTATTTCCATATGAGACTGCAGTGCAGCCCAATCAGAGCACGGCTGGCAGCTCTGTTTCCCTCTCTTTGCTCATCATCACAGCACCTCTGTTTAGCCCGCGTCTAGCTCCTCTGTCCTGCGCCTCCTCTGCCAAGCCAATTGCTGTTCATCTTTTCGCAGCAATCTAGTTTCAAGTAATGTAATGCAAGCAATCATTGCAAACGTGGTTCCTTTCATTGTGGAAACCATTGGCTTTGCCAATTTGTATTGTATTAAAGTACAAGTCGTATTCAAAATTTAGCTAAGAGATCAGCAGATCTGCATAATCTGAATAAAAATGTCTTTATGAGGTTTTCTTTTGGAATAGCAAACTTTCCACTATTTTGCAGAAAACTTGTGCTACATCCTTGGCTAATGTTTGTGACAACACTTTTGCAGTTTTACATTGTGGACTTTTAAATATATTACAAATTGAAGCAAATGTTTTTTTCCCTTTCTCATTCCCCTGAGGACGTGCTTTCTTTTCGATTATATATCATATTGGCCTTAGATACAGATTTGCTGAAAATCTCTTTTCTTTTTCGAAATTGCTTATTTGAAAATGATACTATTGTTTTAAAATCGTACACATTGTAACAGCCAAAGATTCAATCTAATGAAATGTGATTTAATAAAGCTGAAATTGAACTGAATTGCTCTATTTCAACATTCAATATCCCCAACGGTCCTCATTAAATTCAAAACCCTTCCGTTCATTAGGCAAAGGATCATGGGACGGGGGCAGCAGACACCTGTGGGGGCTGCTGTACTCTGGACCACTGCAGTGAAAAATGGGGGTCTCTACAAATAAGAGTTAATAACCTTACACTTGTCTGCTTCAATAACATAAGAAAATACTGCCCCGCTCCAGCAGAGTGGTATTTTCTGTAATGGGCGCCTTTATCTCCATCGTTCAGTTGAGTTGTTTTTATATTGCACTGAATTAGACCATCCGCACTACAGATAAACAATACAATACTCGTATGTCTAATACTTTCAGAACCAGGACGAGGATTGTTTGGCAACAATATGCAAGCGAGGCGCTGATATCTCAAGGCAGGATGGCGACTCTTCCATCATATCTGCTTCCCTGGTGACAAGTTTGAATGTTTATCACTGGAAAATTGAATTCTTTTTAAACCAGCCCCGTTACTTGCTTTAGACCATTCAGTCCCCCTGCAATAGGCTTTTGAGGTGAATGATTGGAATCCTTTTGGTCTGCTAAGGCAAAACTAATGAATACCTTACAAGGTCTGGTCACAACTTGCTCTTAAGTAATCACCCCTGATCCTCAAAGGTCCTCTAGAGAACTCAGGAGAAGTCAGGAGATAACTGTGTTACTCAAAGGCTGTGGCATCTGTGGAGTAGATACAAGTCACCCAGGCTCAGAGAAAGGAGATCCCTTCCCAGCAAGTCTCAATACAGTACTTTAAGATGATGCACTGCAGCCAGCTATGAGCAGCTAGTTCTATTCACTCCGTCACTCCAATTAACTGTGGCACCTTCAAGGCTTGCATAGTCAAAGCCAAATTGGTTTGTACACGTAGCAGAATAAGGAACATACCCGTTGCTGAGAAATGTTGTCAAAAATATCTTATCGCACTATTAACTCTCTTGTTTTTGTTTTCCTGAGTGATGAGCATTTCAAATAGTCATTTTACTTTCAGGATTAACAAAACTAATTAACAAGGCAGACCTCAAATTGTGCCTTCTCTAAGCAGTCCTAAAGTAGGAGTTATTACTATCCAATTGACTAGTAGTAATTTATAGACAATGGAAAGGTGATTTGGAAACCCAACCTGCATGTCTCTGGGCAAAGACAATCAGCCCACTGAACATATTTACAGATGTTCAGTTTTGAATAATGTAAGAATATAGCCATCAATTGAGCATGGTTTAGCATGTGAAAGCTCACCAGAAACCAGAACAGCCCTCTACTCAGCATAGATGCGAGATGTCTGTCCAGTTCAATCCTGTCCACAGACAAAAGGGTCAAATGTACAAAAGTATCTTGCGGACACAAGAAGACAATTCACCAAATAAAAACTTTGTGACAACAAACCAGTGTTCTGAAAGACCCAAACCAAATTTCAAAGGTAAGGGATGGATAATTGGCATCAATGATTTGTGACCACAACTAAGGATAAAAACCATTGCTATATTACCAAGACCCGAAACAAGGTGGTAACACGTTTGGAAAGTGGAAGCTGTCCCTGTTGTCTTAAAAGAATATAAAATTGCCATGCAGTGACTGAGGTCACTTGCAGGCCTCTATTCCTGTATTCAAAGCCCCTCACAGGGAGTCACAAAAGGGCTGCTGCATCAAAAATAATAATGAGGCAGTGTTAGACCTGGCATCCTTCGCGTGGTTCCCCCTGACTTTTTGCCTCTACCTCCTGTATTTTTGACACTGTGCTGGAATTCGTTTTTGCTGGTTTAGATGCTTTGGGAACTTTGCCACTGCTGATCAGTGCCAAAGTGCAAGTGCTCCCTGGTTAAATTGTTATTGTGATTGGCTATCCATGATTGGTATATCTGCTTTACCTACAAGTCCCTAGTAAAGTGCACTAAGTGTGCCAGGGCTGGTGATTCAAATGCTACTAGTGGGCCTGCAGCACTGATCGTGCCACCCACAGGAGTAGCCCTAAGATGGTGTCTCAGGCCTGCCACTGCAGTGCCTGTGCGCAGTTTGTGACCTGCCATGTTGTCCTGGCCAGTGTACACACTTGCCAGGCCTAAGCCTTCCCTTTTCTTACACATTGGACACCCCTATAGTAGGCCCAAGGTACCCCCCTGGGCAGGGTGCAGTGTATGTGAAAGGTAGGACATGTACTAGTGTGGGTAACATGTCCTGATAGTAAAATACTGCCAATTTCGTTTTTCACTATTGAAAGGCTATCTTGCCCATAGGATAACATGGAGAATGCTGTGTAACATGGTTACCTGCATATCTTCCCATAGCAGCAAGATAGAAAGTTGGAATCTGGTACCCCTGAACTCAGAATTTAATTACACATCTTTTAGTGAAGATGGTTTTTAAATTCTAAGTTTGAAAATAGCACTTTTAGAAAGTGGCTATTTTCTTGTTCAACCTTTCTGTGTGCCTCTGCCTGTTTGTGAATTGACTGTCTGGTTTGTGAGTGACAGGGGCTGGGGTGGCTGCAGGAGGCTGGGTGAGTCAGCACTAGGCTGAATAGACCTATCTACATGTAGAGTGGTGGAAGGAGAGCACCTGGGTCCGAATAGGGCTGGGCCAGCCTTCCACAATGCTGGGTCCACCTCCTGCGGTTTGTCTGATGACCCTGGCCCACACTCACAAAGGAAGGAGTGGTGCCCTGGCAGAATGCACCCTGAACTGGTTTGGACTGGGTCCAGGACCCCTCACACATGGAGAACAAAGACTTTTGGGGTATAAATACTAGAGCTGAAACCCCTGAACTTTAGACTACTTCTGAAATCAAGAGGAATCCCTGCCAAAGAAGATCAGCTGAAGAGACTGAGGAGAAGTACTGCCCTTGCGGTGTGTCTGGGGTTGGCCTGCAGTTTGCTGTGAGATCTGAGGAGAGATCTAAAGGACTTTGCTGTGTGCTGTGTCCCCTGCTTGAAGAAGGACTTTGCTGTGTGCTGTGTCCATCTGAAGAAAAAGTCTCCAAGGGCCTGAGAAGAGCTGGCCTCCTGTTTCTGAAGTCCCAGGCACAAAAGGACTTCACCCCCAGCTACCCTGAACTTCCTTGCTGGGAGTTCTAGTCTGCCAGGAGGGCCTGTAACTGTGTGTGAGGCCTCTCTTGCTGTTGGGAGCTGGAAGCGCGACGCAACGAGAGAAGCGTGACGCCGCCGCAGCAGCCGCTGTCGCATCATCGAGAAGCGTGTCGCCGCTGCCGCTGTTCACCATCGCAACACCGGAGAAGCGTGTCGCCGTCACCGAGGGTGTCATCGCATCACCGGAGAAGCGTGTCGCAGGGCCGTCGCATCGCTGAGGAAGCGCACAGCCGCTGATCGCCGCCGCATCACCGGAGAAGCGTGTCGCCGTCACCAAGGGTGTCGTCGCAACACCGGAGAAGCGTGTCGCAGGGCCTGTCGCGGCTCAGAAGATCACCGAGTTCGCCGCACAGCCATCAGGCGGGCACGCATCGCATCTACAGTGTCGCATCGCAACAAAGACGCCATTTCATCGCATCGCACCGGATCAGCGCAACGCATCAAGGCGCCATTTTGTCGCACCAGAACCGGAGCGCAGGAAGAACCGACGCATCGCCTTCACTGCACCCCTTTTGCTTGTTTTGCGTTACGCATCCCAGGTACTTTGAGACTGAAAGTGTTGCATTTGAGATCTACAAGTTTATTTTTGCAACAACCCTTTTTAAAGACATTCTACTGAGTTTTGTATGTTGAAGTTTTGTCGTTTTGGTCTTGTTTAAGTTTAGTAAAGATACTTTATTTTTCTAAACTGGTGTAGTGTCCATTTGTGGTGTTTTCACTGTGTTACTGTGAGTGTTGGTAGAAATACTTTACACATTGCCTTTGGGATAAGCCTGTCTGCTCGTGCCAAGCTACCAAGGGGGTGAGCAGGGGTTATCTAAAGTGTGTATCCCCCTTACCCTGACTAGAAGCAAGGGTCCCTATTTGGACAAAGGTACCTACCTCTGCCAACTAGAGACCCCCAGTTCTAACATTGGTGGTCAGCGGTGAGGATTTGAACTTGTACTTGTACTTGACCCACAGTAATTGGTGTACATCACTAGTTAGTGCAGACCACTACGCAACCACATACTGTGTTCTTTTTGTTTTTTGGTTCTATTTTTGAGTAACTCTTAAAGAAAGCATCATGTCCCAGAAGGGGAATGCAGCAAGTGAAAAGGCAGAATTGGAGTTCCACATTGAGGATTTGTATTCCTACAATGTAGACCAGCATAAACAATTCTGCAAAGATTTGGGATGTCCCACAAGGAGTAGCGCTAAGAAAGATGAGCTACAAAAGGCCTTAAAAGCCTGGTGGGAGGCCAAAGGAGCTGCAGGAGGAGATGATGCAAATGAGGAGGTGGATGACCAGGGGAATGGGTTTGGGCCACAGGATTTGCCTGTGTCAGGAGCAGCCCCCAGGGCTGTCAGCATCCATTCCGCAGGGAGTCTCTCCCGGGAAGAGCGGGAAGAGAACCAAAAGATCAGAGAACATGAGCTGGAAGTCATGAGGCTCAAGATGAAGCAATTAGAAATGGAGAAAGAAATCCAGCACAAGGCAGAGGAGAGAGCTCGTGCCTTGGAGGAAAAGAAATTGCTTTTGGCTCATGAGTTAAGCATGAGGGAGCTGGACCTGAAGGCCAAACAATTGGAGTCCAGCTCAAATGGTGGCAGCGCACAGCCAGTGCAAGGGGGTAAGGTATACATATCCAAGGATGTAATGCAGAATTTCCAGAAGGGACAGGATATTCATGCATGGTTTGAATCATATGAGCTTGCTTTGAGGATGCATAAGGTGCCTGAAAAGAGCTGGGGGGCGGGCCTGTGGAAGCATTTTGAGGCGTCAGGGACCGCAATTTTGACACCTTTAGAGAAGGAGGGTGCCCTGACTTATGCCAACATGAAGGAGGCTTTATGCCTCAAGTATGGGCTCACCACAGAACAGTATAGAATGAGGTTCAGGAACTCAAAGAAGAATGATTCAGACACTTGGGTTGAATGTGTGAGAGTGTACACCCGCGCACTGGAAGGTTGGATGAAGGGCAGCAAAGTTACTGATTATGAGGGGTTGTGCCATCTAATTAGTTGGGAGCACTTGAGCAGTCTATGTGTTCCAGAGCTGCGCCAGCATCTTTTGGATAGTAAGTTAACTAATCCTAGTGAGCTTGCTAAGGAGGCAAACCGCTGGACTAGCACCAGGGTCCACAAGGGGATTGTGGGTACCACAGCCAAAGGTGGGCAGGGTCCCCAGCAGAAAAGTGGGGGGGACAAAGGTAATCAAAAGGAGTTCTCTAAAGTTCCCCAAAATAATGCAGAGGGAAAGGAGTCCCAGCCCCCCCAGCCTAAGACGTCGCAGCCCCCTAAGGGCGGGCATAGTAACTTTCCGGGTCCCCTCAGGTGTTACAACTGTAACGAGAAGGGTCACATTGCGCCTAAGTGCCCCAAGAAGTCCCAAGCACCCACTGGTGCTCTGTCACCGGGTTTAGTGAGTGTAGCTTTGGGAGAGGAATTAGTTTCCAGTGGGGAGAAGGAGCAAGCAGTGATGACCCTTGTCTCTTTAGGAGACAGAGAGATGGTCCAGGAGTCCTACTTGCCTGAGAACACTAAAAGTGCAGGCAGTGGGTGACCATCAATGGGAAGGAGGGTGGAGGCTCTGAGTGACACAGGAGCCAGCGTGACATCCGTGAGGTGTCAGTGGGTGTCTGAAGAGCAGGTCATTCCCAATGCACTTCACCCTGTAGTTGCAGCAGACAACTCCGTGCGCCTCTGCAAAGTGGCGCAAGTTCCCTTTGAGTAGGGGGGGGTCTCAGGTCCCTTGAAGGTCGTGGTTAGTCCTTCCATGCCTGTAGACTGTCTGCTAGGAAATGACCAGGAGAGTTCCCCATGGAGGGCGGTGGAACGCCAGGCTTATTTGGAGATGTGGGGTCTGCCTGAGTGGGTTTGTGTGACCACTCGGTCAATGGCAGCCGGTAGGGGTAACCAAGCGGACCTGGAGCCTGAAACAGTGGCCCAGGTACCTGCCAGGAAGAGGAAGGGCAGGGGGCATGGGAAACCAGCCCCCACAATTCCCACGGTCCAGGAGGAGGCAGAACTTGAGGGGGATGCCCTAGAACCTACAGGGGAACAGATAGCCGAACTGGGAGACCTGCCTGAGCTGACCCATTGGCAGCAAGAAGGGGGTCCCTCCAGGGAGGAGTTCTGCAAGGCGCAGAGAGAATGCCCTTCTCTCATTGGTATGCGGAAACAGGCCGCAGACCAGGCAGCAGGTGGCGAGTCCAAGAATCATCTCATTTACTGGGAGGATGGGTTACTCTATAGTGAGCCTAAGGTCGCTGAGCCCGGTGCAGCCCGTGTGCTGGTGGTACCCGAGCGCTTCAGGACCTTCCTAATGGGTCTGGCTCATGACGTGCCTCTCGCAGGTCATCTGGGGCATGACGAGACCTACCAAAGGCTTGTCACCCACTTTTACTGGCCCCAGATGAAGACGCACGTTGGTACACATTGTAGGACTTGCCAGGCAAGTGGCAAGAGTGGAGGGAAGTGTAAGGCTCCCCTCCAACCCTTTCCCGTGGTGAGCACCCCTTTCGAGCGGGTGGGCATCGACATTGTGGGGCCTCTGGAACCCAAGACAGCCTTAGGCAACAAGTTTATCTTGGTCTTGGTGGACCATGCCACCCGGTACCCAGAAGCTGTCCCTCTCCGGACAATCACTGCCCCCGTGGTGGGCCGTGCATTGATGGGGATATTTTCCCGTGTGGGGTTCCCCAGAGAGGTGGTCTCCGACTGGGGTACCAGCTTCATCTCGAAGTACATGAAGTCTTTGTGGGAGGAGTGTGGGGAAACTTACAAGTTTACCACTCCTTACCATCCTCAAGGGAATGGGTTGGTTGAGAGATTCAACCGAACCCTGAAAGGCATGATAATGGGCCTTGCGGAGCCCATGAGATGGAAGTGGGACGTCTTCTTACCATGCCTGTTGTTTGCCTACAGGGAGGTGCCTCAGAAGTCCTTAGGGTTCAGTCCCTTTGAACTCCTGTATGGCCACCCTGTTAGAGGACCTCTCAGTCTGGTGAAGGAGGGTTGGGAGAAATCCCCTGGTAAGACCCCCCAGGATGTGTTCAGCTATGTGCTGGCCTTCCGCAACCAGACACAGCGCTTCAGGAAACTCGCTCAGGCGAACCAGGAAGCTAGCCAGGAAGAAATGAAAAGATGGTATGACCAGAATGCCACTCTGGTCGAATTTCAACATGGGCAGAAGGTGTGGGTGATGGCGCCAGTGGAGCCTTGCGCGCTCCAAGACAAGTGGACTGGGCCATATGAGGTGGTGGAGCGCAAGAGCGATGTAACCTATCTGGTTGGCTTGCAGTCTCCCAGGAACCCTTTGAGGGTCCTACATGTGAACCGCCTCAAGCCACACTTTGAGAGGTCTGATGTGACAATGCTCCTTGCCACAGATAATGGGATGGAGGAGGAAAGTGACCCTCTTCCTGACCTCCTTTCAGCCGAGGAGCAAGATGGGTCAGTGGATTGGGTAAACCTCTCTCCCACACTGACCCCAGAACAGCAGAGGGACTGCCGCCATGTGTTGGGTCAGTTCGCCTCCCTGTTCTCCCTGACACCAGTAGTCACCAATTGGTGCGTCCATGATGTGGACACCGGGGACAGCCTACCTGTGAAGCAGAAATTTTACAGGGTAGCTGACAAGGTCAGGGCCAGCATCAAGGAAGAAGTTTCCAAGATGTTGGCGCTAGGGGTGATTGAGCCCTCAAGCAGCCCGTGGGCTAGCCCAGTGGTCTTAGTACCAAAGGCTGCCGCACCCGGTGCCACTCCAGAACTCAGGTTTTGTGTGGACTACCATGGGCTCAATGCGGTCACCAAGACTGACGCACACCCCATCCCCAGAGCTGAGGAGCTCGTGGATCGGTTAGGCGCTGCCCAGTACCTCAGTACGTTTGATTTAACTTCTGGGTACTGGCAGATTGCCTTAACTGAGGGGGCCAAGGAGAGGTCAGCGTTTTCAACGCCAGAGGGGCACTTCCAGTTCTGTGTCATGCCCTTTGGGTTGAAGAACGCCCCTGCCACCTTCCAGAGACTGGTAAACCGGGTACTGTCCGGGCTGGAGGAATTCAGCGCTGCATACCTGGATGACATTGCTGTGTTCAGCTCCAGTTGGGAAGAACATTTGCAACACCTCTGCGAAGTGTTGAAGACTCTGAAAAGGGCAGGCCTCAGTATCAAGGCCAGCAAGTGCCAGATAGGGCAGGGATCTGTGGTGTATTTGGGACACCAGGTAGGGAGCGGCCAGGTGGCGCCCCTCGAAGCGAAGATTGATACCATTCTGGCTTGGGAGCCCCCCAAGACCCAGACAGAGGTGAGAGCCTTTTTAGGACTCACCGGGTATTATCGCCGATTTGTCAAGGGGTACGGCACCATTGTTGCCCCCTTGACAGAGCTGACTTCAAGGAAGCAGCCCAGGAAGGTGATCTGGACCGATGCCTGCCAGACTGCGTTTGATGCCCTGAAAGCTGCCATGTGCACGGCACCCATGCTCAAGGCGCCTGATTTCTCCAAAGAGTTTGTGGTGCAGACAGATGCTTCAGAGCATGGAGTGGGAGCAGTACTCTCACAACTGACCGACGAGGGCTTGGACCAACCCGTAGCTTTCATTAGCCGGAGGCTACTTCCCAGGAAACAGAGGTGGAGTGCAATTGAAAGGGAAGCTTTTGCTGTGGTCTGGGCACTGAAGAAGCTAAGGCCCTACTTGTTTGGGACTCACTTTCGGGTTCAGACAGACCACAGGCCCCTCAGATGGTTAATGCAGATGAGGGGTGAGGACCCAAAACTGTTGAGGTGGTCCATCTCCCTACAGGGAATGGACTTTACGGTGGAACACCGCCCTGGTACAGAACACGCCAATGCTGATGGTCTGTCCAGGTTCTTCCACCTTAGTGATGAGAACTCCCCAGGGGATGGGTAGTTCTCCCCACTTTTCAGCTGGAGGGGACACGTGTTAGACCTGGCATCCTTGGCGTGGTTTCCCCTGACTTTTTGCCTCTACCTCCTGTATTTTTGACACTGTGCTGGAATTCGTTTTTGCTGATTTAGATGCTTTGGGCACTTTGCCACTGCTGATCAGTGCCAAAGTGCAAGTGCTCCCTGGTTAAATTGTTATTGTGATTGGCTATCCATGATTGGTATGTTTGCTTTACCTATAAGTCCCTAGTAAAGTGCACTAAGTGTGCCAGGGCTGGTGATTCAAATGCTACTAGTGGGCCTGCAGCACTGATTGTGCCACCCACAGGAGTAGCCCTAAGATGGTGTCTCAGGCCTGCCACTGTAGTGCCTGTGCGCAGTTTGTGACCTGCCATGTTGTCCTGGCCAGTGTACACACTTGCCAGGCCTAACCCTTCCCTTTTCTTACACATTGGACACCCCTATAGTAGGCCCAAGGTACCCCCCTGGGCAGGGTGCAGTGTATGTGAAAGGTAGGACATGTACTAGTGTGGGTAACATGTCCTGATAGTGAAATACTGCCAATTTCGTTTTTCACTATTGAAAGGCTATCTTGCCCATAGGATAACATGGGGAATGCTGTGTAACATGGTTACCTGCATATCTTCCCATAGCAGCAAGATAGAAAGTTGGAATCTGGTACCCCTGAACTCAGAATTTAATTACACATCTTTTAGTGAAGATGGTTTTTAAATTCTAAGTTTGGAAATAGCACTTTTAGAAAGTGGCTATTTTCTGGTTCAACCTTTCTGTGTGCCTCTGCCTGTTTGTGAATAGACTGTCTGGTTTGTGAGTGACAGGGGCTGGGGTGGCTGCAGGAGGCTGGGTGAGTCAGCACTAGGCTGAATAGACCTATCTACATGTAGAGTGGTGGGAGGAGAGCACCTGGGTCCGAATAGGGCTGGGCCTGCCTTCCACAATGCTGGGTCCACCACCTGCGGTGTGTCTGATGACCCTGGCCCACACTCACAAAGGAAGGAGAGGTGCCCTGGCAGAATGCACCCTGAACTGGTTTGGACTGGGTCCAGGACCCCTCACACATGTAGAACAAAGACTTTTGGGGTATAAATACTAGAGCTGAAACCCCTGAACTTTAGACTACTTCTGGAATCAAGAGGAATTCCTGCCAAAGAAGATCAGCTGAAGAGACTGAGGAGAAGTACTGCCCTTGCTGTGTGTCTGGGGTTGGCCTGCAGTTTGCTGTTTCTACTGAGGAGAGATCTAAAGGACTTTGCTGTGTGCTGTGTCCCCTGCTTGAAGAAGGACTTTGCTGTGTGCTGTGTCCATCTGAAGAAAAAGTCTCCAAGGGCCTGAGAAGAGCTGGCCTCCTGTTTCTGAAGTCCCAGGTACAAAAGGACTTCACCCCCAGCTACCCTGAACTTCCTTGCTGGGAGTTCTAGTCTGCCAGGAGGGCCTGTAACTGTGTGTGAGGCCTCTCTTGCTGTTGGGAGCTGGAAGCGCGACGCAACGAGAGAAGCGTGACGCCGCCGCAGCAGCCGCTGTCGCATCATCGAGAAGCGTGTCGCCGCTGCCGCTGTTCGCCATCGCAACACCAGAGAAGCGTGTCGCCGTCACCGAGGGTGTCATCGCATCACCGGAGAAGCGTGTCGCAGGGCCGTCGCATCGCTGAGGAAGCGCACCGCCGCTGATCACCGCCGCATCACCGGAGAAGTGTGTCGCCGTCACGATGGTGTCGTCGCATCACTGGAGAAGCGTGTCGCAGGACCTGTCGCGGCTCAGAAGATCACCGAGTTCGCCGCACGGCCGTTGGGCGTGCACTCATCGCATCTACAGTGTCGCATCGCAACAAAGACGCCATTTCATCGCATCGCACCGGATCAGCGCAACGCATCAAGGTGCCATTTTGTTCGCACCGGAACCGGAGCGCAGGAAGAACCAACGCATCGCCTTCACTGCGCCCCTTTTGCTTGTTTTGCGTTACGCATCCCAGGTACTTTGAGACTGAAAGTGTCGCATTTGAGATCTACAAGTTTATTTTTGCAACAACCCTTTTTAAAGATATTCTACTGAGTTTTGTATGTTGGATTTTTGTCGGTTTGGTCTTGTTTAAGTTTAGTAAAGATACTTTATTTTTCTAAACTGGTGTAGTGTCCATTTGTGGTGTTTTCACTGTGTTACTGTGAGTGTTGGTACAAATACTTTACACATTGCCTTTGGGATAAGCCTGTCTGCTCGTGCCAAGCTACCAAGGGGGTGAGCAGGGGTTATCTAAAGTGTGTATCCCCCTTACCCTGACTAGAAGCAAGGGTCCCTATTTGGACAAAGGTACCTACCTCTGCCAACTAGAGACCCCCAGTTCTAACAGGCAGGAGTGTTTGCAACTCCGTGTGGATGGACAGTTTGTTACCTGAGTGATTAGTACACCTGTTGCATCACAAAATTAAGATGGGGTTGCAAACCAGTTGATGTACATAAATCACCGACCAGTTTTCAAACCCACATTTGTACATCAAACCTTAAAACACATTAATGCATATTAATTATTGTGTGTAGGAAGATCACCCTCATTTTTCCATTGAACGTGCATCACTGGTGGGCCTGACTTTGCTGCAGCTCCGGCTATGTTTTTCTCAACAGCAGCAAAATTGATTTAGCAGGCCCGACACGAACCAGCATCTGAGGACATGGAACCCTCTTTGGCGACAGCCTGCAACCTGGCCCCACTGAGGAACCTGACTCCCATTTAATATTCTAAGTCTCAAGGTAGAAATCATCAACAGGACCGATGCAGTGCAGCATCTGATCGATGTCGACAGTTCCCTGGGCACAAACTCTGCACTTTTCCTACTCTGAGCTCTTCCTGCCTTTGTCAACGGCTTCACTGAGACCTTATCCTTTGTTAACTCATCATCTATGAATTCTTCTTTGGATCCAACCTGCATTCTTGCCCTGTTGAGTACTCTATCTTCTCTGAAATTTTATAAGTCCGATGTTAATTCTTTGAACAGGACCAACCTGGTCCCTGTAGCCATCCCATGCTTCATTGTGGTTGGCCTCAAACCTTACCTTTGTCCAGGTCCAGTGTGACCAGTTGCAAATGGTTGGCACATTGTGCTTCTTTGCATTATTCATATTTATAAATTAAAAAGAATTATATCTATGGTTCCCCTTATTATATTTTTGTAATTGGGGTGTCATAAGGTTCATTGCAATATTCTCTATTTTTATAAATTGTAGTAGGATTTGTATTGTGGGGTGCTGTTCACTTTTTAGCTGATCTAGTACTTCTAAATGCTTTACATATTTTTAAAGTCTTCTCTGTGCCACAGTTAGCAGGGGTTGAGCTCAGTGTAAAGTACTGAAGTGTTTACTGGACGTAACAGGAATAGTGACATTGTAACTTGTGGGAGACTACCATCCACCCCAACTAATAATCCACTTTCTCACACTGTCCTAAAATAAAATCTCCAAAATTGTAATGCACCAAAAATCTCCAAAATTGTTGAGCTTTATTTTTTATTTATGTCTGATCACCTACTCGTTGTTTCTTGAAAACTGAATAATCCAGTGTCCCCAAATTATTCTCCAAAATGGTTTGTATAATTTTGCTATCACCACTGGTTATTACTTTCATAACTAGCTCACTTTTTTGCTACAGTATGGTTCTAATGGCCTCCAACTATTCAACAGAGCCACCTTTTAGTTTCCCTGCAAAACAATGTTATGAGGATTAAAAGGAGGAGATAGGGGTTTCTCTCAATTTGGTCACACTTTGAGATGCACTTAAAGCCACAATGAAGGGATAGATTCTTCACTGTGACATTCAGACTTAGGAAGGAACTCAGTCACACCAAAGAAACACTTAAGGCTGACATAAAGACAGCAGAAGATACATATAACGTAATAAGTTCCTGAGTGTATGTGCGGCACATAGTAAAACTCAGAGGTCAACTAAATGTGGGGAAAACAGATATGTCAGCATGATTTTATAGAAGTTTTATAGTTTTATAAAATGAGTACTAAGGAGAACTAAGATAGATATACTGTTGTCAGGCATGCTGAGTGTCAGAATGTGGGTCATCCTTGTCAACATAGTTCCGTTTCACCTTCGGGCCTAACTTAGAGTTTTTCAGACATGATGGAGTACCCTGTCCTCCAAACCCTAGGTCCGACTGCTAGTGAGAGAGACCATCACTTTCTATTGGCAGTGCTCCGGTTGGCTCCGTCAAAATAAAGGTTACTCCGAGAGAGGGCCTGAGAGAGGGCTGGCCGTCAGAGTAAGGGCATCACGCTTCCCACTCGATTTAGAAGATGGTTTGGTTTCCTTTTTTGATATATGCCAATGCCAGGGAAAATGTTGCAGCCACAGACAGAAAAATTAAAATAATGACCCTCACACTGAGGGAAAACATCCCTGGGTGTAGGTGTCATTACTTGGTTGCTTTTCAAGAATAAACTCCCACTTTGGGAGTTTGTTTTTGAAAAACAAAAAGTTTGGTCAATAGCCATCAATAATAGTGGTGGCTATGCACCAAACTAGGATGGCGGTATTCTCTAAGTTTGGAGAGTGGGAGTCAATCAAAAGGGGAGGACTTAATGTCCTCCATTACCCTGACTAATCGCCGGCCAAACTCTAAATCAGGCCCAAAGTCTCTAAAATGGAAGTTAGAACTCTTTAGAGGTACAATTTCCAAGGCTGGTGAGGGTCGCTCATATAGGTATATGTCATTGTCAAGCTCCAACTAATGCTGTTGGTTTTGGCACCAAAACTTCCAAGTGAGGCAAAGCTGGAATACTTAGCCACTGAGGTTGCTTTGTTGCTGTGATGGATTTGCTGCCTCTCCTTGGGCAAAGGTCCTCCAAATATTCCAGTGGGGCAAGGGCACGCTACCGGAAGGCTAGGTACCTTTGCCGTAATTCAAGTAGAACCTCTTTTCAGTGCAGCAAAAAGCCCACAGGCCAGGCTAATGTCCTCTTGCAGACAGTCATCAATTTTAGCATTAAATGTGTAGTGATCTAAGGAAGTGTAAAGGGTGACAGAACTGGTTTGAAGCTGGTTCTGGTTCAAACAGCCCAAAGGACATTTTTTACTGAGTTATTTTTCCACTAAGGTTCTCAAAATATCAAAAATCTGTTTTTACCTTTAAATCAGATATTAAAATGATTTTTTTCAGAATTATAGGGAAATAGCTTTTAATGGCTTGAGTATTTTGCCAAGCGAAGCTGTAACAAATATTTTTAAGTCTTGTCTTATGGAAAATGTAGGTGAACCTACACATTGGACATAGCGTCTAGTCACTATGACAGCATCTCTTTGAAATATACAGTGTGCCACATTGTACAAGGCATTTAACAATGTTCTTGCTGCCCTCCTGATTTATTTTATGGGCATGTGGAAGTGACAGTATTGTTGCAGGAGTCCATCATTAAATTAATCCCTAAAGAGAGAAGAGACACAACTAAGAGAGTCATTTAAAACCTAGGGGACAGTCCACACGTTTTCAAGAGGTGTGGAGGCATTGGTGTTCACCGCCCTGGCACAGGACTGTGTGCTCGACTTAGAGATCCCCACCTGCGGGCCATAGATCTCTGTGCTATGATGGGAGCTACAACTTCAGTAGTTCTCCTCACAGCACTGCATGATTCCTTCTCTGCAAACATTTTTGTAAAAAAACAACAAATGGCCAGACGTGAAGGGAGTTTTCTCCATGTGTTATGGGGTAATTGGACATTTTGTCTGCCATGCCTAGCAAGGTGGACAGAGGCAGGGAAAAGCAATAAATAGAGGAACAAACTTCACTATGACCTGGGGGTCCAGTGGCAGGTAGACAGTTGCTTAAGGCGTTAGAATCAGCAGATGAGACTTCTCCAATGGTAACCCAGTTCTTTTCACATCTATACATAAAATGAGGGGACTATGTGAGAGAGAAATGCTGCTTTACAGCAGACCTCCTGCTGCTCTAAAATCTAAATGAAACCCTAAGTGTGCTTCAATTGAACCTGCTGCATTTAGGAATCTAGGTGCGCAATTGGAATCATAATGTACTGATATGCTTCGATCCACTGATACCGCTCTTCCCTCATGAGAAGACAAAGAAATCTACTTAACAGATTACTCTTTGGTCTTTGCATTGAGCCTCAGTACAAATGATACAAGGAAATATTGAAATAAGAAGCATCACGTTTGGCAGGAAACAAATGAACTGTTGACATTGTGTCATTGACAGACTTGTTATACTCTCCTCTGGTTTTATTGAAAAAGTTAGTAGTTAGTATTGGGCTGTAAGATAGATCTTTCAAAACCTACAGCTGAAATTCTAAAGGGAAACTGGGATAGTCCCCAATAGACATAATCAGCTAACTGTATTCTTTCAGCTCCACAAATGGAGCACATTCTACATGTCAGGATGAAAGCACTTATAAGTGGTCAAAATACGTAGCTTGCAAAGTTTCATTTCTTATTTCAATGCTATGCCTATTAAAGTCCAAAAATTGTATTTTAACAATCTTCAAGCAGAATTTATAAAGTTTATTTGTAAGTATACAAAGGCTTTATTGTCAAAGAACGAGGGATCATCTCAACCTCTCCAGAATATTACATGACACCCCACCTCAGGATCATATTTGAGTTTGCAGAGCGCTATTCAGAAAAGGAATCAGTGAACATGGATGAGACTGTTGTTGACCATGCATTGTGGAGCAAGATCTTTCCTCTCAAAGAAATAGAGTCACACTAATTGTAATGACGGAATCTGACGATGTTGTAGTTGAAGTATAAGACTTTATTATAGAACAGTAAAAAGGGAACAGGTGAGAGCCAGGGATACAACCGTCCTCCAGGACAACCGTGGGCGCTCTCGCTCCTCTAGAACTCTACCCACATCACATTCTAGCATGCTAAGACTACATTACATACCTACCATTCCAAAGGGACTTAAAGCAATACAACACATTCCCCCCCCTTACAATAGACAAGGAAGAACAAAACAAACGAGGTGAAAACGGAAAAAAAACCAAAGGAAACTTAATGCAATAACCAATACAATAAATGTAAGCGAAGAACTAACAATCACACTACATAATCCTTTAACCATCCCGGAAGAGTACTCTTCCTTTTTCCAATGACCTCTTCCCCTCCACTGCACAGAGAGGATTCACACTCCTCCAATTCATTGGTGTTGGTACCCTCAGCTGGAATGGTGTCAGCTGGAATGGCATGATGCAACTCTCCCTGAGTCATACTTCCCTCATCCAAGGAACTTTGGTTGCTTTCAACACACTCGGTACCCTCACACCCCTCAGAAGACATACTAGATTGGACTGTACTCGTTGAAAAGTAATCTTCAACCCAATCTGCATTGAAATCATTACCATAAGGTGAACACTCCCCAACATCTACGTCATGTTCTGGGTTGAGATCAAAAGCGACTCTTTTTAGGTTCCATACCTTACCATCCTTTAATTTCACTGCATTGTTGAACACTTCCACCACCTCCTGAGGTGTCTCAAACTGACTCAAACCCTTGGAAACCTTACCAGGTTTTTTAATCCGGACCCAATCTCCTACATCCACACTAGTTGCCTTGGTACCCGGCTCTTGTCATAATACACCTTACTCGCTTCATGGATTTGAACTAATTTCTTTTTACATCCTCAGGAGACCATTCCTGCACTCCACCTTCTACTAACCATCCTGGACTAAATTTGCATCTGGGTTTCCGACCCCTCATAATAACAAAAGGATGTATCAGTGTGGGGTTTTTAGTATTGACAGGAATAATGGCGCTCAAGCTAATTGGTTCTTCCGGAACCATTTTCCTTCCTGAACAACACTTCTCCCAGTTTCCTGTACTCCGGCGCATCCGCCGTTGCCATCCTGGACTACTGACCTGGCACGCCTAATTCTATATTCCCCCCTGTGCTACCTAGCACTTGGTTAATCTCGTCGCCACAGACTGCATCGACTTTTCTGAAGGTCAATAGTCCTCATTGGCTTATCCGCCGCCCGGCGATATCCGTCTTCCTTTCCTTACATTTGGCAGTAGTCCACCTACCGTGGTTCGCACTGCTCTTCATTGCCGTTTTGGATTCTTGAACGGTCACTTGAATCCACCTTGTTGGCACCGCCTTTCAGCCCTGAAGAGTCACGGGTTACTACCCTTTGTGACGAAACACGTGTCGGCTGGTTGCTTTTGTTTTGGCTGGTTGCTTATGCTCTGTTACTATATTAAACACCTATGACTATCATTCTGGTGTAGACCCTCTACATTTCTGCAGTATGAGACATTTCTCCTGATATTATATCCTCGTTACGTGTGCCCGGGACTGTACCAATAACAAAAGGAGACCACCCTGTGGAAGCATGTGTAGTCACTCTATAAGACCAAACAGCTTTGTTGATTTCCATTTTCCAGTCTGTGTTTATTTACAGCAGCCTGTATTACCCCCTTAATAACCCTGTTAAATCGCTCCACAACGCCATTCCCACTTGGGTTATACAGGGAAGTAGTTCTGTGTTTGATCCCACACTTCTCAAAATAAAGTTTAGCCTCCTTAGAAGTAAACTGCACTCCGTTGTCGCTTACAATACAAGCTGGTAATCCTTCTCTTACAAACATTTTATCTAGGAACTTTATAACAGTGCTAGTATTCACACTTTCCACTATTTTGACAACAGGCCACTTTGAAAATAAATCAATGGCCACCAAACCAAACTCCTTTTCCTCACCAACAGGTCCAAAAATATCCACCGCAACTATCTCCCAAGGAAGGCTGGGAATTATGCCCTCGCACATGGGAGGTCTCAGCGTTTTTAAAGATTTATCTGCCGAATTGCAAACAGTACATTCCCTAACGAATCTCTCCACCTCTGAATCAACTTTCGGACACCAGAAAATTCCCTTAACCACCAGCTTTGTTCTTATTACACCAAAATGTCCTTCATGGCATAGCCACAACATCTTATTCCGTACAGCCTTGGGTGGAATTACCCTATCACCTCTTAAAACCAAATCTCTGTCCACAGACAGCTCCATTCTCACCTCCCAAAACGGTCTCAACTCCTCCGTGATATTATCTTTCCTAGGCCAACCCTTGCATATGTACTCCATCACCATCTGTAATATTTTATCTTTGTTCTGTTCCTCCAACCATTCCATCTTGGAAATGGCAGGGGTACCAGAATCCTGAATGAAAGCAATACTATAATTGCTCCAAGGGTCATCTACACAATCCTCTAAAGGAAGAGAAAATCTAGACAAACAGTCAGCAACTACGTTAGCCTTCCCTGGCACGTAAACAATCTTGTTCACAAATTCTTTCATCCTCATCGAAATTCTAGCCAATCTGGCTGAGGCTCCAATACTACCTTCAGTGGTCAAAATCTTCACCAGGGGACGATGGTCAGTACGAATGACAATCGGCTTACCCCAAACAAAAGCACAAAAATGTTCCAAGGCCCAGGCACAAGCAAGTGCCTCTCTCTCTATAATCGGGTACCTGCTCTCAGTGGGTGACAATGCTCTAGACGCAAAAAGTATTATCTTTTCTGAGCCATTGTAACCTTTTTGTGAGAGAACGGCACCCAATCCTTTATCGCTTGCATCTGTGGTTATGTAACATTCCGAATTGGGATCAAAGCTACTCAACGCAGAGACCTTCTGTAATTCACCCTTAATCTCAACAAATTCTGACTCACAATCCTTGGACCATTCAAATTTCACATTCTTTCTGAGCAAGGAACGTATGTTGTGCACCTTACTGGCAAAGTTGGGAATGAACTTGGCACAGTACTCAGCCATACCAAGGAAGGACCTTATCTCCTCTTCGTTGTTAGGGGAACCCGCCCCCATGATGGCATTGATCAATGAGGGTTTGGGTTTCACTCCTTCCTCACAGATGACGTGGCCCAAATAGGTTACACTCCTTTGTGCAAATTTACATTTGCTAAGTTCAACTGTCAACCCCACATCCTGCAAAACACACAAAACATTATTCAAAATATGGTCATGTTCGACTTTGTTCTTACCAGCAATCAAAATGTCATCCTGGAAGAAGCATACACCCAACATTTTGCTAAACAGCTTATGCATAATACGTTGAAAAACGGCCGCTGCCGAAGCGAGCCCGAAAGGCATGCGCTTAAATTGGTAGCAGCCGAAGGGTGTAATGAACGCCGTGAATTTCCTCGATTCAGGTGTGAGTACCACCTGGTGGTATGCCGCTGACAAATCAATGGTAGAAAACCAGCTTGCCCCATTAAGAGATGACACCATTTCGTTTATTCTAGGTAATGGAAACTTGTCGATGACTATATGATTATTCAGGTGGCGCAAGTCAATGCATAAACGAATCTTGCCATTGCTCTTCCGGGCTACCACCACCGGAGAAATCCACTCAGAACTTTCCACTTCTTCAATGACCCCTCTTTCCAAAAGACCTTCGATTTCTTTAACAACCTCCTCTCTTATCAGTAACGGAATGTGCCTAGCCTTATGGATTTTGGGTTCCGCCTCCTTCTTAAGAACAATCCTATGCTCAAACCCCTTAAGCGCTCCCAATTTTTTTTTAAAGACATCTGCAAATTTGCTGGCTAACTCCTCCTCTAATTTACTGGTGTCATCAATAACAAGCACTTTCTCTTCGCCATTGGGATCCAAAATGATATGAAGATTTTTCTGATCCCGCCAACCCAGAACAGAAGGACCAAACTTTGCTACGTATAACTTCCCTCTAGATGTTCTGCCCTTGAATAAAAACTTAAGCCACCTAAAACCTAGCATATTTATCTTTTCACCTGTGAAACTCACAGGGTTGACGTCTGAGGTAAGCAACTCTGGTCCGATTTTTTTAACAAATTTGTCTCTTCATACATTTTCATTGACTATAGTGCATGGCGAGCCTGAGTCAGCAAAAATATTTATACTCACTCCACCTAAGGATATCTCACAAATGGGTTTACCCTCCATTGAGTTATCACTAATATTAATGACAATATTCCCCAGCAAATTTTTTACGCAGTCACTGTCATTACTATTTTCCACATCAGTGTCTCCACTCTCCACATCCCATACACACTTAATGTTGTTGCCTTTCCTTCTGCACATTTTGCTTAAATGGCCGATAAGGCCGCACACGCCACATTTTTTTTTAATCGCAGTACAGAATTTACTGAAGGCTAAATGTTCTCTGCTCCCACAACGATAACATTTTATATCTTCCATTTTCTTCTCAGACCAAGAGTTCCTCTTATAATAGTTTTGACCACGTCCATAACTTTGCGGAAAATGTTCTCTGTTGACACTTTGTACTTTGCAGACTGCTCCAGAATCCTTTCCATGCTCTCTGACTTCATTTGCGCACCTTCCTGATAATTCCGCCTTGCGTAAAATAGCCAAAACATTTTCCAAAGGTGCATCACCGCTAACCCACAGACGGTCCTGAATTGTAGCATTGTTACTGTGCATAACAAGTTGATCACGTATTAAGTCATCATGTAAGTCACCAAACTTACAATCAATTGCCAACTTCTTGAGATCATCAATCCATTCATCCACAGGTTCACTCTGCTTTTGTTTCCTCTGAAAGAATTTATAACGTATTACCCCCATAGACACCTTTGGCGCAAAGTACTTATCAAGGTCTTTTAAAGCTACCTCAAAAACATTGTCATTTTCACTAGGCGTGGTTTTACCCATCCGATAAAACGTTTTTAACCCAATTGGACCCAGTGAATGGAGCAATAATCTTTTCTTTTGATCAGGTTTCATTTTACCCATCTCGTCCACTGCCTCTATGTAGTTAATAAAATAATCTCTCCATTCCACCCACTTCATGGTGGGCTGAGAACCTGTTGCCCAAAAAGCATGTGGAGAACTTACAGTAAAGCTTTGTTGTGCCATGACTTGTGTAGATATCCGACACTCTTGATCACCTTGTTCCATACGTTGAATGACAACTTCCCAAGGTTATAAGAGATTTACTCGCAATTAACAAAAATCAAAATTGCACGAAGTAAAAGCTTTCCCCTTTTTTTTTTTTCCACAAAGTAATGTAAAAGATGCAGTCGCGCCCCGACCGCCTCACCTGTTTCCCCACTTTTAAACGTTGTAAGTTGGTATGAAGCAAAGAAGACTCCCTTTTAAATACATGCTGCAGCGAGTCATTTCCCCGACTACACTGTAATCAAAGTATTTCCTCAAAATGGCCGCTTGCGCAGGGTCACGTTGCGCGACCTTTCGTGATGACGCTATGCCCGCGTGCGCACGCACGCTCCCAGCTCCACAGTAAGAGCGCGAGGGAAAGTGCTTGCCGCCGAACGCTGTCACCAATTCAAAACATGCCGCGACTAACGGTCTCCAGCCATACAGGGTGAGTCTATTTACCGAATTCACTGTTGATCCATCGCCGTTCCGTCCGTAGAGTGGTGCTCTTGTGCTTCTTTAGGTCCATGAGTTGCGCACATAAACAGTACACTGAAGTTCCTTTTTTTTTTTCTTTAAAGTACGACAAAAAAAATCTGCTGACAGTCTTTCTCGAACCTCGCTCCGCGTGTGTTCTCCAATCGTCGTCAAGCAATACAACACTAATGTGCTTGTGATTATGTTCACTAGAACTCTGTCACCTTGCCTGAACTGAATCTTAATGCAGATGGCAGGCACTCATTGTGGTAAACAGCTCAATGGATTTATGCAAATAAATTCCCCTGACAATTAGATTCACAGGCATCCCTTATTCTAATTTGCTCAATTTTCCGAAGAAACTTTGGTAACGTCCTCTGGTGCTTTGGAAATGAGTCCCCCATCCCTCCAGTGAGCCGGTTTCATGATTAGGTGCTTCCTTTTTAGCAGTTAACATTTTACAAATGAGTCTCTGGCAGTCAGCAGTGAGTTGTCATGGTTGACTAGATTCTAATCAGATCTGTACCCACCAAGCAGCCCTTCCAATCACTGCTCCTCCTGTCTGCATTAGAGGGATAGCTCAGTGCAAGGCACAAGTCTTACAGCCAAGCTATTGTTTGAGGCGATGCCAGTCTGTGCGGGCCACCATACCCGCAGCACTTCTGTCTCCATCCATGCCCACAGCACTTATGTCTCCAGCCAAACCGCAGCACCTCTGTCTCCATCCAAACCACAGAACTTCTGTCTCCATCTATACCGCAGCACTTCTGTCTCCATCCATATCGCAGCACTTCTGTCTCCATCCCTACCGCAGAACTTCTGTCTCCATCCATACCGCAGAACTTCTGCCTCCATCCAAACTGCAGCACTTCTATCCCCAGCCAAGCCTCAGCACTTCTGTCTCCATCCAAACAGCAGCACTTCTTCTGTCGCCCTCCCAACCGTAGCACTTCTGTCTCCTTTCATACTGCAGCACTTCTGTCTCCTTCCATACTGCAGCACTTCTGTCTCCTTCCATACTGCAGCACTTCTGTCTCCCTCCAAACGGCAGCACTTCTGTCTCCATTCATACCTGCAGCACCTGTCTCCACCTGAACCGCAGCACTTCTGTCTCCATCCATACCACAGCACTTCTCATGTCTCCCTCCAAACCGCAGCACTTCTGTCTCCATCCAGACCGTAGCACTTCTGTCTCCATCCACGTGAGTTCAATTTGCATACTCATTACGTAGTTCGCACAGTAGGTACACAATCACTCGTTTATCAAACAATGTGGCAGGCAGGGCTCTGCAGATGTGTTTTTGCATGACTCTTGCTTTTGGAAAATATTTAAATGTCTTTGGCGGAGGATTTTTTTATGGCATTTCTACTTGAAAATCGTGACTTTTGGGACATTTTTGTGATTTTTTTGTTTTTTAGTATATAGCCCTATTTAACTAAATATACATATATATATATATATATATATATATATATATATATATATATATATATATATATATATATATATATATATTACTACTGGCGGTCGCCAGTAGATAGTTATAGTTAGGACCTATTTTCCATAGGAAATCCGCAACATTCTATTTGAAATAACTCTTGCGTCGGTTGACGAATCTTCGCGAAATTTTCAAGCTTTATGGCCCGCTCCGGTCCGCTCCTACCCTGAAAGTCTCAGGGTGATTCGTCAAGCGGGGGCCGAGAAAAAGGGGGGTCCCAAAACGTGTTTTCCCCATTCATTTTCCCATAGGAAACTTTAGACACGGCTACAGCCCGAACTGCTGAACGGAATTACACCAAATTTGGCAAAGAGGTAGTTCTTGGTTCAGAAAGAACCCTTTTTGTTAAATGGTGTAAATCCGTTCAGTAGTTGCGGAGAAATTAAAAAATAAGAGTCAAAAAATCAATTTCCCATAGGAAACTTTATGCAAGGCTACAGCCCGAACTGCTGAACGGAATTACACCAAATTTGGCAAAGAGGTAGTTCTTGGTTCAAAAAGAACCCTTTTGTTAAATGGTGTAAATCCATTCAGTAGTTGCTGAGAAAATCAAAAGTAAAAACACATATATATCTGGGCGGAGCCTAACCACACATGTCATCGTGAGATCTGATTGGCTGTCAGCACTTCATCCTGGAATTGCTGGCAGCCATCTTGGGACCAATATAAATGATAGTACCCCTTTGAAATGCATTGTAGTGAATCGAAGATTTTGAGGGTTACCAAAAGGAGAACTATAAAGGGTGATAACAGACTTTAGTTACATTAGAATTCATTTGTTGATGGTACCATACTAATTTCAGGAATTGTGGTGTGTTCTAAGGTGATTTTACCCTGTGAAAAACCTTCTGCTGGGATATCATGAATCATGTTTGAGAGAACTATTTTCACATGCTTGTCCCATACAGTTTTGGAAGGTGCCCCAGAAGCTAAAATGAGAGCATATTTTCTGTAAATTCACATTATCTTTCTCAGTCATGTGAGAATGAAGTCTGACATTCTCAGTAAAACATGTACATCCAACAAGGGCAGAGACTGTCAGTTGATTCCTTTGTGTTCTACTGCAGCTTCCCAGAGTGTTCTAAAGAACAACTAGAGTGCTAACAGCCTTACTTATGACAAAAGTATGGCACACCTGAAGCCATCTTGATTGGAATAAACTGGTAACACTTAAAACATTTAATTTAAAAAGGAACAAAATGATGGGGTTCATCTTGTCATAGAAATTATGGTTAGTGCTCTGGAAAGAAAAATTAGGACATGTTTCAAGTGTGATCTCAAATATCTTCCTGTTATATTTCAACAGGAGCAGCCTGTCAGTTGATGCCTTTGTGTTCTACTGCAGCTTCCCAGAGTGTTCTAAAGAACAACTAGAGTGCTAACAGCCTTACTTATGACAAAAGTATGGCACACCTGAAGCCATCTTGATTGGAATAAACTGGTAACACTTAAAACATTTAATTTAAAAAGGAACAAAATGAGGGGGTTCATTTTGCCATAGAAATTATGGTTAGTGCTGCAAAAGAAAATTTAGTGCATGTTTTAAGTGAGATCTCAAATCCTCTTCTATTTCATTAGAAAATTCTGACATGCAGACTGAAACAATCACTTTCAATACCAGCAGTAGACTTCCAGTTAACTCCTTGGTGAGCAGTAGCTTTACTACAGTGATCTAATGAACAACTAGAGTAATAACATTCTGAATTTATGGCAAATGTGTGACACATCTGAATGCCTTCTTGATGGAATCAAAGTAAAAAACTGAAAGCATTTCCTACTAAGGAGACTGCAGTAAATGAGGAAATTAGGAAACTTCATAACAAAGAAGTCTTCCAAGATGGCCACCAGTGAAAAAAGAGCCCAAATGTAGCACAAATATTACCGAGATCTAGCCCACTTATAGCCCAATAACAAAAGTGTGCAAAACACTTTTTATTTTTAGTTTTTTTGCAGTTTTATGTAGTGCAGACTGGTCAGGTATTGGAGCGTTGCATCTTAAAACATGACCCCCCCTACACTACAAAAACACCACTGCACTACCCTAAACCCTAAAACACTACCCCAGCATGACCCCCTACACTACACAAGCACCACTGCACTATCCTAAACCCTAAAACACTACCCCCAGCATGACCCCCTACACTACACAAACACAAACACCACTGCACTACCCTAAACCCTAAAACACTACCCCAACACCACTGCACTAACCTAAATCCTAAAACACTACCCCCAGCACGACCCCCTACACTACCCAAACACCACTGCACTACCCTAAAACATGACCCCCTACACTACACAAACACCACTGCACTACCCTAAACCCTAAAACACTAACCCCAGCACGACCCCCTACACTACACAAGCACCACTGCACTACCCTAAACCCTAAAACACTACCCCCAGCACGACCCCCTACACTACACAAACACCACTGCACTACCTTAAACCCTAAAACACTACCCCCAGCACGACCCCCTACACTACCCAAACACCACTGCACTAACCTAAATCCTAAAACACTACCCCAGCACGACCCCTACACTACCCAAACACCACTGCACTACCCTAAAACATGACCCCCTACACTACACAAACACCACTGCACTACCCTAAACTCTAAATCACTATCCCCAGCACGACCCCCTACACTACACAAGCACCACTGCACTACCCTAAACCCTAAAACACTACCCCCAGCACGACCCCCTACACTGCCCGAACACCACTGCACTGCCCTAAACCCTGAAACACCAGCCCCTGCACGACCCCCTACACTGCCTGAACACCACTGCACTGCCCTAAACCCTGAAACGCATACCCTAGCACGACCCCCTACACTGCCCGAACACCACTGCACTGCCCTAAACCCTGAAACACCACCCCCAGCATGACCCCTACACTGCCCGAACACCACTGCACTGCCCTAAACCCTGAAACACTACCCCCAGCAAGACCTCCTACACTTCCCGAACACCACTGCACTGCCCTAAACCCTGAAACATCTCCCCCAGCAAGACCCCCTACACTGCCCGAACACCACTGCCCTAAACCCTGAAACACCACCCCCAGCACGACCCCCTACACTGCCCGAACACCACTGCACTGCCCTAAACCCTGAAACACCAACCCCAGCACGACCCCTACACTGCCCGAACACCACTGCACTGCCCTAAACCCTGAAACACCACCCCCTGCAGGACCCCTACACTGCCCGAACACTACTGCACTGCCCTAAACCCTGAAACACCATCCCCAGCACGACCCCTACACTGCACGAACACCACTGCACTGCCCTAAACCCTGAAACACTACCCCCAGCAAGACCCCTACACTGCCCGAACACCACTGCACTGCCCTAAACCCTGAAACACCACCCCCAGCAAGACCCCCTACACTGCCCGAACACCACTGCCCTAAACCCTGAAACACCACCCCCAGCAAGACCCCTACACTGCCCGAACACCACTGCACTGCACTAAACCCTGAAACACCAGCCCCAGCACGACCCCTACACTGCCCGAACACCACTGCACTGCCCTAAACCCTGAAACACCACCCCTGCACGACCCCCTACACTGCCCGAACACCACTGCACTGCCCTAAACCCTGAAACACCACCCCAGCACGACCCCTACACTGCCCGAACACCACTGCACTGCCCTAAACCCTGAAACACCACCCCCTGCACGATCCCCTACACTGCCCGAACACTACTGTACTGCCCTAAACCCTGAAACACCACCCCAGCACGACCCCCTACACTGCACGAACACCACTGCACTGCCCTAAACCCCGAAACACTACCCCCAGCAAGACCCCCTACACTGCCCGAACACCACTGCCCTAAACCCTGAAACACCA
The DNA here is from genome assembly GCA_963921515.1 of Calotriton arnoldi. Lineage (NCBI taxonomy): Eukaryota > Metazoa > Chordata > Amphibia > Caudata > Salamandridae > Calotriton > Calotriton arnoldi. The sequence continues at coordinate 486,553 of CAWUFW010004496.1, forward strand.
CCCCCAGCAAGACCCCCTACACTGCCCGTACACCACTGCACTGCCCTAAACCCTGAAACACCAGCCCCAGCACAACCCCGTACACTGCCCGAACACCACTGCACTGCCCTAAACCCTGAAACACCAGCCCCAGCACGACCGCCTACACTGCCCGAAAACCACTGCACTGCCCTAAACCCTGAAACACCAGCCCCAGCACGACCCCCTACACTGCCCGAACACCACTGCACTACCCTAAACCCTCAAACACCAGCCCCAGCACGACCCCTACACTGCCCGAACACCACTGCACTGCCCTAAACCCTGAAACACCAGCCCCAGCAAGACCCCCTACACTGCCCGAACACCACTGCACTGCCCTAAACCCTGAAACACCACCCCCAGCAAGACCCCCTACACTGCCCGAACACCACTGCACTAAAGCCTGAAACACCACCCCCAGCAAGACCACCTACACTGGCCGAACACCATTGCACTGCCCTAAAGCCTGAAACACCACCCCCAGCAAGACCACCTACACTGGCCGAACACCACTGCACTGCCCTAAACCCTGAAACACCACCCCCTGCACGACCCCCTACACTGCCTGAACACCATTGCTCTGCCCTAAATCCTGAAACACTAGCCCCAGCATGACCCCCTACACTGCCCAAACACCACTGCACTGCCCTAAACCATGAAACACCACCCCCAGCACGACCCCCTACACTGCCCGAACACCACTGCACTGCCCTAAACCCTGAAACACCAGCCCCAGCATGACCCCCTACACTGCCCGAACACCACTGCACTGCCCTAAACCCTGAAAAACCAGCCCCAGCACGACCACCTACACTACCCGAACACCACTGCACTGCCCTAAACCCTGAAACACCAGCCCCAGCATGCCCCCTACACTGCCCGAACACCACTGCACTGCCCTAAACCCTGACACACCAGCCCCAGCACGACCCCCTACACTGCCCGAACACCACTATACTGCCCTAAACCCTGAAACACCAGCCCCAGCATGAACCCCTACACTGCCCGAACACCACTGCACTGCCCTCAACCCTGAAACACCACCCCCTGCATGACCCCCTACACTGCCCGAACACCACTGCACTGCCCTAAACCCTGAAACACCACCCCCTGCAGCACCCCCTACACTGCCCGAACACCACTGCACTGCCCTAAACCCTGAAACACCACCCCCTGCACCGCCCCCTACACTGCCCGAACACCACTGCACTGCCCTAAACCCTGAAACACCACCCCCAGCACGACCCCTTTACTGCTCAAACACCACTGCACTGCCCCAAACCCTGAAACACCACCCCCAGCACGACCCCCTACACTGCCCGAACACCACGGGGCGCGTTTGCACAGTGGTGAAGGGAGGGGGCGGGGCCTCAGGTGACATGTGCGCAAACACGCCCTGTGGTGCGTTTTAAGTTGGGGAATTAATTCCCTTTGAATCCTGAGGGACCCTGGGGGCCAACTAGCCCACCAGGTACCTTCAGTAAGCACAACAGAGTTGCGTTGCAGAGAGGTGAAAAAGGTGCGTGGCCTCGGAACTCCTCTCTGCAACTCAGCTCTGTGGTCCTAACTGTAGGTACCTGGGGGCTAGTTGGGCCCCAGGGACCCTCAGAATTCAAGGGGACTTAATCCCGCAACCTAAAACGCGCCACGGGGTGCGTTTGCACACATGTCACCTCAGGCCCCCCTCCCTTCACCACTGTGCAAACGCGCCCTGTAGCGCGTTTTAAGAGGTAGTTTTAATCCCCCTGCCCTATTATGTACTAGGAACTTGCAGAGGAGGTCATGCTAATCACAGGGGTACCCCAACGCATAGTGTTCCCTAGTGTATGTAGGTGTTTTCACTGTATTCTAAGTGTCTTTTAGCATAGCACTGGCTCTGGTTAGTCAGAGTCAGTTACCACCAGTACCCGTCTGAAAAGTTGTGGGCACAGGATGATTTTGCAACAAGGCCTCTTTCTGCTCCTCTGTTGGTTCTTTCTGCACATCTTTTGCTTCTTTCTGTGCGTTTTTTCTTCTTTCCTCACATGTCCTACCTCTGTAGGCATAGTTAGAAACTAGCATTTAAAAAACCTTTGAAATTCACTTAAAAATCATAGGTTTCAGGCACGTTATAGTTAGAAATTAGCATTTAAAAACCTTTGAAATTCACTGAAAAAACCATAGGTTTCAGACACGTTATAGTTAGAAATTAGCATTTAAAAAACCTTTGAAATTCACTGGTGTTGGAGTGTCTATGGTTTTGAGAATGGCAGTCTGTAATTTAGAGTGGGTGTATCAAAAGTTATATTAGGGTGTGAGAAGATGCATGAAATTATCACATGGATGATGTCATCAGTGATGTCATTTGAGATGTCATCAGTGATGTCATCAGTGATGTCACTGACCATGTCATGAGTGATGTAATATGTGACGTCATCAGCAGTGCATTGCGGGCGCGAGTTATAGTTAGCTGAACTAACTATAACGGGGAATTTCTATGGTTTTATACGAGTGAAATGTCCAACTAACTATAACTGTCACTGAAACCTATGGTTTTTCAGTGAATATATATATATATATATATTTATATATATTTCACAAACCTTCTCAGACTCAATAGTCAGAGAATTAGCACTTGAAGGCAGGAGAGAATTAACTGTTTTAATTAATCTGGTCTCCTCAGACCCAGCAAAAATACAAAAGAGACGCATTTCGGCACTTCAACTGCCTTTCTCAATTCACTTAGCGCCATATATATCTGCATTGTATATACTTAACAGAAAATAGTTGGGCCTCATTACATGTCCAGTAGGATTTCCGATCAGAGTCCAAACAGGACATTTGCCCAAATTGGGACACCAAGATGTACAGGATCCAGTGCACCCTGGGGTTTCTCCATTTACCATTTTCGATAGGAGAAACCTGTCAGATTTGTGAACGAAAAAGTGCAAGACTCCAAGATCTGCAACTCAATGTAGAAAAATATGTAACTGCCATTCCAAGATGCGGCACTTGAAATGTTGGGGTACTACCTCACCTGGTAAGTACCTAGCTCCACAGTGTGCGTATTTCCCCAGGGTACTCGTATGTACTGGTCGCTTCCGGCCATCCCTCTTATACGGACCTTAAAACAGGGGGCGCAGATCGTTCTCCTACACTGCCCTCTATCACTGGAACAAACCAGTGATAGTCTCCGATCTTGCTCAGACTTTACCTCCTTCAAGAAGGGGCTGAAGACTTGGTTATTTTAGAAATCTCCCCTGCCCCGCCCCCATCAAGCAATGCAGCGCCGAGATACTCCTCCGGGAGTGATTTGTGCACTATATGTAGACTTTCCTGTTTTCAGTTTCTATTTTTGGTAAATTCTGGTGGGATTTTTCAGTACCTTAAAACAGTGGCTATCAGTGGTTACACATTTTCGCGCCATTAAAAACAACAGGAACAGTGTTTTTCCGGTGTTTATGGAATTTTAATTTAATTTTAATTATTACTTGCTTTCTGCACTGATAGTGCATGTGTATAGTTAGCGTGTGCACAGGGTATATGAAGTCCAAATACATTTTTACTGCACCAGAATGGACTACAAAGTCAATAGCATTCTTCATTATCTCTGAAGATTGTAAAGATGCTTTCAGCATACCATCTCGCAAGTGACAAGGATCTCTTTCAGGGAAGCACTTCAGCTCAGGTATCGATTTTGTCAGGCCATCATACAACTTTTTCATAAACGTAGCTGAATTACTGCAAATACAAACAATATCACTCCAATCTTTATTGAACTTGGTAGGAACTTTTTTCAGCAGCATTCCATGTGACGCTGCGTTCCATGTTTACCAAATATCTGGTGCCATGTTTACCAAATATCTGGTGCCATGTTTTCACCACTATCTCAGATGCTTGGTGACAACTTTCTTTTCACATATACCTGTCACTACATCTTGCATTGAATGTTTAAAGCATGGGGTGTTTGGCAATTCACTTCAATTAATACTGACTCACTAGAAAAGGGGGCAGATGTATCAAAGAGATTTCACCCATTCTCTGTCTGTTGGTAAATGTGATGATACATATTAGGAAAGATTCTTATGAAACCAGCCATTTTACCTATCAGTGAAATCAAATGTAGCCAAAATATCAAATATGATTTTGATATTTCCCAATTCCCTACAGTTTATAAAATAACTAAATAAGACCTAAAACATGCATCTAAACACTGCATCTTTAGACCAAAGACCACGAAATTGAAAAAGGCAGGAGGAAGAAGAGACAATGTTTTAGTGACATCCCTAAACAACAAAACTCAAGCAGAGTAATGTTAGCCCAGTCTTTCTTGCTGCTACCTTGTATAACAAAGTTACATTGTATTGGCCCCTTCAGGAAGAAATAAAAATTACTCTTTCACTCATCTTTTCCTTTCTTTGAATGGCACTTAGTTTGTGGTTGCAAAGGTGTTTTTTCAGTGTTTATATGTTTACACCGGTGATGGCTAATTTCCTTTCAGTGGGGTTTTATCAGTTATTATAAGTTTAAACCTAAAACCAGATAGCCTAGCTATATGAAATGTTTTTATCATATCATATCATTATCATATCACGAGGTCCTTATTGTTCATGTGCTAAACAATGCATTGTGCATTGAACACCTCTGCAGACTGTAAGCTTCTAGACAAAAAGTCTCCATATACGTTGGATTACAGTGAAAAATAATATTGCTGGTCAGAAAAATTTAGATCTCATAAAACCTCAGCCAAAGCTAAATTGGAAAAAATTTCAAAGGACAAAATAAATGGGAATTTCACTATACTTCTCTAGTGGAATAAACTCTGCAGAACCCTATGGTAGGTTTCTTTGCATGCTGTTGATATTATCAACTTTCTGCAATTTTTTGCCTGCGATAAACCCTACACATTATTGCCCATAATTCCTCCTTTCCATCCTTTTAAATTCCATTTAACTGACGGCTTGAATATATGTGCAGTCACATTATCAGAATAAACTACATCCTTCAGGTTTTCTAGCCTCAATCGACAGTCTCTTTTATAAACTCATTCGACTAGTGCCTAGTGGATTTCTGCAGGCATTTATTTATTTAAATGTAAGTTTTGTAGATGATAGCGAGTCTCTGTTCGGTTTCTTTGGACAACTTAAGATGATGAAATAAAAAGCCAAGTTTAAAGTGGGCTAATCGGTCAGACAGAACCTTCCCAGGACCTTCAGAGGCAACTACTCTACTGAAGAACCTCAACCGAGGTGGACGAGTTCTGTTTCCAGCTGTTTTCTGCATCACATCTAGTTTGGTTTGGCCTTCAAATTTTGGTTCAGGGCATGCCATAACCCAAGACCCTGGTCTCCCAGGGACCAACCGCTGTGTTTGTGCTGTTTAAAGGATCATTAGGAGGTGAGGTGCAACCGATGGGTTAAGGTTCCTAGTTGGTGAGCAGTGAGGGACTCATAGGTTAGGATTTTCCCTCAGTACACATGATGAAGAGTGCAGAGGACTGGCAGTCAGTGGCGTCCTTTCAGTGATGATTTGTTCTGGTTAAGTTATTATTCCATTGCATTATTTTTCATTCAAATATTCACCTAAATTAAAATCCATAAAAAGCAGTGTTGATTGGATTACATTTCATTTTGAATAAGCAACATTTAGATTAAATGATTGATTGAATGACATACCACTGAATATATCTCTCTGTCTGGTTCAGATCATTGTGAGGAGGGAGAGGAGGTTTATCACTCAGATGTACACTGGATGCCAAGCAGATGACCCCGGTGTTGACAAGGCTAAGCATTCAGCAGCGTGAAGTCATCCAGTCTTGGGTAGTGGAAAGGCTGTTGGTCTTCCAGTCTTAAAGTGAGTCTCTGAAGAAAGGAAAGGAGAAGAAGATGTGAGTGTCACTGTCGAAGAGGAATTAGAAACACCTAAACTAAGAAATAGCATGACAGAGACCATGACAGAGAGCTGTCGTTTAGAGACAGAAGAGGAGATACCAGTGCTGGACTTGGCCCTTTCTGCATGGTCATCCCCAAACTTTTAGCCATCACAACTATTTTTGCTGAATTGGTTTTTGTTACCCTTAAGACTCTGTGCACTTTACCACTGTTAACGAGTGCTAAAGTGCTTTTGCTCTCTCCTTAAAACATGGTAGAATTGGCCTACACCCAATTGGCATATTTAATTTACTTTTAAGTCCCCAGTAAAGTGCTACTACTTGTACTCAGGGAATGCTACTAATGGGCCTACAGCACTGATTGAGACAACCATTTGAGTAGCCCTTTAAAGATGGCTCACGCCAGCCATTGCAGCCTGTGTGCAGTTTTATACTGCCATTTCGACCTGGCAGAATAAACCCTTTGTCAGGCCGACATCTTCCTTTTAATACATTTGAGTCACCCCTATGGTAAGCCTTGGACACCCGAAAGGGCACGTTACAGTGTATTTAAAATGTTGGACTTGTACTTTTAAGTTTTACATGTCCTGGTAGTGCAAGGACTACCTCTCCCATAGGATAACACTGGAGTTCCCTTATTGCATTTAATAAGCGATAAATTCCAAATGGGAACGAATAACTAGTTGATGTTTGGTGTCTTTGGAATTGTAATAAAATCATCTCGTATGGTAAAGTCAGATTTTAAAATACAATGTTGAAAATGCCACTTTTAGAAAGTTGGTATTTCCCTACCTTAGCAATTTAGTGCCTGTAACATGTGTCTGGGTCACATGACTGGTTGTAGCTGACAGCTGGGCTTTGTGTATTCCTCCTAGACAGCCACATTCAATAGAGAGCTTTTTTGTGCCTGGATGGTCCATCACTGACTAACCCCAGGCGTAGTGTGCGTAGCGGGGCTACGCGGATGTCCACGAAGTTGCAAACAAACTCCGTGGAACTCCACTCCGCTACGCCACCCGCCTCCACCCCCCCCTATTATAACATGCGCAGTTTTCACAAGGATTAGCGAGACGGCGAGGAAGAGGAGGAGGGCAGCCCGGGGACGCCACAGTACAGGTAAGTGGTTTTAAATGTATTTTTTATTAATGTTTAATTACTTGTTATAATAAGGAGGTGGAGGCGGGGGCTGGCCAACTCCGCTCAGCAGCGAGTGTGCGGAGATTTGCCTTCACCGCGTTCTCTGCGGAACGCGGAGAAGGCAAATCTCCGCACACTCTGCGGGTGGAGCTGAGTTCTCCGCCCGGGGTTATCACTGACATGATGGTAAGGCGGAGCTGGGCACAGCCATGCTCACACTTGAATAGCTTGTGTTCTGGCTCCACACAAAGGGCTGCATACCTTGTGTAGTTAGTCTGGAGCCAGGGCATGGGAGGCAGGAAACCTCTGCACTTCAAAGGGAAATCTCTAGAAGCTTCTCCCACTTCAAAGGAGGCACCAGGTATACATATTGGACCTCAGACACCAACACTTCTGTACACCTGTGGATTATGCCAGGAAGAAGGACTGCTTAGTTGCTGAAGGGGCTGTCACTCTGATGCACTGCTGGTCTAAAGGACTGCTGCCCTGCAGTGCTGCCCTGCTGTCCTGTTACCTGGATTAGAAGGGCTGGATCTCCACCACCTCTGAACCCAGGACTCCAGAGTGACTCCAAGGGCCAGAAGCCTCAGGACATAACTGGCTTCCAGCAACCTTGAACCCAGCAACTGGCCATGCCCTACCAAGTGGTCCCATCCCAAACCTAGATCCTTGGAAGTGGGCCTGAAGGTGTTCTGCCAGCCCATCTTTGGATCCAGGAGAACAAATTCATCTCCTCTGCGGAGCAGTGCATCTCCCGTAGTAAAAGCACATCACCTTTCCTGCTGGACTCATCACCCTAGAAACCATGGCATTGTCTCTGCTGCACAGACCTCCCAGATGCATGGACTTTGCATCGGCGTCGCAGCTCATTGGAGCCAGAATATCTCCACACAAGGACATCATCTTGCCCAACACAACCCTCGGAACTACCGCTGCGTGACGCATCTCCATGCCAGGACATGGCATCGCTTTTCACAGCTCCTCAGAACCGCCACTGTGTGATGCATCTCCTTGTCTACACTTCGCATCACCTCTGCTGCGTGACACATCCTCAACACGGAACCCGGCATTGCAACCAGGATTAAGGTACTGGGTTCAGTAACCCTAAGTGGGTCCCTGTAGCTGGCCTGTGCTCCATCGTGGTCGACCTGAACTTGTGACTTTGTCCTTGTCGAGCATGACCAGATTGCCAAAGTTAGGTCTTTGTCGTTTTTGGCACTATTTTCATTGAAATCTTAAAACCTCCATATTTCCAGTACTACTGATTGGATTTTTGTCAGCTTGTTGTCATTTTGGTCTTATTTTATTTATTAAAATCCCCACTATCTTTATGATCTGGTGTGGGAATTTTCTTGTGTCGTGTTTCCACTTTATTACTGTTTGAAGTGCTGCATAAATACTTTGCACATTGCCTCTGTTTTAAGCCCGACTGCTCTGTGCTAAGGTACCAGACCACAGGTTAATTTGTGGTTTACATGTGCATCACCCTGACAAGGATTGTGGTTGCTGTTTGGGTAGGGTTTCACCCCACTCAACCAGTAACCCAATTTCTAACTACTAGAAATACAGCAAAGGAGGAAGCCCAGTCTTAGGTTGATGTGGAGATGGAGTATCATGAGAACACAATGGCCTCATGACGATGTCCCCGGTAATCTTTATTTGGTTGGTACAGAGGCTTCCAGCCGAATCAAGATTCGCAGATCTATTATAGTTTCATCCAGAGACGCCGCCTGTAGAGAGCAGGTGGACTCTGCGTGTGACCTGTGGAAAAGGCGTGAATTACTGGGGCAATAAGCGCCAAACTTAACAATTGTCCCTTTAAATCTTCAATTCTAAGAGGAGCCACAGTGTCCCACTTGTAACTTCTACTAGCTCCATCCATCTGGAGTTACTGAAGCGCCTTCGTTGTGGATGTCAGAGCATGATGGGAAGAGAGAGAGAGTTTAGCACCAGTGATGCCCAAGCAGGACATACCGTCATTACCAGGAGCACATCCCATGTCCCAAAAGCTCATGAAGAATGAGCAGGGAGAGGATCACTGGGAAATGGTGCAGCGTGCTGAAGTTATAAACAAAGGGGGGCGCAGCGATGCCGATGTGTGTTTTGAAAAGTGTATGGCAGGGCATGGGGAGAGGCTGTCAGTGGTGTGGTGCTAGGAGAGAGTTCAAAAGATCAGTCTCACAGGGGTTTTAGAGAAGCTCAAGATGGAGTTAGGCAGTAGATGGGGGTGTTATGTTAAAGTTATTTCAATTCATAACGCGTGCGAATCACCCCGGGAGGAATAGTATCTGTTACCATGCATGCTAAAACCATGCGTGGCTTAACAATGCAGTCAATACCACGAGTTCCATCATGACGCAAGTCATTACAACGACTTGCTTCAAGGAAGAGCTGGACTTTGGAATAGTTTAAATTACTATTCCAACTCCAATCGGTGTATCAGTAGGGAAGGTGTTGGACTTAAAATCTAACACCAGTCTAACACCGCACTCCCAAAAGCAAGTCATTGTAATGGAACTCATGGCAACGTCGCAGTCGTGGTACTGACTGCGTTGTAAAGGCACTACTTTGTAATGCCTGCATTGTAATAGATGTTTCCCCTCAGGAGGGCTATCTCAGTGCTGCAGCAGTTCAGAGGCAAGTGGGGCAGTTAAATTAGAACAGTGTTGTCTTAAGTGCTTTCCTAAAATGAAGGTGGTCAGAGCATGTACGAATGTGCAAAGGTAATGTGTTCCAATAGAGAGAGGCTAGGTAAGAGAAAGATCTGCCCCCAGATCGGGAATTTCTGACCCGTGGAACCATTAGGGGCGTAAAGCGTCGCCTGTTTGCTTTTGCATCATTGATATGAGAAGGGCTGCGGTGGAGCAGCGAGGGTGGACTCGCAGAGCAGGGAAGAGTTGAGCAGGTGAAATACACAAGGGAGTGTGAAGGGAGACTGCTTGAGTGGCAACAGGAACTCAAGCGCTGCTTTTGGGGCCTGTGGTGAGCTCTACTTTATTGAAGTATTGACAGAGATTTGGAGAATATATGCGTTGTGGGTTCCTACATAGATGATTTTACATAAACTGTAAGGATCTCGAAAGAGCGGCCAATTGCCCTGGGCAGAATGAGGAATAACGGACTGCAGTAGCACCTTTAGGTAACATCACCTGTCCTCTCTCACCTTGTGCAGCGCTGAGGCAAGAGGGTGGCCACTAGGAGGGGGTGGCAGACTATGGGTAAGAGTGGGCTGGGAGATAGGTGGGATGATGACAAGCGACGTTGGTCACTTTTGGGGGAGGGTTTGAGGAGAACCTGTGTAGGCTAACCCGCCTGATAGAACAAACGAGGGGGTCACCTGTACACCCCATGCCACCACACTTTTGGTAGCAGACTACTTCTGGGAGCTGCCAGGGGCGCCTAACACCTGTTGCAGGCCTGGGTGTAGGTATACTTAACATGCACCAGTTGTCAATAAGTGCTAAAACGGTGGAAGGGAAGTTTAAAAGGGAAGAGTGGGCAGATAGATCTATTGTAGGCAGTAGTATGGGCGGGGGGTCATGAGGATAAAAGAGACAGCGATCCGTACAAATCCTTTACAAAGAGGGTCGTTTCATGATGGGTAAGTGGGACGTTGTTGATACCTATTCTAATCTGAACACACTCCCTCCTACAGGGGCCTTGCAATTCTGCTGCCCCCCCCAGCTTCTGTTCACAAAGGTTACACAAACATTTTCAGGAGATGGCAGACATAATCCATTGCTGGTCTCTGTCTGCCAGCAGATGAGCATATATCAAAATATCTGATTGCTTTCCATCACATCCGCAAATCCCGCCTCTGCCGAATTGCTTTCTCAACACTCTGAAAGTGAAAGCAGAAGAGGGGGGCACTGTGGGCCCTGAATATTTTCAAATGTCAAAACCCAGCTGTAAATCTTGCAATAGAAAGCAAAGTGCCGACACGTGTGTTTCTATCTTCCGTGTAGGATTGTACACAATATCCTCAAATAAATGAATCCATCTTCTCTCCACCGCTAATGTTGTGGCTAGTGGCGTGCCACAGCGTCAGCTTTGTTAACATTTCCCACCCAAATACTTCCCTTGACTGCTGAATAAATTGGATTTTTTTCCTCCTGCACCCCCCTGACCTTTAATTTATTTTAATCTGCCTCGCACTTTATGTAATCTGCTTTAATAACCGTTGCTAGGCGCACCATAGGCAAGAAACAAAGAACTCTTCAAAGCTGCAGCGTTATCAGTTCTCTCACCTTACCCTCAAAGCCTTTCATGCCCGGTCTTGAAAAATAACTTCACAGCATACCGCACGACGGACCCCCCAGACTGCAGACACCCCTCTGACCTCTACCCCCTCCTGTGCACCAACTTCCATCCCTGTTTATAACGGCATAGACCATTTCAGGTCACACCCAGCACATCCATGCTGTCAAATGGTTTAGCACCAGCAATTATGGTGCAAGTTGGCATTTATATACAATGAAAAGGAAAAACTGAGCCGTGCATCAGAACCCACGTGATTATAAAGAACACCACACTCCCTACGTCTCTGCACGTCTATCGTGTTTCATTTCACCATCACACCGCATGGTCGCATCACTGTTAAAAAGCAAGTCTGATGAAGCAGTGGTGTATACCTTAGTCTGTCAGCCCTGCCGCCCAAGTCACCAACTCTATCAGGAGTAGTTAGAAGTTATTTCCATCCGGCACTTACTCAAAGGCCAATCATAATAGATCAAACACATCCTATTGATTCTTTGCAAAAGTTACCCTAACCTTCTATGCAATAAGATCAAAAGCAGCCCTCTGCACGTCTTCTCGAGAGTAAGGAATATATTTATTCAGGCGTTTATAGGTCTGGGCTTTAACAGTGCAGCTGTCAAACAGATCCTTCTCTCTCTCTCTCTCTCTCTCTCTCTCTCTCTCTCTCTCTATATATATATATATATATAAAGTCAGTGGAGAATATATATATATTTATTCACCACTGACTCTCCCCTTCAAAGAAAGAATCGGCACTGGCTTTCTTAAACATACCCTCTTTAGCCACTGTCTTGTGACTTTGTCAATCATATCTATATCTTTGTTGAACCCAATGGAGAATTTATCACTCACTTAATACTATTGGCTGTTTCAGTGTATCCTTCCACCCATCACTGGGGTGCTTGCACTGAACTACAAGAGGGACTACTTTACAACTATATCATGTATGCTGGCTTCTTTCTTTTTGCTTTGCTCTAGCGTGCTAATGTTGCACGTGTTACGCTGCACGTTAAACCCAGATCGACTGGCTTTGCCAGTGCTTGTTTTAGAATGCTGATGGTTTTTCTTTGTTAACTATGTAGCACTTTCCAAACATATGAAGGTACAGTCACGGGCGGAGTAGGATCAAGTAGAGACATACCATCAGTAGTGGAGGAGCAGCGTTTTTTACGGTTAAATCGGACTCTCAACCTCAGACCCTGGCCCCAAGACAAAGAGGGCAGAGGAAAAGGAATAGAAAAAACAGATGGTGGGGGAGAGAGTCACAAGAACAAAACAAAGCAGATAAGGAACAAGTAACAATGGAACTTGACAACCTCAACACAGTCATAAACCTCTCTAATATCGAGTTAAATGAGGAAGAAGAAAAAATTCTGTCATTGGGACTTTCGTTCTGTTCCCCCACTAATTTTGACTATGCACAAACGAGAATAGACTTCTTCAAATTTGTGAGAAAGCTGAAACTTTATAAGTTTTTTAAAGGTAGATCGAGTTTGACACAGCTTGAGATTCAAAATCTTGAAACTATGAGAAACCTAGCAGTAGGAGACATGCAGGTACTCCATGCCCTGGATTAACTACAGAATGAAACACATCAAATGAATGTAGTGAGATCTTCGGAGGAGCTAGCTGCAGTCATGGGATTGGACATCTACGGCAGTGCACGAACCCCCTTCAACCAAAATCAGTCTTTCTACCAGTCATGCCCAGAGACTCATTGGACATTTTTTCTGAAACTGTAATCTCGGATCTTAAGCAATTGGCTACTGATTCAAGCCAGCAGTTTTTCCATTCAGATTCCAATATCAAACTTCAATACACCCACGTCATGAGAAAAGTGAAGGATAGAAAAGACATATTAGTGAGATGGTCTGATAAGGGAGACAATGTTGTTCTTTGACCCGTAGACATGTACAAAAATGAGGCTGGCAGACAACTCCAAGACAGGGAATGCTAATACAAAGTAAATCCTGCATGTCTAAAAGAAACGAAAGATAGATTTCATGTTGAGCTGTATAAATGGAGAGGGCTAGGTCTGATCTCACAGGAGGAGTTAAGATTTTTGAAGATAGAACACCCAGTCACCCGAATACTGTACATTATTCCAAAGGTCCATAAAAGTGCTACTAACCCACCGGGCCGACCTATTATTTCGGCTATAGGTGGGCTCTTGGAGAATACTTCCAGATTTATTGACTACTTTCTTCAGGAGCATGTCCACTCATTACCATCGTTCAGAATGGGTACGGGAGACTTCTTACACAGAATATATGATGTAGCGTGGGATGACTCCTATGTCCTCATGGCTATGGATGTCATAGCGCTTTATGCGAGCATTAGACATGAGGATGGCATTAGAGCGTTGAAACATTATCTTGGTACAAGACACATACACTTACATCAGCACACACATATGCTCATTAGTATGGCTGAGTGGTGTCTTAAGAATAACTTCTTTATGTTTCAACAGTGCACATACAAACAGATTCATGTGACTGCAATGGTTACCTGCTTCGCTCATAGCTATGCGAATTTGCTTATGGGCTGGTGGGAGGAGGTATTCGCAGTTGACTATGCGGAAGAATGGGCAGATTACATTGTCCTATGGACCAGATATATTAACGACCTCTTCATTCTTTGAAAGGGGTCACTGGAGTTTGCCAAAATGTTTGCACCAAGACTAAATACCAATGATCTTAACCTCACATTTACACATAACATCATTAAAAATGAGGTACACTTCCTTGATTTAGTGGTATATGTAGAAGGGATTAGACTGCATACTAGAACCTATAGAAAACCAACATCAGGCAACTCTATATTACACACCAGTAGTTCCCGCTCGACCAAACTTAAAAACAGTATACCATAAGCAGAAAATCTATGCATGAAATGTAACTGCAGCACACAGAGAGAGGTACAGAGTGATCTAACTAAACGACTTGCAATGCGTGGTTACAGTCAGGATAAACTAGAAACAGCCCAAGAGAAAGTAAAAACTCAAATGAGAGAAGATTTACTATTTGGTACACATAACAGAAAGAAATCACCGATTGCCAACAGTAAGAACCGCCTGATTACAGGGTACTACACCTACCATGCTTGACTACGCAAAATCTTGCATAGACACTTGAAACTGATTAAAAGCGATCCGGTGATAGGACATGACATACCCCGCACACCCCTTATATCGTTTAGAAGGGCAAAGTCAATGCGTAATGAACTAGTGCAGAATTCACCCCAGACTAGGAGTGGTTCTGAGTGGCTGAGAACAAGCAGGGGTTTCCAGAAATGTCCTAGGTGTAAAGCCTGTAAGCATGCTCATAACATGAAAACCGTTCTCTCACCCCTTCGCAAAAGACCTACGACCATTCGGAGGACATATAACTGCAAAACTGAATTAGCAATTTATGTACTTGAGTGTACCTGTCCTAAACAGTACGTTGGCAGTACCATTCACATGGTCCATGTCAGGATATCGCAATACCTAGCCCTATCTAATGATGACAAGAGTTACCCTGTGGCTAGGCACATTCATGAGCATCACGAGGGTATAGCTAAAGATCTAGTGTACTATGTGATTGACGTCGTCCCCAAAAACCCTAGAAGTGGCAACAGGGAGTTGCAGCTTAGGAGGCTGGAATTGCGCTATATACTTATGTTGAACAGTAAAATCCTGTATGGGTTGAATTCAGATGAAGAGTTAGTAGTACATCTTTAGGTATTTTCTCCCACTCCTGCTCAGCCTTTTAGGTGTAGAGTATTTTAATTTATTTTCACGTCATGCCATGATGATGAGGCACAGGATTATAGGTTCTGATTCTATGTTAAATAAGGGTTGATATGCGTTATTTCAAAGGAACGTAGGTACAGTAGGTACCAAAGGCTTAAGTTGTGAATAAATCCCAAATCTATCAATGTGAAAATTAATTATACTTTGGGGTGTGGATAAGTGGAATGTTGGGCTTCATTCAGTGGATGTGTTTATGTTTGTGCCCTGTTCCTTCTACTAAGAAGAGAGATATAGATGGCAGGTAGACATACCAGCCGTAAGAGGACGTAGGATAGCACCATCACAGACACCAACTCACATCCCCCTAGTAGAGTGTGGGAAACAAGCTGGCTGTTCACAACATGGCGTAGTTAACCACTTATGTACTTTGTTTCCATACTTATGGTTTTGTTCTCGTATGTGGTTTATAATGCAATGATTTTGAACCATATAACCTTTTCCATTCATATGTTTTACATTTACATTTATATATTGTGTTGCAATGTGCAATTAACATGCTAGTTATTTTTTGCTTTGTTGTTTTTTCTATGTCCATGTCAGAGAAATGGTCACCATGGCAACCCTATTTAAACACTTTCCATAATGGCGCCGCTTTATGTGAACAAGGTGGCCTGGCCCATCCACTGAAACGTGTCAGAGTCTTCTGTTCTGAATAAACTGTAAAAAATATATAAAGTCAGTGGAGAATATATCTATATTTATTCACCACTGACTCTCCCTTTCAAAGAAAGAATTGGCACTGCTGGGTGGAAGAGTATCGCCACTGTTTAATCCATTAAAACACTTTGGACAGGACGCGTTTCGGTTGTACAACAACCTTTGTCACCTGAAAAGCAGCATTAAACAAAATACTATTTGGTTCACTGCATGCAGCTCCATGTTAATAACAAAAGTGTGTGTGTATGTATGTATATATATATATATATATATATATATATATATATATATATATATATATATATATATATATATATATATCTATATCTATCTCTCTCTCCTCTGGGTCTGCCACTTTCAACCACTGGCTTTCTTAAATATACCCTCTTCAGCCACTGTCTTGTGACTTTGTCAATCATATTTATATCTTTGTTCAACCCAATGTAGAATTTATCACTCACTTAATACTATTGGCTGTTTGAGTGTATCCTTCCACCCATCATTCGGGTGCTTGCACTGAACTACAAGAGGGACTAATTTACAACTATATCATGTATGCTGGCTTCTTTCTTTTTGCTTTGCTCTAGCGTGCTAATGTTGCACGTGTTACGCTGCACGTTAAACCCACATCGACTGGCTTTGCCAATGGTTGTTTTAGAATGCGGATGGCTGTTCTTTGTTAACTATGTAGCACTTTCCAAACATATATCAAAGTATGGCAAAACAATTCACAGTCCTACAGCCGCTACAGTCCAGTAGGAACAGATGAAAATCGACAAATGGCCTTCATCTGTTGCATATTCAGTCAAATGATTTCTGAGAGTTCAGTTTTGAGAGGGACAAATTATAGCAAATACGATGCCAATGTTGAACCCCCATGTTTTATTTACTGATACTCAGGTTATCGACCTCGACTGGAGCCTGAGAACTGCTGAACAGGCCTATATAGCCAGCATGATAACTGTAAACTAACTAATGCTTAAAATGAGCAGGTGTATTCCGAATTTAATTATCAACACCGGCGCATATGACAGTCTGCTTTGTTTATCTAAATTAAAGATGAACACAACAGCAGTTGTTTATTATTTCAATGAACATGAATAGTCTGAAATGTCTTACTTGTAGGGAGTGTTGTGCTGATAAGTAGTTGTGGTGATTCTGTCACTGGTGGCACGCATCGGGTCAATGAGTGGTCCAAGGTGCAGTGACCTCTTGACTAGGGCCCCGGCACTTATTCTTTTACAAATCAAGCCCTGAAACTAGCCATCTTTCGAGTTCAAGTAGCCCCTCTTAACATACAGCGTCTGTTGTGAAGGAAAATACACAATGAACCATGTCCATCCATGGCTGACCGTGGATAACCATGGTTCCCCCAGGAACATAACAATAAGAATACCGCCAGGATGTCACTGCAAGGTGTGTCTTGTTGGCAACTAGCGTAATGTAAATTGGGTGTATGTTTACGTGATCACCGCTCTCGTGTAATATACACACTTGTGTTAGGAGTGTGGGGACAATTCACCCATGACTGGCACGGACTAGTGATGCTCTGCTTACCATGGCTGGACTTTATAATATAGTAGCGGTGGACATTTAAAGTTCCACAGCTAACCCTTTACTAAATCAAATGTGAAATGTATTATCTACTAATTGGTGGTAGTTATCGATATTACTTGGAAAATAACCATGTTTGGTTCTTAAATACGTAAATGCAAAATCAAAATCGAAAGATCTAATTTAGAATCAAATCTATGAAGAATGCAAATTTTGTATTTTATGCAAACAGTAGTGGCTTGATTACACAAAAGGTGCAGAAGAGTAACAAATCACTGGCTGCTGGTACAAATCACTAGCTGTTGGTACAATTCACTGGCTGCTGGTACAATTCACTAGCTGCCGGTACAAATCACAAGCTGCTGGTACAATTCACTAGCTGCTGGTATAAATCACTAACTGCTGGTATAAATCACTAACTGCTGGTACAATTCACTAGCTGCTGGTATCAATCACTAGCTGCTGGTACAATTCACTAGCTGCTGGTATAAATCACTAACTGCTTGTATAAGTCAGTAGCTGCTGGTACAAATCGCTAACTGCTGGTATAAATCGCTAGCTGCTGGTACAATTGACTAGCTGCTGGTATAAATCACAAGCTGCTGGTACAAATCACTAGCTGCTGGTACAAATCACTAGCTGCTGGTACAATTCACTAGCTGCTGGTATCAATCACTAGCTGCTGGTACAATTCACTAGCTGTTGGTACAATTCACTAGCTGCTGGTACAATTCACTAGCTGCTGGTACAAATCACAAGCTGCTGGTACAATTCACTAGCTGCTGGTATAAATCACTAACTGTTGGTATAAATCACTAGCTGCTGGTACAATTCACTAGCTGCTGGTACAATTCACTAGCTGTTGGTATAAATCACTAGCTGCTCGTATAATTCACTAGCTGCTAGTACAATTCACTAGCTGCTGGTATAAATCACTAACTTCTGGTATAAAACACGCTGCTGGTACAAATCACTAGCTGCTGGTACAAATCACTAGCTGCTGGTACAATTCACTAGCTGCTGGTATAAATCACTAACTGCTTGTATAAGTCAGTAGCTGCTGGTACAAATCGCTAACTGCTGGTATAAATCGCTAGCTGCTGGTACATTCACTAGCTGCTGGTATAAATCACTAACTGTTGGCATAAATCACTAGCTACTGGTACAAATCACGAGCTGCTGGTACAATTCACTAGCTGCAAGTACAATTCACTAGCTGCTGGTATAAATCACTAACTGCTGGTATAAATCACTAGCTGCTGGTACAATGCACTAGCTGCTGTTACAATTCACAAGCTGCTGGCATAATTTACTAGCTGCTGGTACATTCACTAGCTGCTGGTATAAATCACTAACTGTTGGCATAAATCACTAGCTACTGGTACAAATCACTAGCTGCTGGTACAATTCACTAGCTGCTGGTACAATTCACTAGCTGCAAGTACAATTCACTAGTTGCTGGTATAAATCACTAACTGCTGGTATAAATCACTAGCTGCTGGTACAATGCACTAGCTGCTGTTACAATTCACAAGCTGCTGGCATAATTTACTAGCTGCTGGTACAAATCACTAGCGGCTGGTATAACGTGCTGAGAACCTTTTCCTTTCATGCTTTAATAGAAGTTCCAACTCAAGTATGGCGATATGAGGGGGGAGGTTTCGAGGGTTTGCCTGGACATGACACCAACCGGGTCATGAAGTACATCTCTCAGCATCCAATGTAGGCTTTGAGGCTTGAGCTCTGCAGCCTTCAAGCTATCCCCCCGGGACCACAACCCACTGAGAGGTGTTGTCCCGCCCACAAGGTCTCTGCTACCTTGGTTTCAAGAAGCTAAGACCCAAGAGGTGTCCTTGACTAGAATTCATGTCGCAAGTGGTTTTCGCTACCTGGCCTGGGAGTAAGGAGGTGTGTAGGGCACATTAGGGTTAGCAAGGGATTTGGTCATGCGTACCCACTAAAGTCAACCTTACCTATCACCCATTAATGTACTGTATGACCTACACACCCTTGTACTTACTTGGAGGAGAGTAAAGACAGGATGTTCTCACATCACCTTTGCCACCTGTTGGCTGTTGCCTGCCTTAATGGCACGGGAAGGACTTTGGGGGCAATTCTACAGCTTGTAGGCACCGAAAGAAGGTGTGCCCAAGTGAGCGGGGCTGAAGATTTGAAAAGTTTCACTTAAGTGCTGCACCACAGTGCTCCCAAGCCTAAATACTGATTTACTGTTCTCTTAGCCCCACCCCCTAAGTTCTTCTACACATGGGCCAAAGAAGCTAAAAAATATGACACAGCAAGAATTTGACATGATTGATATTTTCACTCCACTACCCTGGACAAACTCTAAATATCTAGGTAAAGATGTAAACCTTCACGAGAAATCTATTTTATACTTAACATTTTCGAATTTTGATTGTGCAAATATTACTTTCATGCAACTATACCAGATTTTAATAAAGCCCAGCAAACGTTTCTGGCATCCTGCTAGGATGGATGAGTAGCTGTGGACGGTGTTTCATCTTGAAAGCATGATTGAGTGTCTTGTTTATAGCTGCCTCGGTCTGTAAACTGAAGGTGACGTCTCACTTTGGGCCGCCTGCTCCCTAAAGCATACTACATCCATCTTACAAGAAGACCAGGAAGGAGTATGCTTAAAACAATTAGTCTAAGCGTCGATCCCCACAAAAGGCAACACGTGGGGTGGGTATCAAACCAAAACCCAGACGCTGACCTGCTGAAGGGCAACATGAGGTCTGAATGAACTTCCATTTTTTAACGACTTTCTTTAAAGTTTTTTGATACAGAGAAGAAAAGTTGCACGACGAATGAACAGCCATGTGAAGAGACACTTATGACACATACATTACAATTATTGTAAAATCATAATTGAACAATTAGAGGACACAAACCCAAATAACTGATAAAATAGACTGTTTCTCCAAAAATTTAATATGGATAACTTTTCATTATCACCTGTAGAAACCTGTGACTTTCGCATAGCATTTCCAGTGGCGGCTCCTCCGCTAAAGCGGAGGAGCGTCGCCCTACTTAAAAAAAGGAAAAATAAAATGATAATAACCATGGTTATTATCATTTCATTTTTCCTAAATACGTCAGTGGCTCTTGGGCGGGGCTGGCGGAGCAGGGAGACGAGTGGTTTTCACTCCTGAAGTGCGCAGGACTGCTTGGCCGACCCTCCTGGGTCACCCCAAGCAGTCTTGCACACTTTGCATGTCCCCCACCAGGCTGCATTACACAGCCTGGTGAGGAACATGCAAACCCTCCCAGTCCCCGTCTGAGCACTGATCCACGGCACTCAGACCAATCACAATGCTGCATTGACGCGTTGTGATTGGCAATGGGGAGGCTGGGAGGGCGGGTGCTTACTGCTACTGGCTGGGAGTGCAGGAAGATGTCGGAGGGACGGAGGACGAAGCTCGGAGGTGGTGGCCGTTTCAGGTAAGTATTTTTTCTATCTATCTTCAACACAAGTACACACAGGGGCCCAGGTTATCTTCATATGCTTGCTCATCCTGTCTTTGTTAACCACAGTCAGATTTTCCGCAGAATATAAATTACAAACTTTTTATCATTGTAATACTCTCTGGGATGGCTCGGACAGTGCTTAATTTGCAAACAAATAAGTGCCAGGGGTCTCGTCAGGAGGCCACTGCAGCTTGCACCATCCATTGCCCCTGCCAGCTCTGCCCATGGCAGTACCAACACAACTACTAACCATCACACCCTAACAAGTGTGACAATTCATATTTTTCCATGCCCCCAAAGCTATAAGAATGGCTTGGGTGGCAGGTATTAGTCATTGTTAATGTGTATTCAATTATTAAACAATTGTTGATGTGCTCATCCCTAGCTAGACAGACTGACATAAGGTGCTGACATTTAAGTGCCGGTGCCGAGTACCAGAAACAACCGGCTCACATTAAGCACTGGGCTCAGGTGGTTTCCAGGTCCAGGCAATAGCTAATGTGACTACTAAAAGCAGATGAATATTCAGAGGCCCAGGGACAGTGGGCATAAGTAAGCCCCGTGCTCATGTGCTGCCCAGCAGGAGCATCAGCGGGGCCAACTTGATGATAATGTTAGTAAACTCCTTTATGAGAGACTGAAGCTCCTTCCAGTATAATACGAATGGGGGACACAATCACCACAAATGTAACATCTCCCCAGCTTCGACTTAGTCTCAGCATGGATGAGGGCTATGACAAGTGGCTTTTAATTGAATCATGGTTAAATGCCACTTTCTGAAGACCATATAGGTGTTTTCCTTGTGCTGGGAACAGATCGAAGACTTTGCCTCCAGTAGCCAGCTCAAGGAACACGGTTTATCAGAGATTGCAACATTATGTTTTTTTCCCACCTTTCCCTGAGAGTGTGCTTATGCAGGGTCTCAGGTCTTCCCAACAATCTGTACAAATTACAGACGCCTTGCTTAAACTGATGCTGTTTCAATAATGCATCTACTGGTGTTGTGTTTCTTGCCACTCCCTCCAGTACCACTAGTGTATTTCTCCAGTGCAACACCGTAAGGACATGAAAGCTTTCTACTGATGAAAGATTGAAAGATTCCACAAAGGTGGTAACATCTGAAAATACTCTGTTGGCAATTAGCTCAACCAATACTGGAGGGATATGGTGTCTCTGTCTTGGAAACCCTTTAACTAACGGCCCTGGATGAAAGTCTGCAATATGAATTACTGGTGTCAGTGGTGAAGGATAATTGATGTGCTTTGCCTGACCATGTGGTTCTCATAGTCCAACACTGTGGACGAGTACGTCACCCTCAGCGAGGTTGACTTCCAATGTCTGTGTGCCAGAATCTGTGTGTTTTATAGGCAGTATGTATCTATCCTGCTCTCCATTAACCAGGGTCTAGTGTAATGAAGGATGGACCAGTCTAACACAGGCCATATTTGGCTGCTTGGATATACCACCATAGAGGTGGGGACTCCAGATCACTCTCGTATCACAGCTTATATAGGGGTTCAGTGGTCACTCTATGAGACATATTGTTCTGCCCAGACACTTGCAATCTCTTTTGCTTTCAAGCAATAGTAACCACGGGGAACCATATCCTTAATGCCGGACTCAAGTGGAGCAGCCTAGGAGGAAGCTCATTCTTACACAATCTATTCTAACCCACCAAGACACATCCAAACTGTCACTGTATAGGCTATTATAAATAGGTTATTATACAAGATATAAAACCACCGTGGAATATTAGCGATATAAAGATCCTGTATATAGTTTGGACTGTATATATTCATAAATTGTTGAGTGGGACATAAGCACAGTATAAACCAAGTAGTCAGTACTGTCTCACAATCATGTAACAGACCCACGACTGTCAGACCCACCGGCTTACAAAATTTACTTTAAAATCTGACATCCTAGAA
Organism: Calotriton arnoldi; assembly: GCA_963921515.1. Classification (NCBI taxonomy): domain Eukaryota; kingdom Metazoa; phylum Chordata; class Amphibia; order Caudata; family Salamandridae; genus Calotriton; species Calotriton arnoldi. The sequence continues at coordinate 509,258 of CAWUFW010004496.1, forward strand.
AATTCTTGAAGTTCCTGCATGAGAGTGAACAAGGTCAGTTAGGAAGCCAAAGGCGGCTCCTCCGCTATGGCGGAGGAGTGTCGCCCACTGCTTTGAGCAGTGTGAGGAAAGGAAACATAAAATAATAACCTTTAGTCATTATCAATTTATGTTTCCTTCATTTCCTTCCTTTGCGGGCGGGTGGGCGGGGCAGCTCTGCTCACACTGAGCAGGGCAGGAGAGGAGTGGTTTGCCAACTCCTAAAAGTGCGCAGTGACTGTTTGGTCGGCCCCCTCAGGCAGTCCAAACCAGTCATGCGCACTTTACCCCTTCTCCATGCAGGCTGCATTACAGCCTGCATGTAGAACAAGCCCAGGCTCCCATTCCCTGGTGGAGCGACCCACCAGGACACTCAAAAACAATCACAACGCTGCATTGCAGCATTGTGATTCGTCAGGGGAGCCTTGCTGTTGTTCCTGGCTTCCTGTCCCACGCCACGAGGAGAGTGCAGGAGCAAGGAGCAGAGAACGGCGGTAAGGTAAGTTTGTCATTTTTTTTTCTTCTCCATAACTACCTCGGGCCCGCTGCACCCTCCGCCCCCGCCCCGCCACCTGCGAGTGATGCCGGCCGCTACTGTAGGAAGCACAGGCTATTATCTGCCGAAGAATTTGTTCATATTGTACAGATCCTACCATAAGCTTCATTATATCACTATCTGCATGTGCTTTGTGATTAAGAGGCTCCATCATAAGAGCCACAATTAGTTAGGACCAAGGGATAGCCCTTTGTTGTCATCCTTAATAGGAAAAACAGGTTGATAAAATGTTCTGTTTACTGTAAATATCGTGAAAGATCGTCCAAAGTTAAAGAATATGAAAGTCTTAATCAGTGACCTCAGGTCAGTTCTATCCCGGATTCCAGATTCACCACCAAGTGATGGTTTTCATAGGTTTGACAATTTTCAACAAGATCGGGATGCCATGTGGATATCCAATAAATAAATCAATAGCTACTGAAATTTATAAAGCATTGCTAAGCACCTGTGAGGTTATTCAGGTGTTGTCCATAGCCAAGGGGAGATTTAGTGATTTGCCCAGAATCACACTATGCTGAGCCGACGTCGAGACTCGAACTTGGATGCCCAGCTCCAAAGTCGGCAGCACTGGCCATTATGCCACATCCGCCACATGACATCTAATATCAGTTTGAATATCAGAACTTTATTATATTAATTTCATCATAGTATTAGTCAAAACCCTTTATGTAAAAAAAAAGTTAAAAACTGTGAACAATGGTCTACCAGCAGATCTAGATACACCTTCTAAAATACGACTAAAAGGTATCAGGGACAAAGCTTTTATTTTTAGCTAAGCCTTTAATGATTACTTTGATTTCGGTCATCATAATTGGCTCTACTAAAGTTGGTTTTACTTCTGGGTCAGTGGAAGGGAAAGCAAAGCATGCAGATAATCTAAACGCTCATTGTAGTAACATCCTGGAGTGGAATATAAAGCAGAATAATAATTGTAGAAGACCAAGTTGTTAAGATGGGATGCTCTATAATTGATAATTATTTCTATAAGATTTCTTAGGTTTTATTTTATAGGCTAGAAAGGGGTAAGCCTTTTCACCAATCTCAAATTTGCAGCTGGTTGTCGTAGAGCACCTTATACACTGATGCACAGTATTATATGTGAACAAGGTTAACATCCACCTATACGTAGTTCTTTATAGGTTACTTTTCAGCAATTTGTTTTGTGTTGCCAAGTAAGCTGTGCCAGATGTTGTTCTATGTTACTTTTCTTTGCCATTTGCTAGTCTTGGGAACCTTGATGTATGAGCAATTAATTTACCTCCCATTATGGCCTTTGTAACATCCCATGTTGTGTCTCAGTAGATTCCAAACTGTTTTACTCTCCTTCAAATACATTTGCAGAGCTTCCTTATTGCCTTTTAAAGACCAAGTCATGGAACAGAATTTTGTAAATTTGCCATAGCCTGGCACAAGTAGTGATCATCAGTGTCGCCTTGACCTTTATTTATGACTGGGGAGTAGTCAGGCAAAATTGTAATTTCTATATTTGTGGCCAAAACTGACCTCACTAAGAACATGGGGCACCTTCATCAAACAATAGTCAATATGACCAATATACATTTCTATAGAAAATATATTCATTCTCACAATGGTGTTGCGACCTCCAAACATCTATAGATCCTGGTCAACTATAACGTGCAAGAGTCTGTGTGGTACGCAAGAATAATGTGCTTATGATTGTGTGTAATCAGTCATAGTCACCACACAACACAGTATTAAAGCCACCACCTGACGCCACCACCTGACACTTCTTGCCCATCCATAAAAAGAGCAATCGTGGGGAGGAGATATGTGAAGAACACTTCCTTTCCTTCAATAGGACCATAAATATAGAACGGTGGAACTGGTCTATTCCAAAGGGAGTCCTCTAACTCCCACAATTCTACCCTTCTTGGCTTGGTATGGACTAGCAAGCTTAAAGAGAAGATTTTTGTAGCTGAATGGTGATATTCTTTTACTTGGTGGTTGCATTAGAGTGAAAATCGACTTGAATACACTAGATCCAGGCTTTTCAAATGCAACTACTGCAACATTAGAACATAGGATCCATTGAAATGCAATCTTTTAAGTAAGGCTCTTCTTTTTACTGGGGAGCAAAGACCCGGGTCATTAGATGAGATATCCTAGAGTCTCCATTGATACAGTAAGTGTCCCTTTGCAGGCTAATTTAATAGGAATTAACTGACCTACGAGGTAATGTGAAAAATTGAATACAACCTTGCTAGGCCAGGAAGCCTCCTAAAGCCTGACTGTCACAAGCAAGATATACATGAAGTTCACTGGAACTGAAACATTTGTACCATTAAATAACTGGGAAATCAACATTTAAATAAATAAAGATAGTAGCTCACAACCAAGCAAAGCTCCTGAAACTTAGCCTCAGCACAGGTGTTACTGGACAGCCCTGCCCAACATCAATGAGGCAGCAACTGGTTAAGTCACCAGAACTCAATGCTTTGTGAAAGATTATAGAATATGCACTGGGACAAAACCCATCCTTATAGAGCATTCTGAAAAAACACGTATGACTTTTAACCGCTTCGCCGCGATCGGAATTCCGCCCAGGTGCTAGACATTCCGATCGCGGGTGTGGTCGTGACGAGCTCAGCTCGTCATGCGCACACGCCAACCGCGCAGCATGACGAGCTGAGCTCGTCATGAGCATCGAAGGGGATAAGTGGCAATGGAAATAAGGGTGCCTGTATAGAGCTTATAAAGAAACAGAAGTAAGAGTGAAGAGAAGAAATAAGGAGTATGTGGCCTCCACCTAACCAACAGAAGCAGCTGAAGACCATTCATGGAATCACTATGTAAATATTAACACGAGTCAGTCCCCATCAGCCATCAGTGGACCCAATGTAAGGGTCCTTCTCCTGTTGCCTTCCCAGGTGTCCGACGGCCATCTGCAGCCGGCTCGCATTGCCTATTCCATTCCCCAGAGCGTCCAGAATTTTTAACAGTCCTAGCAGGCCCTTCTATGTCCTGGGATGTGGGTGACTGTGCTTTCTTCAATAGCTGTTTCACCTTATTCAATTGTTTGATGCAATGCTATTTGTCAGTGATCTAGCTACATCCTGACTGAGGGTGGGGATATATTTTTTGAACTCCTGCATCAGCAATTGGATATCTCCTATCACTGACGATGCCGGTAGACTGAAGTCAAAAGAGCTGCAGAAGCCGACTCCAGTTTCTGGCAAGAAGTGTGTTTTTTAGAGAGACCTCCCGGGAGTTTTCTCTTAGCACATGTCATTGCATGAGTGCTTTGTGCAGGGAAGAATCATATATGTGTAAGGTGGTATATTTTACACCTAGAAAAGATTGTCTCTCGAGCAGTAAAGCATCACCAGGGAACGCTAAGGATCCATAAGTACCATGGCCCTGTATACATTTACCTTGAAATAAAATTACTTTCTAACAAAATAACACCTTTGAGGATTGTGAAAATGTTCATCTTGCCTATCATATAATCCCTCACCGCCTTCAAATCAACTAAAACATGAATGTGTCACTGAAGCATGTTACAACTAATACCCCTCCAGAGCCTCCCAATGCTGGCACACTCTCCAAATAGATGTTATACCTTCTTGTAGTGAAAGTGGCATCTTGGAGCTGATGAACTTGTGCCAGGAATGATTGGAATTAATCTACTGGTTGATCCAGAGCAGGTCTTCTGACTTTTGAGGACATGAAGGTGGTATGATTTGTGGTATGGGTGCTATATTCTAGTTCAAAGGGCAGATACGTAATCAAAAAGGCTCTACCCCCTACCATGGTTGGTCAAAATGTCAGCTGTTATGACAGCTGGCATTGCTATAAAGACTAATTGGTGCCAGAGTTATTTCACCTGTTCTGGTACACCTCTAGTTCCTTCCAGTACTCCAGAACATCCATGGCTTGGGCTCAACATTTCCAAAGAAAAACTTCCAATGCTTTGTCTCAAGCAGCAGTAAGCATGCAGCCAAAAACTGCCTGCTGTGTGCTAAAGTGTTCTGTTAGATTTGCATCTCAGGAGAGACATTTGGGGTACAAGCCCTCCCACTGTGCAACTCCCTATGGCTTCATCTGTCAGCCAATCACATTTCATTAGGAACTTGCTAAACCTTGGGAGCTGACGTATTCCTTCTGCTGTTTAAATGACAATATTAGTTATGACGTAGCACAACGAAGCTTCCAGAGAATTGTTATACCTGCTGCTCAGCCTGTGTGTCTGTGGAGTGGAATGTTGGTGTGAGAGCTGGTTGTGGAATGTTGGATGAGAGAGAGTGTCAGTTGGAGGAAGGGCTGAGCAGCAGGGAGGCTGCTCCTGGTGGGGCTCTGCATAAGATCTTAACTTGGAATAAATCTACATAAAGAAACTACATAGAATGGACCTACTTTATTTACAACATATTCTGGCACCCAGGATGAGATATGTTGTAAATAAGGTAGGTGCTCTTCGGTTAGTCTGCCTACTTCTTTGTGTTGTGGGGAGCCAACTTTACAAGGCATCCATTCTCGCCAGCATGTTAAGGACTCGTCACGTCGTGGGATTCTTTTGCTCCGCTCTTCACTTTGAGAAAAGAACCTTTATGTATGTTCTGCTTTACCTAGCTTCCCTCAGCTCACGTCTGGATATTTGAGTGTCTACTACTATGACAGCATTATTATTATTTTTGCTCTTGCCTATGATGACTGTCCTGTGCCTAGCAAGTGTTTGGCACTTCGTGACTCTTTCAACTGTATTTATATTCACCCTTGATGTGACGCAGAAGGGCTCCGAATTAATTTCTTATTCCGGCGTTGTTGGTGTGTGTTTGCCATAAGAACTGTTCTTCTCAAAGCACCGTATTGTTGTCTTCAGAGTCTTCGGGTGAGCGGTCGCTCACCGGTGTTTAGTGCTCATTTTATTTTGTTCTTTTCCTTTTAAGGTTTTACCACAGTAACCATTCTGCATTACCTAATTTAATGCCTATGTACTTTATTTGATGATTATTTGTCACACTTTTGTGGTGTATGTGCGTGTAGTACCCGATAGGACTGTTGTTGTGGGCACTTTACATTTTTTCAATGTGTACATGCTGTTGTTGATTCTCAAAGTTCTGCACTTTGTTTTTGATATGTGGCTTGTGTGCTGTGTTATGCTTTCAGAGAGGATTCCCTTACTTTTTATAATGTTGTGCAGGGGGTTCTGTGCTGTGTTTATGATTTTGTTAATTGTGCTTTTTGCAGATGTTCCGTGTGGAGCGTATTTTCCACACGTCACAACCCAAATTTCGGTTTGGGTGGAGTTTCTTATAAGGTTTTTCATGTTCTGTGTAGAGTATAATTTCCACACGTCACTACCCAAATTTCAGTTTGGGTGGAGTTTCTGCTTCGTGTCTGGTCTTCCTGTGTTCCAGGATATGTTTTTGGGTGAAAGGTTTATTCAAGCTTGTTGTTGCGTTGGTGCAGTGTGTTACACCCTTACAGGTTCCGTGTGGAGCGTACTTTTCCACACGTCACAACCCAGATTTTGGTTTGGGTGGAGTTTTTGCTTGGTTTTATTTTGGTTCCGTGTGGAGCGTAGTTTTCTACACGTGATACCACATCTTTACTTGGGGGAAGTACTTAGTTGTTGAGTGAAGTGTTGTGATTGAATAGATTCTGTGTAGAAGCTTTTCTACACATCACACCCTGTCTTTCGGTGGGGGAAGCATTGAATTTATTGAACTTCTTGCAAGTATGGTTTCCTGTCGCGCCTTTTAGTCTGGACCCTTCCTACCTCTTGTTGGCCTGGCCAGCCTGCTTGTTTGGTTTTTGGGGTGTTGTTTGTGTTTTGGTGGTGTGGCAGTGTGTGTGTTTCTTTGGCTTGGTTTTATGGGAGCGTGGATTTTGTTTTTTGTATGGGGAAAGGGAGAAATGGTGAGTGTTAGAGTTGCTGGATTGCGTAACCTGTTTACTTCTCCCAAATATTTATCTTTTGCTATTTTGTATACATGTTTATCGCCATCTACATGTATTGCATGTTGCCCCTCTCTTGCATGTAATTATTATTATCACCTTATGCATGCAACTATTTTATTGTGATTCTTTTGCAGTTTATTTTCATTTGTATTAAGAAAGGGAGATGTGTTATACCTGCTGCTCAGCCTGTGTGTCTGTGGAGTGGAATGTTGGTGTGAGAGCTGGTTGTGGAATGTTGGATGAGAGAGATTGTCAGTTGGAGGAAGGGCTGAGCAGCAGGGTGTAGTGTAGCTCCTATTTCCCTAATAGGCTCTGCGCATTGGAATAATATATCCTATAGCTTTGACATAGGACTAAGGTCGGTATGTCCCTATCGAGTATATTAAACTTAATTACTTGTGCCAGCTAGCTCAGAGGCCACTAGAAACTCCTTGACAACAAGAAGGGAGTAGTTTCTGGCAGCCGCAAAACATGACCAATATGTTTTCCTTTTAGAATCAGAACGTGTCCCAGAGTCGTGGAAACACTAGATAACTATTTCACTCAGCTCAGTCGTGCATGCTTAGTTTTCCTCAGAGTTACACAGAAATAATAGACGGCGTTTTCAATAAAAGATTTATTGAACAGTCTTGTTTCTGGTGTAAGTATAATGTGCTGTTACGATCACAAGACAGTATGCGAGATAAATAATGTACAGGGTGAGCAGTAGAAATAAATAATCTTGCGATAGCATTATCTTTTAGTACAAATGCTGTTACATAAATAACACAGACTAAAAATGCGAGTACTCATACGATGCGGTGCTAAGCTAGTTCTACCCCAGTATACCTAACCTAACCTAGGTGTAGGAAGAGGGAAGAAGTAGGTGAAGTATTCCTTACTATGGTATACTAAGAGTATGTTAAGTCTAGTATGCCTAGTATGCCAAGAGTCCCTCTAGGTTCTTATTAGCTCCATACCTGAAGAATGAGAGAGGTTGGAATCTCTTTGCCAGACTCGAACTCCAACACCCCGCAAGGGAAGTCAGATCACTGGAAGCTGGGCTCTCTGCGTGCAGGGAATGGCAGCGTCTTCTCAGTGCGTCAGGCCGGGATACGGGCTCCTCTGAAGTCGAGGTCTCCTCTGGTTTACAGGGGCTAAGGAAGGTATATTTATACCTGAGAGTACCTTAGGAATGTTAGCATTGACGTGAGTTGGACAACGAAAGACGTCATGAATGAACCCCTAAGGAATAATGGTTCATGCATAATAGATGAGGCCTTGAAGAAATCAATAGTCCTGAGCTAGGGAAACTCCCGCAGCCTAAGGGTCTGTTCTTCATGAACTCGTTGTGACGTTAGGGTGGACGGATGTCAGAGACCATGCCTGTATTTGGAGTGCACGGTTTAATGCCTAAATAAGGCCTGGGATTCTATGCCTATATAAGGGCAGGGCGAATTGTGCCTATATAAGGACATGATATTTGGAAAGCCTGTTATGGACACCCTAAGGAGAATACAACACCCACTCCTCTTTCGTGTATACGATAATACATAAATGCTAAACATTTAAAATGCTAAACATAAAAATGGAGTACCGCATATTTCTAAAATATTTCATAAAACCATTTTAAAAAAGGCATTTAAAAAAAAAAAAAACATATTAGAATGCAAAAAGGTACTGTACATTCGAAGCATTGCTTATCATTTTAGGCATAAAATTCGAAAATAAATGCAATTGGAATGAAGTAAGCAGTAATATTTACATTTGACAAAAAAATGATCGATAAGTTTGTTCATAAATCAAAGTCATTTCCTGTCAGCAAAATCAATGAACTGTTGTAGACACACAAGATGACTAAATGTCTTTGGAAGGAACGCTAAGTCTGTACCATAAGGCTAGTTTTACTTTAAGCAGATTGAAGTTCCATTTTCCTTCGAAAAAATGGGAAAAAGTTCAATTTTTGGTAGAGTTCCAAGTTTTTGAAAAAAATGAAGGCCAAATTGTTGCTGTATTTTTGGAACACTGTATGCTGAATCAGAGTCAGTTTACGGGTCTGGTGTAAACATTAGATCATCTATTTCTATAGACAAAACATCATCCACTGTTGTTGGTGTGAGTTGGAACACCTCGTGAAGCAGGTTAATCGCACAGAGATGTGAAACATTGCTTTCAATTGTCGCAATGTTCGCGTCCGTTGTTACCTGTGTGCCTGTAGTTCTTTCTCGTACCTCAGCAGCAGCCAGAAGCGTCTGTGAGATCTCAATGAATGCTGTCATCAGGATAGGAAGCCGCTGGGGACAACACATAGCATGGGCCGTTATCTGGTCCAGCAGAGTATCGACGTCCGTTGGCGCATCCGATGGAAGTGTTAGACAGGTGTCCAACACGCATTCTACACCGCATAGCAGGCATCGTAGAACAGGTAAGATGCAATCTTGCCAGATTGGTCTAAAGGACAGGAACCATGTGATATTAAGCTCCCGTAGATGATTTATGCCCAAAAGCTGTACTATTTGCTCACGGCACTTTCGTTCAAGGAGAGCTTTCTCCATGTCGCTCGGAGTGATGTCGGCGAATTGGCTGGCCATAGCGAAATAGCAGGAAGAGAAATAGAATTCCGGCAACGAGTGCTAGAATTAATGGTATGCCACCAAACACCGAATGTGCAAAGTTCGGGATGATTCCGAGTATTGCCTGGAAAGGTGCTAACAGACCCGAGCAGATGCCCTTAAATACATGTACAATTCCTGTTGTATCAGACATGTTGAAAATTCGTCCTATCATTTCCACGAAATGTATAGGGCAGTTTGTACGTATTAAAGTCTGTATCTCAGCCGAAGTCCTTGTAATTTGCAGATCATAGGTTTCTTTGGCCGAGGTTAAAGGCACTGTTTGTTGTAAAAGCATGGCTTTCATTCTGCTTAAAGTATCAAATCTTATAAAAGAGACGTTCAGCGAAGGCCACAAAGGCGACTCCCTGACTGTGTCTATTGGGGCAAACAATACTTGCATACAGCAAGTGACCCTGGAGTTGACACTTACTAGATATGGGATGCCTGGCAGCATGCCACAGCAACTCTGATCATTCAACATGAGGTAACTCCCATTAGAAAGTTGTCCGAACGTTGGATTAATCACAGCAGCTGGTGTACCCTGCTGATGGCAAGACAAATTTGCCACAGAACCATTACAAGCCCCGTGCAAGGAAATGTCCTGACATATAAGTGGACCGCTTAGTGCACGTTTACAGTTTTTACCGCTTAAAAACACTTCACGATCCCCGCTCCAACATCTATATGTATACGGTAAAGCCCAAGATGTCTTAATGTATTCCTTACCCAACCTTTCATATTTGCCTGCTTGCATTTGTCTGAGGCAATACTGAAACTGAAAAGTAGTCACAGGTAGTGTAATTTTGCCATGAATAAGCCATTCTGTAGCTGGTTTTTCCGCCACTGTGAATGGTAACTTTTCCAGTTTTTCAATGCTCAGCACTGTATAGTTTGCTCCTCTCTGTGCCATTTCGATCTGTTTATCAGTTAGATTGTATTCTGCAAACAGAGCCGTTGTGTTGATGAAACGCCAGGGCACATTGCCCGCTCGCAATGATTGCAGCGTCCAGCTTAATAACATAATAGAACGTATTTGAGATTGGCCTTGTTGTAATATCGCCAAATCTTGTTCTAGAATGTCGATAGCAGAGGATACAATGCCGTCCAATGAATATATTCTGGAGGACAAAGTTGTTAACCCATTGTCGACCACAGAGAGTGTTTTCTCTAAATTAATATGATCAAGTTCACGTATTCGTTCTGCGGCCTCTATCTGTGACACCTTCCAAGCTTCATTATAAGCAGCATAAATGCCGGCATATATGAAACGTTTTTGACGCGGTTTTCTTGGTCCAAGCAAGAAATCCCTAAGATCTGCGTCTTTTGCAAGTAAGGATAAGTGTTGTTTTACATCCTGTAGTGTAGAGGTATGCAGCCAATCGAGGCATAACTTCCCTACACTGTATGTTGTTACTACCCCCGGATGTTGTCTTTGGACGTATCTTGGGTCTGGCCTATGAATAGTAAAGCCCTGAGTTTTATTCAGGAATCTTTCCTGACAGTTATTCGTGTCTGTGGGCCATATCAACCATTTTTTCCAATCAGGATTAGATCTGTTGAGTTGTAGTATATTGTCGACTGTCACCACTGCCTGTGTTACATTATTTTTTGCAGGAGTTGGTACAGAAGGTGTGTTCATATCTTTTATCTTGGCTAATCCAAGACAAGATGTTTGTTGGATAGTTTCATTCAAAAACATTATTTGTTCAGGGATGATGCAGGCTCTAAATAAAGCTTCTATCCCCTGTACTTGCCATTCTTTAGTACCCCACAACGTTTTTGTGTCTATTGTGTCTTTCCAAAGTCAAAACCCTGTCTAGACAGTTGGGCATTAAATAATGCAGAATAAATCTGTTTTGTATTTGTTAACATAATTTTCAGACCTGTTATGTTTACATTTTTATAGTAAAACATTTCTGGATCAGATGTATTGTAACCTGAAAAATATGCAAATTTACTGGCAAATGTTTTTGAACTACCTTTAGGTGGTGTAGGACAATGTTCCCATTGGTTAAACATAAACACATTTCTTGGATATGCAGATTTATGCAAAAAATGATGACCATAGTGATTATAACAATACAGTTCTTCATAGTCTGATGACCCCTCTAAATATTCATTTTTAGAAAATGCAGCAGATCTTTCTAGGTCAAACATAATATCAGTCACAGTCTCAAAGTCCCAATCATCAGAATAGGTACTGGACGTGATTAAATCACTTAGTGAAATTTTAAACAAATGTGGAATGTTCAATTCTTCCGTCGGACCGAATATATCAAAATCTGTTTTGTCCCACACTATACCATCGTGTATAGGAACAGCTGTGATGTTCACTGTTGACAAGTCTCTTGCTTCACGATGGGAAGATTTATGAGGTTTCAAAGAGTACGTTTACGTCTTTTCCTTCAGTGTTCACATGGATGTATCTGCCACTTATTAGCACGCTTACTGTTGTTACCAAAGCTAGCCAGAGCAGGAAAACAAAAAGTCCAGATGTAATCCAGAGTTCAATCCATGGAGAAACCAAATAAGTCTTTTTCAGAAAGTGAAGAAAGTCTTGTACTTACTGCTTGTATTTCAATGACACTGGCGTTGTTTCAGGTTCACTTGGATCTTCTGAGAACGTATCAAAGTTAATGAAGTAGCCAGAAGCAGTTCTGTCAATTGTTTGAATTGCATCAGGATTTGTAGAAATCACTGGAACCAGTTCATCACTTGTTACGTTGGTGTAGACAGGTGTATTTGGATGAACTGTTACTTGTTTTTCAAGAGGGATGAGTTCCATAGCGTTGTTGCATAGTCCTTCATTTGTTTCAGCTGAATTCTCGATTGCTATTAGTCTTTCAGTATGAACCTCTTGGATAGTAGCGAGAGGAGTGCGTTTGCTACTAGGTCGGAGTCCACGAGGCCTACTATTTAGTATTGGCCACATACTGTAGTTTGATCAGGTCGATGGACACAAATCTTTTCTCCTTTCTTCCAGCAAGGGGCGGCAGTAGTACTGTTCTTGTTCCTTGAACTGCTAGGACAGGTACTGGTTGTCTGTAAGAAGGTCCAAATTCCTTCTTGTCCGCAATTTTTTCTCTGACTAGATCCCCAACTTTTGGAATCCAGACAGGCCTTGCTGGGACAGCCGGTTGATCCCCAGTGGTGGTTGACTGTAGGAATACGTTGCTTTGTTTGGTTCTTAATTTGTTTAAGTCCTGTAAAACAGCCAAACGATCTTTGATATCAAAGGGTTTATTTTCCACCACTGTGCCTACGTTTTCTAAGTCTGGTACCGACATTCTTGTCCCAAATAGGACCTCATATGGAGTGACCCCCCCTAGAGAACTTCTTGGCAGATTGTTAAGTGCACGTTGAACTCCACTAAGGTGTTTGACCCACCCGTCACCCAAACCTAATACTCTAGCTGTTATAGACTGCTTTATGTCCCGGTTTTTCCTTTCCACAACCGAATTTCCCTCAGGATGGAATGGAGAGGAGTACTGCAATGCAACGCCCAGACTGGCCATGACGTCTTTGTAAGCCCGAGAGCTAAACGCAGGACCCTGGTCAGAATGTAGCGTGCTTATTGCGTATATGCCGATAAAGACTCGCAAATCTTTTATAACAGTTCGAGCGTCAGCTGAGCGCTGAGGCCATAACCATAGGAACCTAGAGCATGAATCCACTGCTACCATGATATATTTATAATTACCGTCCCTGTGTAAGGGACCGCAGTGGTCAAGGTAAACACAAGCTAATGGTTTATCTGAAATTAACAGGGGTGTCTGCGCAGGACGTTTCACTGTGGAAACTTTCATCTGTTGGCATATATCACATTCTAAAACATAGTTCTTTGTTTGTTTTCTAATGCCAGGCCACCAATATCTTTGCTTGAGTAAAGATATTGTTGCAGAAAAACCTGCATGGGCAGAAGCTATCCCTTCATGTGCTGCTAGGATTAGTCCTAATCTACGTTCCTTGTTTGGTATTACCCTATCCCCCACTCCAGGGATTCGAGCAAAAGGAACGTTATTCGCATCAATTACATAAGAGTACTTGAGTGGAAACTTTTTTGGTAACACTGCACTGCTGCCTTTGCTTGAAGCATTGACAGCCAACATTATCTCACCGTCTATTTTTGTTTTAGAACGAGTGATCGCAGCTACGGAAGCCGTTTGCACAGCCCCCTTTGCGGCTTCATCAGCCAATGAATTCCCTGCAACGTGAACGTCTCCTTAGACCCAGGTGGACCTAGGCCCATGGCTAGATGTTGGTTGGCGAATAACCTAGAACAAACATATCTCGGCACTCCTGGGTATACCCTTATTGTATTTCAACTAAGCGTGGAGGCCTGCTGTTGGGGACCAGTGGGAGTTGCCTTCTCACTAGGATGGGACCAACTCTTTGGGATAAGATAATATAATATATATATTCTCAGTGTACCTCTCCCCTTGGTGGGATGGGGGCGAGTGGACATCCTGCCTATCTTTGGTAGCCCCTTGGATGCCACGTATATTCTGCACTGTACATCCCCCCCTCCCCCTTTGCTCTTGGCGGCAACTGGTAGGCATAAATTATGGACATTTCCGTGTCCTTCTTGGTAGCTAGAACATCATTTAACATTAGCGTGGGGTGCTCTCCTTTTTAGCTTTGAACAGTGATTGAATGGCACTCTGTATGTGAATATACTAAACTGCAGACCTCTTTCTCAAGATGATGTTCAAGTAATATGCGCCAGACAGGTAGGATCCTATCAAGCTACTGCGAACATTCGTTTCGCTAATGGTCATATGTTGGCACTGGTGTATTGGAGTAACAATATCAGCTCCGTATTACCATATTGTCCCATTATATCTAATTCATATGGGTACCTTGATGCACACTACATCGCTTTTAGAGCCGGTTTACAGAACAGCATATGGGTTATATCCCATTATTTTTGTTGTAATGGCAGGTTTAGGTGATTGCGAGCCGTGCCTTTTATTATCGCATCCCTTGTAACTCGTTCTAATAACATTAGCCAAGTAATGCTAGGAAATTCACCATACTGGCTCAGTAATTTTAACCAGTCCAACATGGCGCCGAGCAAGATAAACAACAGCATGACATGTTTCTCTTCCGGGTTCAAACGTCCCGGATATCACGTCATTCTTATTGGCGGACTATCGCGAAAGTGAGCCGCGTTAACACCGTACTTAGAGTATATGACAGACTCAGTTGTAATATAGATTGTCTTTGGCTGACGATAGCAGGCGTGCGGCACGAGTACCATACGAGAGGTAAGTAATTTTTTGGGGGGGTGTCTGTCTATTTGTATGCCCTTGGACACACGCTCTAGGTAGTGAGTTAATAGCATGGGCAGCTCACATCTTTGCGGGGAGGTTTTTCGGGATGGCTGCCAGTAACCAAGTACAGCGCTATTTATAATCATTAGAGAGCCCCGGTTTTTCTCGCTCCAGTTTTGAGTTGGGATCCTGTGCTTCAAGGAGAGGCATATGTGTAGAGTATTGTTAACATTGGCATACAGCGGTGACAACCCTATGCGCATAGCTTAATATTGACCGGAGGGCAGATCAAGCATATATACACACAACTCGTTCCCCCGAGAGATGTTTAGTTTTTAGTACATGTACACTGTGGAGAAGGCACACCTGATTATTTCCCGGGCGGTATGCTGCATTATCTATTTATTATTTTTCTTTTTTAGACTGCACTGAGGACCGTTTATAAGAAGCAGTGCATACTGAAAACAAATCTATTCTCTCATAAACAGTAAGCACTTATAACCACTCGGACGCCGCTTGGCCACAAATGGGGCAATCCAAGCCATTCTGAGGCTCGTAATTAGAAAGGTATGTGATCTCGTTACATCAGTAGTCACTTATACCTTAACGAGTTGTTGGTAGATTACAACTATTAAGATTATAATCTGAATTTTAGAACATTCTAACATACGGAAATTCTAACATACGGTATTCTAACATACGGAAATTCTAACATACGGTATTGTTTTTTCATAATACCCAGGTCTCCTGAGAGGACAATTAAATCCCTGTGTTGAACAATTCAAGCATCGTCTAACAGATAGTGGTGTGCATTTACAACAGGATTTCTAATATATTGTAGGACACTGAAATGCAAGGTAATTGTATTCTATGCTATGTATATAGGTCATGCTATTAGACTAGTAAGAGCAATGGTATTAGTTCCAATTGCACGATGAACTATATCCAACTTTTCTACTTATCTATTACAGATGCTTGATAGACCGGTTTTTAGAAGCTAGGCTCAAACCTGGGTGTGGCACCACTAACTGCCTTTTTTGAAACCAACAGTATCCTTAGATAATACGTCACAGATATTTATGACAGGTAACCATCATGCCTTATCATCTTAGGGTGATGAATCTTAGTGGTACTTAGGCTTTGTTGACTCAGGATACTATGTAAAGTAATATTGAATATAAAGAACTTGTAATATGGGCTTAAGGGATGCTCTCACTCATCCCCTTTTCCCCATTAAACATGCATTACCAGCAGAAGTAGAATCACTAATTACATTCGATTTCTTGTAGTTTTTCTATTCTAACTTAACTCACTCGTTATTCACCAGATTTCTTTCTTTACACCTGGATAGGCATATTATTAATCTTATGTAATGGAGGATAAAGTTTTGATTGTGATAAAATGCTTTATAATGGCACATTTGCTAGTTATATTGTCTTGTTTTTGGAGAAATGTAAGATATCTCCTAGGGTTTTCCATATTAGTAGCTAAAGTTTGTTCTTTCTTCTCCTCTTATTTTCACAGTACTTTTATTCCCCCTCCTTCACCTGTTATAAAGTATTCAATAATAGGTCCTGATGAAGATGGTTCTGAAATCACTATACCATTGAAACGTACGTCGACCAGAGAGAGTGTGACACCCCAGCTACCAGCACAGCAACCGAGGGTTGATTTTATCACCCGGCTCTTCCATCTGTGCATGCAGTGTTGCTCTGGGGTGTATATATGTTGAATGCATTGAGTATAAGAGACATGATTGTGGAGTTGTGAGAGGTGTGTTTGTGTGTGTGGGGGTTGTCGAATTCTATTATAATTATTTCATTTTAGGTGATCTTATAAGTTCTGTAATACTGTGTATTTATTGAATAGTATTTTTTGATAAATGAAGAAAGTTACTGTGTTGTAAATTGAAGAATATATACACGTACTTTCTAAAATGTTTTTATAAAATGTGAAAAATTTAAAAGAAAGAAATTTAAAAATAAGAAAGAAAAACTATATATGGCCCTGGAGAGCGCACAAGTAGGACGCATTGCTCCCATCAACCCATGGTACTTAAAACACCCCAAAATACGCAAGGACCTCACTAAAGCCGTAGATAACTACTTCCTAGAGAACGAGAATTCGGTAGACTCCCCGCAAATACTATGGGAAGCCTTTAAAACGGTGATCAGGGGCCAAGCACTCTCTCTGATTACGGGAGCAAAAGAGAAAACATAAAAGAAGTAGCAGAGGTAGAACACGAACTTTATCGGCTGGAACAAGAAGTGAACACTGACCCGTCCCCTGAAATACTCCATACACTTCGCCTCCGACAGGCAGAATACCGAGCGCTGGCCACTAACCGAGCCAAAATAATGGGGCAAAACAGGCTGGGCCGGATCTATGAGTGGGGGATAAGGCTGGAAAACTAATCGCCTGGCTAGAAAAAGAGAACATGCTAATCGGCTGGTTCCAGAAATCAGGAGCTCGGATGGCCTCCCATAACGGACCCCCAAGACATAGCCGAACAGTTTGCAACACACTTCCACACAGTATACAGCGCGGTGAGCCCTCACACTGAAGAGGAGTCTACGGAACTCCTACAGGATATCTCCCTCCCGGGGCTATCAGCCACTGATCGGGAATACTTAGACAGTGAGCTCTCCCACGATGAAATAGCGGCTGCAATCCGAGCGCTCCACTCGGGTAAGGCCCTTGGCCCCAATGGCATCCCGATTGAGCTCTACAAACTCCGTCCGGATAAGTTGGCCCCACATTTGAAAAACATGTTCGAAGACAGCCTTGAAAGGGGATTGCTACCCCCAGATCAGAGGATAGCAACTATAGTGACAATCCACAAGGAAGGGAAGCCCAAAACAGACTGCGCCTCCTACCGTCCTATCTCGCTGCTTAACGCAGAACCAAAAATCCTTGCCAAATTACTAGCCAATAGGCTGATTAAAGTAATAGGGGACTTAGTGCATCCTGATCAATCCGGGTTCATGCCGAGGAGGAATACGGCGTTAAATCTGCGTAGAGTGCATGGAGTGTTGGGAAGGGTGCCGACTATACGAGAAGATGCAGTCATCGTCTCCTCGACGCCACAATGGCCTTCGATACACTTGAATGGCCCTACCTATTTGCCGTGCTCAAAAAACTGGGATTCGGAACGAACTTTAGCCGATGGGTACGATTACTATACGCCACACCGATGGCACAAGTGGTAGTGAACAACAAAAATCCGAGGCCTTCACACTTGGCCGAGGGACACGGCAGGGATGCCCCTATCTCCATTACTCTTCGCTTTGGCCCTGGAACCGCTTGCCGCCTGGATCCGCAAAGATGTGAGGATCCGTGGAATGCGATGGTCGGCAGATTGGGAAGACCGTATTTCCCTATACGCGGACGACATCCTTCTATACCTCACGTCACCACAGAGATCCCTCATCGTAGTATTTGATATCCTATCCGTATTTGGCCGATTCTCTGGGTTCCGTATCAACTGGCAAAAATCTCTTTTATACGTCCTCTGTGGAAACTCTCCGCCCCTTCCCCGGCACTGCCCCGTCCCGATAGCAATAGACGGATTCAAATATCTGGGTGTATTTGTCTCCCTGGACCGCACACTCCAATATGCTCGGAACCTGGCTCCCCCACTGCAAAGACTCAAAAGTGACATTGCGCACTGGAAGACCCTCCCGCTTTCTCTCCTGGGCAAAGCGGCCCTTTTAAAATGCTGTCCCTACCCCGCTTCCTATATGTACTGCAGAACTCGGCAAACCCTGTCCCAAATGCGTACTTTGCGGAAATAGAAGGACTCCAGCGAGACCTGCTTTGGAATGGAAAGCCACGTATTGCTCTGCAAAAACTCACGCTCAGCTGGTATGACGGCGGAATTGGACTGCCGGACATTAAAAAATACTACTGGGCAGCACAATTGATAGCAATAAACCATGGCACCTATGGGCAGCCGGACAACCCGGGGTTTGCTATGGATAAATGGATTCTCCCAAACGGGACATATGCCAGGGCACTGTACTCCAAACCAAATAGATTCCCACTCACGGGTCCAACCAACCACACAGTCAAAATTTGGCATTCGGCAACCAAAGAGTTGGGATGGCACAATAAATTAACCCTCGCCACGCCACTATGGGACTCCCAAAAGCTCGGTGACCTGAGAAAGTCCAAGGGCTTTAGCAAATGGGACTTAATTGGCATCTCTCACATCAGAGACCTTTGGGGTAAAGAGGGTGTGCAAAAATTTGAAGCCCTACAGGGTCAATATGCCCTAGCGGATTCCGAGCGTTTCCGGTACCTGCAGGTCCGACACGCACTACAAACAGTATTGCCCAATGACACGGCTCCACCAGACGCCTCCCCACTGGAGGATAGGATATTGGATGGGCATTTACCTGAAAAAGCCATCTCCCTCACCTATCGAAAACTCATCCACAATATGGAGAATCCCCTACAATCGCTACGAGAAAAATGGGCGGGGGACGGGGTGGAGGTAGACGATGAGGACTGGCAGGTAGCGGTCTCCTCCCCCAGAACTGTTGCTATCTCTGCACGTCTGCGGCTGGTGCAACTAAAGGTACTACATAGAATGTACATGACAGGTCCCCGATTAATACACATGGGCTTTTCAACAGATGGGTCTTGTAGGAGGGGATGCACCCAGCTGGGCACGTTTATCCACATACTGTGGCAATGCGAACAGATCCAGGAATATTGGCGCAAGATACACGAGGTAATGAGCGTAGTAACGGGAATCGAACTCACACCACAAGCCCCTAGATGCCTCCTCAACATCTGGGAACCCACTGACCTTACCACACACGCCACAATATGGGCCACACTTGGTTACACAGTGGCCAAGAGAAACATTGCGCAGCTGTGGGGGCTACAAAGGCACCTACGAGTACTGACTGGGAAAGAGACATGGATTGGTGTATGCTGCGGGAAAAAACGGTGTATATGACAAGAGGTTGCCCGCGCAGATGGTCTAAGATTTGGGCCCCCTGGAACGAATACCGAGGCAATATATGCATTCCTCCCCGACTGCTGGAGTCTGATGATCCCCTCTCCCCTTGAATTCCAATGCATTATCTTGTAATATTTATGTGTGTAATTGAACTCACAGTACTTCCTCCAAGTGCAATATGTGGAACTGTACCATGTTTTGAAAATTGTTCAATAAAAAGAGTTATAAAAAAAAAAAAAAAAAAGAAAAACTAAATAAAAGATGTAAGAACAAATAAGCATTTTGTGTGGAGAAGTGTGTTTGTTATGCCCTAGTTTCGAGCTTTGAGAAGCCGCCATTTAAAGAAATTGAGGTCTTGAGGGAACACTACCCTGGTAGTTTCTGTCTGACGCCATCACGTTGATGACTCAGTGTGTGGATCACGTGAGCCTTTGGTAGTTCGTTTTTCAACTGAACTACTTGTTCCCAAAGCAATTTGTGCTTTATTGTGCCACCTTTCGCATCTTTGAAACCATTTTCAAGCCAGTTTTGTATATATTCATTATACGACTGCACACAGTAAAATGAATCGCACACGATTAGTGTGGGGAATTCTCGATCTGTACTTTCAAGTGCCAGTTTGAATGCTTGTAGTTCAGCTCGCTGAGCTGTACAATCTCCTAGAGACTGCGTTTTAGTGACCATAGGTCTGAAGATGCCATTTCGCATGCGACCTTTAACGATAGCACACGCTGCACTGCAAGCTTGCTTACCCCTATTGCGGGTTGTGCGGATCCGTCAGTATAAATTATGAATTCGTACTGATCGAGAGGCAGAATTTCAGTGGGCAGGGGACATTCATGTTCGTACTGCAGGAAGGCTTGTGTTTTTAAATCTGGATCAAAAACATATTCAACATCTGTTGCAGCAAGAGAATTAACCCATTGTATCCATCTTGGATGCAATGCCTTAGCATTTGGAATGCTTGCTTTTGTAACCGCTTCTAAAGCAGGTACTGGGGTTACGATAATAATGCGTTTCCCTTGGGCTAAGGCTCTTTCTTTTGCTACAGCGGTTTGAACTGCTGTTAGAATTTTTCAGTCGAACTGAAGCGCATTTCCGCTTGTGTGTACAAGTGTGATTTATACGCTATTGGTATTTTTTCACCCTCATTGAAAGTTAAGTAGGTGAATCCGCTTTGACCCGAAATTATTCGGATCACCAAATTTTGTTCACTTACGCGTGTTTGTAAGTGATTTGTTGGTAACATGTTAGCCTGGAGTGAACGCAAAATTTCTGTGTGTTCCTGTGTCCAGTTTTTGATTGAAAAATCAGGTTTGATTAATGCGTAGAGAGGTTTAACACTTTCTGCATAGTTTATAATGTATGTTCTTCCAAAATTTAAGAAACCCAGGATTGATTGTAAGATTTTTAGCGTTTTTGGAGGTTGGAGCAGCGCACACTTTTCTAAAAAGTTAGCTGCCAAGCTCTTGCCTTCACTTGAAAGCTCATATCCTAGAAATAGGACATTGAGATGGGCAATTCTGGACTTTTTAAAGTTGAATTTGTAACCCTCAGAGGAGGTGCATGTTTCAATCACCCCTTGGTATTCAAGTTGATCTAAGATCTCCCTGACCTGTTTTTAGCTTCTTGCTTAATAGGATACTGCCGTTGTGCAGTTGGTTCATGTTTCAGATGTATTTTATGGTGAGGTGAATCTTCATCCCATCCTACATGATTTTTATATAATGCTGGGGCCTGGGCCACTGCCCATTTCCTGGCATATGTATATCTTAGATGCATTGGTATATGGTTGGAGAAGGCAGGCATAATTATGTCCTCGCCGTGTGGGCACTCCCTGACAAATTGTGGTGGCCAGTCCTTTTCTGCTAGAAGTATGTCATAGCCCTTTGATAGTTTTTCCCAAAAATGTGCTTTCACCCGTCTAGGTTTGTCTCCCTCCATCCGGAGTGTTATGTTATATAACTTTTGTGGAGTACTAACCCTGGTGTCTACAGTCTCAACTGTGATGTACTCATTCAAGTCCACTATCTCCAGAAGTTCCCTCAGGTTCTGGCGAACTATTGTGACTTCTGCTGCACTGTCCAGCATGGTCTGAGCCCATTCTCCGTTCTTGAGTTGCGTTCTCAGTATTCTCGGTATGTCTTATCTTTAGACCTGCTACTTTCTTTTGGAGAATTGAGGTTTTACTTTAGTTTTTGGAGCGTGTTTGTCGTCTTTCGATGTCACGCGTTCTTCTCTGTGTTCCGTCCGTCCTCTTCTTTCCGAAGTCTGTGGTGAGATCTGAAAGGGACGAGAGGAACGTGTATCAGTATCATGATACCTATCAGGTTTTCTTAAATTATCCCTATTCCTGAGGTTATACCTCCTTTCAGAGGGCTCCTGTTGAGGAGACCTACCTCGAGATTGAGAACGTTTCTCGTTTGATTTTTGTTTAGTAGACTCCCACTTCTTTTTAGAAGATGTAGGAGTTTGTTTTATTGAGTCCTTCTCAGGACTTTCAGATAGTTTTGGTTTCAGGGGTCTTCCACCCAAACTATCTCTGCCTAATTCTGCATAAGATTGTTCTATAATTCTGGGTAGCTCAGTTTGATGTTCTGTAACATCGAATTCCCTCAATTTTGGCGGATTGCCACTGCTGCTGCCTCCCCTTTAATATTAGATAATATTATTGTTGAGACCTGCTCGAAATTTTTCAGTAACTTCATACCTAAATTTAGAGCAGGCTCTGCCCCATATTCATTTTGAATTTGTTTTAGGACATCAGGTATTACCGCAATTGACGGAACACCATGTGTTTTAGTATAGATGGCAGCAAAGACCGAGCCCCAAGTGGTGCAGTCTTCCAGTTGTGGTGTTATCCCCATCGGTAAACTGATTGTTAGGATTCTGTGTTTCTCATGTGGGCTAGTATTTGGAAATACTGCTTCGATTTGAGTAATTTTTTGAGCTATCTAAAACGGAATTTGCTCACGTTTTGTGGGCATTTTACCCATGACTGAATATAGAGTCTGTGGTGTAATTTTTAGTGTATTCCCCTGTTGGGGAGTTGGATTTGGATATGTCAATAGAGGTCGGACTGTAAAAGTCTGCATGACATATTGGACCAATTGTCTGTAAATTTTTATTAACTCTTTTATTTGAGTATATAATTCCTTATCTGTCATTATATCCAGTTCAGGATGAGGTGTGTAGCCGGCTAAAATCGGCCATGTTGCTCCTGGTCTACCTAGTGGACCGAGCCTGGTAATGTTTTTGTGATGTTTTAGGGCGCTTTTAAACCAGAGCTGATGCTCTTGGTATGTTAATGGAATTTCAATATCCTCGAAAGGAATGTATTCCTCTGGTAGATCATCTTCTTTGTAGAAGTGAAATGTTTGTGATGTTGGATTGCATTCCGGAAGTAGTACCCATGAATAGAATACCTCTGTCTGAAATGATTCATGTGCCTCTATCACGAAAACTGCTCTACCTCCTCTTGGCGATAGGCCATGTTTTATAAGTTTTAGAGTTATGGCTCTTCTTAAGTTTTGAGGGATGTGTATAACACCCTCCTCAGTTTCATTTAAACCTGTAAGGTTAAAACCTACTGCTTGGGCTGGATCAGCCGCAGTTCCACCGTTTCGGTATCATTGTTACCGTCAGGCATTTTTTTTTTTTGAAAAATGTAGAACAAGTGTCAAGGAAACAAAGATAAGGTGCACAATATTTTGGAACACTGTATCCTTCAACATTGAGCAAACCAAACAGCTAATATATAGGTGCTTCCCTATGTAGCCTTGGCGGATACCTAACCCTGCCCACTCCAGACGTCTTTTGGAGTATATGGGTAGGGGTCTTTGAGAGAAAATAGCACGGCTGAGTTACTCAGTATCTAAAGTTGAATTACTGCCTAACCAAACCGTTGGGCGCCATGTAGTGTAGCTCCTATTTCCCTAATAGGCTCTGCGCATTGGAATAATATATCCTATAGGTTTGACATAGGACTAAGGTCGGTATGTCCCTATCGAGTATATTAAACTTAATTACTTGTGCTAGCTAGCTCAGAGGCCACTAGAAACTCCTTGACAACAAGAAGGGAGTAGTTTCTGGCAGCCGCAAAACATGACCAATATGTTTTCCTTTTAGAATCAGAACGTGTCCCAGAGTCGTGGAAACACTAGATAACTATTTCACTCAGCTCAGTCGTGCATGCTTAGTTTTCCTCAGAGTTACACAGAAATAATAGACGGGCGTTTTCAATAAAAGATTTATTGAACAGTCTTGTTTCTGGTGTAAGTATAATGTGCTGTTACGGTCACAAGACAGTATGCAAGATAAATAATGTACAGGGTGAGCAGTAGAAATAAATAATACTGCGATAGCATTATCTTTTAGTACAAATGCTGTTACATAAATAACACAGACTAAAAATGCGAGTACTCATACGATGCGGTGCTAAGCTAGTTCTACCCCAGTGTACCTAACCTAACCTAGGTGTAGGAAGAGGGAAGAAGTAGGTGAAGTATTCCTTACTATGGTATACTAAGAGTATGTTAAGTCTAGTATGCCTAGTATGCCAAGAGTCCCTCTAGGTTCTTATCAGCTCCATACCTGAAGAATGAGAGAGGTTGGAATCTCTTTGCCAGACTCGAACTCCAACACCCCGCAAGGGAAGTCAGATCACTGGAACTTGGAAGCTGGGCTCTCTGCGTGCAGGGAATGGCAGCGTCTTCTCAGTGCGTCAGGCCGGGATACGGGCTCCTCTGAAGTCGAGGTCTCCTCTGGTTTACAGGGGCTAGGGAAGGTATATTTATACCTGAGAGTACCTTAGGAATGTTAGCATTGACTTGAGTTGGACAACGAAAGACGTCATGAATGAACCCCTAAGGAATAATGGTTCATGCATAATAGATGAGGCCTTGAAGAAATCAATAGTCCTGAGCTAGGGAAACTCCCGCAGCCTAAGGGTCTGTTCTTCATGAACTCGTTGTGACGTTAGGGTGGACGGATGTCAGAGACCATGCCTGTATTTGGAGTGCACGGTTTAATGCCTAAATAAGGCCTGGGATTCTATGCCTATATAAGGGCAGGGCGAATTGTGCCTATATAAGGACATGATATTTGGAAAGCCTGTTATGGACACCCTAAGGAGAATACAACAAGGGAGGCTGCACCTGGTGGGGCTCTGCATAAGATCTTAACTTGGAATAAATCTACATAAGAATCTACATGGAATGGACCTACTTTATTTACAACAAGAATGCGAGTAATTAAATAAATACCAAGGTGGATTTCCAAATACCGTCTACAATGAGTTCTGTGCTACTGGTGTAGGCATTATGCATATCTTCTTTTTTGCCACCTCAACGCCTCTTTGTCTTTAGTAAAATCTAGATTTTTAGGCTGATCACAAACATTCCCAGAGGTGCACGTGACTTCTCCCAAATACTCCTATTCCTCCCTGTGCGGAGTTCCCTTCAGTGTTTTGAGCAAAAGTGTGGCTTTCTCAAGATTTTCAAACAATTACACGAGTGCTAGTGGAAGTCTATGCCAGTTTCATATTGTCATATTCTACCCATCTGTGTAAAATGTATGCGTTTGCAATTTCAGAAGGTGGAAATATCTGCATGCAGGTGTGCAGCAGAAATGTGCATTTGCTCATTTGACACTTTTCTGCAAGTATTAACTCGTTCTGCTATGCCGCTGCTAAATATATGAGTGCACCCAACTCTCCTTACCTTGTAAATTAACATAATCTTGAGTGTATTTCCATATTTTTACATAAAGAAAAATACATGCACAGAGTATAACATAGCATGCATTTGTAGAGCTCACATTCACCCTTGGTAACAACAGAATAACATAAATGTATTGATACCTATGAGAAATTGGGTTGGTGGGTGTCTGGGGTGTGAGCCCTGGTCTAGCAGCAACCACAACCCTTGTCAGGATGAGGCACAAGCAAACCCTAAATTAACCTGCACTCAACCCTCTGGTAGCTTGGCACAGAGCAGTCAGGCTTAATTTAGAGCAATGTGTAAAGTATTTGTGCAACACTTCAAACGATAACATAGTGCAAAACACCACAAATGTATCCCACATTAGTTTAGAAAAATAGAGCAGAGTCTAATAAATAAAACCAACAAAAATCCAATAAGAAGAACCAGAGTTATGAATTTTTAAAGATTTAAGTGTAAATTAACGCCAAAAAGCACAAAATGCCAACTGCAGCTATCTGGTCATGCTGGACCAGGTCAAAGTCACAGGTTCTGGCTGACCGCGATGGAGTGTGGGTCGACTACAGTCACCAGGTTAGGCCCGCAGAAGTTTACCTTCTCCAATCCGTGCCAAGAGCAGGTAGAGTATCGCAGGAGGCAACCGGCATAGCACAAATAGCAGGTCAGGCGTTGTGGGTGGGCAATGCTGGAGCTGCGTGTTGGCAGTCCTCTGCTAGCGGTCGATGCTGTAGGGCAAAGAGACAGCTGCCGGAGCTTCGTGTTGAATCACGGTACGAGCGGCGAGGTCTCACTGCAAACGGGCCCGTTTGCGGTTGCCAAGAGTTCAAAAGTTTGAATGCAGCTCCCTTAAGGCACACCAAGGGTCCAGGACCTGAGGGCTACCACTTGAGGGTCAGGAACTCACTTCAGCTGGGTCCAGGGGCTGATGCAGGACATTGGGGATCCTTTTATGTCCATGAGGCTCAGATCAGGAGGCCAGCAGAATAGCCCTGAGAGTCACTATGGTATCCTGGGATCATGGATGAAGTTGCAGGTCCAGTTCTCTTCTCACCCAAGCGAGAGGGAAGCAGGCAGAAGGAAAGCATAGTGGGGCAGCAGTTCCTTCAGAGGAGCAGTCCAGAAGAGTGGCAGTCCTTTCAGTAGCACAGTGCAGAGTATCTACAGGTGCACTGAAGAGTTGGTGTCAGAGGTCCATTATTTACACACAGTTGTGCCTTTGAAGTAGCATCTAGGCGAGACATGCCGTTGCAGTGCACAAATGCATCGCCTTACTGGCCCTGGCTCCAGAATAATTACAGGGGATATGCAGCTTTTTGTGTGGAGACAGGACACAGCATATTCAAGTGCAAGTGGGGATGGGCCCAGTTCCTCCCTTCCATCCTGCCACTGATGGCCCACTCAGTCACACCTAAGCTCCCCATTATGTGTGGCTATCTAGGAGGAATACACAAAGCCCAACTGTCACCCACACCCAGTAATGTGACCCAGAGACAGGCTGCATGCTCCGAATGGCTAAGGCAAGAAAATGCCAACTTTCTAAAAGTAAAAGACACACAGACGATGGACGTAATGCAGAGCAAATCAATCATTCACCCCCAGTCAAGAGATCTGGGTTAACAGAGCAAATCAATCATTCACCCCCAGTCAAGAGATCTGGGTTAAATTCATCATTCTTTTGTTCACCATGCCACCCCAGTTTAGACCTAGCCATATGCAAATCAGTCTTGACCCTGTGCCTCATCGGAACAGTCCAGCCCACACTGCAAAGCCAGGTCCTCCCTAGACCGGAAACAAGCATCCTGGGTTAGGTTTCGGGGCATCACCTCTCATCAGCCAGGCTAGCTTGAATCCAGTAGCACATTGAGCCCAGGACCCACGTCTGGGCATACCGCCGCACTAAGGACGAAAAAGCAAAAGACACACAGATGATGGACGATATGCAGAGCAAATCAAACATTCACCCCCAGTCAAGGGTTCTGGGTTAAATCCATCATTAGTTTGCTCAGCATGCCACCCAAGTTTAGACCCAGCCATATACAAATCAGTCTTGACCTGTGCCTCATGGGAACAGTCCAGCCCAAACTGCAAAGCCAGGTCCTCCCTGGACCGGAAACAAGCATCCTGGAACTGGTTTTGAGGCATGACCCCTCATCAGTCAGGCTAGCTTGAATCCAGTGGCACAGTGAGCCGGGGACCCACGTCTGGGCATGCCCGGCGCACTTAGAGCAAGAAAGCAAAAGACACACAGATGAGCAACGATGGATTTAGGCCCAGATCTCTGTACTGGGGTGAATGTATGACATTGTTCTGCATTCTGTCCATCAATTATTCTTTTTGCATTTGTCACACAGAGTGAGACAGCTATGCCGAGACATGGGTACCGTGCTCTCCATGCCACTGTAGTCAAGCCAGCCTGGCTGATGAGGGGCGAAATCCCGAAATCGGTCCTAGAATGTTTGTCTCCAGTCCAGGAAAGACCTAGCCTGGCAGTTCGGGCTGGACCGTTCCCATAGGAAGAAGGGTCAAGACTGATTTGCATATGGCTGGGTTCAAACTGGAATGGCACTGGGAGCAAAATAAAAATAGATTTAGACCCAGAACTCTGTACTGGGGTGAATGTGTGACATTATTCTACATTCTGGCCATCAATTGTTCTTTTTGCAACTTTCTAAAAGTGGCATTTTCAAAACTGTAATTTGAAATCCGACTTCACCAAAAGATAGGACTCTCCATTACAATTGCAGAGACACCAAACATGAACTAGTTACTTGGTTCCATTTGGAAATTACACTTATAAAATGCAATATGGTAACTCCAATCTTATCCTATTGGAGAGGTAGGCCTTGCACTAGTGAAAACGACTTTAGGAGTTTTTCACTACCAGGACATGTAATACATAAAAGTACATGTCCTACTTTGATACATTGCACCCTGCTCTGGGGCACTCCACGGCCTACGCTGGGGGTGACTTATGTGTATTAAAATGGAAGGTTTAGGCCTGGCAAAGTGTTTACTTTGCCTGTTCGATATGGCGTTTTAAACTGCACACACATAGGCTGCAATGGCAGGCCTTAGACATGTTTAAAGTGCTACTCAAGTGGGTGGCCCTAGCAGGGCTGCAGGCTCACTATCAGCATTTAACGTACAGGCCTTAGGCGCAGGTAGTGCACCTATGGACGTACAAGTACATTAAATAGGTCAATTGGGTATAAGCCAATCTTAACATATTTTAAGGAGAGGGCACTTTAGCACGGGCCAGCAGGGGTAAAGAGTCCTAAGGCCAACAAAAACGAAGTCAGCAAAAACAGGAGGTCTGAAGGCAAAAAAGTGAGGGGGAAACCACCCAAAGGATGCCAAGTCTGGCATTACCCATAGCAATGCTAATCATTTTATTGACTCTGGAAGGATGAAAGTTTGAACGAACCCACAGTGAATCAATCTTGTGACCAGGAAGTCTAACTCAGAATACTGTAGTGGATGCATTAGTTCACTGATACACCAGACCTGGTATGTGACCACCTGCAGTCCTACTGTTAAATTCCCGGGTTAGGCACATGTAGCGAAGCAGCTTATTTCTTACATTGTCTTCACAAATAACATTTCCAAGCAGTGACGTTTTGCATACATTTGCACGCACAACAATGTTGGATTAGTTTCTCCGAAACAAAACTTGTTTTACATCTAGCTTCGCACAACATTTTCATAACGCCCTGAACATCATGCACAATTATTAGCACCATGGTAGAACTATATCTATTTACGCTTTTGGTGCTTGTAATCACGTTTATCTGCTTCTGTCCGCTAATCATTGCAGTACACGTATTTTAAGCAAGAATAACGTTGGTTCAATAAATATTATTGAAAACGTCCCACTGTGAATTCTCTGTATATTTCTTTGAGAATAAGTAAGCACCAGTGACTGGGCGAAAGGTATTGTACTGTTTCCACGATGACTGAGGGGTCAGGGTTGTCATGTTCAATGGTTGCTAGAAACCATTTGCTCCCTGGTAAGGTTAGGGGGGCTGACGGCGCCACTGTGAGCTAGCTGGTCTATAGGCCAACATGTCCTGCGGGGGTGTCCGGTATCAGTCTTGGCACCAGGCCCTTAGTTTATGTTGTGCAAACAACGCACAGGGCCTACAGAGTGGTAGGAACTGCACGACATACAAGTTTGTTGATCTACTTTTGCAGGTATGACTCCCCCACCCCTTCTTAGCACCAATAGACCCACCTCTACCCCTAAATAAGCAGGTGCAGAAATACAACAATACGAGCAGAATTTATGCATTCTCAAATGCTATTTACAACACTAGGGGCCAGATGTATCAAGGGTTTTACCGTTCGCGAACGGGGCAATTCGCAGAATCAGCCCGTTTGCGAACGGTTATACGCCTTTTGGGATGTATCAACCCAAAAGGCATTCGCAAAATAGGTAATCGTAATTTTTGCGATTACCCATTATGCGAATGCAGTTAGGGAATCGCAATTTGTGATTCCCTAAATGCAATGCAAGAAGCATTCTCAGAATGCGACTTTGCATTAAGGAATCGCAAATTACCACCAACTTCAAGTTGGTGGTAATTTGCAAATTCTTAGAAAAATGCACAAAATTGCATTTTTTTAAGTGCCATGTGGCGCATACACATGCCCTTAGTGCATATGTATGCGCCACATGTGCACACTTACCTTTTTTGTGGGTGCATCTGGGGGGCCTTATGCCCCCATGGCAACTTATTTGGTAATCACAGGCCCATAGGAATGAATGGGAAGGCTTTCCTAATAGCGAATCGCAATTTGCGATTCGCTAATAGGGAATGTTAAGGATTCGCAAAAAAAATTGTAAATCCTACATACATTGCATTTTGCGATTCTAAAATAGAGAATCGGTAAAATTCGCTATTTAACAATCGCAAAAGCAATTCTTGATACATCTGGCCCCAAGATTTCAAAAATGCCTAATCTGTGAATTAAAAATGTGATTTGCCATCGAAAAACAGATTCAGTGTGCAAAATGGTTTACGAATTGTGGTCCTAATACACAAAGGAACTTTTGACTGTAAACATAAAATGTACAGACATTTACTGCAATTACAACTATGGTTTTCTCTCCCATAACTATGGATACAATTCAAGCAAGGGGTGGGAACTGGGCATTCTCAGACATGGTTGCCTTGGAAGTTTATGAACACTCACAAACATGTATATTTGTGGGCATTCCCAAAGTTCGCTCGGGCTTCTGTCCATGTTAAAAGTAGCTGGACGTTTACACACCCCTTTCAGGAGCAGGAGGGGAACAGATGACCCCTAGATTTGGTGAGAGTGTCGAGGAAGAGTTTTCCCCACAAGAAAAATACTTTCTCCGAGGTGAATAAAAACCCTGTGCATTTGCACAGGGAGCTCTACCCCCCTCCCAGCGCGCAGAACTCTACTCAATGAAGGACGATCTGCTCAAAGGGAGGCAGAGGAGATCTCTGGAATAGGCAGTTTCCAAGACGTACTTTTGGGAATGTTGGTGAATCGGAAAGAATTGTGAAATACTTTTAAAAGGAGAAGTAAACCTTGAATAGAGCTCGAAGTCTTCAATTCACAAGACTGTTGCACATCCCGTGTTCTTGAGTGGCTGCTGCGTCTCTCTATAAGGAAAGTTATTACCTCAGGATAGCTTCACAGTTTTAAACTAACCACACTCAGTGAGGTGCCATCTGTCTGCATAGTGGAGGACGAGTGAGCTCTGCTCACACGGATATGTGCTGTGGAATGATAGAGAGCTTGGATATCATGAGCAGTCATATAGTATATTGGTTTCCATTCCTATAATAGCAATACAGTATTTTCCCAGTAGAGTTGTCAATGCATCAAACTCTAAAACTATCATTTCAAATCTTTTTCCAAAGCTCGTCTCCTGTCTAAAGTCCTGGATACGTTTCCGCCTACTCTTGAGGCCCCTAGAACTAAGCACTCTTAATACAGATGGACAATCAGACTTCCAGTGAATGTGGCATTCCTGGATTGAAAAAAAGCCCTAAATACAAACTTTAATGAGGAAGCTTCTTAAGTAATCCTCCTTTGTATATGGACCATCCCTGTTTCTTCTCATCTATCACCAGCTAGTGCCATGATGGAGATTATTACACTACATTGTACCTAGCAAAGAAAAACTCAATATATAATAATCAACCTATGTAGTAGTGACAAGAGCTGCTAAGTTGTCTCACATGATTACTTGGCTACTGTTTCTTTTCTACCTTCCCCTCTACACTATTGGAAACAGCAAAGACTGGTCACAAACTGCTATTTCAGCCAATCAGAAATGTTCTGCTCTTTCTTTCAATGACATCGCACAGCAGGAGGAACGATGTCATCTTTGTTAAATCAAAAAACGTCTGGAATATGCGCTTCTCTGAATCAAACCCATAAAGTAGCTTTTTACTTTTGTTCTCTCAGACCTGCAACCCCTTGCCACAAAATCCATCCCGTGATGTATGTGAGGTAAGAGGGAGCATACCTTCAGAGCGCAGGGCTATGGAGAGGGGGCGTGGCTTTATTATGTTCAGATGTAATGCTGTGTGGGAGGAGGGGCCATGGAGGCTGCGGGTCCAGGTGAGGGTGTAAATCAGGGGCACCACCTGAACAGGTACAATACCTTTACAGTGCAGATTGTACTTTGCTCTCATACATTGTATGTAAGCACATCGGGAATCTTTACATAGCAGGAAACCTTTCAGTTCTTTACTTCGCGTGTCTATGCTTTACAGGTACGATATTTTTAAATAGTTTAAAGCCATCTATTTCATTTATGTCTACATGTGCGCACACACACTAAGTTTTTAGGATTAACAGATGGGTAGTGTTTAGTGGTAGTAAGATGTTTTTAGGGTTCAGTGGGGGTAAGTGGGTAGTAAGGAGTTTAGCTGTATAAGGAGTTTTTAGAGTTAAAAAATGGATTGCGTTGAGGGTCAGTAAAGGGGTTTTTGGGGTTTAGGGATGAGTAGACTTTAGGGGCAGTAAGAGACTATTAGGATTCTGGGAGGATAGTGTTTGGAGGTGGTAATTAGGATTTAGGGTTCAGGGAAGGGTAGTGTTGAGGGGTAGTAAAGGGTTTTTAGGGTTGATTTAATATTAAATTGTATTAAGCGATAATAAAAAACGAATTCAAAGTAATATTGGTGCATTTAAAGTAATACTGTTAATTTTTTTGACATGAATATTATATTAAACGTAAAAATAGATTAATTTTAAGAAATATATATATATATATTTATATTTGTGTATATACAGGTACTTAATCTATGTCTATACATACGTGTGTATGTACTCATCCTCGACCTTCGCAGATGGGCTAACATCACACCTCACCTCAAGAAGCTAAACTGGCCTTGTTCTGGGGGGTTATTAGGGTAAGCCCTTTATTGCTAGAGGGCCACTTATCCATCTCAACAGAAACAAATACATCCGAGGCTGCTTTCCAAGTCTGGGAGGAGCTGAACAACTTTCTATAGACTGCAAGAATGCAAGCCCACAGCACAGAAGTGGTAAGGGTGTATAGCTCGCCTTACTGTGTACTGTACGATAATTGCTCACCTGTGGGTCGCTGTATGAAGAGACTAACAGCGTATAGCACATGGCAGCACCGTGTGAGTTGGGAAATATGTTGTTTCTATTTTTTCCCTTCTGGTTTGAAGGCTCTTGGACCATCTTAAGTAGGAGGGTATAGAAAACACAATACAACCCAAACAAACATAAATGCAACTGCAAAGTCTCATGTCATCACTCACATTCAGGATCCCACGGACACATCACACATCACGCCACACCTCAGAGGCTTCCACTGGCTTCCCATTCACAAACACACACTTTTCAAAGTCCTCACACACATAACAACATACCCTGTACAATCTGGCCCCTCACGCCTCATCACCCACATCAATTTCCCTACCCCATCTAGAAACCTGCACTCGGCCGCCCTCTTACCAGCACACGTCCCCCGCATAGGCAAGGCCAGAGCTGGCAGTCGAGTGTTCTCATAACTCGCTTCTAAAGCCTGGAACAACCTCCCCGTACATATCAGAGCTGCCTTCCCTGTCCCTGAATTCCTCAAGACCCCGAAGACTTGGCTCTCAACACAGCCAGTGCAGCCCCTCTTATCAACGCCAGGATACTCTCCCGGCTGAATCATGCGCTCTACAAGTACTCATAGCAATTCATAACACAGGCTGGCAGTCTTTTTTGTGCCCAACTCACTCCTTTGCGGTTGGTTTTCAAGGTGGCGTAATCACGCCTCACTTTCTTCAGAGGAGTGGAGGATTTTGAACATGGTAGAAAACTATCTAAAGCAATGTGCATCTCCAGAGAGGAGCAACAGCTGCTCCTCAGGAAGAACTATGAGGCTGATTGGTCGTTAGTAGCCTCCTACTGCAACACGCAGCGACCTTCCTCCATCTTGTTTTTAAAGATAAACTGTTGGAGACGAGGACCAACAAGTCTGGCCTTCAACAGCTTTTTTTTTTTAAAGGAACACTGTCACCAAATAAATCACTCATCTGCTTGTTAACCTGCAGAGAGTGTTGTGTTTTCACAAGATGTTCCATGGCTCTTACTACTCCTGATTGCGTTAATATATTAGAATGCAAGGCTAGACATTGGCATCTGGAACTTTCAAGCAAAGATGTTTCGTACGTTTCTAAGTTTGTACTCTACAGTTAAAATAGTGCACATCACTGGCCCTGGAAATATAAATGTCTGACTCCGCTTCTAAAGGCAATCAACGAAAATTCTGCAGAGTCCACAGAAAGAGCAAGCAAGTTTGAATCTACATTCATTTGTTTGTTATGGACTGAGAAAGAATGCAAACAGTCAGTGGTATTCTGCAGTGGTCCACAGATAGATGTGAGATGGCGAGCTGGGCCGTTTGTGCCACAGCTATTCTGATTGGCTCTGATTCTGTCACAACTATTCTGATAGGCTGCCACTAGTCAACCAGAAAGATCAGTATGCTGAAACACCCTTTCAAACAATTGCAATAAATTACTTTTTTATAGCCATTCCAATTGGCTGCGGACAGCCAATCAGTATAATTGTGATAGCCCATGCCTTCCTGGATCATAATTTGCAATCCAGGGTGGCATGGGAAGTCCACAATAGCTAGTTTATGTGTCCATGCACATAATCTGCATCGGCCATTTCCCGAGTTCACCAGTGGACCATATAGTGGAGGTCTTTTAAACCCAGGTAGAACACAAAAAGTTGGACTTAGCCAATTTTGAATTCCACTAGCACATTTCTTCAAGTATACATATAATTATTCCTTTCTGTAGCTTTACATGGGCACAGAAGGAAGCTGTGCTCCTCTTGTTTAAGTAATGGTGCTGTATACTGCGCGTGGGCCGGGTAACACCATGAATAAGTACCTGAACTCTGAGGGATGCACCCTAGAATCCTGGAATGGCAAACTCCGCACTTTATACCCCGGTTGTGCCATAACGCATGTCCCATGATGCTATGTTTAGAGCGCTGGGATTTCTCATCTAGTATAATTGTTGCTAGGACTTTATTGGGGGAGAAAATTCACACTTGCCTTCATGAAAACTTGAGCGCAATGTCTGGAAGGCTGACTTTCTAACCGTGTCAACTACTTGATGTACTAGGGGTGCTACAGCGGGTAGGAGGAGGAAAGGGGGACATTCAGCTTCAGCTAAAGCCAGTCATAGACTTTGGTGAATGGAGACGAGGCCTGGGTACAACCATAGATCATTCCATTTCTAAAATAGGCACAAAGAGCCCAATTTACAAAGTGTTGGACACTGAAGGGCACTTAGCCTCTCATGAGAGGAATTACAGTAATCCTAATTCACCGCAGAATCTGGATTGTGTGGTGTGTACGAACACCGCACTTCTGAGTTCCTATTCCCACACATATATCACCAGGCAAAACAAGTTAAAAAAATCAGTCCAAATTACACTAGTCCAGACAAAACACTTATTCACTGTCAAAATTGCAATCATGTCATCAGAGCTGTCTGTTTAATATTCCCACAAAACAGTAAAATGACTGTGGCGCGTTGCAACATGAAAAGAATTGTGGATGTTACCAAATGTTGGCCTCCGGGCCTTGCTGTAAAATCAAGATTCCCATTTGAACTGTGCTAGACTATTTGTTGACAATAAGAACAAGCTTTCACAGCTAAGATTCCAGGTCTGTGACGTACTAACTAGAACAATTATCACCAAGAGCAGATGTAATGCAATGTCTGTTAGACAGAGAATGTTGGTGGACAGACTTTGTCAAAACGGAAATAGCTTTCGGACTAAATAACCAACAATACTTTACTTGCTTTCTGTGAATTGAGGACAGTGCAGTTAGAGTTGTTAACATGGACATGAAAGAAATCCTTAGTTGTAATCAGGAGAGGAAAGGTATCATTGTAGGTATAATGATGACTTCCAGTATAAAAATGGAAATGATGGATTGGTTTGTAAGATGGTGGAAATGAATGACCAATAATGAGAAGTGGAATTGGTCAATATGTATAACATTTCACATTATCGGTCAATGATTGATTT
Source organism: Calotriton arnoldi (assembly GCA_963921515.1). Lineage (NCBI taxonomy): Eukaryota > Metazoa > Chordata > Amphibia > Caudata > Salamandridae > Calotriton > Calotriton arnoldi. Next base: position 544,870 of record CAWUFW010004496.1, read on the forward strand.
TTTTTTATTAAGAGTTGGTTGGTTGATTGATTGACTGATTGGCATTGTTATTGTAATCCATAGATAAGGGCTTTCCAGTTAGCAAGTAAAGATTATCCATTTCTGACCCAAATGAATACTCCATTATTTATCAATGGACAATTATCTATAATGTCAAATACCCAATGATTCTTAATTCTAATCTGATCTTATAAATGCCATCAATATTGATGAGAGATACTGTGGCATTTATGGTTTAGATGCTGCGCATTACAAGAGGTCACTTTCTATGTAAATCCAGTACTTTTGGTAATTTTGCTGATTCACATGACTACCAGTTTTGACAACTTCACCCGGGTAAAGATACCTGAGCAGATATGCCCCTGTGACGTCTAATACCATTTCTAGACATCTGTAAGATATGTACTGGACACTGGTTATTACGAGTTACCCAGCTACATAATGGCTGAACTGAAAATATTGATGTTTGGTATCAAACATCTTCTCTTAACAAATCCGTACTGATACCAGTACCGGATTTATGAAGACATGCACCCAGAGGGCACCTTAGAGGGGCCCTTAAGAAGGTGACAAATTGTATTTCACCGAAACGCCGCGTCGACAGTTGTTTAACAGTTTTAAATTATTGTTTTTAACGTGTTGTTTTTAACTATATAAATGTTATATGGAATGACTACAGTACTCATGTATATATGATGTTGTTCACATGATTTGTTAACCTATGCATTTGCACTTTAAGATGAGGTATTTTTATTGTATTATACATGCTTGAATTACTGTGGAAATTGTATACAGTATTGTTTTATTATCATCCTTTGAGTTTATAATTAAGATTAGTACATAGTTCAGTATTCTCTTAATGAAGAGCAGTCTGTGAAGTTTGGAAATACCATATTACAATTGTGTCCTTTGGGTTTGCCGCGTTGTAACACAAATTAATCTTGCTATAATTCTTGTAAGAAAAGGGAATTTGTTTGTTTGCTTTTCCACTGTATCCCTACTAGTCACTACTAGTCATTTAGGTGCTGGCTGACTAGTATCGTCCAGCCTGCCACTACAGATGAGTTTCTGACCCCCTGCAGGTGAGAGCCTGTGCTCTCAGAGGCTAGGTACAATGACTGTCCAGAGGAAGGTGATCACACCTCCACCACAAGGATGGCTGGTAAATTTAGCATATCAAGGCCAGAGGCTTCAAAGACTCTGTCATCTTTGATATGTGACCTAGGCTTCCCCCAGACCTGGGGAATGCCACCCCCAACCTGAGGCCCATTTGGCACCGCATCAGGTGGTAAATTGAATAGTCAGAAAGCGTGACACACTTGCAGGTTAGACACACCCCTAATGTGGGACACCTGAAGTGGACAGTCGAGGAAGGGTTTCACCATCTTGTTTTTGGTAAAACTAGGAACTCTGGGTCAGAATTATGCCACACTTCCCAGGAAGTGGTCAGATATCGGGTGTAGACTACCCCGTGGGTAGGTAGCCCAATGGCTACTGCCCTACACTCCCCTAAACGCCTTTATATTCAGTATTTAGGGGTCCACCCCAACACCAGAGGATTCATCTACTTGGGAACAGAAGAAGGACATAGAAGAGCTGCCACTGTGAGAACTGTGGAAAACCACAAACTTAGCAATAAAATCTAGCTGACTGCTGGACCCTAGACAATTGGAAAGTCCTAACTCGTCCAAAACGTTGTGCATCCTCTTCAATGCTGGGAGGAATACCCAGCACTTCACCAATCATGTAGCATCTCCCTTGGGGTAGAGGAGCCATCCCCTGCATTTGTATACCGTTTTGCTGACCATTGGGTCCACCAAGGGAGCATCACACCAGGAGGAGGTTTTTGTGATCCTAGGAGGTCAGCCCCATCTTTTCACCGAGTTTTGAGATGCTAGACCCTCCAGGGCTCCCCCTGAACTAATACCATGGTACCGGAGCACTTGCAGCAACCAAGGCTTGTTAGTGTCCAGTCCAGACACCATTACTGCCAAAACTGACCCGCATGATGAGGCTCACATCAAAAGTGGCCCGGCTGTCTTTTTTCCTTCCCCTCTACAGCTCAACTGAGAACTGTGAGAGCCTCTAAGGCAAGTAACCAGTAAGCCAAACACCTCTGCACCTGAGCCCCATAGCCCAGGTTCACGACAACCGACTGCTCCCCCTTTCTTCACAGAACCTCACAAGCCAGCCCCCCCTTTGGGTTCTGCTGGACTTGTCCCCAAATCCCCCTTGCAGCCTTTGGTTTAAGGTGTCTATTGACTACAACGGTGTTGGGTTGGAGGCTACCAACCCGTCCAGCACCTCTTCACCTGGACATCCCAGGCCAGGTAAACTAAAACTGATGTTGGTTCCTTGGACGTTGGCCCCCTAGTACCCTTAGTTTCAAAGGTCACCCCAGAACTTCGACTACATGTATCTGTGTGCAGTGTATATCTCTCCTCTCATAGGATAACATGACCAAGTTCAAGGCTCATACCTCGAAAACCGTTATTTGGCTATTTTTAAGTTTTCTCGTAAACTCCATAAGTCCGACAGTACTTACCTGATTCCAGTGATCTTGGTGTCTAAAATTATATAAACATTTGTGTTATGTTTTCTAAATTGGTCTCAGATTTTCTTCTTGAGTGCGAGTCTCATTTATTGACTCTATGTCCATAACAAATGCTTAACTAATCCATTACACTACCCTCTGATAAGCCTAAAATGCTCGACCACACATCCACAAATAGAGAACTTAAGCCCTGTAAACCAGGGTCGTCAGGACTTGTTGCATGGTGTGCCCCTACAATGGCACTACCCATAAAAAGGCAGCTTCCTACAAGTATGATGAGACAGAAACGTGATACCGCTATATGCAAAAGTGGAGTTGCCATGGTCATGTTCATACAAGTCCAGAAGTATTGGCTACATTTCAGGCTGTACAAAAGAGATCAAAAATGTGCAGTTTGCAGAAATGTTGCTTGAAGGTGCTCATTGGGAGCAAAATGCATCATTTAGAGCAGGAGCAATTCCAGGTTTCCAATGGCAGAGCCTTAAATAGCTCCACAGTTGGAAATTCCTAACCTGACAACTGTCCGCCACTGGTCGGCCTGGTTACAGTAACGTCATTCTGTCATATGTAGAGCTACGACCATCGCTAATTTTCCCTGTCTCAAAGCATGGTGGGCCTGAGCAGGGAAAACTCTCTGTTTATCAAAGCAACTTTTTACATGTTACAGCCCTCCCTTTTGTCTAAATCTATTATAAATTTTAAATAAGGAACGGACAATACTTAGTACTTTCCAACCCTCAGCATCTAGCTAATGACTGCAGCGCGCTGCTTTTTGCTGGGGATTGGCCCCAGGGACTGGCCTCTGACTAGGCTGTCACACAATCCACTGTTAGCGGCCAACCACTCGCGGCACACGGTCTTCGGCCTTGTGCAGTTGGGGTTGGTAGGCGGGCGTGCCTCCCACAACAGGGGTTGGGCACATGGCCTGGCTAACACCTATAGCAGCGCCCTCACCAAACAAATATTGAATAGTCCTCATACCTTATAGTCTGAAGTCTATATTGTTAACCAGCTTGCTGTGTCCTCTTATCTATTCTGTCTGCATTTGACTGGTGCCCTTTTGCTTCATCAGTGGAAGACCCTAAGTCTGCTCTAGGGATCTCTGATGCACCTAGTGCTCTGTTTGTTGGTGTGCTTGGAGTGACAATTGGTCTGGCCAGTTAAACTAGAGGCCTAGGTAGAGAAGCCACGAATGGTCCTGGGGAAAAATATTAAAACAGACAAACCGAGCACTGGCAAAACCAAAAGATCTCAGCTTTAAATAGCAGAGCTTTTAGCTTGTCTATGGGTTCTTTACACTGACATTTGAATGCAGATAATACGATGCATGTCTGGCAATTTTGAAATAGGTCTGCCATTAAAGAAAACCCATTCCAAGATGTCCCCTAAACATCACAACTCATGTGATGGTCATGACACAAAAGAGCCTATACGTCGTGACGTGTATTTGACACACAAGCGTCACGTTGCGCCCACAGTTTTGTTTTGCTTTTTGTAATTTACCATTTCAGCCACTCTTTGAGTGGTAAACTGAAAAGAAAAAAACAAATCTGGGCCAAAAAGCACTCTAATAAAGGATTGGCAGGCACCAAATTGTGGCTGCCAGACCTTTAAAAGAAAAAAACAATAATAAAGTAAAAATTACTCAATGGGCAGGGACAGTGGGAAGTATGGTGTTGCCAGTGAGGTATAAGTAGATGTCACTTAGTGCCAAGATCCAGGCGGCACAATACGGGGCTTATTTTATTTACAAAATAATAAACTTACCAGAAGGAGTGTGGAAGGCAACACACGGAGTAGGACGCGAGTAAAAAAATACATTCCAATGCAGTGAAAGGAAAACGTTCTTTCACTGAATACCAACAATATGGAAGCATACAGTCAACCAATCAGAGCAATGTGAGAATAAAACACGTCTAAGTGAGACAAACAACAGAGTAGGGAGAAAAGCTATTAGACGAGCAGCAGGGAAGTGAGATAGACAACAAAGCCCTCCAAATTATGACCAAAAGATTGACCCAAAACCCGCTCTATCAATTGAAAGCAATAGGACTGGTCAACTTAGATGCAGCCGAGACCTAAAAAGCAGACAGCAAAATGGGTGGGAACGTCGTTAACGTGCATCAAGAAAACACTGTAAAAATGTCAATGTTTCTAAAGACACTATCAACCCCGGCCATCATATATGCCACGACTGGAGACAAAATACTAAGCTAAACTAGTGGTATAATAGGAGTCAAGCGAGTTTGGTTAGATTAAGAAATTAAAACAGTTTCAAAATGTTGCACCAATATATTTCTGTAAGATTATTATTTTGTCAGGCTATATTTTCAAGTAGACATTTCTGCGTTCCATTTTTTCAGTATATAGGGCCCGATTGAGATCTCGGCAGACAGGTTACTCCGTCACTACGGTGACGGATATCCTGTCTGGTGAAATATAAATCCTATTGGATATAATGGGATTTTTATTTCCCATCTGCCAAGATCTAAATCAGGCCAAATTGTTTCACAGGGAACTTGCACCTGGTGTGACATTGCCTGTGCATCTTAAATGTCTTGGGTAGGCAATCCAGCTAAGTGTGGCATGCATCAGCAGGTAATTTTTGGACTGCTATATCTAGCTGCAATCCACGAAAGATGCCACACCAATGACATATTCTTAAGGGGAAAAATCAAATCTTGAAAGGGCATTTGAGGGTGAGGTGTTTGTTAATGACAACATACAAGGTCTGGCCAGAGTTTGCGGAGTTTAAGCAGAACTCCAAAAGTGATCTAAAACCTCTGCCGTGCTACGCGGAGTTCCGCAAGCGGTGGAGTTTGTTAGGTCACGAGCGTTCGCATTGATTTTTAGCACTGGGTGTTTCTCCCGCACTGGAAAATGAACTTGAATAGCACCATGCGCAGCCCGATAGGGAGCTGCTTCTTTCTGCCGTTCAAGTAGATTTTCTACTCTAGCATCAGCTTCCTCAACGCGAACGGATGTTTCTCAACACGAGTGGTCGCAATCATAAACGACCGCCCGCATTGAGAAATCTCACTGGGAAATGGTCTTGCGTTGGATTTTCCTCACTTGAGGCTAACTTTACGTTGAGGAGCGCGAGGAAGGAAAAAACTCTGCTCCAACTCCATGTGCTCCGTGGAGTGTGAAAAAAATCAGCAAACGGAGCGGAGTTCACCGCCCAGGTCTACAATATACAGAGTAGCCGAAAATGTTGTGTGGAGTGAGAAGGAGTGTGAGGACCAGTGTTGGACCTCTCTGCAGTGTCACCCCAAACCTTTTGCCTTCACTCCCTTTCTTTGCTGAACCCATTTTTGTCACATTGTAGGACTCTATGCACCTTACCACTTCTAACCAGTGATCAACTGCTTTCGCTCTCTCCCTAAAACATGGTAAAATTGGCCTACACCTGATTGTCACATGTACTTTACTTGTAGGTCCATAGTAAAGTAGTAATACCATTATTCAGGGCCTGTAAATTAAATGCTACTAGTGGGCCTGCAACACTCATTGTACCACTCACTAAATTAGTACTTTAAAACATATCTCAGGCCTGCCAGTGCAGACTGTAATGCAGTTTTAAACTGCCATTTTGACCTGTCAAAATAAACTTTGGAAGGCTTAAACCTTCCATTTTAACGCTTATAGGTCAACCATATAATCACCTCTTAGGGTTGATTGTGACTGAGCCCTCCAGCAGTCCCTGGTCCAGCCCAGCGGTGTTGATACCAAAGGCTGCCCCACCAGGCTCCACTCCAGAACTTAGGTTCTATGTGGACTACCGGGGAGTCAATTCAGTCACCAAGACTGACGCTGAGCCCATCCCCCAAGCTGATGAGCTCATCGACAGGCTTAGCGCCAGCAAGTTTCTCAGTCCTTTTGATCTCACATCAGGCTATTGGCAGTTTGCATTGACTGAGAGGGCAAAAGAGAGATCTGCATTCTCGACCCTAGAGGGCCACTTCCAGTTCAGTGTGATGCCCTCTGGCATTTTCCCCTGCCACCTTTCAGAGGTTGGTGAACAAGGTCCTGGCTGGGAAGGAGGCATTCTGTGCTGCCTACCTAGAGGACATGGCTGTCCCTAGCTCCATCTGTGAGGAAAATCTGTACAGCCTGCATGAGTTGATTCAGGCCGTGCAACAGGTGGGTCTGACTATAAGGGCAGCAACAGCCAGATAGGACAGCAAGTGCCAGATGGGGTAGAGTACAGAAGTGTTTCTGGATGGGCAGGAGCAATGTGCAGCACCTCCAGGCCAAGGTTGAGACTATCATGGCCTGGCAACCCCCCAAAACACAGACTGAGGTGAGGGACTTCCAGGGCCTCACTGGACATTACAGGAGGTTTGTTAAGGGTTATGGCACCATTCCCTCAAGGACGCTATGTGTACTGCACCTGTACTCAAGGCTCCTGCTTTCTACAAGGAGTTCAATGAACAGAAGGATGCTTTAGAGCATGGTGTAGGGGCTGTCTTAGCATGGTTAAATGAGTAACCTTGATTTGTAAGAGGTCACTTCCCTGAGAACAGAGGGGGAGTAGTATTGAGAAGGAGGTCTTTGCTGTGGTCTGGGCGTTGAAGAAACTGAGACCATACCTGACTGGGACTCACTTCTGGGTACAGACAGACCGCTGGCCCTTCAAGTGGCTTATGCAAATTAGGGGTGAAAACCCCAAGCTGGAGAGGTGTTCCATCTCCCTTTAGGGAATGGATTTTATGGTGATGGACCATCCTCAGTAAGTCCATGCCAGTGCTGATGGTCTATCCAGGTTCTTCAGCCTTAGTGATGAGAGCTCCGAGGTGGTTGGGTAGTTCTCTCCACTTTTCGCTAGGTGGGGCAACACATGTTAGTCCTGTCAGCCTTAGGGTGGTGTTCTCCCAAACCTATGGAAGACTCGGAAGGACTGCTGTACTACTCAACAAAGGTTCTGCTACCCTGCTGCCTGAGAGAAAGGACTTGACCTGCATCTTGATCCTAAGGCCACCAGAGTGACTTCAAGGGCTAGTTGGCTGGTCTCCTGATCAGAGCCTCCGGGACAGAAAAGGCTCCAACCACCTTGAACTGCGCACCTGGGCTCGGTCTTCTGTGAGTCCTACCCCACCCATCCCCCCAAGTGGTGCTGCCCCAGTTCTAGACACTTAGAAGTGTGCCAGAAGGTGCTCTGCCAGCCCAGCTGTGGTCTTGTGAGCAGAACCGACACATCATGACGCATCTCTTCGTCATTCCACTTCGGAACCGCTGAAGCATGATGCATCCCCCACGCCGGACTTTGCATCACAGCCCGCAGTTGCCTTAGAAGTGTGTTGTAATCATTCTATGTCCTGCTCGTGCCTGAAGATTCTGTCTCCATGGTGAGTCTCGAGAGAGACAGTTAGAACCAGGAGAGCAGAGAGGCCGGCAGCAGGAGTTGGTGGTCTGTCTGTAAGCTAATAAATCTTACTGAAACCCATGACAGTCTGGCTTCGTAACACTGGCGACGAGCAACCTTACCTCCAACTCCTTTCTTGACGAACCCACGGATTTCGTTTTCTCACCACGCCACTTGGAGTTGCGTGACCAGTGAGAGGCCTCTTTCCTCGCTTCCCGGAGTCTGCCGGAGTCTGCGCCATACCACTGGGTTTTTTTCCCATCCTCGGGAAAGCTTTGCACTGGTTTTGAGGGATTTTGAGCACTTTTCCCTCCAACGGCTCTACTTGGCTCGCGACGCTGTCCTGCCTCATCTGTTTGCTATGCTCGACGCGCACGACGTCAAAACGTCATCGCGCGTCAGGTTATCATACAGCGTGCCGCCATCTTAGTTGTCTGATCTCCATGACAACACCTCAGAGCCACACAGAGCCACACGAACGCAAAATTAAGGCGCAACGATCTAGAAATTAAAGCGCAACCATTTGGATTTAGACATTGAACCCCGCAGGTACTTTGGTTAATTTTAGAGTTTGTAGTCCAGCGCTACAATTTTATTTATTTATTTTTTTTCTTCACAAAGGTTGATTGTATGCCGCGCTTTCGCAAACTCTCCTGAGTACTGGCATCTGCACTGACATTTATTGGATATACTTGGTTATACTTACATTGCTGACTTTAATTTTTGACTTATCCAATATTCTGCATATTTCGGTGCCAAAATTTTTAAGAAATAATTCAGAAACCCTGCTAATATGTCAACTACCTCCATGAGCCAACCACCTCCATTCCTATGCGAAAAGGGTGAGCCGCTATTACCCTGGAAAAGGTGGAAACTGTTATTTGACTCCTATTTAATCGCTATTGGGGGTGAAAAATTTTCAGCTCATAGGAGACAAGCCATCCTTCTTCATAATTTAGGAATTGAAGGGCGCAACATTTACGAAAGTATTGACACACTTCCTGTTGGTGAAGGTGAGGGTGAACCGTCTGATGTATTTGAGATGTCTATAAAAATGTTAGAAATGTATTTTGGCCCACGCATCAATGTCGTATTAGAGAGGCACAAATTTTTTATGAGGATACAAGAACACAACGAAAAGGTAGGGAATTATATTGCTTCGCTAAAGACCTTGGCTCGCACCTGTGACTTTGGTGAACTCACGGACTCGTTGATACGTGATCAACTGGTCAGGTGCACCAACAGTTCCAGAGTGCAAGAAAAACTGCTGTCTAGAAACCCTTCTCTCAAAGAAGCTGTAGCTATTGTAGAAGGGATGGAGAATACCTCAGGCTGGGTCAAGGAGATGAAAGCACACAAAGTAACAATGGATGACAATATCACACCAAGTAGCATTCATGAATTATCTCTCAAAGAACCATCTCTAGACTCCATTGACAGTGTCTCCAAGACAGCACGTGGGACTAAAATCAAACCTCCCACAGACTTCTCAAAGATGAAGTGCTATAGATGTGGAAGCTCTAATCATTCTTCTAACTATCCCAATTGCTATGCCAGAAGCACAACCTGCCTCAAGTGTGGAATCAAAGGCCACTATGCCAGGGTATGCAGGTCTAGTGGCAGAGTACGCGCAGTAGAAAATGTTGAAATTGGTGGCAGAGTACGCACAGTGGATAGTGTTGAGACTATCAATAACACTTCTAAAACTATTATGTTGAGCGTAAGAGGTGACGGCGTGGTGGATGCAGACACAATCACCATGCCGGAATGTGAAGTGGTAATTGATGATAAGTTGTTTGTAGTTCTAGCAGATTCAGGTTCCCTTTTACCATGTTGGGCAACGAACTTTGGGACAAAACCTTTCCTGAATCACAACTTTTTGCTCCTGACATTAGTCCAGTCAGCTATGGTGGCTCCCACATCGATGTAATTGGTTTTGCCATCATGAAAATTCACTTCAAGGGGAGGGAAACCATTGGAAAGATTTACGTTGCCAAACGGGGTGACAACCTCCTTGGGTGGAGGCATCAAAGAGACTTAGGAATAATGCTAAATCCGAATGCTCGTTGTCCCTCCGAGCAGGTCATGTTGATTGATCATTGTGTGAGTTCCAACAAGTTCTTTGAAGAGTTCCCTCTAGTTTTTTTGATAGCTTGGGGTTGCTCAAAGACTTTGAACATCGCATTGTTCTAAAACACAATGCAACACCTGTTGTTCACAAAGTCAGGAGGGTTCCTAACATGATGGTAGAACCCCTGAGGAATGAACTTAAGAGGCTCATGTGTTTGAATGTTATTGAGGAAATTGAGTCCTCGGAATGGTTGGCCCCAGTGGTTTTAGCTCCCAAAGATGGTGGGAAGAACATCAGGATGTGTGTGGACTTGAGGAGCTTAAACAAGTGGATATGGGTAGACCGCCAACCTCTACCCAACATTGCTGAATCAATTAACATGCTCAATGGTGCGAAAGTCTTTAGTGTGTTGGACTTATCCGCAGCGTACCATCAGGTGCCTCTCCATCCAGACTCCAAACACTTGACGTCTTTCGTAACACCACTAGGTGCTTTCCGTTTTGTCAGGATGCCATTCGGGTTAGCTTCGGCTGCTGCCTGTTTTCAACGCATCATGAAGATGGTCCTGGGAGATGTGTCCAACATCTTATTTTTCCAGGACGACATCTTGGTTTACGGAAAGAATGATTTAGAGCATGATAACGTTTTGAGGGTTGTTCTACAAAAGCTAGCCGACAAAGGTTTGACTGTAAATAAGCATAAATGTAAAATTGGAGTGTCTTCTGTCACTTATCTTGGTCATGTTATCTCTGGGGAAGGCATCCAACCAAAATTAGATCTTGCAAAGAGTATTATTGAGGCTCCTGCCCCGGTTGATAAAGAGCAAGTGAGGTCTTTCCTTGGCCTTGCCGAATTTTATTCAAAGTTCATCCAAGACTTTGCCACCACCGTGGAACCGATCAGAGCTCTTTTGAGGAAGGGTATGCAGTTTACCTGGTCGGTTGAGTGTAATGCTGCTTTTGGATCTATCAAGCAAGCAATAGGTAAGATGCCCACTCTGGGTCATTTTGACACAAAAAAGAAAACTGTTCTAACAACTGACGCCAGTTTGTTTGGCCTTGGAGCGGTGCTCTCTCAAGTTGAGGGTAATGAAGAGAAAGTTGTTGCATTCGCCTCTAGAACACTAAAGAAACCCGAGCAACATTACTCATGCATCGAGAGAGAAGCTTTAGCCATTGTGTGGGCAATAAAGCATTTTAAATTCTACCTTTGGGGCATACCGTTCTTGGTAAGGTCAGACCATCGCCCTTTAATTCAAGTGTTCTCGTGTGCAGAGAGTGAAAGACTAACACCCAGACTTAAACGCTGGAGTGAAGGTTTAGAAGAATTTAATTTTCAAGTACAATACCTTCCGGGCTCTGCTAACAAGACAGCGGATTGTCTATCAAGGTTACCCATTGACTGTTACCAAAATGTCTTGGACAATGAAACTGTTGGAGTTTGCTGGGTTAAAGAGCCTGCTATTCAGGAACTTGAATGGGAACAAGCCTTGTCGGAAGATGTTTTATTTCCTATTATTTTTGATTTTGTTGTCAAGGGATGGCCTGATTGCAAAAAAATGGACCCGAATTTATTGCCTTTCTGGTCGATTAGAAATGAACTTACGCTTTGTCAAGGTTACCTAATGCGGGGTGAGAGAGTTGTACCCCCTGTTACTCTAAGACCCAAGTTAGTGAATCTTGCACATGATGGGCATTTGGGAAGAAACCTTACCAAATCTCGTCTTCGTGAAAGATACTGGTGGCCCAAAATGGACAGCCAAGTCGAGATGGTAGTCAAGGAGTGCCACGAATGTGCCTCCAATGACAAGTCAAAAGTCATCAGTCCAACTCCCCTGTCGCCTGTTGAGGTTCCTCGAGAGCCTTGGGTCAAGCTTGGTCTCGATCTCATGGGTCCCTTTGAATTGTTGGGACCTTCTGAGAAGTATGTGATTCTTTTGGTGGATTACTCTTCTAAGTGGGTTTCCACCAAATGCGTCAATTCTGTCAGTACCAGGGTGGTTATTGATTTTCTTAGGGATGAATTTGCCAGTGAGGGTGTTCCTCGTTTCCTCATCACAGATAATGGGGTGCAGTTCATCTCACAAGAGATGCATGATTTCTTAAAGGATTTTGGGATTATCCATCAAAAGACTGCGCTTTATGCGCCGCAGGCGAATGGATTAGCTGAACGCATGAACAGGGTGGTAAAGGCATGTGTCCAACGGGCTGTGGAGATGAAAGTACCTCTCAAAAGTGTCCTGAGGGATACTTGGTGGGCGCATCGCACTGCACTCAATACTGTCTTGGGAAAGTCGCCTTTTCACATACTAAGGGGAAGAGTGGCTCTGTCCAAACTTAATCCTGGTTGGCTACCCCACATTGAAGGTCCTGTTTTGGATAAGGAGGAGGTGGGAGCGAAGATTAAGGCTTACCAGAGGAAGTACAAGGAGAGGTTTGATTTTAAAAAATCAACCAAGGCCACAACTTGGAGAGTTGGTGAGTGGGTACTTATAAAGAAGCCAAGGTGGCATAGGAAGGGTGTCACTGACTTTATGGGTCCCTTTGTCATAACTTCTGTATTCAAGAATGTTGTTGTTGTTAATAATGGCACTAAGTGGAGCATGTCCCGCTTGGTGAAGTTCCATGGTGACACGTCATCGAGCTATTCAGGTTCAGATGTTTTGCCTGCTTTGGGCTCAACCATGGGTCCTCCTGTTCCTTTTCCACTTTGTCCCCGAAGTCCTTCTTCCAGGTATCGTTGCCCTCCTAGGCGTTATAACGACTATGTGATGAATTGAAATATTTTGTATTGTTGTTACATTACTGCACTGTTATGTTTTGACTTATGCATTCTCTTTCTCCTTCCTTCTACTCTCCTCTTACTCTTTACTCTTTCCTTTTCTTTGTGTTTTTAGTAAAGGGGAAGTGTTGTAATCATTCTATGTCCTGCTCGTGCCTGAAGATTCTGTCTCCATGGTGAGTCTCGAGAGAGACAGTTAGAACCAGGAGAGCAGAGAGGCCGGCAGCAGGAGTTGGTGGTCTGTCTGTAAGCTAATAAATCTTACTGAAACCCATGACAGTCTGGCTTCGTAACACAGTGCTCCTCCATTACACATCTTTGACGCAGGCCTTTGCATTGCAAGCCCCTTTTCAACATTATCCTGGACAACGATGCATGACTTTGCATCATAGTCCCACAGCTTCTTCAGAACCATCGGTACAGGATGCATCTTCAAAGCAGATCTTCGTATTGCAAACCTCTCAACGATGGCATCCTTGATGAAGACGCAGGACTCGCAGATCAGCCCCGCTGCTCCTGAAAACTGGTACTGCATGATGAATCCTCAATTCAGGATCTCTCAACGCACCACAAACCAGGATTTAAACTACTTAGTTTAGTGGGCCTAACTGGGTCCCTGTGTCCGGACTGCGTTCAATCATGGTCAGTCTGAACTTGTTACTTTCTCCTGGGCCAGCGAAACCAGATAACCACAGTTAGTGCTTTGTGCTTCTAGACACTGTTTTTACTTAAAACATAAAAATGTCATACTTCTGTTTCCAATGATTGGAATTTTAATATCAAATAATTTATTAAATTGTACTCTATTATTTTTAAATCGGTGTGAGATTTTTCTTTTGTGTTGTTTTCACGTTATTACTGTTTAAAGTACTACATAAAGCTTAACACACTGCCTTTAAGTTAAGGCTGACTGCTTCGTGCCAAGCTACCAAAGGGTTGAGCACAGGTTAATTTAGGGTTTTCTTGTGACTTCACCCTGACAGAGATTGTGGTTGTTGCTTGAGCACGGTTTCATCCCACTAAACTAATAGACCAATTTCCAACACACTGCAATTCCACTTTTCATAGAATAGCTCTGAAAAGTGTAACCTTGTAAATAAAAATTCTGCAATTATTTTCCAGCATGGAATGATGATGTACATTTTCAGTTATTTGACTTGCACGCTGTGTGTAGTATTTGGATTGGCTTAGATCTGTTAGCACTGGAGTAATCTTGCCCTGTGGAGATAAAACTTTGCACTGTTCAAGGTGAGAGATCGCTGGCAAAATTTGCAGTCTTTTTCTAAGGGCAAGAATCTGAAGCTTAAAAAAAACTATCCTTTACCACCCTTTGTCTGTATCTTATCTTTCTCAAGCTTGGTTATTGCTGGTGTAATGAAAATCACAGACACGCCATTTGTTACCTAAAGTTGTATTGTCTTGTAGTGTTCTTCTTTAGGTACTTGAGAGCCAGGCAGTTTATTTACATCTGCAATGTGGTTTCCACATATATTGGATTGCATAGCTTTTAATATATGTATAGTTACCCTATCAAAGCTTCGCTCCATAGGAGTGCTGTAGTTTCCAGCTATTTTAATAAGACACTATGGGCCCGATTACGATAACGGGTGGTCGGACAGTCGTACGCTGTTGCGGTGGTCAGGAGACCGCCCGACAAGCAGTCGGAGGTCCGCCTGCCCAATTACGATATGATCGTTGTGGTGGTGGTTGGAAAGTGCTCATTTACACTGTGGCTTGTGCTGCAGCCCAGAAAAAGGGAAAAGGGAAATGGAAAATTAAAACTTTGTGCACATCCATGCACTGTGGACCATGCACCATGTGGTGCATGGCACATGGTGCATAGATGTGTGGGGGGGGCACTACATGTGCCTCCTGGGCCACTTTGCAGTGGCTCACGAGGGACGGGGGCCCTGTTTGGGGTCCCCAAAGTCCCTTTCTGACAGCCTTTTCATGCCGGGCAGACCGCTATGAAAAGGCTGTCGGAAAAGGACTTTGAAATCCTGACAACGGTGCCTGCCTCGGCCTCACCTCTTGTTGGAGTACGATTCAAACCGCCGCCCCATCGGGATAAGATGATCCTGTCGGAGGTGGCAGTCTTTACCCCAGGTAACTGTGGTCTGACCGCCTGCATTGTAATGTGGTGGTTTGACCAATGGCCTGTCTGTCGGGCAGACCGCCACCGATGGCCTGTCAGTGATGGTCCGCCCAACATCGTAATCAGCAGTGCTTAATTTGTAAAATATTATGTGCCAGGGCTCTGACCAGGAGGCCACTGCAGCTTGCACCACCCATCGCCCTTGTCATTGCTGCCAAACCAACTACTAACCATTTCTTTCGCATGTGAATGCGACAGTTCAGATTATTCCAGGTCCCCAAAGCTAAAGGAATGGCTGGGGAGGCAGGTATGAGCAATTTTAATTTATATTGTATTCCTAAACAACCATTGTTCTGCTCATCTCTAAAGTAGATGAGCAGCGCCACCTTGTGGCAGACTGTTCTAAATATGGTGTTGACAATTAGGTGCCGGTGCCGAGCACCAGAAACCAATGAAGTGCCGGTGCTGAGCACCGGAAAGCACCGGCTCAAATTAAGCACTGGTAATCAGGCCCTATGTTTCAAGTTATGCTAGCATCTTAACACATTGAGTTCTCTTATTATAGACAAAGAAACACGGAGTGAATTAAACAATGCAAAAATTAATTTTAAAAAACTTTAACGTCAACCTTTCCGAAACTGACAGCACCTTATGGAATAGCAAATATTCAAGCAAGCCCCATCGCATCAAGCAAATGCACAAGATAATGAGCAATGTTAATAAAGGATCAGACTAATTAAAAATGAGAGTGAAATAATAATGACAATCAAGAATGTTAATGAAAGATTGTGATAATATTCTGTGAAGGTCTCACAATGCCGGCTTCCTCCTAAGAGCCAGAAGAGTCTCATAGATGAAAGTAAAGCCCAGCTGAGAAGTGTTGGTGCCATTCATCTGCATAAAAGAACTGAGGGCACTCAAGCATATCCACACCTACATGTTAATGAGAGACTACAGAGAAGCCTGCAATAATTCCATAAAGGACACAGCTACAAGGCTGGAACTCATTCACCAATCAATCATCACCAGGTCACATTAGTGGTTAATTTCTTCCTACCACTACCTTCGCTCCCTCAGATGTTCGATCCTCCTGTAGATCACATCAACTCTCAGTTAACTGCCCTTACTCCCTCTACCTCACCCTACCACACTAAAAAAACATATCTCGCAATTTACTCAGGGATGCGACTGACTTCATCATGAATGTACTGGAGATGTATAAAATTAAACTTTTGTCGCTAAAGCTGTGACTATTTAACTTTTTCATCATCATAAATAACTTTATTTTGGCATAAGCTATAAAAGTAAATAATATATATATTACATACATACAGTACTGTGATAATAACAGTTAATCACGTAAAAAACGTGAAGAAGGGGCCATGCGTAAAATTCTTAAAGCTTCATGGTAGCTACCGGTACATAGCTGCCTACACACTGGTGCACTCCAGGCAGAGCAAAGCTTAGCATACGAAGGGCATACAAACAGCACATGCGAAATGGTCTCTTTTTGCCCATCGCAGAATGGGCAATCCTCGCTAGCTCCTCCCTTCCATTTTGCAGTAAACGCCTTTACAGGGAGGGTGCCCACTCTGAACTGATGATAAAGCTTTCTGTCAAAAGGGACAGTTATCAAGTCACAGTACTGCTCTAACCTATAGGTGGACTTAAAATGTAAGAATTCACCAGTCAGTGATGCATTTCTTTCTGCAGGACAGTAACATTTTTTATCTCTTCCTTAGTGGGGATTTGACTACGCTCCGGATGGATCCCTACATCGCCGAGGCCAATCGCCTTCAATAGCTGCTTTACTGAGGTCAGCCATGGTACTTTGCTGGCCGTATCCATCTTAATCAATTCACCAAGTGCCACTGTGTAATGTGCTAACTCCGGAGTGACCCAGATTCTGCGCCAGTAAATAAGGGACGCAAGTGACCTTTCTGAGCTACCCTTTTCAAACCCAAATCCATGAACAAGGGGCACAAAGGGGTGCTCACAGGGAGTGTAATCAGCTCTCTGTCACATTTATTCTCTGATTTTACCAACCTCATGATCTCATCATACCCCAATAGCTCAGCCCCATGCAGCGCAGCCCCTAAAGCCTTTGCATCGTACATTTCCAGGGCTGGAGCCTAGTGAAAGTGGAATGCTGGTCTTTTGCAATTATTCTGGCTCTTTGCTTATGTTTTATTGTTGCAACGTCAGTATGGTGGCCCCGTGATAAATTAGGAGTAAGTTTGATACCCAAGTATGTGAAAGAGTGTACCTGTTCCAGAAACTCAGGGGCATATTAACAAGAGGGGGAGATAAAATTATCGCCGCTTTAGCGTCCGTTTTCGGCCGAAAAGCGGCGATAATTTTATCGCAAGATTGGGCAAGGACACGCTAGCGCGTGATTCCGTGAGTTGGCACCTGCTTTGCATGTCAACGTTAATGAGATGCAAAGTAGGCGTGCCTCAATATGCTACATGGGTAAATATCGCGAAGGCAGCTTCGCGATATTTACAACAATGCCCCGGCCGGCATAGCGATAAACAAAATCGCGCTAACCGGCATTAACGCTGGATTTTAACGTCTGCTAAAATCCAGTGTTAGGCATACTTTGCATGGGAGGTGGATTATGCTGATACGACCACAGGGTCGTATCAGCAAGGTTATTGCTGTTTTCCATGGAACATCGCTGGAAAACCAGCGATGTTCCATGGAAAACACCGCTATCGCTGGAATAATTATCGCCATTGCGCTATGCGTTGTTAATACAGCGCTAGCATGGCGATAATTTCCAGCGATAGCCGGCGATAAGAAATCTCACGCTATGCGCGGCAGCGATAATTATCGCTGCCGCTTGATAATAAATCCCTCACTTCCCCAGGGTAGCTTCCTCTTAAATTTTTGGCGATAATTAAAAGCTATAAATTTAGATTTATCGATATTGATCTGCAGGCCATGTTCCACGCAGAAGTCACTGAAGCGGACTGAAAGTTTTTGCATACCACTAGGTGTTTTTTAAATAAAAAAGTATCGTATGCAAACAGCAACAGTGGTGTTTTACCATGTTTCAGGCTTGGGGCATCAGCATCAACTTTTAGGAGATATTGTACCAGCCCATTCACGTATAAAGAACATTAAGTGGGAACTAGTACACAGCCTTGGCGGACGCCCTTCGATACTGGAATTTGTTTAGTTAGTTGTCCCTGCAAGCCCCACCGCAACCTGGCAAAGTTATTATCATGTAGTCTGACTAGTAAAGATAGTATATCTGAGGGCATCCCTCTTTCTCCTAGGACCACCAATAATCTGCCTCATGGCACCAGGTCGAAAGCAGATTTAAGATCGACAAAAACGAATTACAAGTCATCTTTGCCAATCAAGACCGTCTTCCAATATATGATAGCAAAACGGAAGACCTCATCTATTGTTGAAGTCTTAGGTCTAAAGCCTGCTTGCAGTGGGCTTATTATATCGTTACTTTCAACCCACTGCTGAATTTTAACCAATACCATTCGGCAGAAAACTTTTTGCAGGCAATCAATTAAACTAATAGGCCTATATTTGGCAGGCAGACTCTTGTCCCATTTTTATATACAGGGACCACCTCAGCACCCTGCCGTGATGCCAGAATCGGGGCACCCAATGCTATCTTGTTTGCAATGACCAGTATATATTGGGGCCATACATTTGTGTCATGAAGATAAACATCTACTGGGATGCTGTCGGGGCCAGCACTATCAAAAATTGCCAACATCAACTATTTTTCAAGTTAACATGGCTGGGTATTGGGTAAACTTTTCAATAAGCAAAAATCATAGTTATGAGATTTGTGTACCTTACACATTACCCATCAGCCACAAAGTCCCACTCAAACTATTTTCCTGAATAACTAATTTTAGGGTAGTTTTTCTACCACTATTTGTTTAATTTAAAACTTGGCAAACGCATTGAACACCACAAAAAACACGATGTTTAAAAAAGTTATGGAGAAAAAAACCTCGCCATTTTTAGCACTCTCTGTAAGTAAGCCCTTTGAGCACTCTTTGTAACTGATGGAATAAGTTACTTCTGTTGATAGTTACCTTATGGATATGTTGTTTCTTTTTAACCCAAGAAAATCATCTCAACTAGCTTGCCTACAACGCAGTTTAGTTAAAGAATTGTAATAGTGTAACAAGATCCACTAAACATTTTCAAAAATACTTAAAACAATTTCAAGCATTTCTCAAAATGTCAAAGCCCGCCTTTGAGGTTTTTTTTAAACTTTATTTCCTTAGTAAGTTTTAGGGAAGTTATGACTTTCTAGTTTGCTGTTCATGTGCTTCCCATGCAGAATATTGAAACGGTGACGGCTCTTGAGAAAAACTCCTCACATTTTTCATTGGGATGACTCCATTTTCCATTAGTAGTCCCAGAATAGCAGCGTTGTGATCTCGCTAACTTTAGCATTAGAATTACCAGGTTGTTGTTGAATACAAATAGATGATCTGATCACATAAGGATAGTCTGTCACATCTTTCTCAGGTCCCAACACATGGGTTTGATAAACACTCATGTAGAGCATAATGCTTAAGCCTAGATAAGATAGCCCAACTAAAACTAGACCATCTTTGATATTTATTCCTACTAAAAACTCGGTTTGAAATAGCAACCCTAATGGTGACAGCATAAGCCAAACCCTCTCTTTAGTGGCTGTCACAGACCTAAAGCATTGCCCTAGTAGGACTTCTTCTGTGGAAATGTGGAGTGAATATTGGTCTCATTTATTTCATGCATATAATGTACTTCAATAGTGCTTCATACTTAAGATCTTTACAAAAAGTGTATGATGCTGGTGAAGCCCAGGTATGGAAAAATAGACCAGACCACAACATACCATACATCACGTATTTGCTAATGGACTGTCAGAAGATAACAAACATCTGCAATACCACTTAGTTCTGTTTCAGGTTACTCTTGTGATGTATAATGCCTAAATATAATTAGAAGACAATGCCTTTCTATTCATGGGCGGTCAACTTATTCTAGTTTTGCTGTGGTCCATCTGTTGTAAAATGGAACAAAAACAGAACTTCTGTGCAACTCATAGACAGCTCATCCAATCAGGCAAAACAAAGAACTATGACAACACCCTTCATGGAGAAACCAACAGAAGCAGAACGCTGTTCAAGACAATCAACCTCCTGTGGGACCCATCTATTCGTCACTCCATAGAAAAGTACAGTGTCATCAACCTCTTCTTCAGTGAAAAATACAGAAGATGGTCAGCCTTTAAAGGCCTGTCTCTCCCAGATCTTGCTGTTAACTCCATTTACTACACCACACCACACACCACTCCACTCTACGCCACTCCTATCTTTGCCAACATACTCTACCATATTCGACTCTATGCACCTGCACTCTACGCTATTCTACGCCACTCTACTCTACTCAAATTTATGCCACTCTACTCTACTCAACGCCACTGTACACACTACACTCTACAGCACTTCACTCTACGCCACTCTATCTATCCGCTGACATACTCAACTACCTCAAAGCCACTTCTTATGAAGATGAGGCCTTACTATCATCCTTCATCAATGCACTCTCTGGGGACACTCTCTTACACCTGCTTACCATTGTCAATGCCACCCTCACAAAACACATTGTCTCAGAACCTCTCATGACAGGCCACATCCTCCCACTCCTAAAGAAGCCTACACTTGACTTTGATGACCTCACCAACTACTGGCCCATCACTCACCTACCACTCATCGGCAAGATCATAGAACCATCCATCTATGTTGACGCCAAGATCACAATGATACCATCCTCTGCACGACTACCAGTCTGGCTTCAGATCACACTGTAGCACGAAGACCACTAACTTACACATGGTAGACAGTGCCCTTTTTGGGCATAGGTAGAGATGACTGGTGCCTCTTATTATTGCTCAACCTCTCAGCAGTCTTCTTCACAGTCGAACTTACCACACTCCTGCGCTCCTCGAAGTCTCAAATGGGATTCAACGTCAATGTCCTTCTCTGATTTTCCTCCTACCTTTCCAATCGACTACAGTTTATTCACATGGGCACCTCCAGGTCACAAAAGATCCCCATCGACTGTGGCATATGAACTCTACTTGAAAGTCTCATCTGCTTCAGACATCCAATGCCTCAACAATCCGCTTACCCAGCATGGATGTCCAGTGCCTACCTGAAGCAGAACCCAACCAAGAAAGAATTTCTGTTATTTGTCAAGAAAATCAAGCAAGATACAGTACAAACGTGGCTGAATGACATAAACCCTGACGGGTTCGATCCCCAACTTTCACTAAATACCAAGCCACTTGGATTTCCCCTGGACACCAATCTCACCCTCAAAGAACACGCTGGCAAAAAAATAAAAACGGTCTGATACCAGCTCTCTCTTCTAAGGAAAGTCAAACTTTTACTTCCAGAAAGCTAGACCTGCAGTTCAAGCTCTCATACTTTTGCATCCGGATGGTGGTAATGTCCTGCTCCATTTCCTCTCAGGCTTCACACCGGCACCACTTAGAGTCATCGTACACACCACAGCATGTCAATTTGATGACAACATCACCGCCATCCCGATGGAAATACATTGGCACCCATTGTCAGCCCACACCATCTTCAAAAACAGCTGCATCATTTGCAAAGTCATCATGACCAGCACTCATGCTTAACTTGCAGACAAGTTCACCATTCGCATCCAGGACATAATCAGACTGCAGACTAAAAAGGGTAAAAAAAACAAGACAGCAGGCCTCTTCCATCTATGCACCTAGGATCTGGAACAAAATCCCGGTATCCATGAGGACTGCCCCTATACTGCTCCAATATAGGAAATAGTTAAAGACACCCCTCTTTAAAGAACAATATAGCACAATGCATTAACCGTCCACAACCCAGAATCCTTTCCCGTTACTCATTTATTTTATGCTTGTCTTAGTCCATATACAGTGCTCCACTGCCCTTTCAGCTAGGTTCGCACTACAGAAATACCATATACATATATACATACATACATACATACATACATGTGAAATAGCTGATCCTGAAAATGAAGAAGGCTTGGAGAGGGAGCTAGTGTATGTCTTTCATGTTGATGTCATTCATACGTGACTACCTCACGCTGTGGGAAGACTAGACCGGTTTTCTGATCACAGTCTGCAATGCCACGTTCAAGGTGGCTTGTCATTTGACCTCGCTTCTAGTTTAATGATATATGCGTCCAAACTGCTAACCCTCATTGCATGCATATTTCGTTGATATGCACGGTGTATGACAGATTGCTCTGTTATCGCCTACTTTTTCAAATCTCTTAGCCAGTGAGTCATCAACAGGGGCTTCGTCGGCTTCCAGGACATCACTATTCGATGTTTGTACAGTATTAGTACCAAGTCAGTCATTATGCACTCGTTTGTTCTTTTTAGATCAAAGCACCCATTCCAGGAGGCAGAGAACATGGTCAAGGGATAGATCATTCCCCACCAGGTCAGACAGTTCGAATAATGCCGTTCACCAAGATCTAGCGGTCTCTGGGCACACCCATATCATGTGGTAAAAATGCGCCTCGGGCTGACCGCCCCTAGGACACTAGGAGGGAGCATTCAGGAACATTCAGCCAACACGCCTCAGGTATGGTGCAGGTGGTTGAACTGGATGACTTTAAATCTGGAAATGCAAGAGACCCGTTTGGTATATGCCTTACCCGCAACCCACAAATGATCTGTGACCTCACAATTAAGGCATTGTGCCCATTTATCTCTAACGTTCCCACAGGCATGCGTCTGCTGAGAATGTAAGGTAATGAAGAGAGTTGTGATAGCTTTGCGCCCTTTGACATGTGTTAATAGGCACTGCAACATGTCATTAGTAGATGTTTCCGTCTGTCCCCACAGGGAGTGCAGTCCATGCATCAGTACAATATGTGCCGTGAACTGCTCTGGTCCTATTCCGAACTTGTCGATCATGCTCAGAAATGCACATGACTTGCCCAGTTCATACATATCGCCCACAGGGGAGATGCCAGCCTGCATCTACTGTTGTCTGTCAAACATGGTTGCAATCTTCTTCTGTTCTGGCAACACCCACAGTGGTAAGTGCGAAGCAGACGGGCGAGGGATGCCTTTTGGCTTTATGTATCTATCCCAGAAGACCCTGGCAACTCTGTGGAGCCTGGACATCCTGGAGGCGGGTGTCTAGGTGAGAACAGCTGTTCAAGTATCCAGTAATAACCGTGTGCCAAAGCCTTTCCTTCTGGGTCATTCCCGTCTTCAGCCATCGCTAGGTCCACTGGAGCTGCTCTGCAGTATAGTACAACTCGTAATTTGGGGCACCCGGGCTGCCCTCTACCACTGGGGGCTGCGTCTTGTAGAGTGCTACTTGTTTCTGCTCCTCACCCCATATTAAGTAACAGAGTATGGCATGAAGTTCCACAAAGAAAGGGCTCTTAAGTACCACTGGGATCATTCATGGTTGGTGTAATATGATTACTCTTTAGACCATGATGAGATATGCTGCAACATGTTGGAGCTCTTTCACTTGTTGTGTCAGGGAGATTGCAAAACAATGTGTTGCCAACATCCATTTTCAAAAGAACTAGAGTTTGGACTATTGCTCTGAAGTTGGTTTCTTGCAGAAAAGTTTTCTCTTTTACATGGAACAAGAGTTAGTAACATGCTGTCTTAGGTTTCTTCGCAATGTATTATTTAGAGGAGAGGTCAGGGTCAAGGGAGCATCCCAGTGATTTTGCAGTGTTAAATAGGGATGAAGCTATCCAAAATAATTTCTGGGAGCCAGGCTTGAATTTGTGATTGCTTGTTGCTACAGACAAACAGTAGGAATACTGTTTTCTCTGGGTTAGGCATTAGGTGTGTGACTGAAATTCCATTCTGAATGAAACTAAGGTGCAGTTGGCATCAATGAATGCCACGTGTGATGGAGAATTTCCCGTAGAGTTGCATGTCATCGGTGAATTAAAAAACCTGTATACCATTTTTGATGAGTAGAGTTTGAGGTGTGTCACGTGGAGGTTGAAAGTGACGGATTACAGGATGGAGCTATAGGGTACTCCACAGGAGACAAACAGCTTGAGGTTCCTATTTGTATGAATTGATGTTTGTTGGTGAAGTAGGGAAAGAACCTTTAAAGGACAGTGTTCGAGAAGCCCATGGGTGTTTTCAATATGTAGTGACATGACTATACCAAAGGCTGCACACTGCATGAGTTGGATCAGAATCAGGACTGATTTGAGTCAGTGATCAGGAGGGCTTCTCTACCCTGATGAAGGGCAGCAGGTCTCTATGCTGCAGCATAGTCTGATGCTGGATTGGTAGTCTGGTGAGGTTGTTCTTCGTGATCTAGTTTTGGAGTTAAATGGAGAGAGATTTCTGGTTGATTTTTGTGATGGATGTAAGATAGGTGATAGGTTGCTAGTTCGTTTAGGTTCAGGATCATGAGTTGGAAGTTGTTCTTCCTTGTGAGTGCAGTGGTCGGATGAGCAGAAGAAAGTTCTCCATCAAACTAAAGCCCTATGGGAAAATAGTCTCAAATCTAGTGGTCAGGAGAAAGTTGTAGCGTTCTGTGTAGGGTCCTGATAACCAAGATCAGGGTTTTTGAAGCACTGTCCTTCTTCCACCAGAATATATGTCTGAAGACACTGGAGATGCAGTTTGATCATCCGTCTCAGCAGTATCAATCTGAATGTGCTGCTTGGTGTCGTCCACAAATATTGTGGATTGTGGTTGATGATGTCTCATTAGTTGTGCCAGGCATTGCATGTAAATGTTGGAAAGCAATTAAGATTTCAGATTGCCCTGTGTGCAGATGATGGATGGATTACCAGGCCATCTGTTTGCCAAGGTGTGTAAGACTCATTCCTCCAATTCCTGATGTTTAACTTTTTACCAGTCTGCTTAGCGACATGAAGTCGGTTGGCATAAGTGCACACGTTAAGTAATGCATACATGAATGATTGAATACATTTTTAGGCTTTGTGTTTCTAGTTGTGCATACACATTGCAATTTTGTGCAGCAGATATGACCTTTCCCCTACATGTAAATTGACAAATTACTATAAAATAGAGCTGGTTAATTGAAACGAGTATTTAAAACCCTAGTATCAGCATTTTATTTTTATATCCAGGCATCATTAGTTTTCGAAGATTTCCAATTAAGCCAAGAACAATACGTGCGGCTCTCTTCTGAAAATATGGTATTCAAAACTTATTGAAGATTTCAAAGATGTCCTAATTCACTAGAATATCAAAAAAGCTCTATATTTCAAAACCAGGGAAGACGAAACTAAAATCCATTGGGGCGTCTTTTATACATTTTTGGTATTTCACCACAGTGTTTCAGAATACATGAACAACATGCCATGCAACTTGCACAAGCATATAGAAACGAGAAACAAGATCGCCAAAAATACAGTTATTTTAATTACCTTCCACGTGCTATTAGGTTGCATCTATCTGTATAACCAGTTTAAGGAGAAATTTACTTTATTCAGAAACAACATTCATTTTTCCTTCAATGAATATATCAACTTCTACTAGATGCAGAAATCAAAAAATCTTTCCACTTTTCTTACATCTGACTTTTATGTAAGCAATGTTGTAACTTAATCTATCACCCAAGTTGTGGGCAGACTCCTTCCCTTCAAACAGGAAGTGACACGTAAGGAGGAAATAGAGTGCAGTCTGCACGTTCATAACAGAATTAAAGTTGTAAGATAAAATGTAGCATTCTGTTTTAATTTCACCCTCAAAAATGTAGTTTTATACTTTATTAATTAGGAGTTTTTATAATTTCTCAATGTAAGAAATTGGGTTACTGGTTGAGGGGGGAGGGGAACCTACCCAAGCAGCAACTACAATCCTGGTCAGGGGTGTAGTCACAAGCAAACCCTAAACTAACCTGTGCTCAACACTGTGGTAGCTTGGCACAGAGCAGATAGGCTTAACTCAGAGGGAATGTGAAAATTATTTGAGTAACACTTAAAAAATCAACACAGTGAAAAGAACACCACAATATGATCCCACAAGTTTAGAAAAAAAGTGTTATTTTTAATAAATAGATCAAGACCAAAACAACAAGATCCAATCAGTAGAACCAGAGATATTCACTTTAAAGATTTCAGTAAAAATAGCACGAAAAAGTACAAAGCGCCAAAGTCACAAGTTCAGGCCGACCGTGATGGAGCATGGACCGGCTACAGGTACCCAGTAAGGCCTGCTGAACAAAGTATCTTAAATCCTGTATTGCGAAGTGTTGTGAGGGGCTGCGTCAAAGATGCGTTGCGCATCTCAAGCAATGTGTCAGTTTTGCGATGCAGCAAGGCTGCAGTCTGAGGTCTTGTGTCAGTGTCGAGGATCCCGTTGACAAGGGCTTGCGATACGAAGTCCGGCATCGAGGATGCATTACGCAGTTGGGCCGATGAGTCGGTTCTGAGGAGCGGTGAGGCTGCCATGCGGAGTATGGCATCGTCCAGGCTGCTGTCAAAGAGGGATGCGATGCCCTGTGCTGAGGAAGCGCTATGCTCAAGAACTCGCTGTTTAAATAGCCCCATCTCGCGCAGCGCCTGGATACACCCTCAGGGTGATTAGCTCATTATAGAAATGCTGATTAATTGATTGATTGACTGATTGATTGATTCTGTCCCCCGAGACTCTAGCCCCAAGCGATCCAAGTAGCCCTTGGAGGGACTTTGGGGTCCTGGGTTCCACAGATGCAGATCCAGTCCTTCTCACCCAAACAAGAGGGCAGCACACAGCAGGTAGGCACAGCAGGGCAGTGGTTCCTTCAGAGCAGCAGTCCAGCAGAATGGCAGTCCCTTCAGTAGCACAGCAGTCCTTCTTCCTGGCAGAGTATCCACAGTCCCAGTAGGGTACTGGAGAGTTGGTGTCTGCCATCCAATATGTATACCCAGTTCTGCCTTTGTAGTGGGAGAAGCTTTCTGGAGCTTCCTCTTTGAAATGCACAGGTGTCCTGCCTTCCTGAACCTGGCTCCAGTCTTACTACAGGGAGTATGCAACACTTTTTTTGGAGGCAGGACGCAGCCTATTCAAGTGTAAGTAGGGCTTTGCTCTTCCCCTCCCTCCCATCTTGCCAGTGATGGCCCATCCAGGCACACCTGAGGTCCCTGTCTAAGAGGAATTAACAAAGCCCAGCTGTCAACTACACCCCGTCATGTGACCCAGAGACAGGCTGTAGGCACCAAACGGCTAAGGCAGGAAAATTCTGACTTTCTAAAAGTGGCGTTTTCAAAATTGTAATAAAAAATCTGACTCTAGCATAAGAGAGGATTTCTCATTACAATTCCAAAGACACCAAACATGAACTGGTCACATGTTTCCATTTGGAAATTACAGCTCATTAAATGTATTAAGGTAACTCCAATGTTATCCTATGGAAAGGTAGGCATTGCAGTAGTGAAAAATGAATTTAAACATTTTTCACTACCAGGACATATAAAACTTAAAAGTATATGTCCTACTTTTTAAATACACTGCACCCTTCCCTCTTGTTTGTCCAGGGCTAACCCTATGGGTGACTTATATGTATTAAAAAGGAAGGCTTGGGCCTGGTAAAAGGTTTATTTTACCAGGTTGACATGGCCTGAGACAGGTTTGAAAGGGCTACCTAAGTAGGTGTCATTATCAGTGCTGCAGGCCCACTAGCAGCATTTAATTTACAGGCCCTGGGTACATGTAGTACCACTTTACTAGGGACTTATAAGTAAATTAAATATGTCAATTGGGTATAAGCTAATGTTAGCACGTTTTATGGTGTGAACACATGAACTTTAGCAATGTTAGCAGCGGTAAAGTGCACAGAGTCCAAAAGTGAACAAAAACGAGATCAGGAAAAATTGAGGAGGAAGGCAAAACGTTTGGTGGACTGGTCTAACAGTGAATAAAATCACTTTTTATTCACTTTACACATTTGCTACTGTAATTGGTTCACAGACTCCACTTCCTGTAGTCCTCTGAAGTATGCTTTTAATGAAATTAAAAGTAAGGCCTAGGGAAAGCGTTTTTTTAGGAAATACCGCAGGGATTCACACAATAATTGTAAGGAACTACTTGTGATCTTGCATGACTGACAAGCTTCCTAAGTCTATGTCTTTTTAGTGTGTTTTTTTCCTTTTGAATTCTGGAACTTGTAGTCCTTACAAGTTCCAGAATTCTAAGAAAAAACCAGGACTGGTCTAACTAGTCGTGCATGGACCAGAGAAACAGCAGCTATGACTTTTGAACAAATATATGTCACATTTCAGGGACATTCATGCATGAAGCTGGCATTACATTCGAAGAGTGTGCAGAGACAAGAAGCAAGCCCGGGGGAATATATGTGGCCTGATCCTGAAAAAAGGCTGGTTACAGTGTAATGTTTGCCTCTTCTTTGCGGTGCGAGAGATGCTCAGTGCCTTCTTCCTGCACAGGGTATTTTGTAAAAAGCTGCAATCCGCAGCCTTATGAATATTAATGAAAAAGCAATCAGATTACCACTTCTTACGAGCCGGCTGCAGGCCCACATGGGGCAGCAAACCTCCTGTGCAGCATTTGCATCTGCATCACAATCACGAGGGTCCCAACGTCACAAACAGTGGTACTGGTACCAGAGCATGCAGCGGTACGAGGGAGCACTGCAGCCTTCTGCCGGTGTCTGCAGCTTGATCAAACACAGTGGGAGATGTCGACCCATCATGCACTTTGGTGCATTCCCAGCTCAGCCTTTGTACTTGCAACGTCATGTGCTCAGCCTTTTTCAGCATCAGGTTCGTGGTGTAGTCTTTAATTACCTGTGGCCTACCCTTAGCTTCAACACTTGCCCAAAAATGCAGGGATTCTGGACAAAACTGTAAACATTGTCAACATGTGTCTTGCAAAAAAAAAGTCAAATCCGACTGCACAGTGTTCTTCCGCTCCAATGATACGTCCCCATAGTATCCGGTTTATTGTAATCCAGTTCCAGTTTGGCATCTCTCCATCGCTCTCCCTCCATTCTCCCTCCATCCGTCCTCCCCCACTGCCCCCCCCAAACCAAACACACACACAGCCCTGTATTACATTTCCTAAATAAACAAACAACTTTTGCCCGGGCAATGATCAAAGTGGGACACTCCGGCGAAGATCAGATCCCGCGCTATTGTGCTGAGTTTGGGAGGCTTGAAATGCGATTCTTTACTCTTGACTTGTTGTCTCAAATTCACATTTGTCTGCGAGGGCCTTATTTTGTTTTTTAATTCCTCAATTATCGTTATTAGGTCGCTGCCTTTTAGTTTGTTGTTTGCTTAACGAATCAATTTCCCGGTTGCGCCCGGGGCCTAGCAGAGCCCTGGCAGGCGCGGCAAGGACTTGTAGCTTGAGATACCTAGTAACCTTACCTGTGGCACACAGGTAAGGCACAAAAAAAAATCACAGGCTTTGCAAACACAAAATAAACAATGCGTTCATTCTCCCTCTATGACGGCCTTTGTTTTTCGAACTATTAAAGCTAAGAACCGAATGCGACCTCATAATTACCACCAAACAATGCTAGCTTATTGCGTCTTCAAAAGGAATAACTAAGACAGAGTGGAGAGCCGTGTCCAGAGGTGACAGAGCGAAGGGGCGTGTCCAGAGGCGACAGAGCGCAGGGGCGTGTCCAGAGGTGACAGAGCGCAGGGGCGTGTCCAGAGGTGACAGAGCGGAGGGGCGTGTCCAGAGGCGACAGAGCCTGGCAACAGAGGAGAGGAGCTTTGACCCTGGGGTGGGAAGGGATGCAGGGGTGGGGACAGGGCAAGAGAGCATGTGTGGCTGGTGTGCTAGCGTGGAGCGGCTGGACGTTCAAACCACAAGGCAGAAAAGGGGGCCCTCCTTATTGGTATTTCTCTTTGCCTCGAAGCTAGTAATAGTTGGGTAATAACTGATTACAGTTTGGACACTCCCCCTTTATAGAGGACAGAAGTAAAATACTGTGCCTGATTGAGAGGGAAAAGCCAGAATATGAAATAAAAAGACCTGCTCTTCAGCTTCTGAACAAAAAGGTCTGGAACTGTAAAAATGGATGAAGAAAGTAGTGACAACAATGAACCATTTCCAGGATCCATGTCACGCTTCTGCGGATCAGAGAGGAGTTAAAGTCCCAAATCCTTAAAGGACACCGGGTCATCACCCTCCCATTCAATTATGCCAAGTTCAAATCACCCCTCCCAGCATTCATCCTATGCGCACCCTTATTTTAATGTGGTGCACAGTGCAACATTACGTGACCATAGGGCCACCTCCCAGCACAAAACAAGTTTACCTCTGGAAAGTAAATACTAAGAGAACATTTTGTGATGACCATAACCTCCCCAAACCCCCCCAAAAAAGTGTTAATAAGTCTGGGCCTAGGTTTGTTGCACTATAGAATTATAAATATTATAAATACTAATTTAAGAGCAGAATACAGTTCCAGTTAGGTTACACTCCGTTCCCCTTAGGGTGACTTTAAAAAAGAAACACACATGTAAAATTCTTTTATTAGTGGAGAGATAATTCACAAAGGAAAAATGAAGCATTTATCTGCATTAGGCTACAAGGCCTTGTAGGCCGCTTTGATGATTCTGCTATAAAAACTATCACACTATTGGAAAAAAGGTTAGATGACATTTTAAATGGCTCAATTTAATTTTGTCTCAACTTTCCAGAAACGATTTGGGCCTGATTCACCGTGATTTTGCTGTGTCCAGCAAACCTCCGCTCGGCCGACCTCGCCCTATCAGAAACCCCGCCCATCCGCAGAACCAGAGCAAGTGGAAGAGCCTTCTCCTACATCGCTGCCAAGGCCTGGAACGAGCTCCCAGGCAACATCAGACGCGCCCCCACTCTGCACACCTTCAGGAAGAGCCTCAAGACCTGGATTTTCGGATCACCCGGAGCTGCACCCCCTCCCCCCCAGCGCCTTGATACCCTCACGGGTGAGTAGCGCACTTTAAAATTCCCTGATTGATTGACTGGTGAATCAGGCCCTTACCGTAAAAAAAAAAAAAAAATATCCAGAAATTAATGAAGCACGGTCTTCATGGCCAATTTACTTGTGTATCGGCAGCCATTTTGTAAAGATGGTTGTTCAATTAAAGTTCAAATCAAGTCCCAAAGTTGCCCTCTCTGAGTTGGAATGTATTTCTGTCCTTGAGAGCCTATGCTGGCAGGATCCCTGTATGATGACAGGGATATTCCCAGCATGCTGAGTGTAGGTAATGGTAGAAGGTACAAGTTCATATTTACAAAATCCTGCGGTTTCTTTAGTGCATCCTCCATATTAGAATACAGTGGTGCAGTCAAGAACCTTTCCTCTAGTAAGGAATATGGCTTTATTCCACTCACCAATGATTGCCTCAGCTCGACAAAATGATCCTGCCCAGTGGGGGAGCCAAACAGCACCACTGGGGGAGGGCATGTCCCCTGTATGGCTAGGGCTGACCCTACTAGGGGCAATGCCTCACGCTTGCTCCCATCTGTAAATACACCAGAAGAAATTCCTGGCTTTATGATAAGCACTAGTGTTTTTTTCTGCAGTGTATTCACGGCTCACCTGCATGGTATGTGTGCATCCAATTGTTGACACCTTTTCTCACTTCATGAGCTTTAGGCGGTCTTGGTTGTTAACCCAAAAGTTCTCAACAGTTGGGACTTTTAGGCCCAAACTTGTAAAGGAAAAGGCAAAACTGCAGGTCCCAGCATGCTTCATTCTGCATGCTTTATTTTATTAGTGGTAAAATGAGGACTGACCTGGTTACATTTGTCAGGAAACCCTCTGATAAAAATACGAGCTGGCAGAACACTGCGGTGGTAAAATAATAAGGGGGGTAGGGGGGCGTCGGAAAACATACAAACAACAACATGTCACACAAAAATCACTGCCTTTAACTTCTTTTGGATGTGGTGGGTGCACTCCAAGTACTTTGATTTGCAGCTCCCAGGTTAGATGCCAGGCGATTGACAAATTAGCCAGATTAAGAGGGAAAAGGTGCAGCGTACACAGGTGTGATTCCCTTTAATGTGTCTCGTACCATCAGCTGGTCTCTCACTGGCAGGGAGAAGGTTAAACTATTCTGTGCACGGATATCAGGATGGGAACAAAAGGAACCCCTGTCTCCATCGTGTTCTGGGCGGGTTGTCACCAAGCCTGGGCCAAAACAAGAAAGAAACGCATCCAAAAAGCCACATGCAGGGAGCTGCCAATTACAACGGGTGGTGCCACTGCCAATGTGTGCCCATGTGAGCTCTAAACTTAACCCTCGCGTGTTGCCTTTGCAAAAACACAAACATTACTCGGCAGAGCCGGTTTGTTTGCAGTGTTTCTCCCTTTGGAAAAATACTGTCCTCACAATTAAAGACGACAAGACCCACTTGATAAAACGGAAATGTAACTTTCAATCTATTCAGATGTAGTTTTGCCTGATAGAACTTTTATATCACGGCTTCTCCAGTGAAACAGAAAGGTCGTTCAAGCAGGGAGCACATATAGATCCAGGGAACACATATAGCTGTAGATATAATTACATTTTGGGGCAAAGCAAATGTGGGGTACATGATGTTTCATATTTTCATGGCTTTTATAATTCTATTGTTTGGGGGAACTGCCAGACACTCACGAATATCTCAAAACGCACACATTGCCATGGCAATCCTAGACGCTGTAGGAAAGTACCCGTGTGCTGATGTGTTCTTGGTAAAACAGTAGAATGTTCTCACTCACAGTGAAGCTAGAAGATGGCTAAAGTGGACATGTGCAATAACGTCAATGCACCTTTTTTAAAATTTATTTTTTACTTGTGGCCATGCTGTACTGCAATACTGCTGTGCAGCGTTGCCAAAAGGCATTGGCAGAGCCAATAGGTCTAAAAGGCGAGACTGGACCTGTTGGCTTTGCCAATGGTTGTTAAGTAATAGCGATTAGACCTGGTTTTTCAAATCTTGTAGCCCAGGGTTCAAGTCCTGGTAAAATACAATTAGTCCTTGGAATTTAAGATTGGTATCTTTAAAACATGTTTACAATTAATATTACATTCAATATTAATATATTTAGAGCTATTAGAGATTTATAACATTAATAATCACAATTTATTTAAATAAATAATGGATATTATGAAACAGCTTAGGGTGAAAGCTTGTTAGCACTAGGTGAGTGCTATTATATCTTATAACCTGAAAGTCTGAGGTTTGGGTATTCAAACCATGTAATTCAATATTTCCAAGACGCAATTATATGTTTTTAGATCACCCAACTGGATATTAAACAGTCATATATATAAGGTCTAACAGTGCTGAATATATTTATACATTTATTATAATATATTTATATATATATTTAAATATTGATTTATTTTCTGCCTAGCCTCACTTACACCTGAATAGGCTGTGTCCTCTCTCCACACAAAGGGCTGTAAACTCCCTGTAGTTAGTCTGGAGCCAGGGAATGGAAGGCAGGGCATCTGTGCACTTCAAAGGTCTGCCTCTAGAAGCTTCTCGGCTCTTCAAAGGTACAACTTTGTATAAAAGTAGGACCTCAGACACCACCACTTCAGTACACTTCTGGACCTGTGGATGCTCTGCCAGGAAGAAGGACTGCTGTGCTGCTACAAGGACTGCCACTCTGTTGGACTGCTACTTTGAAGGAGTGCTGCCCTCTTGAGCTGACCTGCTGCCTGAGGACAAAGAACTGGACTTGCAACCCATCTTGAACCCAGGACCCCAAAATGACTGAAAGGGCTAGTCTGCAGGCCTCCTTATCTTAACATTAGGGAAATATAATTCTCCACAACACCTCCTGGACCTATCTTCAGCGAGCTCCTAACCCCTAAGTGGTGCCCTTCAGGTCATAGACCCTTGGTGTGGCTCAGCAGGCTCTAAAATAAAGCTTTTAGGCTCTACGCGACAGCGAACAGGCCTGGTTGCACCAGAACTGTGCAGCTCGCACTAGAGTTCAGTGCAAGCCACTGTCAGCCCATCTCCTTGCACAGCAATCATCGCCACCGTGAAGCTCCTGTCCCCCTAACCGTGATACACGTCCTGTTGTTCGCGCTACGCGGACTACCACCTGCGATGCTCTCTTTGCTCCCTTCCGCCCTCTCCATTGTAAACGGGACTCTTGGCACAAAATTTGAGAAGGTAAAACTTCAGCAGGGCTGATTTGGGACTATAGCCGACCCGCATTCCATTGTGTCCGGCCTGAACGTTTGACTTTGACCCGTTCCAGCGCGACCAGATAGTCATGGTATGCTTTTAAGCACTATATTGAAGTTTATTCTTTAAAAAAATCATAACTCCAGTTCTGCTGATTGGAGTTGTGCAATTCTAGTCTTGTTTTAAAAAAAATTAAATTAAACTCTATTTTTCTAGCCTGGTATGAGATCTTTTTGTTTGGTGTTTCCACTGTTTTACTGTTTCAAGTGTTGCACAAATGCTTTCCACATTACCTACAAATTAAGCCTGATTACTCTGTGTCAAGCTACCTGGGGGTTCAGCTCAGGTTAATTTGGGATTGCTTGCACTTTACCCTGACTAGGATTGTGGTCGCTGCTTGACCAGAGCACACACCCCAGTCAACCAATAACCCAATTTCTAACACATATCAATTGGTAAAAACAAAGGATATTTTGCAGAGGACATGTTAATGCTTAATTCCTAAGAAGGTATAGGGACCCATCTTATTGTAAGGATTACCATATCTGGAAGATCTCGGTCCACCCACAACCCACAACCAGAACACAGTGAGAATGCAGACTAAGAAGTGTTAAAATAAAATGCAAGATAGCACCCAGAATTTGGAAAAAGAATCCTGCATCCAGCAGGACTGGCCCAAAGCTGTTCCAATTAAAAAAAAAAATTGAAGGCTCACCTCAACATCACATTGCATTAACCATCCTCGACCAAGCTCCATCTCCTCTTACACATTAACTTTATGCTTGTCTTCGTTCAAGGGGCCACCAAAGCATTGTGCAACCCAAGGCACGAATAAGAGAAAAAGTGTGGGACCCAGGCATGGACAGACACCCGGAAGAGAATATAATGGAATGCCTAATGGTCCATACAATTAGGCATTCCATTCAGCCAGTGCCACTAATAACAGAAGCTGCAAACACAAGGCCATTGGAAAACATCAGTGCAACCCTCTGTGCCCTTCCGAGTAGTATTCAGCTACTTGTCAGCCTAGATAGATGCACCAAATTGCCAGTGGCATAAACTGTGAATTCCACAGCATTTGATCAAGTTCAACCTCAGCTTGAGAATATATTAGCAGAATATGGCAATTTAACTTTACTCAAGAGAGCTATGGACCACCCTTCTCTAAGGTTCTCATGGAAGCATTGGGATTTAACACTGAACAATGACACCAAGGTGGTTCCA
This sequence comes from Calotriton arnoldi, assembly GCA_963921515.1. Classification (NCBI taxonomy): domain Eukaryota; kingdom Metazoa; phylum Chordata; class Amphibia; order Caudata; family Salamandridae; genus Calotriton; species Calotriton arnoldi. The sequence goes on from CAWUFW010004496.1 coordinate 580,116, forward strand.
AACTAATGGAGAAGTAGAGCGATTCATGCACACCCTGAAGAAGACCATTAGGTTTGGGGTGGACCAAGGAGGAAACAATCCACCAGTTCCTACGACCATACTGGCTCATGTCTCACTGCAGAAATATCTTCTCTGCACACATGATGTTTGGGAAAGCTATTCAAGGCAACATACCAACTAGTGCTCGATGCGCTCCTTCAGATCACAAATACGGTCAAGAAAAGAGGAAAGGAAATAGTGGACATGAAATTCAGTGATGGTCAGGCAAGTACAGTTAAATCGTAGTAGGGAACTAGGTCCCAATGCATTGTAGAACACTCAGAAGCCAAGGTCCTAATGCATTGCTGAATACACGGAGCAAACTCTAAACTGCCTTGGCAAGTGGTGGTCACCTGCGTGTCCATTACCATGGCTCAAAGGGGCTCCACAAGTGTCATCCTAAATGTGTCCTTTTTAAAAAAAAATCATCACTACTCCCACCTAAGTCCAACACCATGGAAAGGAAGAATAGAACAGTGAATCAGTAAAGATGGTGATCCGGGCCATCAATTACACACTCCTCGAGCTTCTGTTACCGTGGAAGAGAGATCTACAGCCAAGGGCACTTACCAAGAGGGAAAAAAGACCCAAGCACAGTGCTGGCTGTGCCAACACGGGTGATCTTAGGTGTGACATACCTTCTGAGAAGTAACTCTCCACCGATCTGTGAGAATGAAAGACTACCTATGTTAATCATGCAGGGAAAATAGACTGCAGCTATTTTGTGTTATTTTTCATGTTTACAGTTTGGGAGGGATGTAGTGTGTCACCCAACATCCATAGTTAAAGTATTCACACTGGGAGGTGGGTCTGGCACTGGCAACAATTCAAGGACATGCACATGAGCAGCCAGTCCAGAGGGAAGCTGGCACACGAGTGTGACCTTCCTCCATGCTATTGTGTGCTCGGTTAGCACGCTGTAGGACTTGCCTAGCCCACACTACAGGCTGGAAGTTTTTCTTGCCATTTTGATTCAATCATGAACTAAGGAGCTGATTCAAGTAAATACAGTCACACATAAGCATCATAGAGGAAAGCTGAGATCTTCACTTGTCACTCCCATTGATGAAAATTAGGGGTCGCCAGGGGTCGCAAATGTGACCCGTAAGCCACCCGTTGTGACCCCCTGCTACCTTGCTTACGACCCCTGGCTGTTTGGCAGCCTTAGCAAGCACTCTGCTGGCATAAAACCATCCACAGTTTGAGCAATGCTTGCTTGCACTTTTGTGCTGAAGCTCTGCCTGCAGAGACATCATGATGGCCTCTTAGCTGGGGGGGGGGCAGAAGAACTTGTCCTACTTGTTGCTACGGTGAGTCCAGGGCTGGGCCAGCTGGTGCAGTCCTTGATTTGATACATTGTATGCATCTACTGAGGGTCTGGGCGAGGAAGCTAAGCATGAAGCGCACGAAGAATGGCTGGGCATGATTGGACAGTGACTAACTACACGTGGTGCAGCTAGTAGCACATGTGTGTAAATGCAAGGATGCACCTGCTGCACCCTACCCTAGCTGAGGATGTGGTGCCTGGTGCGGTTTGTGCACCACTGTGTTTGGGACCGCTGTTCCGGTCCCAGGGCAGTCAATCTGGTAGTGCTTGAAAGAGCTACCAATGATGATGGCCCTGGCAAAAATTAGTGGTGAGTCACGCCTGGCAGTAAAAGCCGCACTGACGAGACCTGGCCTCGTAGTCTGAGTTGAGTTGGACTCGTGCGTGCTGTATGGGTGCTGGGCTAGTGTGACTGACTAGAATCAACACAAGTTCGGGATCAGGCTGTGGGAGACTTGCTTCACTTAATTGTCACTCTCTGAGTTGGACGGTCAGACCTTGGGCATGCTGAGGGGCAGGAGAGGTCATGTGAAAGTGAGACTGATTGAGTCATCACACCGACTCGACTGGAGTCTCAACACTGACTCCTTTGTGCTCCTTTGTGCTGGTGCCAGTCATTGTGACTCCTGTGATCTAACAGAAGCAACAAGTGAAGTAAGATAAGACTGTAGGAAGCTTGCTATATAATTTACCAAAATGAGGTATAGTGTGCACAGAGTCCAGTGGAACCCCAAAGGTAGATAGAGGTAAAAGTAGATAGCACCTTACTCTCTATTTATGGTAGTGTGAGCTAGCAGTAAGGCTTTATCAGAGAGTAGTGTTAAGCATTTGTTGTACACACTCAGGCAAGAAATGATGTCACGCACTCAAAGACTGAACTCAGACCAATTTGTTTGTATCAAAAATATTATTTAGTTATTTTATTTCTAGAACCAAGCCAAGCCCGGCGCGGGTAAGTGAAATAATACTTTGCAAAATCTTATGCAGTGATTTACAGTTGAATACAGGTTCAAATGCAGTTGGTTGATTTACAGGTAAGTCAACAGTTCGAAATTACTTTTTAGTTACTTTACTGTGCACGTTACTTATTGGATTACTTTTAAAGTTACTTTTGCTAATCAGTGTGATATGCCTAGATATCACACTGGAACATTTCCTAGACAAAAGGTAAGTAATTCAGTTTTTACACATATGCAGTTTTTCAATGTTTCATACAAACCAACTCTACACTTAGAAGAATTTTCAAGGAAAAGCAATCCTATGGGGGGAAATGAAGTTAACGGTTTGCAGTTAAGTACTTGTTTGTGGAAGATGGTATTCTGGGGTTAGAACCAGGGTTTCCCCAGGGTCAAGGATGCACCCTCAAAGCACTCTCAGCGGCACTAGGGTGGCCGGGTGCAGAGTGCTAAGGCCCAATGTTATCCAATAGTGGATAAGGGGCCTCCGGTTGGTGGCTTCTTACGAGCAGGCCACAAGGCTGTGGGAGCAAAGCTCCTAGTGTTAGGTTCAGGGCAAAAGGGGATCCGAGTTAGCACCCAAAGTGCACCCACAGCGGCACAGGGGCAGGTGGGTGCAGGGTTTTTTTTCGCTTCGGGTGACATGTTGTTTTCAATGGGAGTAGCCGGTTTTGGATTTTGGCTGCATGCTCGGTCCAGGAAGACTGCCGGGAGGAACCAACAGCTGGGCAGGTAAGTGGGAGGGCTCGGGGACGTAGGTGCACCTCGGGTTCTCTTCTCCAGGGTGCAGGATGGCTGGATGCAGAGGTGTCTTTTGAGGTTAGATTTCACCTTACTGGTGCACTTGCGGTTGGGGGGTGTCTCCGTGCAGAGGCTGCAGGTGACGTCGGGGAGTCCTGGAGGGGTCAACTCACGGTGGACTCAGACTCTGGATCACTGGGGGAACTTGCTGGGACCAGTCCGCTGCCTGGATTAGGCGTCGGGTGCTGTGGTGGTTCCAGGTGTCGGGTTTCTTTGTCCTCAGCAGGCTCAGAGTCTGTCTTGGGAGTTTCTTTTGAACAGAGCTGCTGTTCACAGGAGATCCAGTCTTTGTTGAAGGCAGTCAGTCCTGCCAAGGGTTCTGGTGGTTGCTGGCTGCAGGACAAGGTGACTTTTGGCACAGGATCTCTGGAAACGACAGATAAGGGCTAGGCTAGGGCCAAGTCAGTTCTTCTCTGCAGTCTCCTTTGCTGGGCATCTTCTTTTGTCCTTCTTCTTTGTAGGTTGCGAGAATCTGTCTTCTTGGTTCAGTGCTGCCCCCTACATACTATATTTAGGGGGCGTTTTAGGGGTCTCGAGGTCAGTAGCCAGTGGGCTACTGACCTTAGGGTGACTGCACCCTTGGTGTGCTCACCCCACGTGGGGGAGTGGGCACAATCCCTAATCCTGCAAGAGGGCTTCACCTCGCCTCCCCCAGAGGGGTGGGGTAAGCAGAGGTGGGCACACCTTCTGGGCTGTGCTAATTTTTTCTGCCTGGCTATCTGCCGGAAAGGAGAGGAGAAAGGAAGGGGGCCTCCTCCTGATAGAAGGAGAGGCTGGGGGTCACGTTATAAAGGCGGCAAGGCCTTTGAAGCTCACCTGCCACAGATGGCACTTCCTGGCCTGGGGGAGGTGTGACCACCTCCGCCCAGGAAGGGTTTTGTTTCTGGGCTCAGGGAGCGAAGGCTCCCACTCCAGGGGTCCAGAAACATGTCTCGTGGTGGCAGGATGGTGTGTGCCAGTCAGGGAACCCACCAGAGGCTGGTCGTTTTTCTAAGATGCCCTCTGAGTGCATTTTTCATTATATCTCACACTGTCCTCAGTGTGGGTTTAATGTGCTGAGAAGTTTGATACCAAACTTCCCAGTTTTCAGTAAAGCCATTATGGTGCTGTGGAGTTCGTAATGACAAACTCCCAGCACCATATACTCTTAATGGCATTACTGCACTTACAATGTCTAAGAATTGGTCTAGACACTGTAGGGGTACAGGGCTTGTGCACCTGGACCCACACCACTGGTATAGTGCACCCAGCTCGAGGGGTGGCTGACCTATTCCAGGGTAGTGGGTTGTAAGCATGGCACACAGGGATGTGTGCCATGTCGACTCTTCACTTTGTTCTGCAACAAAACACGCAGCCTGCAATGGCAGTGTGTGTGCGTAAAGGTACAGGGCCTCTAAGGGTGGCACAATAAGTGCTGCAGCCCTTAGACGCCTTCCCTGACGACAGTGCCCTTGGTACACCTGGTACCTTTTACAAGGGACTGATATGTGGCCAGAGAGGTGCCAATTGGGGTTACAAGGTACAGTTTTGGGAAAGAACACAGGCCCTGAGAACCTGATTGGCAGTGACCTAGGGCATATCAAGTCAAAGTGCATCCGTAGTCTGGCAAAAAGTGTGAGGGGCGGTTACTGCAGCAAAAACCCAGCTTCCTACAAAGACTATCTGTTTTTGGAGTGTTAAAGAGCACATATTTCAGGTTCAACCCTTCTAGTGGTCTAGCCATTGTTTAGGTAATGTGACTAATGCATTAATTGCCATTGTTTTATGTTGAACTGTGCATCAGTGTGGCCACAGCATGCACACCAGGGTCAGTGAGTGCTGATGGACTGGCCAACAAGACATTGTCTGTTTTGAACACCACCAAGGCTGGAATGGCCATACCGGACAATGGACGGGCGTTTTCCCGGGAGGCTGGATGGGTGTGGATTAGGCTTTGTTAGTGGGGCTGGTTTTGTCGCAGTGCAGCAGTTTTAAAAGCACTGCAAAGTTCCTTGCATATTTAGAGGTGTTCAGGCAACAGTACAAATGTCAAGTTAACTCTGGTGATTTATTAATGTATCTGCTGGAGAGGGAGGTCAGTTTTGTCTAGTTGCAGTTTTCACTTATCTAAGGTTGTGCAGAGGGTTACTATGCCTGCTCCAAAGAACGTGTGACATTCAGTGCGGCCTTGTAGTCAGAGTCGTACTCGTGCCTTCTGCGTGGCATGGGTGCTGGGTGTCACTAGCCTCTACAGTGAGTGACTGACTTCCAAGCAACTTTGGTAACAGACTCCTAGTCCCAACGAGGCCGTGAGTGACTAGCTTCACTTAATTGTCACTTTCTGACTGAGTGAGATGGTCAGACCTCGGGTGCTCCGCGGGACAGGTAGTGTGAGAGTTAAACTGACTAACTCGTCACATCAACTCAACTGGCCTCTCGACACTCCGACTCCTTTGTGCGGCTGCCAGTTGTTGTGACTCCTGTGAGCTGCAGGCCCTAGGCAAACCTCTAACAGAAGCAACAAGTAAAGCAAGTTAAGATTATCTGCTTTCAGAATTTACACAAGATTTTCAAATACCCTGCTGCAAAACTTCAGAAATGATTGTGAAAGAGCACACTTTTCAGGCTCAACCTTTCTAGCGGTCGTGCCATAGTTTAGGTAATGTGAATAACATATTAACGGTCATTGCTTTTTGTTGAAAACTGTATCCGTGTAGCCACAGTGTGCGCACGCCAGTCAGTGCTGGTGGGCTAGCCAACATGACATTGTCTGTTTTGAACACCACCAAGATTAGAGCAGTTTTAAAAGCACTGCAAAGTTACTTGTATATTCAGCAGTTTTCGGGTAACAATAAAAGTGTCAAGTTAACTCTAGTGATTTATTAATGTACCTACTGGAGAGAGATGGTAGTTTTGTCTAGTGTAGTTTTCAATCAATCACAGAATTTGTAAAGCGCACTACTTACCCGCGAGGGTCTCAAGGCGCTAGGGAAAAAAAAAAGGGGGGGGGGTGCTGCTACGGGTCGAACAACCAGGTCTTGAGTAGCCTCCTGAAGGTCAGCAGGTCTTGGGTCTGTCGTAGGCTTAGTGGAAGGGTGTTCCAGGTCTTGGCGGCGAGGTGGGAGAAGGATCTGCCGCCGGTGGTAGTTCTTCGAATGCGAGGGACGGTGGCGAGGAGAGGTCGGCGGAGCGGAGTTGGCGGTTGGGGACGTAGAAGAGGAGTCGTCTGTTGAGGTAGGCTGGGCCAGTCTTGTGGAGTGCCTTGTGTGCGTGGATGAGGAGTTTGAAGGAGATTCTCCTGTCGACGGGGAGCCAGTGCAGGTTCCTCAGGTGGGGGGTGATGTGGCTGTGGCGTGGTACATCGAGGATCAGGCGTGCGGAGGCGTTTTGTATGCGTTGCAGTCGCTTGATGAGCTTGGCCGGGGCTCCGCGTAGAGGGCGTTCCCATAGTCAAGTCTGCTACTGACGAGGGCCTGGGTGACTGTTCTTCTTGTGTCTGTCGGGATCCACCTGTAGATCTTGCGAAGCATGCGGAGGGTGTTGAAGCAGGAAGATGAGACTGCGTTGACTTTCTTGGCCATGGAGAGCGTTGAGTCGAGGATGACTCCCAGGTTGCGTGCGTGGTCGGTGGGTGTCGGGGCTGCTCCCAGCATCGTTGGCCACCAGGAGTCGTCCCAGGCTGAGGGGTTGGAGCCGAGGATGAGGATCTCAGTCTTCTCCGTGTTCAGTTTTAGTCGGCTGATCTTCATCCAATCGGCGACGGCCTTCATTCCTTCATGGAGGTTGGATTTGGCGGCGAGGGGTCCTTGGTGAGGAGAGGATCAGTTGAGTGTCGTCGGCGTAGGAGATTATGTTGAGGTCGTGCTGTCTGGCGATGCGTGCGAGCGGGGCCATGTAGATGTTGAACAGTGTTGGGCTGAGGGACGATCCCTGGGGTACGCCGCAGCTGATCTCGGAGGCTTCGGATCAGAATGGTGGGAGGCGGACTCTCTGGGTTCTGCCGGCGAGGAAGGAGGTGGCCCATTCCAGGGCCTTGTCTCGGATCCCTGCGTCGTGGAGGCGTGCGCGTAGAGTGCGGTGGCAGACAGTGTCGAAGGCGGCGGGGAGGTCCAGCAGGATGAGGGCTGCGGTCTCACCGTTGTCCAGCAGGATCCTGATGTCGTCGGTGGCGGCGATGAGGGCAGTCTCAGTGCTGTGGTTGCTGCGGAACCCCGATTGGGATGGGTCCAGGATGCTGTTTTCTTCGAGGTATCGGGTTAGCTGTTTGTTGACGATCTTCTCGATGACCTTGGCTGGGAACGAAGCAGGGAGATGGGCCGGAAGTTCTTGAGGTCTCTCGGGTCCGCCTTGGGTTTTTGAGTAGGGCGTTGATCTCTGCGTGTTTCCAGCTCTCTGGGAAGGTCGCTGTCTTGAAGGAGAGATTGATGACGTTGCACAGGTGGGGTGCGATGGAGCTGCTGGCTTTGTTGAAGATGTGGTGCGGGAAAGGGTCTGACGGGGAGCCGGAGTGTATTGTGCTCATGGTCTTGATGGTGTCCTCGATGTTCACGCTGGCCCAGGCTGGCAGGGGGTCGTGGTCGATGGTGTGCGGCGGGTCTGGTGCATCGATCTTAGTTGGGGCTGTCTGGGTGTTGAAGCTGTCGTGGATGTCGGCGATCTTGCGGTGGAAGAAGGTGGCGAGGGAATCGCACAGGGGTTGCGACGGCGGGATGTCGTTGGTGTTGGAGCTGGGGTTGGAGAGTTCCTTCACGATGTTGAAAAGCTCCTTGCTGTTGTGTGCGTTGTTGTCGAGGCGGTCTTTGAAGGAGATTCTCTTGGCGGACTTGATGAGGTGGTGGTGGTTACGGATGGCGTCTTTGTGGGCTGCGTGGCTGTCCGGTGTCTTATCACTGTGCCATTTCTTCTCTAGTTTCCGGCAGGTACGCTTGGAAGCTAGGAGTTCCGAGGTGAACCAGCTGGCTCTTTTGGTGGTGTCACTGTAGGTGAGTTTTTTCAGCGGGGCGAGGGTGTTGGCACAGTTGTCCATCCATCGTCTGAGGTTGCAGGCAGGCAGGCAGTGTCGTCGGTGTTGGATGGGTCGGAGGGAGGGCTGAGAGCGAGGGTTGCCCGAAGTTGGTCTTCGGTGACTTTGCTCCAGCAGCGGCGTGGGATCTGTTGGATGCGGTGGTGTGTGGTGGGTTTCTGGAAGGTGAAATGGATGCAGCAGTGGTCGGTCCAGAGGAGTTCCGTGGTGTGGCTGAAGGAGACGTGGGAGCTTGAGGAGAAGATGGGGTCAAGCGTGTGGCCGGCGGAATGGGTCGGTGTTGTGACGAGCTGGCTCTGACCGAGGTTGGCGAGGTTGTCGATCAGGGTGGTGGAGTTGCTGTCGTTGTTGTTCTCCAGGTGAAAGTTCAGGTCTCCGAGGAGGATGTAGTCGGTAGAGGCAGGGCGTGCGTGCTGATGAAGTCGGCGATGGAGTCGCTGAACTGGGGTCGGGGCCCAGGGGGTCTGTAGACAAGGGTGCCTCTAAGGGTGGTGTTGGGGTCCGTGTGGATCTGGAAGTGCATGTGTTCGGCGGTGCTGAGAGTGTCGTCGGTGCTGGTCGAGACCCTGATGGTGTTCTTGTGGACGATGGCGATTCCTCCTCCTACTGCGTTGACGCGGTCTCTGCGGGTGATCTTATAGCCGGCTGGGATGGCTATGGCGATGTCGGGGGCGGAGGAGTCATTCATCCAGGTCTCTGTCAGGAAGGCGACGTCTGGTGATGATGTGTCGAGCAGGTCCCAGAGCTCGACGGCGTGTTTGCGTGCGGAGCGGGTGTTCAGTAGGATGCATCGGAGGTGGTTGAGGTCCTTCTTGGCGGGCGCCTCGGTGGCTCTGAGGCTGGTGTAGCTGCAGTTCCGGCAGGTGAAGGGACCATGGGTGCGTTTCGGGGTGGCCTTGAAGCAGTTGTGCGTCCGTCCGGGGTTGAGAGCGTGGAGTGTGGTGGCATCGTATCGGCGTCGGTCCTCGAGGCTGGTGCGGGGGGCGCACGGCCCAGGGGTTCTGGCGCTAGGCGCGGTCCAGGCGCGGACGGGCGCAGACGGGCTTGCCTTAGGCGCGCCTCCGGCGCGCCAGCGGCGCGGCCACGCAGCGGCCGCCATATATGGGGAGGTGGGAGGGAGGAGCAGCTGGGAGGCGGGAGGCAGGGGCTGCAAATGGGCAGTCAGGGGGGCGGGGCCGCAGGGGACGCAGCGGCGTGAGTGGAGAGAGGCAGCGAGGGGTACAGAAGGCAAAATGGACACCAGGAAAATGGGGGCAGCGAGGGAAACAGAGGAAAAAACGGGCACAGTTCAATGGGGGCAGCGAGGGAAACAGAAGGCAAAATGGACACAAGGGAAATGGGGGCAGCGAGGGAAACAGAGGAAAAAACGGGCACAGTTCAATGGGGGCAGCGAGGAAACAGAAGGCAAAATGGACACAAGGGAAATGGGGGCAGCGAGGGAAACAGAGGAAAAACGGGCACAGTTCAATGGGGGCAGCGAGGAAACAGAAGGCAAAATGGACACAAGGGAAATGGGGGCAGCGAGGAAACAAAGGAAAAACGGGCACAGTTCAATGGGGGCAGCGAGGAAACAGAAGGAAAAATGGACACAAGGGAAATGGGGGCAGCGAGGGAAACAGAGGAAAAAACGGGCACAGTTCAATGGGGGCAGCGAGGAAACAGAAGGAAAAATGGACACAAGGGAAATGGGGGCAGCGAGGGAAACAGAAGGAAAACGGGCACCGAGGCCACAAGCAGAGGGGCGAGCTTACCAGCAGCAGCAGCGGGCAGGACACCACAGGCGGAGCTGTGTGGCGGGGGAGCGACCTACCTGTCACTACCTATCTAAGGTAGTGCAGAGGGTTAATATGCCTGATGCAGAGAACGTGTACCATGCATATCAAAGAACGATATTTTATGAGGATAGCCTAATGGGTTACTGCTTTTGTCACAGAGATTCTGTTGTTACTGTTCAATTCATAAGTTACATTCGTAATATAGCACAGTGAGCTATGAACTTCCATCTAAGAGCTGCATGCAAGCTGCATGGTACAGGTTAGAAAGGTATGTTTTTTTTCCCAGTCTTCCTATCCTGAGGTTGCTAAGAAAGGATTGTTTAGGAAGAAATAAATTCTTATTATTAAAGTCAACCCTAACCACTGTTATGTTCTGAATCCTGAGTTTGTGCTTCTCCAGACCAAGCACTTTTAAACAGTGCCTCCCAGTATGGATGACATGTGAATCCTACATCTTGTAGTCTCCGTTGCCTTATGTAACATTTTCTATATACTGATTTACACATGTATGATTAATTGTCTCTGTTTGTGTGTGTGATGGATTTTGAAAATGTGGAAAGTTTTGCTTTAGGAGCAGTTATTAATGGAGTCATTTTTAAATGCAGACTAACACCTGCATTTGTAAAGCAAGCATTTATGCCTTTGGACATTCTGGCTGTTAAATAAGATGTTTGTTGCTGGTAAGGTTTGCTAATGCAGAACAAGCATATTATTGATCAACACAAGTATTGTGCCAGTGATATGCAGGTTTTCTGTAGAATAAATTAATGACAGTAAACCTGGAAAGGTTCAGTTACTCCACAGGTTTAGAAGTGTGTATACCATGTCATGGAAAGGAAGGTTGCTGGGAGAACTTGACCTGCATTAAATTGCACAGTTATCTACGTCCAAGACTGAGATGTAATAACATGTACTCTTAGTTTCCAAAACAAATGATAAAGTGATCTTGTTTTCAACATTATAGGCCCATCAATCTTCCCATTTTATAAGTTATTTGATATTGATAATGGCGGATTTCAACTTGACTAGCGTATTTTCCATTGGTGTACACTATGTGATAGGTTCTTAATCAATGCAACATTATCTTAATTGTATATCTGAAGATACTACCTGAAACAATGTATGTAGCTGCATTTTCAATAGGATTTGAAGTATGTCTGTTTATAGGGTACTTCTCTTGTATCTGTAGACATTTTCCAGCAACTGTGCGTGTTGTAAGTAACCAAAGTTAGATGCATCACTTCCTGTGATAGCATCAAGCCAAAGGTCATGCAATGTCGCTTCCTTTGATTTCATGAGGTCCACAGGTCATATGATGTCACTTCCTGTGATGTCACCAGGTTAGAGTTCGTGTGATGTCACTTCCTGTGTCATCAAGCAGGGGGTCAGATGGCATGTGATGTCATTTCCGCTACACCTGGCATTTTGATGAATTGATGTCCATGGCTGACCGATTTTACATTGGAGCAGATATGCACAAGGAAAGAAGTCTGCGTGCATGAATTAGATTTTGCACACATGCAACTTTAAATTGCAGCTTATCAAATGGGTAAAATGCACTTTTTCAATATCTGCGCCAGCACAGATTGGGAAGAATGTTCTGTAAATCTTGAGTTAAGTGTAGAAAATTGGAGCCTGTTGTTTGTTCATTGTAATTCAGACTCTTTCAAATGGTAAAGTAGAGAAAGAGTGACTATCATTTATACTTGTTATAGCCATTTCATTTCGATGCTGAATAGTCAAAATCTATTGTATTTTAATTGTGAACGTGAGTTTGAAACAGTTTTTCAATTAGGTGAACACAACTGAATATCTAGAACTTACACAAATGACAGGAACGAGTGAAAGCAAACAAGCTACACACATAAGGTATTGCATATATCCTGTTGTAATCCCAGTGTGTGCAAAGAACAAATATTGACCAAACTTCAACCATAGTTCATAGTTTTAAGAGCCGCCTCTGCTTCTCTGTAAGAATCAATTCTGGTTTTGATAAAAGCTCTATGGATACTTCAGTCCGCTTGTTGCATGTTAGGTGTCTACTCAGCACTGTTCCACAAAGAGCCTACAGCTTCGACGCGGCTACCCGTTTCACCTCAAATCACATTACCCTTCAGTGAATGTACCTTCTAAGAGCCCTGCAAAGGAGAAGAAAATCTCCCTCAAAACACTGCACCACGAATAAGTAACTCTTCCAATGGCAGTCAACCACCAGTGGAAGCCTCTCTTACAAAGGCAAGAGGGAGGACGTCTAAGACACCTGGGGCCTCATTGACAGGAGGACAATTTTCAGTTCCCTGTTTCACTTATGATACAGGGGAAGGAGGTATTTCTGAGGCACCATTGTTCCTGCCATTGGAATCTCTTATTTGGTGATCACAAAGTAACTAGCAAGGCACTTGGGGTCAGCCCCGTTGATGCCACTTTCACCAGTGCACTTTCTTCCTGAGACCACCATGTAAACCATGCACTCCACAGGCAGAAAAGGTCCAGAAATGCCTCCCCTGCTCTGGATGAACCATCAGTGATGGTATTCTTTGAGGATATGATGATAGATCTGTCATGTAGGCATTGAGGACCTTTCTTCACTGTGTTCTGCATTCCAGAGAAATATGTGGGAGACATTTTGGGGGGAAATACCTGCAAGGAAAGCAAACAGTTTTACATCTTCATGCCAGACTGTGGCTGTTGTCATTGAGACAGTTCCCAGCCGTACATTGACAAAGCCACAGAGCTTTAATCAATTCTGATTCAGCCCCACAAGAGGCTGGCATCTCCAGGGGAAGGGTGTACTGCCCTGGATGCTGTCTTACATTACTACATCTTGGTGATCGTTTTAATGGCTGCATATTGTTTTCTCACGATTAGGAGAGACTTTAGGCCTTCGTCAAAAACTACAAGTAGCAGACACTGAAAGACTAGTTGTCAGCATGAGAACCCCCTAAGAGTTACTGGGGAGAAATGACCACATAACAAAATACATATAAACTGCTCAGGATTTTTGATTTTGGCAAATTCATAATTTCACTTAAAAGCGCCCTTTCTTGATTTGTGCATCTTTTTATCACACAATGACCTTCCCTTGATTTGTTTAGTGACTTGGATTGTATTTGTTAAAAGACAACATCAATTAGGAGATTAAAGGTTTATACCTTTTATTACAATAATATTTACAAGTCTCCTGTCAGGGTTGCTCTAAAGAATTCATGGGTTTACTTAAGATTCTGGCTGGATTGAAAAGTAGCTTTCTGAGAAGGCAACACCACTGATAGAACAAGCAGGGCTTCACATGGTGTATAAATCTATCCTATCAAGAATGCACTGAGCGTCCCAAGGATCTGCTAGACGGCAATCTGATCCATTCTGTCACTGCACACAAGTGTCTTTTTGACAGACCTGCCGGTGGCGGGGAGAGTGGCCATTACAAAAATGGCGGTTTTAACTAGATTATTGTACTATTTTATCAACCTCCCTCTATTAGTGCACTGTCTCTTTTTCTGTACCCTAGAGCGCATGATAGGAGATCGCATCTGGCATAATACACATTCTAGAGTAGTGCTACTCCAGCATTACTTTGCCACGGACAGCGGTGGACTCAATGTTCCCAACATCGAACAATATTATTTGGCCTCCCAACTCCAGTGGGTGTCACATTGGTTTGCAGGCGCCAACCTGGCAGATACTGCGACGTTCCAGCCTTCTTGGCTTTCGCTGCTCCACCCTCTCACCAAGGGTCCGTTACTCAACATCCACCTCCTCCTAATTGCTTATTGATGTTATCATAGAGCCCTGTTTCTTACCCGCTCGACCTTGCCTTATGCCCAGCCTTGCCACTACTTGGAATACTGTGTGTGTGCTTGACCCCTTCCCACATGGAATTGGTGCAATGGTACGCAGCAGGCTTACACCTTTAGGCGACCTCTATCAAGATGGGACTCTCCTTCCCATAGAGGATGTACTGGCTGACTCTGAACTCCCACCTGGTCAATTTCTCCTAATTTTCTTAGGCCACTGAACCAATCCTGAGGAGAGATACAGCAGGAGCCCCCTCAACATCTTGTCTCCAATATCTACATGTCTTGGGCACGGGGGGACATCAGACCCAGTGGTTAGCAAACGCCATGCGTGCACGCACTGTTGTATCACTTGACACATTGCGTAGACACTGGGATGCGGATCTTGATCGCGTGTGCTCCGACAATGAATGGCGACTCATACTGGCCTATGCTACACTAATGTCCAGAAATACCCGTTTCAAACTGATTCAGTTTTACATTCTGCACCGTGCCTATCTAACACAACATAAAAAAGACAGATATTTTAATTGTAGCAACGCTACATGCCCCTGTTTTTAGACATGTGACGTGGAACTGGTGCACATGCTCTGGTCTTGTAGTTACTTAATGGCTATTGGAATGAAGTCATCATCATCAATTACTTTATTTTTGATCACCAAGATCTTATAAAGTGCAAAGTGCTGTAACAGTAAAACAAGCAGTTAAAAATATCAAACATAATACAATAATCAACAATAGTTACAAAAATCCAAAAGGCAGTATACAGCATGGATTAAAAACAGTACAAAGTAAAAATCAATAAAACAGCCCCGGTTTAGTCAAACAGAAGTTCGGCGTTTATGTAATACATTGGGAACGTTTGATCCATAACGCATGCCAGAATCTGGCCAAACCAAATACCACCACCCTACTAGTATCAGTGGCTAATATTCTCATAGCCTCCAAGTAATGCCCCGGTCCTTGCAGTCTACATACCAGCACAACCCACCTGGCCCTCAGGTTTTTATAGCAGGGGCAGAAGAATAGCAGGTGGGCTATTGACTCTGGGGAGGCATTACATGACGGACACTGATCATCTGTGGTGGCCTTACTACACCACTTATTACAAAATAATTTAGTTGGCAAAGTTTTAAGGCAGTATTGAATAAATAATTTCCGTGCCATTGGTGGTACAATTTCATCAATGGTTTCTTCATAAAAAGGGGCAGGTGTGAAATTAGTAAATTCTTGGGTCAAAGTCCCCACCCGTTTGGCCGCCTCCTTCTCCATAATAGCATCCCAGTACATCTTTTTAACCCTACATTTGGGTTAAGGCCAAATGTTTCTGGGGCTTTCCAGAATTCCTCCATCCCAAGGCTCTTCATTAAATTCTTCAGGCAACTAAACCACGGGATAGTAAAAACCTGGGCTCGCTTTAGGAGATCTATTGCCTCTGCTCTATATGGTATGAGCTCATTTACCGACCACATGCAGTACCAAAACATTAGCGGTTTATAGCCCATCTTATGCCCCAACGTTTTTTGGCCCAAGTCTAGGAACATAGGGACCAGAGGGGTGCTGACGGGGAGGGTTAGCATTGATCTTATAAACCTATTTTCTACCATGGTGTGGGAGTTTGTATTTCCAACACCCCACAGTTCAGCCCCATAAAGGGTTCCCCCCAGTATCTTGGTGTTATAGATCTCGAGAGCTGGGGCCATTTTCCTGGACACTGTTTTTTTATGTATCTTACCTAGGTGTGCGGTTTGTTGGATTAGAGATGCCTGAACTTTTTTAATTTGTAATGCCCAACTTAAGTTTGAGGTTAGGTGAATACCCAAGTAATCAAATGCAAAAACGTACTCGAGTGGGCATTCTCCTACATACATTTGCCTTTTGGATGTCTTGGAGCTCCCCTTCGAAAATATCATATATTTTGTTTTTGACTCATTTAATGCCAACCCATACTCCTTACAAAATTTGGTAAAGTTATTCAGTAGTTGTTGCAAGCCAAGGGGGGATTTTGAAATTAAAAGGGTGTCGTCCGCAAAGAGTAGGGCTGGTATTCTTTGCTCCCCCACCTTTGGGGCGTCACATCCATCCATATCCAAATAACCAATCACACCATTAATAAAGAGGGAGAATAGCGTGGTTGCTAAAACGCATCCTTGTCGCACTCCACAGTTGACAGGGAATTGCTCAGTGAGCTGGTTGTTATCCCCCCACCTAGCTTGTGCAGTGTTTGAGGAGTGCAGCCGGATTAAAATTTCTAATAGACTATGTGGCAACCCCATTTCTGCCAACACTCTCCACAGTTTTGCACGCGGGACCAAATCAAATGCAGTATGTAAGTCCACAAAGGCAACATACAATTTGCCACCTCTAATACTAACCTCCCTCCAGTAAATACATAAAAACCTAAATACCTGATCAAACGTACTAATGTATGTACGAAAGCCCGCTTGAAAATCGCTTAAAATGTGGTGCTCTGCGTTCCAGTCCTGAACTCATCACAACACCTGCTTGCAGAAAATTTTCTGCAATGAGTCGATTAGGCTTATAGGCCTATAACAGGCCGGGTTAGCTCTATTACACTTCTTAAAAATTGGGATAATCTCCGCTATATTCCATGACGGAGGAATATCCATACCTGCTCTAATGGCATTTGTAATCATATTGCTATAGGGAACCCAGACAGCTAAGTCTTCTTTATACAAATCATTTGGAATACGATCAGGTCCTGGGGCTCTGGCTGCAATACTAGAGCAGATTGCCACCCGAGTTTCTTCCATTGAAAAAACCAGGGCCTCGGCAACTTCATCCCGATTTTCCCCCTATCCCCTAGGTGTGCCTCCGACTCACAGCCACCTTCAGCATAGAGCCCCCAAAATGGGTCACCCAATCCTCAGGCTGGACTGTAAACTCCAATTTCTGTTCCCTACCATTTAACCAGTAGGCCGCTTGTTTCCAAAAAGATTTAGAATCTTTGGCCAGAGATGCCTGTTGAAGAGTAGACCAGATTGAGTCTTCCCAAATCTTCCTAGCTGACTCTAAAGCTTTCTTATAGCTACTTCTGCATATCACTATGGTTTGAGTGAACATGTGATTTTGCTGCCCATACGAGGTAGGCCTTGGCTTTCCTGCAATCGTGGTTATACCCGGGTCTGCCAGCACTCCTGTTTCTGCTCCCTACACGGTTTGGCCAATAGATCCCTGATTTCGTTAAAAGTTGTTTCATGACTGATAGGCAACATCCTGATCAACCTGTCTTTGGGATAATTGGACAGTTCTTCCATATTCTGGCGTACATCAAGGGCTTCGGGATGAGTCTCCACCCAGTTCCATCTAATAGATCTTATATTATTTGTAATAGAAAGTACTCCCGCGTCATTCTTGCCCCAACTACCTGTTTCGTTAGAGTTATTCCCAAAATTCTTTAAGGACAGGGTCAGGGCATTATGATCGCTATCTAAGCGATTGACCACTACCATGTCATGGACAAGGGGCCAGAGGCTCAGTGCAACTAAGCAGTAGTCAATCCTACTGGCATAGCCGGGTCTGTTGTAGGTTACCTCCCCTTTCAGGTCTGATTTTGTTCTCCCATTAGTGGCTCTCAGATCATGTTGTAGCGAGAGGGCCAACACTTGGCTACCTCTCTACGACCACCTGAATGATGTAATCCCACATGTGACATGCTGCACGGGATCTGCTCTAACATATACTTGGGAGGTGTATATCCTGGGCCGCTATCGCTGTGTTAAGAAATACAGAGCGGTGACACGGTTTGCGGACCTCACCCTCCTATTAGCGAATAGACTGATTATCCGCAAGTGGAAGGCAGTAAAACCACCGGCGTCCTCCGCATGGTTCCTTTCCATGCTGGCGTGGGTTCATGCGGAGAGGGCACTATTACACAGGCAGGAGGTAAGGCTTTCTACCCCCCTCCTCACCTCCCATCTGTTGCACTGTGCATCAACTGTGAGGCATGGGTCTACATAATTATTCAGTGATATCATACACAGCTTCACCGGTCCCCCTTAGATCTATCACTTCTGTGTTATTCTAAAATATACTTCTGAATGAATGTAGTTGCTATTTGATTCCTTTATATGTTTATTTGTTTGTTCCAAAATTCCCTTTGGATTAGTTTCAATTCACATGTTGGTTGCAATTTACTGCACTTTTTGACGTTTTGCCCTCCAGCAGGCCCTATTTATACATACTTTGTATTATTGTTTGATATTTACTTGCTGCTATATCTGTGGCCTGATTGGAGGCCTGAACGTGGATAATTGCCCAGTGTTTGATATTGCTGCATATTGTTTTTTTATGTACACCTATGCTTTTGAACATGTTACACTTCTGCACATATTGCTATTCCTCGACATATATACTACCCTAGAATTAAGAAGATATGCATTAAAAAAAGTGCCAAAAAATCCATTAAAAAAATGCACAGGTGCCTGTTCAATTTAATCATCACAAAACAATCATCATCACTGAAAATAATGGGTTTTTTTCTGCAAACAATCACTATTTATTATGTGGTATTTATTTCTTAGTAGCATTTATATAATGTTGACCAAGCCACATTGGCAGCTAAGTGCTTTAAAGTAATCAGAAATACAATGATGAGATGGGAACAGAATAATAGTAGTGGGGATGATAATGACAGTGAGGATGCTAGGAAGAATTGTCCCATGAAGAGGAATTGAGTCAAGTGGAAAAACTCTTAAAATGTGAGTCGTCAGGTTGCTCCTAACTAATAATAGTTTACTATTGAGTCTCAGATACTCAAGTAAGTCCTTCCAGAGTTTAGGGGCCAGATTTGAGATGGCCTGATACAATATCTTGGTCTTTCTTACTTTTGGGAATTTCTAAATTAGGGTGTGATTTATTATAGGTGCTTCTGCCACTGTTGATTGTTAGTTTGTCTTTCAAATAGGGGGTCATGGTAGATGTCATTCATGCAATATTAAAATGGGAGCATCTAGTGGCTACCAACGGAGATCCTTCACAGTAGGGCTGAGATGATTTGATTGTGGGAACCACTGGCAAGATAGCATGACTCTAAGGAGGGTGAGTGCTGATTTGGGCATCTGGTGAGTATTGCATTACCACCATTGAAGTGTGATTGGACCAAGGCCTGAACAGTAGTCATGAAGTCTTAAGATGAAATGGAGGTTTTTACGTTTTTGAGAAGACGTATCTGGAATGAGGCAGTGATAGCTACTTTGAATATATGTGGAGTCATGTATAGAGTTTGGTCAGTGGTAATTTCTAGGGTCATTGCGAGGCGGGGGAAAATATTGTAGTGTTGGCAAGGTCAGTGAGACTTAGTACCCACTGATGCACCGGAGAGGAGGGCTTTGGCCTGGGAGGAGGAATAGTCCACCTGCATCCGTATCATGGAGTTAGCCCCATAATTGGCATCACCTAAGGCATCTGTATGGATTTTAGATAGTAGGTAGCCACTATATGTTTGCAAAAATAATCCTTGTTGGACCTGGCCCTTTTCGCAGGTTTATCCACAAACTTTTTGCCTTTTGCCTCCTATTTTTTTTACCCTGTTTTCGTTGGCTTTAGGACTCTGGGCACTTTACCACTGCTGATCAGTGCTAAAGTGCATATGCTAGATGTGTAAATTGTGATTATGATTGGGTATCCATAATTGGCATATTTGATTTACTGGCAAGTCCCTAGTAAAGTGCACTGTGTGTGCCCAGGGCCTGTAAATCAAATGCTATTAGTGGGCCAGCAGCACTGATTGTGCCACCCACACCAGTAGCCTTTCAAATGTGTCTCAACCTGCCACTGCAGTGTCTGCGCGCACAGTTTTTACTGCCATGTCGACCTGGCAAGGGCACCCCCTTGCCAGGCCCTAACCTTCTCTTTTCTTACATATTAGGCACCCCCAAGATAGGCCCAAGTTACCCCAATGGGCAGGGTGCAGTTTGTGTGAAAGGTAGGACATGTCCTGGTGTGTTTCCATGTCCTGATAGTGAAATACTGTGTATTTCGTTTTTCACTATTGCAAGAACTAGCTCTCCCATAGGCTGTCATTGGAGAGGTCTTGTAATATTTTACAAGTGTAACTTTTAATTGGGAGCAGCTATAGAGTTGGAGTTTAGGCTCTCTGAATTCAGAATTTAATAACATACATTTGAAAAAAGTCGGTTTTTAAATTGTGTGTTTGAAAATTCCATGTT